>CM060929.1:669724277-670974277 GCA_030765085.1 Allium cepa | reverse complement strand
AATATAAATCAATTGCTTCGAGGTGAGATTCTATATAAAGGGTTAACTGCTCTTACACGGAAACGTAATAGGGTCTCATCCACTCCAAGGGCAGGAATATATCCAAAGCAAATAAATATAGCAAATCATCCAAACAACCGTTCAACAATTTTTATTAACTATATATCATACTAGTTAACCAAAAGGTGAGATTAACTCGCTGAAGTTCCTGTTGTCGTGAGGCGTTCCGGTTTGGAACTAAAATCGAACGACGTCCAATTTTAGCCCAAATTTCAATTATCTCTAAATTCATCCAAACCAGTTCCATTACGAAGCTTATGTCATTACGAATGCAAGGCAAGTCCTCGCCTTCAATTTGGACCTTGTATGAGAGAGTTATACAATAAAAACATTCGATTTTGAATAAAATAATTTTTTTCCTTTAATTACAAGATTAACAATTAATTACCATATTTTAAATTAATTAACACCTAACCCCTTTCTTCCTTGCACATTTGAACCCATCCCAGGCCATCAAAATGCAACTGCCACCACCAACTCCAAGCACGCGCCACCACCCCACGCTCAACCAAGCTACCTTTGACCTCGCCCATGCCTTCTCCTTCACCTTGCCTCAGCTACCCTAGTGTCGCCAAATACCCATAAACCTGATTTTGTTCAACCCACGATTGTCGCCGCCACTCACTGCCATAGGCCACCAAACTTTGGTGGAAGCTAGCTCTTCTCCTTCCCCATATTTTTCCTTCAAGGCCCACTTTCCCAAATCCACGTAGCTTGCCGCTGAACCCATGAACTCCACCGCCTTTAGAAGTGAATTGTCGCCGCCATGATGAACTACAACCCATCTCCACCGTACACCAAGCTCCCTTCCTCCTTGCGAACATACCTCTAGTTGAAATCGAGGCATGATAAGGCCTCTAGTGGCCCTGATCACTTAGGGTCGTTGGATGAGGCCAATGTTTTAAAAAGTAGATGAACATTTTATTCTATTTGTTCTTTTTTTTCTTAGTCTCTTTGATTCTCTGGTTTCCCAAAAAATTTAAGAGGAGGAAGATAGCTAATATATTACAGATGGGCATAGGCTTGGGCATGAAAGGTATGGTGTGAATAGTGGGAAAGTATGGGTTGGTTACAGCCATCATATAAATACACACATATTTAAATTATAATATCTTGTTTAAAGCACTTAAAACTCTTGAACTCTACATAAGGTGTGCCGCCTAGTATTCTATATCTTATACCTCTATTCCAAATGCAATGGAACTAGTCCCAAGTCCTGGTTTGATCATATGGAGAAGATGGCTTTTCAAACCCAATTATATTATATAATTCCTATGCATTTCAATCTCGTACGACTAAACAATACGTCCAATTACTACAAAAATCATCGGCATACAATAGCTCTCTACTACTGATCCAATGTAACTGGTTTCATCAAAATCCAAGATGGTACCTCAGAAAGCCATTTTTACACATTAATTAAAACGAATTATTATAGAAACCAAATTAATCGCTATTATACCGAAATTAAAAGTTTACCATCTTCATTCTTATTTAAATAGAATTTAAATCAACTTTAAAAATCATTTTCATTCTCATAAAATAAAGATTCAATTATTTAAACAATTACAAATATTAAGTTTAACAATTTAATTATCAAATAAATCGCTATACTTGAAATTTAAGTCATTTGATTTCTAAAATTAACTTATCAATATTTAAAATCAATTAAATATTTCAAATTAAAATGACTAAAATTCTGGGTTGATACATTCTTCCCTCCTTAAAAAGAATTTCTTCCCCGAAATTGCCAAGGTAATAAAATGCCCAAACCCATTACTTTTAAAATCTAATTAGTTGAAATAACTTGCCAAATCCTTTTAAGCCTTTAACTTTCCAATCAATTTGTTGAAACTTCATTATCACATTTCTTAGGCCATTAAATTCATTCATAGATTCCAACTAATACCATTCCATTTAATCTTTTCAGGTTATAACTCAAAAATCAAATTTTAGTTATCAAAAATTTCTCTAAAAAAATTTCAAAATTTTCAAAATTTTAAATTTACGGAAAATTTCGGCAGCGTCTCCTTTGTGTGGCTAGATCAGAACAACTACAAATCATCACTCCGGGCCTAAACCAACAAAAGAAAACAAAAGCCAAGTGGCTCAACCACAATACCATTAAACCGAACAACAATATAAACATGTACCTTTTTGTCGGGCAACAAAATTTTACTTATGAAACCAAAGGCATCAAACTAGCTCTTGCTTTTATACTTGTATCTTATTTACCAATTATATCTAATCATATAATTCATAATCATATTAATTTATTATTTTCGATTGTCAAAATTTGCTTCAATAAAACCTGTACGATGCACATATATCGTCCATACGCAAATCTCAAATCTGATCGCCCGCTCGATAACACAATTTCAATTTCGAACAAGCATCGTTCAGACGACCCTCTAATGTGGACTTCGATTCGGTTCCTTAATTAGAAACCGCCATTCTCCTTACATAACCATATATTATGTTAGCAAATTCCAAAATCAATCAAAAATCCATATACAGTTTTTGCCGTCGAGAATCGAGCGAAAATTCTGACTCGGGCCGATGTAAATCACCTCGAAATCATGTACTCAAACCTGGACCAAACGGTTATGCAAATAAAATAATATACATACAAATTACATATTTATTTCAGTTGATCTCTTAGCCATACCAAATTCTTTTCATTCATATTCAATTGATTTACATTCAATTATTCACGTTGCTTTATTCATATTCACTTATTACTTAGTATATTCTTTCAATACCAATATCACTTAAGAATTACTCCCTCAAATTTTATGTTTAACCACATTTCACTTTATACTAAATTCATTTATGAATTATTTCATAAAATTTTACACAATTTTATAAACATTTCATCCAACACTTCTCATGTTTGCTACCACTTCACCACTGAAGTCCGTATCCATTTCACTAATCTTTTACAAATCGAATTCGATTCCATTGACTTATTTCATTAATTCACACCATTATTCAATTTCAATTTTAAATTTTATCAACCAACATTCCAAAACCATATTCAATTCACTAATTTTTTTAATTATCTCATTTCATTCATTTATTTCAATCACCGCCAATTCCATTTCCAAAAAGTATTTCATTTAACCTAACTTAGGCTATATGTCCTTTCAAAATTCATTTTATTTAACTTAAGTTAATTTAAATTTAATTCCATAGTTCAGTTTCAAATTTACTTTTCTTACATTTATATTCAATAATTTAAAACATTTTTTAACTTATTAATTTTCAAAATTTATAAGTTATCAAACTTATTTTCTCATATTTTCATAAAATACACAAGGAAAATTTCCAAGAGTTTAGACACCTTGTTCTCATTTATTTCAAATCAATTTTAAATCATATATACATATATATGATCCCCTTGGTATATCAAATTATTCTTTTGGATTTAAAAATCAAAACTAATTTTACCAAAAAAAAACTCCAATGGTAGCAATTCCTCTCTTGGAAACCCGAAAATGAACTTCGATGATGTTGTAGTCATCATCGAAATTATTTTCTAACGATCGAAGTGAGTTCAGTTCTTTTATTTCCTATAAATTCCATTTTAAAATATTTCCATTCAAAATATTTTCTAAATATTATTATTATTATTTTCCAAAACTTTGAAAAACCATTTCTAAAACTAACGGGATTTAAGTTCACAAATTTCCAGCTTTTAAATCCTTCTTAATTTATAAACCGCTTTATTAACTATATTTATATAATTTCATTTTGGCTATATAAACCCATTTTCTTAATTGTTCATCTTGTTTACATTATAATAACAACTTTTATTCGATCACAAACAACAAATAACAAATGAGAGTAGTCGAATATTATCATTTACTAATAACCATATACACCATATATACTATAATAATTTCTAAAAATTATTCCTTTATATGTATAAAATATAATAAAGGTAAAATTATTTCATTTGCCCAATTTCAAAACAGTACCATATCGAATTACTTTTTTCAAGTGTTTAGAGACCCCTATCAATAAGTTAATTACTCGTATTGACCCAAATCCATAAGCTACTTAACGGATCAATCAACACAATATAAAAAAAAATTATATACCTAAAAAGACACACTTATATATACACACACTCAAACTCATTCTAGGGTGCTACTGACCCTATATCTAATGATTACAAGGTTCTCGCTTAACCTTCAGCTCTGATACCAAGTGTAACGAATAGGATTTTCGACCCCTTAAAATCGACACTAATACGTACACTATATTACATGCCGACCAATCAAATGTCGGAAAACCCAAAAGTTAGGGGGAAAGAAAAAAGAAGGAAGGAAGAATACAAACAACAAAGAATCTCATAGTGGAACGAATAATGTACAATATACAATGAATCTTTACACAAAAAGCAAAACTGTAACATGTATATATACAAACATCAATTAGAGTATACTAACCTATTTCAACCTAGACAGTTATAACAGCATATCCTTAAAATTGTTGATGAATACAACAACAAATGCAGTGGACAAATAATCATCTACATGAATACGTCTCTGTGCCTCCAACTCTTCTCTTGAAGCTCCAAAACATCCAAACAAATCTGTAATATGCTCGGTCTGAGCCAAGCATTATAATAGAATAACACCTGAGTCGGTCTGGAAAATCAGCGTGAGAAAACACACCCAGTTGGATTTTAAAGTTATATAAAAAAATCTATGAAAACAAAAGTATCTTGCAAGACCATACCGCATATAAACACGGACATGATCTCACCTTAAAATAACCAAAACATTTTCTATAAAAAATCCATTTATATTATAATAATGTCTAAGTAGTCAAAGTAAAATATGAATATAGCTGAAATGCTTGCATCTCACGTTTCAGCACAGTTGGGAATACGGCATTTATGGGAGAATGGATTTCATATAATGATTGGGCTTCTAGGGTACCGCTCGTCACGGTGCATCTCAAGACAAATAACATCGAGGTCGAACCTATCGACATCTTCCATGTGACGCCCCACCTCTATACCCACGCTAGGCAAGAACACTACGGAGTAATGCTGTCAACTAGCGCGGAGAATAAGGCTTTTGAGGAGCGACCATCCATGTAATTGCTTTGCGCACAAAGCTACTACACAGCGGCTATAATAATCTTTGAAAACAAATATAGAAATAAAAATAACACAAATCAGTCACAGATAATTCATATCACAAAGGCGGAAGAAGATATGAATATATAACTAACACATGAAAGTGTACATCAGAGTAGTGGTCAAAAGATCCACAATAATACAGAAGAATAGCAACACGTGTTATACAAAAGAATACAACTATGAGTCTATATCTCAAGTGTATACAATAAAAACTGCTAATCTTAATAGTTAGCCAAAGGTCAGAGTAGCAAATCCCAGAAGAGGAGTCAAACAGAAGCACCTGTAACATCTCGGTCTGACCCGAGTATTATTTATAAGAAAATAATAAACAGATCAGTCTAGATATAAACATCAGATGACATGATATAAAGTAAAAGATATGGCATAAACATATAATATCCATAATGGCATACTACTATAAGCATGCAAATGATGATCAACAAAAGATCGTTCAATACCACAAGAATCTTCACAAAGATCCCAAAAGGGTTTCATACCCAAAACTTGTATTCACAACAAGTCAATGACACACGAATTCACCAATGCACAAAAATTGATAAATCATATCAATGAAAATCACTAAAATTGGTGAAGCATAAATTCTAGAAATCAACACACGAAATCCAAAAATCATAAACAAAGGGGGAGGCCTATCACACGAACGGGAGCATAAAAACTCACCAACATATGTATCACACGAACGAGATGCTATCTCATGGTAGCTAGCCATTAATTTTTGACACACGAACGGCCCGAAGACCATGGGGTGCTACCCTACATGTGTGAGTCGAAATCACACTGATGAGGTCTAGACTAACCTTGCAGACAAACAGATATGTGTGAGTCGAAATCACACAAATGGTGTCTAGTCTAACCTCGCAGTCAAAGAGACATCGCACAACTGCTAGTCTAAATCATAAAAAATGATCGTCATGATCACCGAGAAGTGTCAATTACACTAAGTTAATAAATATAAAAGTTTAGCTTCATGTCCCATAACCACTTGCTTAACTTAAATATTTACGAACAAACTGTAAATCTTCACTAGAAAATTGTCACAAGAGATTCAATCGAATAAGTTCAAGAATTAACCGGCGAAGTAGACGCAAGCGTTTCATACCACTCGTTTTACTAAGTCGTTTAATTAGATTTCTCATACGAGTGAGGTAAAGGTTTGTATATACTAGTAGATTGGAAAACGGTTTTTAAGAAACGAGCTTTGTAATAAAATAGTGTTGAAATCGTTTTGACGAAGGAGTTTTGATATTTACTACTAGTATTGAAACCTTTATATTTTTAAAATGACAAATCACAAAAAAAAGATTGTAGAAACAATCAATCACTAAAATTCACATCCAGTGAATAAAATCCAAAGAAATCGATACCGAATCCATCAAAATGGATATTCCCAAAAATCACGAAGAAAATGTCATCAAAGTCGATAATAAGTGATAATAACAAAAGGGAATCAACACTAATCGATTAAAGTTGGATTTCTCAGGCAAATAGGCAAAAAGAGTGCAGATTCAGACGTCTGAAATCAAGGATTCAGACGTCTGAATCTGAAAACTAAAATATTTTCCAAAACAGAATTCAGACGTCTGAATCGTTGATTTCAGACGTCTGAAATAGGCACTTTTTATCCTATTTCCTTTCTGGTTCCAAATGAACCAATTCAGATGTCTGAAATATAGATTCAGACGTCTGAATACCGGGGAATAAAAATTCCCAGTATAATATTCAGACGTCTGAATACTACGTTTCAGACGTCTGAATCAAGGGTTCAGGGCATTCCCTGAACCTAGGCCAAAAATGGCCAAACGGATACCGGAAGCGATCGATCGAGCGACAACGACCAAGGGTTTATGCCAAGCGACAACCCAGCCTTAACGGCTCTTCGATACGCCTCAAATATCAATGTCCAAATATCCATAAAAGGATTTTCATAGATTTTGATTTCAAAACACTAAAAATTGGAATATACACCAAATCAATCCAAACCAAAATCAACTGCACAAGAATAAGTGTTAAGAATTCATACCTAACAATCGAAGATAATTATAAACTAAGATGTGAGATAAAAATCTCACTTTTGAACCCAAACAAATGAAGAAGAAGCTTGAAAGCAAAGGAGAATCGACCACTCTTCAAATCCAACACAAGAAGCTTGATTCTAAGCTTTAAAAGAAAAACATTCCCAAAGTTAGGTTTAGGAATTTCTGAAATTGATAAGAGAATGAGTTGGAGAAGAAGAAGAGAAGGCTTACCAATGGGTTCTTCTATTAGTTTGGAGCTAGAGTTTGATTTGCAAAAGAAAACTAGGGTTTGGAATTTTAATTTTCCATTACACTCACCATTGTTATAAAAGCATGAGTATAAGGAAAGTAGAAAGGAAGTAAATGAAGAGGAGAGGGTTGGAACTAAGTTAAGTGGGGTTTATGGGCTCACCCCAAACCAAAGCCCTAAGTGAAAAAGTAGCAAAATTCCACTAACTTCAAACATATCAAAGTTTACACTTAAAAAGATCGCAAACGGCGTTTTGAACTCAATGGAAGTGGTCTCGAGTCCTAATTCGACTGCTTGCAAAAAGTGGCTTTTCGGACTAAATTCCGAGTATCGATAAAATATTTAAATAAAAAAATCGATAAACATGCGGGTTGTTACAGACTCCCCTCCTTAAAGAAATTGCGTCCTCGCAATATTTAAGAAGAAGATATATAGTAACAACCATAAAAGCATATTAACACAAAAGAATTTTGAAGTAAGAAGTTCACCTTAAAGAGCATGAGAAAGTAAGTCAGGATGCGTTCGCTCGATGAACTCTCTAGATTTCCAAGAACAATCCTTAGGATTTGAAGACCATTGAACTTTAACAAGCGGAACATCTTTATTTCGAAGTCGTTTGACTTCCGAAGCAATAATACGAATAGGATGTTGCTCATAAGTTAAATTAGGCGAAACTTCAATCTCTTCCACAACACCGGGCTCAAGAATAGAATCGGAATCTCGAAGGCACTTCCGTAATTGAGAAACATGAAATACGTCATGCATAGTAGAAAACTGAGCCGGTAATGTAAGGCGATAAGCCATAGAACCAATACGTTCAGTGATAGGAAATGGCCCAATATATCGAGGTGCTAACTTTCCCGACCGACTGAAACGTACAACACCTTTTATAGGTGAAACACGGATAAAAACAAGATCTCCAACAGAAAATTCTAATCTCCTTCTTTGATTATCGGCATAGGATTTTTGTCTACTCTGGGCTTCTTTCATCCTATGTCGAATAAGTTTAATTTTTTCTGTGGAATCACGAATAAAGTCTGGACCTAAAACCAGCTTCTCACCGGCCTCAAGCCAACAAGAAGGAGATCGGCATGGCCTTCCATAGAGTGCCTCGAAAGGTGCCATACCAATACTAGATTGGAAGCTATTATTATAGGAAAATTCAACGAGTGAAATATGATCTTCCCAACTTCCACCAAAATCGAGCACACAAGCACGAAGAAGATCTTCAAGAGTTTGATTCACACACTCGGTTTGTCCATCGGACCGGGGGTGATAAGTGGTGCTAAAATTCAGCATCGTTCCTAAAGCTTTTCGAAGACTCTTCCAAAATCCACTAGTAAACAATGGATCTCGATCGCTAACAATAGAAGTAGGAACTCCATGCAATTTAACAATTTCTTTAACAAAGAGTTTGGCCAAAAAGGGAACGGTTCGGTTAGACCGAACGGGAATAAAATGGGCGGATTTAGTAAGTCTATCAACTATAACCATAAGCTATCATGACCCGAACGAGGGCGGGGAAGGCCGTCAATAAAATCCATGGAAATTTGATCCCACTTCCAAATTGGAATTTCTAAAGGTTGCAATAACCCACCAGGCCTTTGATGTTCAGCCTTAATGAGTTGGCAAGTCATGCAACACTTAACAAAGTTAGCAATATCAGGTTTCATTCCCTCCCAATAATAAAGTCGCTTCATATCCGTGTACATTTTACTACTACCGGGATGAATGGTAAATTTAGAACGATGTGAATCTTCTAAAATATCTTTACGAAAATCACTAATATTTGGCACGATAAGTCTACCAAATTTTCGAATGCCGCCACGAGAATTGATACCAAAGTCTTTCAAACCATCAATATCAATTTTATCCTTAATATTTTGGCCAAGAAGAGCCAATTCGGGATCTAGTCTTTGAGCTTCAAGAATGCGGTCTAAAAGAGAAGGATGAGCCTCAAGGCTACATAAAACAAGAGATGAACCTAAATCGGAAACACGGTCTCGAATTTCGCAAGTGGATAAAACCTCGAGATCATTCCATTCGGATATCATCATGGAAACAACCGCTTGTTGCTTGCGACTAAGTGCATCGGCAACTCGATTTCCCTTTCCGGGAGTATAAAGGATATCAAGATCATAAGGTGCAAGGAACTCGAGCCAACGTTGTTGACGCAAATTAATTTCCTTTTGAGAGAATAAATACTTCAAAGACTTATGATCGGTATAAAGAATAAATTTCTCTCCCAATAGATAATGACGCCAAATTCGAAGGGTGAAAACAATAGCCGCGAGTTCTAAATCATGTGTGGCATATCTAGTCTCGGCCGGCTTCAATTGCCTAGAAGCATAAGCAATAACACGTTCTTTTTGCATAAGAACGGCACCCAAACCAACGCGACTAGCATCGGTATAATCAACGAAATCTTGATTCCCCTCGGGAATAACAAAATAGGAGCATCGGAAAGGAGTTCTTTCAATTTCTGAAAAGAGGCTTCACATTTGTCTGACCAAATGTATTTCACTCCCTTCTTAGTCAAGCCGGTAAGAGGCACGGCAATCTTAGAAAAGTCTTTGATAAAACGGCGGTAATAACCCGCCAATGCAAGAAAACTACAAATCTCCGTCACACTCTCCGGTCTCTTCCAATCTTGAATCGCTTCAACCTTTGAAGGATCCACGGAAATTCCAGATTCGGAAATAATATGACCGAGAAACTTCACACGAGATCGCCAAAAGTGGCATTTAGAAAATTTCGCCTTTAATTGATTACTCCTAAGAGTTTCCAATATAATCCGAAGATGTTTCTCATGTTCCTCCTCGGTTTTTGAATACACAAGAATATCATCAATGAATATGAGTACAAACCGATCGAGTAAATCCTTGAAAACTCGATTCATAAGGTCAACAAAATAAGCCGGAGCATTCGTTAAACCAAATGGCATAACAAGCCATTCATAAGATCCATAATGGGTACGGAACGATGTCAAAGGAATGTTATCCTCTGCAATACGAAGCTGATGAAAACCGGTAGCCAAGTCCAATTGTGAAAAGACTCTAGCACCGCTAAGTTAGTCAAATAGATCATCAATCCGAGGTAAACGGTATTTATTTTTGATAGTAAGATCATTAAGCTTGCGGTAGTCAACGCAAAGTCTAAGTGTACCATCAGATTTCTTCACGAAAATAGCCGAAGCTCACCAAGGCGAGGAACTAGAGCGAATAAATTGCTTCGTTTCCAAATCGGATAATTGTATGTGCATCTCCTCATTTTCTTTATTGGACAAATGATAAGGAGGATGAGTAATAGGTTGAGCTCCAGGGGTAAGATTAATTCTGAAGTCAATTGCTCGCTTAGGTGGCAATCCTAAAACGGGCTCAAATATGTCGGAAAATTCACGAATAACGTGAATAAGAGAAATGATGTCCTCCTCATCATCATTATCATCATCACGAGGATTTAAAGAATATAAAGATGCAGATAAAGTGGAATCCGAATCTTTGAGAATAATAGAAATTTGCTTAACAGATTGAGGATGTCGAAGATGAATAGTCCGCTCAGGACATAGGATATGAGCTTCATAATGGTTAAGCCAATCCACTCCTAAAATCATCCCAAAGCCTAAATAACGCATGACATGCAAGTCGGCTAGGAAAGGAAAATCACACAAAATAATCTCCACATCTTTACGAAGCAAACTAAGAGTTGCGGATCCACCAACTGGATTCGAAATTCTCAAAGAAGTCATTAAAGCAACAACACTTAAAGAAAAGGTGTCGACAAGTTCCTTTGATATAAAAGAGTGGGATGCACCCGTATCAAAGAGAACTCGAATAGGTTGATCACGAAATATAATGATACCATCAAGGATAGAATGAGATATACCTTGACCACGAGATATGTTACCAGGGGCTTGAGCAACATTAAGCTTTCCCTCCTTCCTATTTTGAAGTTTGGGGCATACATGCATAAAATGGTCCGGGCTTTTACAATAGCGACAATGACGGGGCTTTGAACACTTGTTCGCAAAGTGGTCTCTGGAACCACAGTTAAAGCATTTCCCTTCAGTAGAGGAAAAAGTCTTCGCAGCAGGAGTTGCCTGTTTACCCTTTTTACTGGGATAAGGACCTTTGAATTTGTTTGGCCACTTCTTGTTGTTGAAGTTTGGTTTGGAACCCACCACTTCAACATCACTTTCCCTATCCGTCTCTTCAAGACGAAGAGCGATATCAATGAGTTGGTTGAAGGGGACTTCTAATTTTAGAAGTAATGGCTTCTGGAGATTTTTGTTTAAGCCATAGACGAATCTTTGGTTCTTCTTCAATGGGGTGTTGATGTATTCAACCCCATATTTGGAAAGTGACTCGAAGGATGAAACATGATCAGTCACGGAGGCTTCACCCTGAACAAGGTCTATGAAATGCCGAGCCAATGTCACTTTCTCTGCTTCTGGCATGAATTTTAATTCGAAGCATTCCGGAATTGCTTCCAGGTGAGATCCGCTTCATTAATCTCGGAAATAAGAAGTTTGTACCAGTCCAATGCTCTCTCTTGGAGCATACTGGAAGCCACCTGAACACGGTGAAGATTGACGAGATTCATGTGAATGAAGATTCGATCACAGGTCCTCAACCAGGCCTGGACCTCGATGACAGTTTCAGAACCTTTAAATGGCTTCCCACCCAGGTTGGTGTAATCATTGCACAAACGTGCAAACCCAGATTTAGGGTGAGCAGGTTTCGGATTAGAACCAACTGCTTGAGCATTCGTGACAAGGTCAAGAATTTGCTGGGTAGTCATAAAAACTCCATCATGGGGTGGAGCACTAGATGGTCCAGCTCTGGGACGACCTGGTCTAACCATTTCTCTTCCTTAAGAATGAAAGAAGGAAGAAGAAGAAGAAGGTTATTCACAAAATGAATATCAAGCAATCTTGATAGATAAAACAAGGAATCATAAAGAAAATAGGATGAATCGGTACGAAGACTCGAATTAAATCCTAAAGCACGACTCCTAAGATAGACTTAGGACGATGATCCTTGCTAAGTTATTCTACATTATTCCGAAGTTTGGCTCTGATACCAAGCTGTGACGCCCTACCTCTATACCCACTCTAGCTAAGAACACTACGGAGTAATGTTGTCAACTAGCGCGGAGAATAAGGCTGTTAAGGAGCGACCATCCGTGTAATTGTTTTGCGCACAAAGCTACTACACAGTGGCTATAATAATCTTCGGAAACAAATATAGAAATAAACATAACACAAATCATTCACAGATAATTCATATCACAAAGGCGGAAGAAGATATGAATATATAACTAACACATGAAAGTGTACATCAGAGTAGTGGTCAAAAGATCCACAATAATACAGAAGAATAGCAACATGTGCTATACAAAAGAATACAACTATGAGTCTATATCTCAAGTGTATACAACAAAAACTGCTAATCTTAATAGTTAGCCAAAGGTCAGAGTAGCAAATCCCAGAAGAGGAGTCAAACAGAAGCACCTGTAACATCTCGGTCTGACCCGAGTATTATTTATAAGAAAATAATAAACGGATCAGTCTAGCTATAAATATCAGATGACATGATATAAAGTAAAAGATATGGCATAAGCATATAATATCCATAATGGCATACTACTATAAGCATGCAAATGATGATCAACAAAAGATCGTTCAATACCACAAGAATCTTCACAAAGACCCAAAAAGGGTTTCATACCCAAAACTTGTATTCACAACAAGTCAATGACACACGAATACACCAATGCACAAAAATTGATAAATCATATCAATGAAAATCACTAAAATTGGTGAAGCATAAATTCTAGAAATCAACACACGAAATCCAGAAATCATAAACAAAGGGGGAGGCCTATCACACGAACGGGAGCATAAAAACTCACCAACATATGTATCACACGAACGAGATGCTATCTCATGGTAGCTAGCCATTAATTTTTGACACACGAACGGCCCGAAGACCATGGGGTGCTACCCCACATGTGTGAGTCGAAATCACACTGATGAGGTCTAGACTAACCTTGTAGACAAACAGATATGTGTGAGTCGAAATCACACAAATGGTGTCTAGTCTAACCTCGCAGTCAAAGAGACATCGCACAACTGCTAGTCTAAATCATAAAAAATGATCGTCATGATCACCGAGAAGTGTCAATTACACTAAGTTAATTAATATAAAAGTTTAGCTTCATGTCCCATAACCACTTGCTTAACTTAAATATTTACGAACAAACTGTAAATCTTCACTAGAAAATTGTCACAAGAGATTCAATCGAATAAGTCCAAGAATTAACCGGCGAAGTAAACGCAAGCGTTTCATACCACTCGTTTTACTAAGTCGTTTAATTAGATTTGTCATACGAGTAAGGTAAAGGTCTGTATATACTAGTAGATTGGAAAACGGTTTTTAAGAAACGAGCTTTGTAATAAAATAGTGTTGAAATCGTTTTGACGAAGGAGTTTTGATATTTACTACTAGTATTGAAACCTTTATACTTTTAAAATGAAAAATCACAAAAAAAAGATTGTAGAAACAATCAATCACTAAAATTCACATCCAGTGAATAAAATCCAAAGAAATCGATACCGAATCCATCAAAATGGATATTCCCAAAAATCACGAAAAAAATGTCATCAAAGTCGATAATAAGTGATAATAACAAAAGGGAATCAACACGAATCGATTAAAGTTGGATTTCTCAAGCAAATAGGCAAATATGCAAAAAGATTGCAGATTCAGACGTCTGAAATCAAGGATTCAAACGTCTGAATCTGGAAAATAAAATATTTTCCAAAACAGAATTCAGACGTCTGAATCGTTGATTTCAGACGTCTGAAATAGGCACTTTTTAGCCTATTTCCTTTCTGGTTCCAAATGAACCAATTCAGACGTCTGAAATATAGATTCAGACGTCTGAATACTGGGGAATAACAATTCCCAGTATAATAGTCAGACGTCTGAATACTACGTTTCAGACGTCTGAATCAAGGGTTCAGGGCATTCCCTGAACCTAGGCCAAAAATGGCCAAACGGATACCGGAAGCGATCGATCGAGCGACAACGACTAAGGGTTTACGCCAAGCGACAACCCAGCCGTAACAGCTCTTCGATACGCCTCAAATATCAATGTCCAAATATCCATAAAAGGATTTTCATAGATTTTGATTTCAAAACACTAAAAATTGGAATATACACCAAATCAATCCAAACCAAAATCAACTGCACAAGAATAAGTGTTAAGAATTCATACTTAACAATCGAAGATAATTATAAACTAAGATGTGAGATAAAAATCTCACCTTTGAACCCAAACAATGAAGAAGAAGTTTGAAAGCAAAGGAGAATCGACCACTCTTCAAATCCAACACAAAAAGCTTGATTCTAAGCTTTAAAAGAAGAACATTCCCAAAGTTAGGTTTAGGAATTTCTGAAATTGATAAGAGAATGAGTTGGAGAAGAAGAAGAGAAGGCTTACCAATGGGTTCTTCTATTAGTTTGGAGCTAGAGTTTGATTTGCAAAAGAAAACTAGGGTTTGGAATTTTAATTTCCCATTCCACTCACCATTGTTATAAAAGCTTGAGTATAAGGAAAGTATAAAGGAAGTAAATAAAGAGGAGAGGGTTGGAACTGAGTTAAGTGGGGTTTATGGGCTCAGCCCAAACCAAAGCCCTAAGTGAAAAAGTAGCAAAATTCCACTAACTCCAAACATATCAAAGTTTACACTTAAAAAGATCGCAAACGGCGTTTTGAACTCAATGGAAGTGGTCTCGAGTCCTAATTCGACTGATTGCAAAAAGTGGCTTTTCGGACTAAATTCCGAGTATCGATAAATTATTTAAATAAAATATTTAAATAAAAAAATCGATAAATATGCGGGTTGTTACATTCCAACACAAGTCCAGCCTACCTATCACGATCCGAAATTTAGCGTCTGAAAATCAACATCCATACTTCACCCGTATTCGAATGTCGTATATTCAAACGTTGAGATTCGATTCGCGCCCGAGCTTATAGCACATTAAGTAAACAACACAGCGGAAACAGAATGAATAATATTTATTGATACACAATATGATACAACAGTCTGATACAAATGATTATCAACATTATCATAGATACACAACAGCGGAAAGGCAATAGCACCAGGAAAAGAGATAATATCAGTAGCGAAAAGATATCTTCTCGAATGCCCAAGCTCCAAAGAGTCCAATTTAAAAGCTCGAACCACCATTAAGCTGAACTTAAGCAAGTCCGATTGCCAAATCTAAAGACTTCAAGGATATCGAATCTACATCTATTATTTGACTACCTGAAAATCTGACTCTAGCCTGCCTGTGTGGAAAATTGTGGGCACCCAGAGTTCAGAAAGGGAACAATAAACTCCAGGTCTGTCATGGGACTGGTGTGAGAAAACAAAAACAGTTTTATTTTGAACAAAACAAAACGAAATTAAAAGAAATTCGCAATGCTTTTTGGAAAATGAAACTGCCGTACGGCCTCCCGCCACACACACACAGTGCAAGCACACACTTGGAGGAAATTTCTCCTTATGACAGTCAAAAATGCTTGATACGCGAAAACCTTTTTGATATTATTATCAGTGCATAGTGCAGAAAATATTTGCAAATACAATATTAATCTTAGCCAGCATACATAGCATTATAGTATGCCTACTATAGCTACCATGATAAATGATAGGTTCTACAACTAAAACCGTACAAGGCGCATATTGGATGATTGGATTTCCAACAATGGTCAGGCTAAGGAAGTTCCTACACCACATGGGTACGCCTCTGGAAGGACGCCCCGAGAACCTAACCGAATCTTTGCCAACACAAGGTCGGATTACCTCTATAACTAGGTAACTATTGACATGAGTATGCCATCCCCCGGTCATAACCAACCTTTATCCCGGGATAACCAACAAACAACAGCAACCACATAAGTTAAATATCTGGGCTCCATACCATGATATCACC
The DNA here is from genome assembly GCA_030765085.1 of Allium cepa. Classification (NCBI taxonomy): domain Eukaryota; kingdom Viridiplantae; phylum Streptophyta; class Magnoliopsida; order Asparagales; family Amaryllidaceae; genus Allium; species Allium cepa. The sequence continues at coordinate 670,957,765 of CM060929.1, read as the reverse complement.
TTTTATCCAGAAGGAAATGGACATACCCTAAAGGGCGCGACCCCTGATAACCTTTTTGCATCCTTCCTGTTTCGACCGTTTACGGGTTGTGAGGTTCTGATGAAGTCTCGTCTACAAAGCTACTCTTTTCACAAAAGCCATGCTTCGATCAACAAATGATCAGCAGCACTTAGTATGCCACATTACCAAATTGGGAATATGTCACTAGTAAATATCAACTACATAAATTTGAGCTCGTACGTCTCAGAGAAGGGTGTTAAGCTAAGAGAATAAATTCTCCGCCACCAAACAGAAATGTATTTGATAGAAACAAGTTTTACATCTCGACGTGTAACGTCAGACATACGTCCATACAAGTTCGCTCCGGGTTTGAATGGAACCGAAGGCACTTCAAAAGAAGCCCTTGCAAATCCGGATAATTCCTAATCACATCCGGACTCCCCATCACAAAGGGTGATCAAATATCTATACAGGGGCCATTCGGTGTAGAGACATTCGACAGGTAATCCTTTCGCTTTCGAAAATACTCGGTCTTCACCACCGTCTTCAAATGCTATCCAATTCGTCGTATCATTATTCGGAATAGATTATATAACATAGAGTCCTCTCCCGACTAAACTGAATAATGAGCGCCAATTTTAAAACCATATGGATATATTGGGATCTTAGTTAAGTCACAACTTATTACCCAAAAACTTTCTTTCAAATGGTTTAGACAAATTTCCACTTTAATCTTTTAAATAGAAGATTCACCTTTAAGATCCACTTCAAATTAAAATAATGTTCATCAGTCTTTCACAAAGATTCATTCATAGCTTTCGTTTATCTAAAAGCTATTATCATTTGAAAAACAAGGGTTTCCATTTGGGAAAAAATCCGATCAAATATGCACAAGTTATAGCTTTTAAATTACAAACTTGGGTTAAATTTAAATTCCCAAAATAATTCCTTTAAGTGGTTTAAAATCCATATAACTTGTATAATCCCTTTAAATCATAGTTTTCAAATAAACATATATATATTTATGTATGTATGTATGTGTGTGTGTGTGTATGTATGTATATCAGCTCTAAAATCTTGAAATCAAATTCAAATTATTTTAATAAACCATATTATATCTAAAATAATTTTAATTCCAAAACTCCCCTTTTAAAAGTTTAACCCAGACCACCTCCAAACCATTTTGGATTCAAAATTCAACTTTTTAAATCATTTTAAATTCAAAAACCCATGACTTAACCAATTTCCCATGAAATCCATATTTTTGTGTATGTGGTGTAGTCCATGTGTTTTACCCACAACAATAAAATATCACAACCATTATTAATTCAAGCACAACAATATTGATAAGCGGTATAGTACTATAATGCTTTTCTTCATTCACAAATTCACAGATAAGTATGTAAATTCAATACAGAAGGATAATTTACACACAACTCAATTCAAACAATTTTAATCACGGAATATTACAGATCAGAGATAACAATTAATTCAAGCATTCCAAATATTCATAAGCAAGATAAATTAATTATTCAATCCTTAATTAATTCAATTTAGTTTCGAATTAAATTAATTGCTTATGAATTAATTACCTAATCCTGATTAATTAATTATAAATCATTTGGTATTAATTTATGAAATTAATTAATTAATCCTTAATCATCCATGTTAATTAATTATCCTTAATTAATTAATCATCCCTAATTAATCATAATTAATCTTAAGTTAATTACATAATTAATTAACCCTTAATTATTTACATTAAGTAATTATCTTTCAGTCATAAATTAATTCACCTTTAATCATAAATTAATTAACCTTTAGTTATTAATTAATTAATTTTTAATCAATCACATAACTAAATTAATCACCTTGATTAATTTTCCTTTAATTTACCACATAGTAAATTAATCACCTTGATTCATAAATCTTTAAGTAATTACATAATTAATCCTTTAAATTGCATTAGGTAATTATTCTTTTTTTGAAATTACTTTCATCAAGTAATTATCTTTAATCACATTGACTAATTACCCCATAGTTAGCTAATTAATTAATCTCTAATTATTAATTAATTTACTATAAATTATTTTCATTAATTAATTAATCACTTTGATTTATTATTCTTCAGTTAATCTTAATAAATAATTATCCACTAATTAATCACCTACATTAAGTAATTAATCGTTAACCGATTAACTTACACCCTTAAGTTAATTTTACCTTTAAAAACATTTTATCTTCTTAATTAACTATAAATTTTAAAATAAAGGTTATTTGTATTGAAATATTTTTAAACTAAATATAATTTTATTTAAACCTTTAATAAATTCCAATTTACATAAACATTAATTACTTAAAAAACAGCGGTTAATAAATTGCTAAAACTTGATTAAGTTTAAACTTTAAAACGTTTTGTTTCTTTTTATTTTAAAACTGGTTAACATTTTAAAAACCCGAGCCCAAACACTTTTTCCCCGAGCATAATCCTTGGTCAACCTGCTCCTTCATTTACTTCGAGTCCATCCTTCGTTCTCCCGAGAGCAAACCCGAGAATCAACTTTCTTCCCAAACTAATTAACCACCCAGATACACACACACCTATACGTGCATGCACATGCCTGAGTTCCACCACTCCGATCATTGCCGATATCTTCGACAAGTCGCCAGTAACCTGACGATTAACTCGAGTACTCAGAACCTCCGATTACAACATAGTTCAAAATTGACCAAAACGAACTCCAACTATGGCAACAAATATCGCCTCTCGCCACCGATTTCGGTCATCAGAATTTACGCCGCTCCACCCAAACCTCCATCTCAATTCTACAAATCGATTCCCCTACCACGATCGCCTCAAGTTCTCCCATGGCGATGCAACAATTCATTTTCTGACCATAACCAAAACTGGGTTACAAACCCAAAATCTTTGTCATACTGCCACCTCGATGATCGAAGAACTCTCTAATCATTTTTTCCCTAATCGTTGACTCGCTAGCCATCACCAACCATAACACTGAAATTGTAGACATCGTGATAATCAAAAATCGAGCAAAATTCATCTTTTGTTCATCTCGAGAAATCTTGACGAACCCAACATTAAAAATTATGAAACTTTCACCAAAAATCATATTTTTCGAATTCGAATCCAAACATACAACCCAAACTTAAAATACTTAAATTTTTGTCTAGAAATGATTTTCCACTGTATATTCCCATTTCACGGTTAATTATTTCCTAATTATCTTCATAAATATTTTTAAAATCAAGATTTAGTTAACACAAACATTTTACCTTTAAGAATTATAACACGAATCTGCTTATACATTGGGATGTGAATTTTTATATGAAAATCTTGTGCCTATTGTTTACAACAGGGATATGAACATATATACATATACAGACATGCACCCATCAATCTTTATACATATAAACTTATCAGCAGATTTCTCATCAAATTTCAAGGATACTCACAAACATCAGAATATTAAAACATGTTAAGGATTTAAAAGAAATAGTTTGCTCACCTAGTTTTGGTTTGAATAGAGAACACAAGTTCCAGGTTTTTTAAATCTGGAAATGTATGAGATGATTCTTGCTTGAGGTTGAATTAATGGCTTTGCTTCAGATTGAATCAGGTTGAAGCTTGGTTTTGATTTTTATGATCTGGAATAAACTGAAGCTTGACTCCATATTTTAAGTCTGATTGCTTTTCCTTTTTCTCCCTCTATTTTGATTTTGATTTGCTACTTTGAATCTGAGAACTTGATCTTGTTTTCCAGGTTGAAGATGGTAGTTGTTGCTGCTCGATTAAATTTCTTTTTCTGGTTTAAAATTTTCTTTTTCATTTCCAGGCTTTTGTCTTGTTTTTAGATTTGAAAATAAAGATGAGAGAAAGAAAATATGAAAACTAGTTTTCTTCTTTTAAAACATGTTGTTTAATTTTTTATTAACCTTTAATTTAATCAATTGCCACTTGCTTATCTAATTCATACTCAGTTAACACTTATGATTACAAATTATATTTAGGCAACACATGCTAATGCATGTGATCTCCACCTTACATTTGTTAAAATGAAAGTAATTTGTGTTTAAACCCTCACTTTAAATAAATTTAAAAATTATGTTTTAGATCCTTAGGTTATTTTATATATTTTTTTTTTTTGTAAAGCAAAGAGCTATAAGCTCATATTATTGACTAATATCAAATTACAACCCACACTTACAAACCCAAGGTACAACACTAATACAACACATACACTACAGGCACTGAAACACAATACAACACAACCTACAGGCACTGAAACAAAAGAAAAACACATACACCACAATACCCACTTTGTCAATAATAACTATAGAACTGACAACCAATTACCACCACCCTTATTCATAAACATGGATTATAAAGTTTCAAGAAACAACTCTGAACCAACAATCAGTTACAACATCAACCTGAAGACAGACTTCAATATTATCACATGCTAGGAAACCAGCAATCATCAAACTTCCACATCAAACAGAGGTTTTAAAATGGAATTCAGGGAGTAGGCATTTCATCAGTAACAACTTGATTTTATTTCATAAAGAATACTGCCATGTATCAAGTTATAGAGTTGAGAAGCATTTTTAACATCAATTCCAAAAACTCTATTATTTCTCTCAGACCACACTGCATGTATCAACTTCTTGAGCAACTTTAGGAGCATAAAAGTCTTTCTTGTTTTCCATCTAGTAGCTTTGAAGACATTAAACCATTCAATAGCACTAACAGTAGAAGGTCTATAGTATCCACCATTGGACAAAAGCTTAAACCAAATTTGATATACAAAAGAACATTCAAAAAACAGATGAGTATTTGTTTCCTTATCAGCTCTGCATAAAACACAGGTATCTTCTGATATTAAACCCGATCTACACAGTTTTTCTTTAGTATTCAATGCATTTGCCATCACCTTCCATAAAAGTAAATTCTCTTTAGCACTTCCTCCACATTTCCAAATTCTTGAATACCAAGGAAAATATGAACCAACTCTAGATAGAGATTTGTATACAAGTTTAATAGAATGTGGCTTTCCTTTATCAGACCAAATAAGGAAATTATCATTGTTGATAATTTGATTGTTAGTAATAACATTCCAGAGCTTCCTGAGAAGACAAGAACTAGAGTATGGTAAAACAATATTATCATCATGGATAAACTCATCAACTATAGCTGAATCAGAGATGCCAGAGTTTCTTCTGAGATTATAATCCACAACAGTACTTAAAATTAAACCTTTCCTAGCCCAAGGAGAATGCCAGAATGAGAGTCCTTTAATTTGTGTATAGTTACATTGTAAAAAGGGGATAAATGTTTGCCTAAGCTTAAGAATACTTCTCCAACTCCAGCTGCAGTTCTGTGGAATTTCCATAGTCCAAAAATTCTTATGACCAATCAAGTGATGGTTTACCCATTGAGACCATAAGCTTTTATCAGATTGAAAAATTTTGTTGAAGTAAACTGATATTGCAGCCTTATTCCAAAGAAAGATGTTAGTTATACCAAGACCACCATTCTTCTTAGTTTCAAACAGTTTGTAAAATGAGATTGGGATTAATTTCTTGGAAAAAGGGTCTCCATGCCATAGAAATTTATTAAGAGCACTAGAAATCATTTCAATCAGTTTAACAGGAAGAATGTAATGCCTTGTCCAGTAGTTGGTCATGGCAACAGCAATGGATTGAATAATTGTTAATCTACCTGCTTGAGAAAGTTTGTCAATGGGCCAAACAGTAAGCTTTTCAATGATCTTCTCAAAAAGAGGTAAGCAATTATGCTTTGTAATTCTTGAACTCAATATTGGTAAACCCAAATAAAAGGAATTCTTTGGTAATTCAAGCAATCCAGAAAAATCAATGATATCTTTCTTCTGAAATGAATTTAAGCCAGCAATGTAGATATTTGATTTCTGAAGATTTATTTGTAATCCAGTAATAGAATGGAAAAGATCAAGAGATGAAGTAATAGATTGAATATTTTGGAAAGTGGGTTTTGTGAAGATAATAAGGTCATCAGCAAAAAGCAAATGAGTGATTAATGGATTATTACATTTGGGATGTAGTTGTAACTTATTTTTAACAACCAGATCTTTCAATAGAGAATTTAAAAGCTCCATGACTAATATGAACAAGTAAGCTGAAATTGGATCACCTTGTCTTACACCTTGTTTGCCTTTGAAATAACCATACAAACCACCCTCTCTAGTAATAGAATACCTAGGTGATGAAATACATGAGTAGATCCATGCCAAAAAAGGTTTGGGGAAATTCATTCTGGACATAATAGCTAAAATAGAAGGCCAAGCAATGGAATCAAATGCTTTTTTAATGTCAAGTTTAAGCATGCATCTTGGAGAAATATTTGATCTCTCATATCCATACAACAATTCTTGTGTCAAAAGAATATTATCACTTATTGATCTACCAGATATATAAGCAGCTTGGTTATTTGAGATTATAAAAGGTAAAACAGCTTGCAATCTATTTGACAAAATTTTTGAGATTATTTTGTAGATGATATTGCAACAAGATATAGGCCTGAAATCTGAAACAGCAGATGGATTAATTTTTTTGGGAACTAGAGTGATAGCTGTTGCAGCAAGACAATCAGGGAATTTGTTTTGCAGGAAAAAATATTGAATGGCTTTAATAATATCAGATCCAACTATATTCCAACTTTTTTGAACAAAATGAGCATTAAATCCATCAGGTCCTCCACAACTATTAGAATCCAGGCTAAAAACAGCAGATTCAATTTCATTTTGAGAAATTGCAGTAATCAAATCATTTGATTGAGAAATAGTAATTGTAGGGAGATTAATATGAAATAGAGGATTAATATCAGGAGTGAATAAATTGGATGGAGCCAGAATGGATTTGAAGTACTGAACAAAAGCCTCATTGATTCCCTCAAAAGTATTAACCATATCACCAAACATATTCTTGATCTGATGAATACATTCATGATTCCTTTTTACTTTAATAAAATTATGATAGTACCTAGTATTCCTATCAGCCTCCTTCTCCATTCTCAAGTGAATCTTTTGTCTAAGTGAAGAGACTTCCTTTTGAATAGCATTGTCTAGAGAATTTTTTAATTGTGATTCCAAATGAATTAAGGAAATATCAAATGGTCTCTCGGACAACATAGTTTGAATTCTATGAAGCTCATTTCTAATTTGAGTGGAAAGATTAAAATCCTTACCAAAAATGGTAGCAGACCACTTCCTAAGATGAAATTTAAGAGCCTTCAATTTGAAAGTAATATTTGACAGAGGATCCCTTCCAAATTGTAAGTTCCACACCTGCTTCAAAATAACAAAATATTCATCTTGCTTAGTCCAGAAATTAAAAAATTTAAAAGAGTGTTTTGTACCATGTATATCATCGATTCCACAATGAAATAATAATGGGCAGTGATCTGACAAAGATGGATTTAAGATATTATAAAAGGAATTTGTCCATAGTTGAAGAAGAGAAAAGTTTAAGAAAATATGATCAAGCTTACATAAAGTAGGATTACCACTCCTATTATTAGACCATGTAAAGTCAGGACCAATGCTTTTTGCAGATAAAAGATTAGATTGAATTAGTGCACTGTTTAATGGAGAAATGTCTTTAAGAGATAAAGGGGTGCCACCAAGTTTCTGATTACTAGCATACATGGAATTGAAATCACCACCAATCAGCCATGGAGTAGTATCTGATTTTAAAGAAGGAAGGAAATTAAGAAAATCTTGTCTTAAAGATAAAGAGTTGTGAGCATAGACAGAAGTAAGATGAAAAGAAACATTTGAAGGCAAGTGCAAACAAAGATAGTGAATAAATTGATCAGAAGCATTTAATCTGGAAACTTTGAAAAAATTTGGATTCCATAAAGTAAGCAATCTTCCATGTTTGGCTTCAAGAAAATTATCATCATATAACCATGATTGAGCAATCAAATTCCTAGCCTTCAAAGAGGCATTTGTATCAAGCTTAGATTTATTTCCAAGAAAATTAAGGTTATTTTATATTTATATTTTCAAAAGATATATACATATCAAAGCTTTTATATTTATTTACATATATACTAACTATATTTATTTCCAAGTATATAAAAGAAAAGTATTTTAAATTTTTTATTAAATCTCATTTAAGTTTTTAAACTTAAGTTAAAATATCCTTATTTCATATACAAACCATTTTTATTCCAAAAAAGATATATATAAGTATGTATGTATGTATGTATGTATGTATGTTAAAGCTTTTATTTATTTTTTCTTTATATTTTTATTCATATATTTTCAATTATTTATATTTACACAACTTAATAAGAAAATGATTTGAAATCCAAATTATACATTACTGATAAATATTTATATACATTAGTTCCTTGGAAATATAAAGTTAATAAATCCAATTTTTATTTCTAAAATATTTATTCTTGAATTTCAAAAACCAAAATTATATTTATAATATATTTTATTCTTAGAATTCCAATCCAAATCTATCAAAAATCTACTTTCATATGTATGACAAATACACATTTTATTTGTTCCTGGAAAATTTCAAATTAATTTACCACTTAACTTACAAATTAATTCAAAAATTAAAATTAATTACTGGATTTAATTAGGCCTAAAAGCGGGAATGTTACAGATTCCCCCCTTAGGAAAATTTCATCCCCGAAATTTGCTAGACAGTGAGACAAACAATGGATAGATAGAAAATGTTTTACTAGATCAAACTGAAATATTTATTCTATATTTGGCTTACCAAATCAGAATATCAACAATAAATACGAGAACGATCTTATTCAATATTTCACAAGATACTCGGTCACCAGATCTACGAAATATGTAGGGGCATTGGTTAGTCCAAAGGAATAACTAACCATTCGTAGAATATATTTGGACCCCAAAGAACAGGCTGATAAATGGATTCAATCCAATTTAACTTAATATTTTATTCACCAATTCATTTCAATTTAAAATTTCAAATTTATTAAAGATTGATAAGAAACTAATGATTAGAATATGAAATAGGAACTTTTTTACAGAGATTCGTAGGACCACCACCACACCAAAATTTCTTCTTGTAGCTGCCAGGAAACCATCAAAGAATTGAAAGTGGGCGGTGATCAAAGAGGTTGATAGAGAAAAGAATGTTTCCTTGTTGCAGGGTATTGACCATTTGTAGTGGTACTCCCATGTCCCCTATCTCGTCTTCTTTTTGCACTTATATTTACTATCAGTGAATAGTAAGAGAATTTACTGAGGCATACGAACGGATATCTTAGGGATATACTCATTCTAGGGTATTTATAACCCTATCACTAATGAGCCACCTAATGTGTTATACCCTTGAACTAAAGTTTTTACTTAACCTTCAGCTCTGATACCAAAATGTCACGATCCGAAATTCAGCGTCTGAAAATCGACATCCATACTTCACCCGTGTTGGAATGCCATAGATTCAAACGTTGAGATTCGATTCGCACCGAAGCTTATAACACATTAGGTAAACAGCACAGCGGAAACAGAATGAATAATATTTATTGATACACAATATGATACAACAGTCTGTTACAAATGATTATCAACATTGTCAAAGATACACAACAGCGGAAAGAAAATAGCACCAGAAAAAGAGATAACATCGGTAGAGGAAAGATATCTTCTCAAATGCCCAAGCTCCAAAGATTCCGTAACGTCCCGGTAATTTTCGACTTTCGAAAATTCAACATCGATACTCACTTTATCGACTGCCGAGAAATCGAAGGCCGGAAACCCGAAATGTTATGGTTTAAGAGAAGGAAAGAGGTAGAAGAAGAGATAAGAAGATAGAAAACAGAGAGAAAAGAAAATAGAAAATAGAACGGAATAGAAAACAACAGAACAACAACAGAATCTCACAATTCGCAGCGGAACAACATATAATAATAAATGAATAATCTTTAAACAAAGAACTATATCGGTTATTACATTTTATACATTACATCATATCATCAGAGTGTACAACAATATACAACAACAAACAATGCAGCGGAAAAAAGAAATACTATATACTAATAATACGTCATGCCATCCAGCTTGCCTCCAGCAACTCCAGAATATCCAGAATATCCTGATAAACCTTAACTCTTGACTGCCCGTGTGGAAATTGGTGGGCACCCAGAGTTTAGGAAGGAAAACAATAAACTCCGAGTCAGTCATGTGACTGGTGTGAGAACTCAAAACAGTTTATTTGTCTTTAAAATCAAAATAGAGGAATATTTTTAAAATCAATTCGCAATGCTTTTAAAAATGAGACTACCATAAGGCCTCCCGCACACACACACAATGCAAATGCAGAATCGGAGGAGATTTCTCCTTATGATAGTCAAAGATGCTTGATACGTATTAAAAAGAACATTTGATATTATTACTAGTGCATAGTGTAGAAAAAATTCATTTCGAAAGTAGAATATAAATCTTAGCCAGCATAGACATTTCGAACTATGCCTACTATAGCTAACTATGTTCAATAGCAGGTTACCGCCACATTCCATAGCAGGTTATACAACTAAAACCGTACAAGTCTCGTATTGTTTCTTTGGATTTCCAACGAATGATCAGGCCAAGGAACTTCCCATTGCCACATGAGAATGCCTCTGGATGGACATCCCTGAGAACCAAACCGGATCTCTACCAACACAAGGCCGGGTTACCCCTAACTGATTAACAACTGACCGAATATGCCATCCCCCGGTCCTTTGGGACCTTTCACCGAGCGCTCGCAATCAATTCACACAATCATAAAGTGTTTTCAACATGAGTAAGTATCTGGGCTCCATACCATGATACCACCCTTTTCCAGAAGGAAATGCACATATCCTAAAGGGCGCTACTCCTCATAACCTTGCCGCATCTTTCCTGTTTTGACCATTCCGGGGTGTGAGGCATGCTTTGGGTCAACAAATGATCATAGAAATGATCACCAGGATAGACGATCAAACAAATGATCCTATCACAAATAATCAACACAATGATCATTTCACAGCAACACTCAGCATGTCACATTACCAAATTGGGAATATATCGCTGATAACTTCAACTACATAACCTCTGAGCTCGTACGTCTCAGAGAAGGGTGTTAAGCTAAAAGAATAAATTCTCCGCCACCAACAGAAATATATTTGAAAGAAATCATTTACAATCATATTTAACTCAATTTTCAATTATTTCCATAATTTAACATATTAAATTATTGATCTAATTATCCAATTAAATCCAATTATTCAAAATAAAATTCATTCGACTTATAAATTCACTTATTACTATTTAAAATTAATTAAATATTCAAATTTTAATTACTAAAAATCCTGGGTCGTTACAATCTTCCCCTCTTAAAAGAATTTCGTCCTCGAAATTAACAAGTAAGAAAAGTTATAGAATCTATTAATTTTGCATAAATCCATAGTTAAACTTCTTACAAAACTTTACTAAGTTTTCAAATCATATTTAGTTATCTTTTCAAAAACAACTACTATTGTTTAACTTTCAATTCCAAATCAAAGTTAAAGTTTTCAAAATTTTCCAAATTTTCTCAAATTTTTCTAACGCCTTAAATTTCCGGAAAAATTCGCCATAGTCTCCTTTGCGCGGCTCGATCCGGAAAAAAAATGACAGTATATATATCACAAATATACATCTCATCAAGTAATGAGGCATCCCGCAGGGAAAAAAGTATAAAAGTACGGTATGTAATCCGAGATATGTACCTTATATTTTATTAGCAAGCATATACGGCTAATATAGCGCGAAAGCGAGCTCCAAATGCAAAGCAAACGCGATCCACACCTACTAAACACTCAACAAACAACATGAGAATCATGTATATAAACAATAGTATCAATATACAACATATAGTAACATAATAACTATATATGTCAACATAGCAATTGAAACAAAAGCAATATATTCAACCATCAACCAACTATCATTCATAACCAATATATATTCATTCATATTCTCATTAATATTCAATGAAATGGTTTTCAATTTAATCACGTTTGATTCATTAACAGTGGATGTTTTTACTGACATTCATTTTCAATTAGTTTATATTCACTAATTTATATTCAAGTTGGTTCATTTCCAAATCAAATTCAATTCTATTTAAAATTCACTTAACTTCCAATTGAATTCCAATTACTTTAGCTTTCAATTTCATTAATACTTAATGAATTATATACAATCAACTAACAACCATATATCAACCAAATTCCTTTGCTTATATTCATTTGGTTTAATTAATTGATTTTCATTCAATCTCACTTAAGTTATATTTTTTTTTTATAAACATCACTTGTTTTTACTTAACTTAAATTCCCACTTATAAATAAATTCAGCTTCCAAATTCTAAAGTAAATTTTCATTTAACTTTAAATTCATTTTTATTTCAACTCATATTCATAAATACATTCATATAGTTTCACTTCTTATATATATAAATTTATTTCACAATTGTAAATCACTTTAATTATAATTCAATTCTTATAATTATTTTTGCTTATACAATTATTCTTTTATTTAGATTATTCAAACAATAAAAGAATCAAACAATTTACTTATATACACTTTAATAATTTTGAAAAATTATTCCTTTATATATAAAATATACTCAAGGTAAAATTATTTCATTTACCCAATTTAAAACAATATTGTGTCGAATTGTTCTATTCAAGTGTTTAGAGATCCCTATCAACAACGTTAATTACTCGTATTAACCAGAATCTATATACCACTCAACAAACCAATCATCACAATATAAAACAATTTTATATTCACTAACAAATACGCTCTCATAGCTATTATTACACTCAAACTCATTCTAGAGTACTACTGACTCTATCTCTAATGAGTAATACCCAACAGAACCATGGTTGTCGCTTAACCATATGCTCTGATACCAAATGTAACGTCCCGGTAATTTTCGACTTTCGAAAATTCAACATCGATACTCACTTTATCGACTGCCGAGAAATCGAAGGCCGGAAACCCGAAATGTTATGGTTTAAGAAAAGGAAAGAGGTAGAAGAAGAGATAAGAAGATAGAAAATAGAGAGAAAAGAAAATAGAAAATAGAACGGAATAGAAAACAACAGAACAACAACAGAATCTCACAATTCGCAGCGGAACAACATATAATAATAAATGAATAATCTTTAAACAAAGAACTATATCCGTTATTACATTTTATACATTACATCATATCATCAGAGTGTACAACAATATACAACAACAAACAATGCAGCGGAAAAAAGAAATACTATATACTAATAATACGCCATGCCATCCAGCTTGCCTCCAGCAACTCCAGAATATCCAGAATATCCTGATAAACCTTAACTCTTGACTGCCCGTGTGGAAATTGGTGGGCACCCAGAGTTTAGGAAGGAAAACAATAAACTCCGAGTCAGTCATGTGACTGGTGTGAGAACTCAAAACAATTTATTTGTCTTTAAAATCAAAATAGAGGAATATTTTTAAAATCAATTCGCAATGCTTTTAAAAATGAGACTACCATAAGGTCTCCCGCACACACACACAATGCAAACGCAGAATCGGAGGAGATTTCTCCTTATGATAGTCAAAGATGCTTGATACGTATTAAAAAGAACATTTGATATTATTACTAGTGCATAGTGTAGAAAAAATTCATTTCGAAAGTAGAATATAAATCTTAACCAGCATAGACATTTCGAACTATGCCTACTATAGCTAACTATGTTCAATAGCAGGTTACCACCACATTCCATAGCAGGTTATACAACTAAAACCGTACAAGTCTCGTATTGTTTCTTTGGATTTCCAACGAATGATCAGGCCAAGGAACTTCCCATTGCCACATGAGAATGCCTCTGGATGGACATCCCCGAGAACCAAACCGGATCTCTACCAACACAAGGCCGGGTTACCCCTAATTGAGTAACAACTGACCGAATATGCCATCCCCCGGTCCTTTGGGACCTTTCACCGAGCGCTCGCAATCAATTCACACAATCATAAAGTGTTTTCAACATGAGTAAGTATCTGGGCTCCATACCATGATACCACCCTTTTCCAGAAGGAAATGCACATATCCTAAAGGGCGCTACCCCTCATAACCTTGCCACATCTTTCCTGTTTTGATCATTCCGGGGTGTGAGGCTCGACGAAGTCACGTCCACAAAAACATACTTTATACAAAAGCCATGCTTTGGGTCAACAAATGATCATAGAAATGATCACCAGGATAGACGATCAAACAAATGATCCTATCACAAATAATCAACACAATGATCATTTCACAGCAACACTCAGCATGTCACATTACCAAATTGGGAATATATCGCTGATAACTTCAACTACATAACCTCTGAGCTCGTACGTCTCAGAGAAGGGTGTTAAGCTAAAAGAATAAATTCTCCGCCACCAACAGAAATATATTTGAAAGAAATCGGCTTTATATCTCAATTTGTAATGTCAGACATACAATCCATCCAAGTCTGTTCCGGGCTCGAACAAAACCGAAGGCATTTACAAAGAAGTCCTTGCAATCCGGATAATCTCTAATCACGTCCGGACTTCCCATCACATAGGGAGTCTCTATACCGTAGCTACTCGGTGCAAAGACAATCGACGAGTTGTCCTTTCGCTTTCAAAAAGATCCGGTCTTCAACACCGGTCTTCAAATGCAATTCATAACGACGTATCACATATTCGGAATGGGTTATACGACCCCATGGCCCTTTCCCGGTTAACCCGAATAGTGAGCGCTTATTCAAAAATAAGTGTGGCATTCAAATTCAAACAAATCACATCAAATACCCATTCAAAGGGAAATATTGATAGTCGGTTATTGAACTATCAATGGATATGCACACATCACCAGTTTCCAAATAATTTTCCAAATTATTTATTTTCCAAAATATCTTTACAAGATATATTATTTTCAATACTTCAAAAATAAATCAATATTTATTTTTAAACAAGTTCCCCTTTCTTTTATAAATTCCATAGTGAATTTATATTTCACAATATCTACTGGTATACGAATTTCAATAGGTTTCAATATTCCTTTTCAATTTATCTTCAAAAAGATAAATTCTCAAAATATTCACTTTATATTGGAAAACATTTCCATACTTATTTAATAAGTAATTCACGAACCTATTTATTTTCAACACTTGGAAAATATTCAATATACTTAAATCGAGATTTAGTATATATTTCATTCTTTAAGGAAATCATTCTCTTAAACATATTTATTTGGGCCAAAACGAATGTTACGTAAAACATCGTTACGACGTCCCAAAATCACTAGTATAGGGATTCGAAATTAAAATAGATATATAAATCCCAATACTATACAAAACATTTCCTTTCGGAAATTATTTACTATAACAACAGTGTTATAGTCCACTATTTCCTTTTATTTCTCGAAAACGTCTATTTCAACAATCAATGTTGAAATCTATGGTTTCGAATCTTAACACCTTTTAAAACATCGTTAGATCGTTTTAATTATGTTTAAAATATCACATCCTAAACATTTTCTTTAACATATTATTCACTATTCAAAAACGTGAATATACTACGTTAACAAATTTCATCATTTCTATTCATTTTATTTCAAAGGATTATTCACAGTCAAAAACGTGAATATAACTCCATTTATAGGTTTCAACAATTTACTTATCAAAATAAGTCGTTTGCGAATTTATAAAACAACGTTTATAAATTCTATTTCTATTTGTTTTATAACTACTTCCTTTTATAAATTCCTTTATTAACCTATTCGATTTATAGCTCAATTATAAACTAAAGGTTCATATTATAAGTCAAATACTTATAAAACGATTATTTTACAAAATCGTTCTTTTAAACTTCATAATTATAAATCTTATAACTTATAAGATTCATTTATTTACCCAAATATATTCTTTAATAACTTCACAAAATTTATAAATCCTACTATTTATAAATTTCATTTATAACTTCACCGTTTATAATTCTAGAAACTTCATTTATTTATGAAATTCATTCACTTCATTCAAACACTTATAAAAACTTGTTTTATAATCTCAATATTTCAATTTATAAATATTCATTCATAAGTCTCTTATATAAATCAATTTATATTATTATTTCAAAACGGCTTTAAAGTCTTTTATAATTTCACCATTTTGATTTATAAAATAATTAATTTTCATAAATCCTATATTTAAACTTTTCACAATAAACTCAAAAATCCCGATTAAACTTTTTTATAAAATCATTAGCCTCATATTTTCAAAAATCAGTTTTTAACTATATTTTTCAAAAATATAATTTTTATAACTTTAAAAATTATAACGTTTATTTATTTAAAATGGATAAATTCCGAAAAATATTCTTATAAACGTATACTTTCAAAAATCTCTTTAAAGTCCATTTTAAAATTCCAAAGTTTGGTCCAATGATGCTACACACCAAATAGTCAATCACGACAACAACGATATCATATATCGATATGATAATCCATCAAATATCAAAATATCTGAAATCAAATAAATACTGTTGAGGAATCCAGTTGGATCCCTCCAACCTGTTTTCCTGCATCCACAAACATTAGCACAATACCAATTCCGCTCCAGTACGGAATTATCGCAGTATATGTGATTTAAAATATTATCCGCTTAATAGACGGCGCAATAGGGTCTCATCCGCTATACAAATGCGGGAAATCAATAACTCCAATATATACATATGCCAATATATATATATTGCTATTATATACAATACCAATTTCACTGTTTATGAAATATTCGCGGTATATGTTTTTAATAAATAACATCCGCTTACTAACGGCGCATAATGTCTATTTTAACAATCAATAGATAACAATCATCATTCAAACATGCATTTAAATATTTTAAATCTAACTATTTAAAATAAAATCGAAACTGATTCGATTGAGTGAGAAGTTCTCACCTTGATTTCAATTTCGCTTTAGCGGTTTATTTCGAATAAAATTAAACGGACGTTTAATTTTACCCGAAATTCTCGCTAACTTCAAACGACTCCAATCCAATTCCATCGCGTAGTGCTCGTCCATACGATTCCAACGCAACTGGTTTCGCGCGTTTTCGACCTCGTATGAAAAAGTTATGATTTTTCTAAGATTACACGATTTTATACTTAATATATTTACAACTTTTTATAATATTTTACCCTACAATCATTCCTAGCCACTGGATCTCTCCCCCTTGCATCCTGGCCGTGCAATGCATCTTCCTCTTTCCCTCACGCGCGTGCGTATCCCCCAGGCCGAACAACAACCCATTGCTCCATATTAGGTTTTAAAAACGCCACCACCACGTCGAGTTTAGTGACGATCAGCAACCTTCAACATGCTCGCCTCCATCCCCTCCATGCTCGGCCTGAAGAGCTTCGAGCTCGGCCCCCTCCTCTTCATCGAAATGCGTGCGCACTCCATGACAAACGCGGCCATCTTGTCGACGATCCTGGCAACGAAACTCGATCACAACCGTACAGATCGATAGAGCACGAGATGCTCTACAATGTTGTAGTTGACAACATTCGCTAATTGTTTGTAGATTGGGAGAGATTGAGGGGAGAAAATTGGAGATTTCTAGCCGTAGATAATAGGGGTGGCGGCTGCATTTAGGGTTAGGTTTTATATTTTATTTTTTTTATTTGTGAAGGGTGTTGGTCTATTTATAGAGAATTTTTCAATCACTATTCATCCAGGAATTCCGAACTCCGATTTACACACCGTAACCAGCGTTTCTAGGGTTTACCCCACGTTCCGGACACAATGGAACAGGTTTCGAAAGCTAATTCGGACATCTGTGCGAGTTATGGCAATAAACGTTCAATTTAAATTAAACCGATTTAAACGATTTTCTAGGCGTTTTAATTTGTACTGGACAAACGGTAAATCCAATTAACACGAAATTTGAAACCTTACAATAATATCACATTACGGATCCGATGAAACTGGTTTCGTCGAAACCCGAGACTGTTTGAAAAATGGCTATTTTAACTCGCCAAATTAAAATTAAAAATAATTCGATGCGTTTCTAGCTGCCACGATCAAACGATAACTCCGATTGACACGAAAATTGAAATCCGGTAATAACTAACTATTACGGATCCAATGAAACTGGTTTCGTCCAATTCTAAAACTGTTCTAAAATTGACTATTTTCACTAGTCGATTAAATATTAAAATATTCAATTTTCACAAATTAACTTTTAATTCGATTTTAAAAGTTCTAAAATATCATTCTAACTTCAATATGATAAAATAAAATTTTACAAATCATTTACAATCATATTTAACTCAATTTTCAATTATTTCCATAATTTAACATATTAAATTATTGATCTAATTATCCAATTAAATCCAATTATTCAAAATAAAATTCATTCGACTTATAAATTCACTTATTACTATTTAAAATTAATTAAATATTCAAATTTTAATTACTAAAAATCCTGGGTCGTTACAGATTCTAATCCAAAAGCTCGAACTACTATCAAGCTGAACTTAAGCAAGCCCAATCGCCAAATCCAAAGACTTCAAGGATATCGAATCTAAATCTACTATTTGACTACCTAAAAATCAGACTCTAGGCTGTCCGTATGGACAATTATGGGCACCTAGAGTTTAGAAAGGGAACAATAAACTCCAGGTCAGTCATGTGACTGGTGTGAGCAAACAAAACCAGTTTTATTTTAAAAAAAAACAAAAAGAAATTAAAAGAAATTCGCAATGCCTTTTGGAAAATGAAACTTCCATAAGGCCTCCTGCCACAAACACAATGCAAGCGCACACTTAGAGGAGATTTCTCCTTATGACAGTCAAAAGTGCTTGATACGCGAAAACCTTTTTGATATTATTATTAGTGCATAGTGCAGAAAATATTTGCAAGTATAATATTAATCTTAGCTAGCATACGTACCATTGTAGTATGCCTACTATAGCTACCATGATAAACGGCATGTTCTACAACTAAAACCGTACAAGATGCGTATTAGATGATGGGATTTCCAACAATGGTCAGGCTAAGGAACTTCCTACACCATATAGGTATGCCTCTGGAGGGACGCCCCGAGAACCTAACCGGATCTCTGCCAACACGAGGCGGGGTTGCCTCTGTAATTAGGTAACTATTGACATGCGTATTCCATCCCCCGATCGTAATCAACCTTTATCCCGGGATTCACCTACAAATAGTAACAACCACATAAGTTAAATATCTGGGCTCCATACCATGATGTCACTTTTTATCCAGAAGGAAATGGACATACCCTAAGGGGCGCGACCCCCGATAACCTTACTGCATCCTTCCTGTTTTGACCATTTTCGGGTTGTGAGGTTCTGATGAAGTCTCGTCTACAAAGCTACGCTTTTCATAAAAGCCATACTTCAATCAACAAATGATCAGCAGCACTTAGTATGCCACATTACCAAATTGGGAATATATCACTAGTAAATATCAACTACATAACCTCTGAGCTCGTACGTCTCAGAGAAGGATGTTAAGCTAAGAGAATAAATTCACCGCCACCAAATAGAAATGTATTTGATAGAAACCAGTTTTACATCTCAAAGTGTAACGTCAGACATACGTCCATACAAGTCCGTTCCAGGATCGAACGGAACCGAAGGCATTCAAAAGAAGCCCTTGCAAATCCGGATAATCCCTAATTATGTCCGGACTCCCCACCACAAAGGGTGATCAAATCTCTATACAGGGGCCATTCGGTGCAGAGACATTCGACGGATAATCCTTTCGCTTTCGAAAATACCCGTTCTTCACCACCGTCTTCAAATGTTATCCAATTCGTCGTATTATTATTCGAAATGGGTTATATGACATAAAGTCCTCTCTCGACTAAACCGAATAATGAGCGTTAATTTTAAAACCATATGGATATATTGGATCTTAGTTAAGTCACAACTTATTACCCAAAAACTTTCTTTCAAATGGTTTAAACAAATTTCCACTTTAATCTTTTAAATAAAAGATTCACCTTTAAGATCCACTTCAAATTAAAACAATGTTCACCAATCTTTCACAAAGATTCATTCATAGCTTTCAAAACTATTTCACTTTCAAATTTGAAATCTTTTCAACAAAACTGGGAATTCTTTCCTTTATCTAAAAGCTATTATCATTTGAAAAACAATTGTTTTTGTTTCAAAAAAATCCGATCAAATATGCACAAGTAATAGCCTTTAAAATATAAACTTGAGTTAAATTTAAATTCCCAAAATAATTCCTTTAAATGGTTTAAAATCCATATAACTTGTATAATCCCTTTAAATCATAGTTTTCAAATAAACATATATATGTGTGTGTGTGTGTATCAACTTTAAAATATTGAAATCAAATTCAAATTACTTTAATAAACCATATTATATCTAAAATAATTTTAATTCCAATACTCTCCTTTCAAAAATTTAACCGAAACCACCTCCAAACCATTTTGGATTCAAAATTCAATTTTTTAAATCATTTTAAATTCAAAAACCAATGACTTAACTGATTTCCTGTGAAATCCATATTTGTGTGTGTGTGGTGTAGTCCAAGGGATTTTACCCACAACAATAGAATATCACAACCATTATCAATTCAAGCACAACAATATTGATAAGTGGTATAGTACTATAACGCTTATCTTCATTCACAAATTCATAGATAAATACGTGAATTCAACACAGATAGATAATTTACACACAGCTCAATTCAAACAGTTTACATCATAGAATATTACAGATCAGAGAAAACAATCAATTCAAGCATTCCAAATATTCATAAGCGAGACAAATTAATTATTCAATCCTTCATTAATTCAATTTAATTTCCAATTAAATTAATTGCTTATGAATTAATTACCTAATCCTGATTAATTAATAATAAATCATTTGATATTAGTTTATGAAATTAATTAATTAATCCTTAACATCCTTGTTAATTAATTATCATTAATTAATTAATCATCCCTAATTAATCACATAAATTAATTATACTTAAGTTAATTACATAATTAATTAACCCTTAATTATCTATGTTAAGTAATTATCTTTTAATCATAAATTAATTCACCTTTAATCATAAATTAATTAACCTCTAATTATTAATTAATTAATCTTTAATCAATCACATAACTAAATTAATCACCTTGATTAATTTTCCTTTAATTAATCACATAATAAATTAGTTACCTTGATTAATATATCTTTAAGTAATTACATAATTAATCCTTTTAATTACATTAGGTAATTATTCCTTTTTTAAATTACTTTCATCAAGTAATTATCTTTAATTACTTTGATTAATTACCCCATAATTAGCTAATTAATTAATCTCTAATTATTAATTAATTTATTTTAAATTATTTTCATTAATTAATCAATTACTTTGATTTTTAATCCTTTATTTAATCTTAATAAATAATTATCCATTAATTAATCACCAACATTAAGTAATTAATCGTTAACCAATTAACTTACACCCTTAAGTTAATTTTACCTTTAAAAACATTTTATCTTCTTAATTAACTACTTAATTGCACTATTAAGTTTATTTAAAATAAAATTTAAAATAAAGGTTATTTGTATTGAAATATTTTTAAATTAAAGATAATTTTATTTTAAACCTGTAATAAATTCCAATTAAATAAACATTAATTACTTTTAAAACAGTGGTTAATAAATTGCTAAAACTTGATTAAGTTTAAACTTTAAATCTTTTTGTTTCTTTTTATTTTAAAACTGGTTAACATTTTAAAAACCCAAGCCCAAACACTTTTTCCCAGAGCATATTCCTTGGTCAACCTGCTCCTTCATTTCCTTCGAGTCGACCCTTCGTTCTCCGGAGAGCAAACCCGAGAATCGCCTTTCTTCCTAAACTAATTAACCACCCAGATACACACACCTATATGTGCACGTGCACGCCTGAGTTCCACCACTCCGATCATCACCGATATCTTCGACAAATCGCTTGTAACCTCGACGATCAACTCGAGTACTTAGAACCTCCAATTCCGACGTAGTTCAAAATTGAGAAAAACGAACTCCAACTCTGACAACAAATATCGCCTCTCGCCACCAATTTTGATCACCATAATTTACGTTGCTCCACTAAAACCTCCATCTCAGTTCTACGAATCAATTCCCCTACCCGCGATCGCCTCAAGTTGGCCCATGGCGATGCAAAAATTCATTTTCCGACTGGGTTAAAAACCCTAAATCTTTGTCGTACTGCCGCCTCGAAAATCAGAGAACTCTCCGATCATTTTTCCCCTAATCGCTGACTCGCTAGCCATCACCAACTATAACCCCAAGATCGTACGACTACGTGATCATCAGAAATCAATCAAAATTCATCTTCTGTTCATCTCAAGAAATCTCGACGAACCCAACATTAAAAATTATGAAACCTTCACCAAAACTCGTATTTTCTGAAGTCGAATCCAGACATACAACCCAAACTAGAAATTAAAATACTTAAAATTTTGTCTAGAAATGATTTTCCATTGTATATTCCCATTTTACAGTTAATTATTTCCTAATTATCTTCATAAATATTTTTAAAATCAAGATTTAGTTAACACAAACATTTTCCTTTTAAGAATTATAACACGAATCTGCTCATACATTGGGATGTGAATTTTTATACGAAAATCTTGTGCCTGTTGTTTACAACAGAGATATGAACATACACACACACACACACACACACACACACACACAGAGACATGCACCCATCAATCTTTATACATATAACTTATCAGCACATTTCTCATCAAATTTCAAGGATACTCACAAACATCAGAATATTAAAACATGTTAAGGATTTAAAAGAAATAGTTTGCTCACCTATTTTGGTTTGAACAGAGAACACAGGTTCTAGGTTTTTTGAATCTGGAAATGTATGAGATGATTCTTGCTTGAGGTTGAATTAATGGCTTTGCTTTGGATTGAATCAGGTTGAAGTTTGATTTTGATTTTTATGATCTGGAATAAACTGAAGCTTGACTCCAGATTTTAAGTTTGATTGCTTTTCCTTTTTCTTCCTTTGTTTTGATTTTGATTTGCTACTTTGAATCCGAGAACTTGATCTTGTTTTCCAGGTTAAAGATGATAGTTGTTGTTGCTCAGTTAAATTTTCTTTTTCTGGTTTAAAATTTTCTTTTTGATTTCCAGGCTTTTGTTTTGTTTTCAGATTTGAAAATAAAGATGAGAGAAAGAAAATATGAAGTCTGGTTTTCTTCTTTTAAAACATGTCGTTTAATTTTCTATTAACCTTTAATTTAATCAATTTCCATTTGTTTATCTAGTCCATACTAAGTTAACACTTGTGGTTACAAATTATATTTGGGCAACACATGCTAATGCATGTAATCTCAACCTTACATTTGTTAAAATGAAAGTAATTTATGTTTAAACCCTCACTTTAAATAAATTTAAAAATTATGTTTTAGACCCTTAGGTTATTTTATATTTATATTTTCAAAAGACATATACATATCAAAGCTTTTATATTTATTTACATATATACTAACTGTATTTATTTCCAAGTATATAAAAGAAAAGTATTTTAAATTTTTATTAAATCTCATTTAAATTCTTAAACGTAAGTTAAAATATCCCTTTTTCATATACAAACCATTTTTATTCCAAAAAAGATATATACATGTATGTTAAAGCTTTTATTTATTTTTGCTTTATATTTGTATTCATATATTTTCAATTATTTATATTTATACAACCTAATAAGAAAATGATTTGAAATCAAATTATACGTTACTAATAAATACTCATATACATTAGTTCTTTAAAATATAAAGTTAATAAATCCAATTTTTATTTTTAAATATTTATTCTTGAATTTCAAAAACCAAAATTGTATTTATAATATATTTTATTCTTAAATTTCCAATCCAAATCTATTTAAAATCTACTTTCATATGTATAACAAATACACATTTTATTTATTCCTGGAAAATTTCAAATTAATTTACCAATTAATTCACAAATTAATTCAAAAATTAAAATCAATTACTAGATTTAATTTGGCCTAAAAACGGTAATGTTACATTATCCTTTATTGGATAGTACCGAATAAGATCACCCCTTGGTTCGAATCAGCAACTGTCCTGAAGCATACATAAGTTAATAGTAGGGACTCTAAATAGGGATGATCTTACCCTCATGGGAGTGACCCACCTAGCCTTACTGCATCTCCCTTGTTTTAGTCATTTCCAGTTGATGAGGCTTGAGGCTATCTTTTACCTTTATATAGCACTCCTCACTTGGAATTCTAACACTACCTTGCAGGCAACAATGTAATACCAGCATTCATCTATACAAGTTCATTCTGGGAGTGAGCGAACACTTGAGAGCACCGTCCCAATTCCATCATCTTCAAAATGTCTTCACTTTGAAACGTATTCGTTGGATCGAAGTGGTTTTCAGATAAGATGCCTGATCCTGGTCTCTTTGAAACAACTTTTCGATAATTCTCGGTAAACTCAACCCCGGTTCTTTAGAAAATAAACAGTCAAAGATAAGATCATAGATCAGCTCCTAACCGTTAGTGGATGGATTTCCTTATCATTGTCCTAGAAGAAAAAATGAGATTTATACGCACAGTACAACATCATCGGAGATGACTGTACCACATAACTCATGTGTTCCTCCTAGATAATTCCAAAGTTATGTTTAGGCTCATATTCGATGGTCGGTTATTTAAATATCAAATAACAATCATTCAATCAAGAATTTAATTCCATAAGGAAAACCAACATTTGTTAAGCATATACATAATCACTAGCGTCCGTTTACAAATCTTTCATAAATAAAAACCACTTTGTGAGTTTCAGTTGTTTAAATAAACATAACATATTCATCATTTAATGTGCTTAAGTTAATTTCGATTTTACTCGTAAAATTATCACTCGCTATGATTTCGAGTTTCGATACATATATGTTGAAATATAAATTCAAAATAATGATTTAAAATAGATTGCTTGTGCATAATAACCAAAGTGTCCACAGTCAGTGGGCTCGATAACTAACTTTGTGAGTATTGGATAGGATCTAAGAACTGATATAATAGTACCGTTCAATAAGCATCAGAATTTAGTAAATAATTTGACAAAAGAAATCAAATTGTTTTAATTTTTAATCAAAATGCAGTGGAAGTTGTGTGTCTATAAGAAATAATATTTGGAGGTACTGAAATATTTTTAAAACTATAAGTAAACAACATAGTTAATCTTTATTTGGTTGTTTAATTATGATATTAGATTCTGAAATTACATCATTTATAATCAGTATATTGGGATAGCTTGATACGATATACATAGGCATCATATTAAAAGTTTAATGTGAAGCATATGAGATGGATTCCTTATGCATTGGCAATAGAAATTATCGCATATGCTTTGTAGTCTAATGTATCATATTTTGCTTATGTACTTGGTACATTAAGCAAATATCAAATCCGAATAAAGATCGGTAAATGGTAGTTAAAAGTGTTCTCAGGTGTTGAAGAAACATCAAAAAATTGTTTATCGAAATATTGAGCTTCTTATGAATGAGTATTCTGACTCGAATTTTATAAGTGATATTGAGCATAGATAACAATGCTAAATTCATATTCAACTTTAGTTAAGGAGCTTTAAGTTAGAAATTTTTAAAAAAAATGAGTTGAGGAAGATTCAACTAAGAGGCTTAAAGGAACCGGAATGGTCAGCAGCAGGAGAAATAGGTAGTTCAAAAGAATTCCCTATTTGGATCATATCGGGCCTATGAAATCCGATGGGTTTTAATAGATCAAATTTAGTTAATTTAAATAAAATCCAATTTTATTTAACTTTCTAATTTAATTTATTAAATCTATGTTTAAGTATAAAATTTGAATTGGTATGAATATAACACATATATCCATATTTCTAAAAGGTGTTTAAAAACAAAATGAAAATATTATTAGATCTGGATGTAATCACATCAAGATCTAAAAGGAAAGAGATAAAAAGGTGATATCAATAATTGATTACACCTTCTCCTTTTTCAAACATTCTGCTAAAACTACACTAATCATTATATGGAATGACATGATAATAAAATATTTAACTTGACATATAACAACAAATCAATAACAAGGTCAATAATACATGTGTAGATATTGGGATTTATATCTACCACGTATATATTCTTTATTTATATTTATCTATCCGTTACCTCAATTAAATTTTCTTAATGTAAAATATATGTTTCATTCCAAAATATTATGAAATCTAAATATTAATTACAAAGATCGATTAGACAAAGCTTAACATGATTACCTAATAGAAATTTAAAAATCCAAATTTGAATCTTATATAACTTTTACAAATACTATAAATCTATATTTTATAAGATTTACTATATATAAAAAATTCTAAAACATGCCAAAACAATATAAAATATAAATATAAATTTTTATATACGTACACACATGCGTGCACACGCGCACACACACACAAAAACACACACACATATGTATGTGTGTATAATGATTAATCTGAAACTTTCCTATTAATTCAAATCTAATATCCATATTATGTTAAAATTTCCAAATGTATTTTCATACACTTATGTACTTAAATTAATTGGTGAAATACATATATAAGTATAAATGAAGTTTCAACCCAAAATAAAATTTTATTTATTTTCTTATTAAGTGTTCAAAATATTGTAAAACCAAAACTGCATATAACAAATCAAACAAGATATCAACAAGCTTTTAAAACATTCAAACAGCGACATTTTGAACATTGAATTGTATACCATGTTTAGAAAAATCAATATAGGCAATTCTAAAACATAGATCCATAACTAAACATTGTTTTACTCATATATAAAGTTTTGTTTTCATTTATCATATTAAAAACAAGTTGAATTATTCAACAAAATATCTAAATTGCATAACAAATTTTAAATCAAGGAGAGCCAATAATGCATACATATAAAATTGTGATAAACATATCATCTAAGAAAACAATTAAAATTAGAATATACATTTCATATCTTTTCGATAAGTTACACTTTGATTTTGATTCCCTTCTTAGATCCTTAAATCTATATCCAATATTTACCAAGATGGATGAACCATGTAGCTCTTATTTTATTTGATGTTTTGATTTTGTTTGGGGTGAAAATGTTTCATCGATGGGAGAAAAAAGAGATAAATTGTCTTCTATGAAAGAGGAGGAGAGAGGAAAGATTAGATGAATTAATTAATAAGAAAGATTTTTTTTATAGAGGGAGTGAAAGCCTTTTCATTCTCTCTTTTAAAACCTTCCTATTTAATCCCTTAGTTAAATCTAAATCCATATTTAGATCATTTCTTTCTCATGGTCAGCCATGATCTGGTCACATGTAGACCAAAAAATCCAAAGTCATATTTAAGCGAATAAATATATCTAAAGCTTATATATATGTGTGTGTGTGTGTGTATAATTTATATACACACTAAATAATTACTAACAACACCTAAAACGTTAAATAAATTAAAAAATAATGTTTCTTAAAAAATAATTAATTACTAACACTTTACAAACTAATCAAATCGTGTGGTTTTTCAGAGAATTTACAAATGATATTTGTGACTTAGAGGTGTGAATTCACTCAGCGAGCAATATTTAACAATTCAAGTGTTAATGTCCACACCTCACCATTGCTAGTGGGCAAAAATCATTGCTAACTGGCCTTCTTAGTAAAATCATATTTTATATTACCTTAAGTAGCATCATTTAGTAATGATAATTTATACATGTTCTCTTCGTCAACTATATCACCTTAGGATATATGGAATTTGGTATTGGTCAAAATTCCCATATTATCAATTTTCAATTTAGTTTGTCCAAAACAAAGTCTTGGTTCAATGATAACATTTATTATTAACCATACTGCTTTGGCTATAGATTTTAACTTTTAGTTGATTACAGATACTAATCCCATATAACCGATGAGATGAATTCTCTATTAAATAGTGTTTCACTCATAATGCTACAAGTCAAACCCAACTATATTTGTTTGATGGTCATGCCATGATTTAACTATAATCAAAGTAAAGTATTCACATTGAAGCTTCACGATATTTTCAAGTCAATGGAATTTAGTAACATCATCGCCTAGAGATTTCATGTTCGACCTAGTTGTTATTAACCAATAGAAAACTTTTAGATGCCTATTTCCATACTTATCTAATAACTATGAACGTAACCCCTTGTCGCCCCAATAGCTATGCATAATGCACTGTCCAACATTTGGAGAGTGTTAGGTATTCAAGTCTTAACTGATGTATTGGTTCCCTTCTCAAAACATCTTAAATAGGAAAATTTAAAACAAAATGTTTTTTCATTTTGTAATTAATTATTCATGATAATAAGTATTTGCAACTATAATCGCATAATAATTTATTTAAAGATTTTTTTATTGTATACTTTAAATGTAACATCCTAGAATTTTATTGTTCTGATTTTGAATATTAAATTAATTTTAATATTTAAAAAGTTGGTTTTTAAATATGAATAACTTGCATTCAAATATATGGATTATTTAAATATTATAATTTTGAATTAAGATATTAATTAAATGGATTTAATATCCTTATTTAACTCCTTTTAAGTAACAAATAATGAATGGAAAACGAATTTTGTAAATTTATTTAGAATAATAAATGATTTGAATAAATAATAAGAAAATCAAATGTCAATGAAACGACTTGATTTTTATTGATGTATTTTTAAATGAATTTTAAGATTTTTCATAAATTTTATTTTAAAAAATATTTAAATTTTTGTTTGACGTATTTTTTGGCAAACGATGGTATTTTTGAAATTTTGCAGAAGAAGATAAGCGGTGTATTTTATTATTGTTTTGGGATCATGTCGCGTTGTTATGCACAATCACATTTTTGTTTATGTCATTGGCGGTTTGTACGCGAACGAAATGCTGCGTAGCGACGTGTTGGAAATTGTGGAATAAACAATTCTCTACCTTAGAATTTTCTCTCTTTTTTCCCCTCTCTTACTTTTCTTTTTCCCTCCTATCTCTCTTATTTTCATTTACTAAAAAAAGAAAAAATTAGTCTTCCCAAAGAAAAAGAAAAATCAAATGATTTACTTAACTAAAAAACATGAAATGAGATTTGGTGGCTTCATATAAGCATGTACTTCAAATCCATATAGTCAAAGTTGGTAGCGGCATTACTGGGTCAAGCTCGACATTTTGGGTTAGAGCTAGGGTTTCGCTTCCTAGGTGATATAGGTGGAGTGAGGGTGTGGCAATGGTTTCATCGTGTTTATCGTGTCGAGGAACTTCAAGGGTGACGATTTGGTGGTGGGCGATTGTGTTTAACCTTTTCCTATAGTTGATTATTGGCATCAGGTTGTGATCTTCATTGCCCCATCGATGTTAGGGTATCCGGAAGGAAGTTTGTGCGTAGAGGAGATCATTAGAGAAAACAGCCCATGATTTCATGGTGTGTATGTGGAGATAGGGAGAAGTTTAGATCGGTTATGGTGGATTTTTCTTGTGCATATCAGTGTACACGATTTTAACTTTGGGAAAGAAAGTATTTGGTTTGTGATGATAATTAGTAAATTAATTAAGTTATTAATTAATATAATTAAATTTGATTTCTTATAAAAACAATATCTCACTTGTACGAGGTCGAATTTGGACATGGTCTTTTAACTTGACTCGTATCGATGTTATCTAAACATTGGAGTTGGATTCGTTGAATTTGGAATTTGTAGAATTTTGAACTAAAATCGAACGTCGTTCTATTTTAGTTTAAATCAAAATGCAAAAGGATCAACTGGAATTTTGGTGAGTTTGCCACCCTCGAAATAAAATATATGATATCTGTGTTGTTAGAGCTTATTATTGAATACTTGGATGATAGTTTATATATTTTTGTTTGATTTTTTTCTTGGATTTGAATACCACTTGAGACCGATTGCATAAATAACTATTGTGTTGCAGGAAACAAAAGCAAGAGGAAGTTGAAGTGTATACGCAGCGAATAGGTCGCTGCGGAACACATCGAAATACATACATATATGTAATTTACAGGGGACTATTATAGAGAGACCTCAAGGGATTCTCGCCGATATTGATTTAATTATATTCTTATGTTGCTTATATTGATGTTTGGTTGAAATATTTGTGACACGCTACTTGAATTGTGAAAGTGTCATTATAGCGATTATTGCTATATCGTCCCTTATAAAATATCATCTCTTTAATCCTTTGTATGTTTTAAACTTATGCTTGTATTTTTACAAAATAAATATTTGGTTGCGTTTTTTCCCCTTGGAAGTTGATTAAAATATATTTACAAGTATTTTTTGAGAATTTTGAAATAAAGGGAAAGTGTTATTTAAAATTTATAATTATAAATTAGATTTACTTTCCCTCGGGATAATCAATGTTGTTTTAAATTCATAAAAAGAGTATAAGTGTGATTTTTATCGTTTTAGGATAGTTAATGTTAGTTCAATTTTATAAAAAGGTGATAAATTTGATTTCCTTTTCCTTCGGGATAATTAATTTTTTAATAAAATCTATAAAAGGGATTATGAACTAGATTAATTTCCTTTCGAGATAATTAATGTGGTTTCAAATTCATAAAGAGTTATAACAATTATCTTTAGGGATGATTGACGTAGTTTTAAATTTATACAAGTGTTTTAAATTAATTTATTATCTTTCGTGATAATAAATGTTGTTTTAAAGTTAAATATTAGTTTATAAATGAGAAAATCTTTAAAAAGTAATGTGCAAAAACAATGCAAAGTGTAAATTGTTTGGGTTCATAGTGAACAATGTTTTAATGACATCTATTCTCTTACCCTTCTTTTTAATACACTTGGAAATATAATTTTCTTTTAAAAAAATTATTGTTAAAAGAGTGTTTTTAGAGTGTTTTACAAATATTTGTGATGTGTGAAAATCGAGCACAAGTGTGAGTCAAATATTTTAAGAGATTTAACTTCATATATGATCATTTTGTTATTCCCGATAGTTGATTTATTGACTATCAATCATGTTATCTTCTTTGTATTCGTTGAGGAAACTCTTGCTATTCTTAAAGTTAAAAATATTATCTTGACAAGATGGGAAGCAACACTGTCCTTACTTGTCTGACTTATTGTTTTCCCTATGGTAGTACTAATTTTGAGATCGATAATTTGTTGCTCATTTGAGCATTGTATCCTTTATCGGAAATGACTAAATAAAGAGCGAGTAGGGGCCAAGCTATGTGGGGTGTCTCTAATTAGGATATTGTCACATTTACTATAGATTGTTTCACTAGTATGCATACGAGATGTTAAATACTCGGATTCTCAATAAATTTGGTGGGGTCTGTTAGTCCGTGAGATGATGGTTTTGATGACAACAACCTTAGAATAGACTATAAAATATAAATACTAACAGTATAAGTTTAGATATATATGTATATGCAGGATTTAACCATGCAGGTACCAAGAATGAAGACTGTACAGTATAGAAATTCAAGATATCAAGATTGAAGACTCATGAGTATCAAGATTATCAAGAGTTCAAGAATTCAAGTAATTTATTTTTTAATTAGAAATTTTGTAAAAACTCCTTGAAAAGAACTGACATCTTAAAATCCAATTTATTCGTGGAATGGAATCCACTTCGAGCCTGTTAAAGGGATGGAACCCTAAGTAGGATGGAACCTACGAAAAATCTAGTGGAACGTCGTTTTGTATCCGCTAACCTTTTATTCAAAATGATTTTTCAAAATTATATCCTGTTTTTAAAATGATTTCAAAACCTTCCTTTTAAAAGCATCGAAAACATCTATCCTGATTTCAAATACTTTTAGCCTCAAAATAATCTTTAATTTCAGAATCAAATTATCCTTGTTTTTAAACTATCTTTTAAATATAATATATTTAACTTTTAAATATTTATACTTAGATTTTAAATATAATATTATAGTAAAATTTTGTATATATTATTCTTTATACTTACTTATGTATTTTAAATATAGTCAAGTATATTTATAAAGTTTAAAATAGTTTTAATATAAAATAAAGGTTATTTTCAAAGAAAATCAAAACACCAAAAATCCCTTTGGGATGTCGACATACTCATGTACCCCATGTCGACATGGTGTCAGTTGAGTTTAAAATTTAAATTTTAAAAGAAGTGTCTATTCGCCATAACTCTTCACGAATGGACATGGCTGTTGTTCCTCTATAAATAGCGGTTAGTCTCAACGAATTTTAAGACAGTTTTTCTGGTTTTTCACTCCTCTTCTTCTTCCACATTTCTATATACAAATGCTTATCATTACTCTGCCGAAATCAACACTAAATCTAACTATATTATCTCTGATTTGATTCTCTATCACTATCTCAACAAGGTCATCGGTGCTATTCAGAGTTATAGGCTTTTTGTAATCAACTTAGCGAGAAAAGGTGTGATTGTAGCCTTGAAAATCAACCAAGTGTAAAAGGTGTGATTGTATCCTTGGAAATCAATTGGTGAAATTGTTGCCCGGGAAATCAAGTATCTCTACCCAGAGGATTGTGATTCTGAAGGGTGTACCTCGTAACCTTGAAATCGAGGGTGTAATTGTAAAGATTTTTTTTGAAAGGAAATTTGTACTTGTGTGCGGGACTGGATGTAGGGTAACTCTGAACCAGTATAAAATCAAGTGTGTTGTTTCCTTTAATGCTTTTATTTTATATTTGCATTTGTGTTTGATTCTGTGATCTTATCTGTGTCTGAATATTGCATACATTTGTGTTTAAATTAACAAAAACTCAAAAAGAATTAACAATGCTCTAAAACACTATTCACCCCCCCCCCCCCTCTAGTGCTTGTCCTTAGCCTTAAGATCCTTAATCCGCATTTCTCACAGGGTCCTGCTTGGAGGTTTCCGAGAGAGTCATAGAGTATATGACCCTCTTAAGTATATTTTCCAGAGGTATACTTTCGGTAACATAGGTGCACCCTCTTAATCATTGTTAAAAAACTTCATTCTCCGTTTTTGAATCATTTTCTCAATTGCATTAACAAGTGCCTGAAGCTTTTCTTGATGTTTAATTATTTGTGTCCATTCTTTAAGTTTGGATTTCGATCTTGTTTATGCCTGTACTTTCAACTTTGGGTTTTGTTCTAATTTGTTTCCATTCTTTCATATATGGATGTTGTTCTTGTGAGGTAAAAACTCGTTTCGTGTTTAGCGGCGTGATCTCACAGAATTATTATATGTTTCCTATATTTCCTGAGTTTTCTTCGCTAGTTTTCTAGACTGGTCCCGGTGTTATTTTATTATAATGCATGGGTCAGACCAAGTTTTTCTATGTTTTCGTTGGTGGGACATAGAGCTCATGGAGTAGAGCTGGATGTTCATCTATCATAGTATTTTTGTTTCCCGTTATATCATTATATATACCCATCAGCAATTATTAGGTTGGGAAGTTATAACTGTCTAGGCTGATGAGGTTCGTTTTTAACTCTAATATACCTTGTATCTTGGAGTGACAGCTTTTACTGTTTTTGCTATATTATATATGTTGTCATTCTCTATGAGATTCTATTTTCCCTATCTTTTTTCTTTTTACCCTAACAATCTGCCTTTCTAGCACTTGGATGTTCAGCATTTGAAGGGTCGAAAAGGCGAGTCGCTACAAAATGCTATTAGAGCTGAAGGTAAAGTGAAAACCTTAGCTTTGGTGGGGTGAATTCATTTAAGATAGGGTAAGTGACACCCTAGAATGAATTGAGAGTATTATATATACGAGAGCGTATCTATTATTGCTACAAAAACGTATTATGTCAATTAGTCTGTTAAGTCTGAATTTTGAGTTTTGGTCGAGACATGGGATGTCATGGTGTCGATAGGGATTTCATAACACTTGCACAAGGCAAACGGACATGACTGATGTTTCTTTATTATCTTTGTTGTTTGATTTGTCATGCTTAGATAGTTTAGGAGCATTGACTGATGTTTATTGATTGTTGATTTATGCTCGACCAGCTTATGGACATTTATTGTTTTGATAATTACGAGTCATTAAAACGAACCCCTTACGAATTAAGTTTCACAGTTTGACTATAAGGTGTTCGGTAACAACATTAAGTTAAAAGTTTTTTTTAATAAAATTGTTTAATATAATCTAAATGGAAAGACAAGACATTTAGAGGATAAATATGTGCAAAAAAATAAAGCGAAGGTATTATAATATAAGATGATTTTAAATGTACATTTTATATGAGTATGTATGAATAAAATGATATATATTATTTATAAATGGGTTTTATAAGTAAAAAGGGTTTTTGATAATTTTAAATACTGGTATTACTTAAGATGATATCAAAAGGATTTAGAGAAAAGTAATAATGGTATTGCTTAGAAGTATCTGTAAGTTTAAATATTTCAAAGAGATTTTTAAGAAATATACATTTTATTTAGATAGTTCGGAGAAAACATCTCGATTAGTTTTGTGGTAATTTGAATAATCTTCTAATTGATGATCGAAGTTGCTTAGACAAACATTGTAGTGCACTTAGTAAATTATTCTCTTTATAATTGTGCGATTGAAATGGGTTCGAATCCAAATAACCCAAAGCAAGTATTAGTGAATAGATTGTTAAAATTATTATATATATAGGGAAATATATGTTGTATGATTTCAAAAATGGTTCTGAAACGAAAACTAGATATCTAGTTCTTAAGCTTCCTTAAAGGAAATTGATTTGAAATAAAAGATATTTTGATAAATGAAATTTTTTTAACTCTTAGATAGAAAAAAAAGATGATTTAATTCAAGTTTTGAATGGATTAAATTGGATATGAAGGTTTTAATAAGCATAGTTTTGTTAAAACCGTATATTTGTTTAAACATCTAAGTCACATACACTATTTGATGTTACTGGGCCGACAAATAAACATCTTTACCTTAGGGATGTCTAAGGAAAGTAGACACTGAGATTGAGTTTGGATACCAGCACCATACTCTTTTTAGCTACTTACCGGACTGGATGGGTAAAGAGGTCAGAGTAGTCGACTCAATTTTTAGACCCACGTTTTTCTCAGGCCTTCATTTTAATTTGAAAAATAACATAAATAACAAATAAAATTAAAATTGACATTTTTTATATACTCTTAGAATATGGAAGAATGTTATACAAGTAAATAAAAGTGGAGTAAGTTTTTAATTTATTTTTTTACAAAGTTATGTCTTTATAAAATATTTTTAAACTTAAGTAAAAATTTATGGAATAATTCATAAATAATTTTAGTATTAAATGAAATACTATAAATGAAAATGAAAATGGTTTAGAAAAAGGTTGGTGTATTTTAAAAAACCAATAAGATTAAGTACGTCTGCAAGTTATACGTAGATCATTTTATTTGCACGGTTCTTGATCTAGAATTCGAGTACATAACTTCGGATTGATTCACACCAATCCAGAAAAAGGATTTCTCGCTTGATTCTTGTCAGCGAATACTTGATTCCGATTCCCGATAGATACTTAGGTTTTTTATCATAGTACAAGGATACGTAAAAAGAACAGAGGTTTCTAATCAAGAAACCTGATCGAAGTCCGCCCCAGCGAGGTCGAGTGAGCGATACTAGTTCGGAAGTAAAGTTTATGTATTCAAGCGAGTGGTCGGATCAAATATTGAGTACGAATGATCTATGTACATCAGGCGGGATTAAGTATACTTGTATCTATGTTTGGTTGCTTACAAAAGTTTGTTAATTGACTTTCAGTTTTGTTTGAGGGAGCTTGGATAATCTTCTAAGAAATTACCAAAGGCTGATGAGCGTAATGGTATGCTTAGGAAATTATTTATATCCTTGCACAATCGAGAAATTTGTGAACCTAAGAAAAAAATTTAATTCTTGTTTACTAGTCTTTTAGCATTTTAAATAATGTTAAGTGTTATTTTATTCGATTATGAACTTTGATTTGATTGATGGTGTGATTTTATATACAATGGTTTACAAAGTATGATTTATCGGCAAAGGATTTTCAAGTTGTTGATTACTAGGACTTAAATCTCGATGCTTTCGAAAAGGTGATTTCAAAAGAATTTATGAAAGAAATAATAATAATATTACATTAGAAACTTTGATGAAGTATAATTATTTTGGGATATTTGAAAGGATTTTTTCTGAAGTGGTTTTTCAAATATTTTATTATGACTAAAGTTGGATGATTGGGAGGTTTCAATTTTAGAATACTCGTCAGATATATTTATTTACTCTAGTTATTGTTTTAGAAGGAGCCGGAATACCACTAGATACTCTGTATTGTTTTTATTCTAGAGTTATACCATGCTTCGATAGGAGGAGCTCCTAACTTGTTGATTTTAGTTTTGATATATTTCTCTTTGGAGGAATTTGAAAAAATATTTTAAATATAAAAAATCGGGCATTTAGTTCTGAATTTATGTTTTGAAAACATTGGATGCTTAGTATTTTATTATAGAGTATTCTCTTACTTTTGTCACATATAGTT
Organism: Allium cepa; assembly: GCA_030765085.1. Classification (NCBI taxonomy): domain Eukaryota; kingdom Viridiplantae; phylum Streptophyta; class Magnoliopsida; order Asparagales; family Amaryllidaceae; genus Allium; species Allium cepa. The sequence continues at coordinate 670,921,133 of CM060929.1, read as the reverse complement.
GTTATATTGATTTCGGTTGCATGTGGCTTTGAGTCACACTAGAGTCGCATGTAGATTTATATCATGTCGGTTTTGATATATGGAGTTGCATCATTATTATTAGTTGCGTCGTATTGCCTTGTCACGTATGGTTGTTATATTGTTTATGTTGCTTATTCTTATGATAGAAATAGCTAGTGTATATCTCTTTTGTCAGAATTATTCTCTTTAGATTTTGTAAATACAAAATAGGTACAGGGAAGAGAGAGATTAATAGTTGATTGTTTGCGCACTTGCATTCGCATCGAGATAGTTAGTTGCTTGCCAAAAATCAAACGTAAAAAATGAGTATGTAGTAGATTTAGATTTTGGTAATTGATTGATAATTTTATGCTCCAAATACAAAAGGCCATTTTTGGTCTTTTGTTTTCTTGTTGGTTTGGGCCAATTGTGGCAAGTCGTAATTTTTCGGATCTAGCCACACAAAGGAAATGTTGTCGAAATTTTTCATAATATAAGGAACTTTAAAAGCCTAAAGGTGAGAGGACATTTTCTTCCTTTAATTTCGAAGACGAAATTCTTTTAAGGGAAGAGAATATAACATCCTAGAATTTTATCATTTTGATTTTGAATATTGAATGAATTTTAAATATTTCAATAATTAGTATTTAAAACAGAAAATTATTGTCAAAGACAAAATCTCTCAGCATTTTAGCCTCAAAGATAGACCTTCGGTATTTAGCCCGAAGGACAACTTTATTTAGGTATCAATTTTTACTTATTGATAGTTGTTTTTAGGTATAAGTTTGTAGTTATCAATAGCAATTTTTAGGTATCAGTTTTTAGTTCGGTAGCAGTTTTGGAAGAATGTTTTTCCTTATGAATAATTTTGGAATTTTGGAAGAATGTTTATTCTTGCGGTTAAAATATTGAGATCGTGTCCTTGAGGCTAAAAATATATAAATTTTTGTCCTTTCAATTAATTACCTTATTTAAATGTAAATAACTTATATTCAATAATGGGGATTATTTAAACATTTAAATCGTGAATTAAAATATTAATTAAATGGATTTAATAGCCTTATTTAACTCTTTTTATTTAACAAATAATGAATGGCGAACTCATTCTGTAAATTTATTTTCAATACTAAATTGTTCAAATAAATAATAAGAAAATCAGTTGCTAATGAAATGATTGATTTTTATTAATGTATTTTTAAATAAATTTATAGGATTTTTCCATAATTTTTAATTTAGAAAATATTTAAATTTTCGTTAACGTATTTTTCGACAAACGATGGTATTTTTGAAATTTTACAGAATAAGGTAACTAGTGTATTTCATTATTGTTTTGGGATCATGTCGCATTGTTATGGGCAATTGCATTTTTATTTCTATCTTTACGTATCGTAAACAAAAAAAAATGCTGCGCAACGACATGTTGGAAATTGTCGAATAAACAGTCCTTTACCTTAGAATTTTCTCTCATCTCCTTTTTCCTCTCTTTCTTTTCTTTTTCCCTCCTCTCTCTTTTATTTTCATTTACTGGAAAAAAAAAGAAAAAAAATAGCCCCCTTAAAGAAAAATAAAAATCAAATGATTTACTCAATTAAAAATCATTGAATTAGATTTGTTGGCTTCGTATAAGCGCGTACTTCAAAATCCATGTCATCAAATTTGGTGGCATCACTGCATCGAGCTCGATAGTTTGGGTTGGAACTAGGGTTTCGTTTCCTAGGTGATTTAGGCGGAGTTAGGGTGTGGTGATGGTTCCACCGTGCTTGTCATGTCGAGAAGCTTCGATGGTGGCGATTTGATGGTGGTCGAATGTGCTTTGGATGGAGTGGTTTTTTCCTGTAGCTGATTGTTGGCATCGGGTCATGATCTTCATTGCCTCGTCGAGTTTGACGTTAGGGAGTCGGGGAGGAAGCTCACACGTAGAGGAGATCGTTGGAGAAAACAGCATGTGATTTTGTGGTGTGTGGGTGAAGATAGGGGGAGAGTTTGAATCAGCTATGGTGAGTTTTCTTTGTGCATATCAATGTACATGATACTAATTTTGGGGAAGAAAGGATTTGGTTGCGGATGGTAATTAGTAAATTAATTAAGTGATTAATTAATTTGATTTCTTATAAAATCAATATCTCACTCATACGAGGTCGAATTTGGGCGCGGTCTTTTGTGTTGGACTCTTATCGATGTTATCTACGATTAGAGTTAGATTTTTTGAATTCTGGGCTTAAAGAATTTTGAGCTAAGATCAAACTGAAACGCGATAGCGACAACTGAAATTTTGGTAAGTTTACCCACCTCTAAATAAACTATACGAGATCTATGTTACTATAGATTACTGTTGAATGCTTGGATGATAGTTTATATATTTTCATTGTTTATTTGGATTTGGTTTCTGCTTGAGGTGGATGGCATAAATAACCATTGTTTTATAGGGAACAAAAATGAGAGGAAATTGAAGTGTATATGTAGTGAATAGGTCGCTATGGAACACTTTGAAATACATATCATATATTTGATTTATAGATGACCTTTATAGAGAGACCCTAAGGGTTTTCTCGTCAATATTGATTTACTTATATTCTTATGTTGCTTATATTGATGTTTGGTTGAAATATTTATGACTAATTGTTTGATTTTTGTAATTGTCTTATAGCAATTATCACTATACCGTCACTTATGAAATATCATCTCCTTAAACCTTCGTGTATGTTGAACTTATGCTTGTATTTTTACAAAATAAATGTTTGGTTGCGTTTTTACCCCCTGAAAGTTGTTTAAACAATATTTGCATGTATTTTTTTTTGAATTTTCAAATAAAGGGTAAGTGTTTTTTAAAATTTATAAAAGGAGTTATAAATTCGATTTATTTTCCTTCAAAATGATTAATTTTATTTTAAATTTATAAAAAAGATTATAAATTTGATTTATTTTCCTTCGAATAATTAATGTTATTTAAAATGTATAAAAAGATTATAAATTTGATTTATTTTCCCTTTGGTATAATTAATGTTAGTTTTAAAATTTATAAAAAGGATTATAAATTGGACTGATTTTTTTCCGAACAATTAGCGTGGTTTCCAATTTATAAAAGAGTTATACAAATTCGAGATGATTACATTGTCTAAAATTTATACAAGTAATTTAAATTGATTAATTATCTTCTAGGGTGATAAATGTTGTTTTAAAGTTAAATGGTAGTTTGTAAATGAGAAAATATTTAAAAAGGAAAATTCAAGTGTAATGCAAAGTGTAAATTGTTTTGGGTTCATAGTGAACAATGTTTTAATGACGTCTATTTTTTTACCCTTCTTTTCAATACACTCAGAAATATAATTAGCTCTTTAGAAAGAATATCTTTAAAGTAGTGTTTTTAAAGTGTAAATATTTGTGATGCGAAAATCAAGCACAAGTGTGAGTCAAATGTTTTAAGAGATTTAATTTTCATATATGATCGTATTGTTATTCTCGATAGTTGATTTATTAACTATCAATCCTGTTATCGTCTTTATGTTCGTCAATCTAAAATAATTTATGATTGTTGAGGAAACTCTTTCTATTCTTAAAGTTAAGAACGTTGTTGTGGCAAGGTGTGAAGCAACACCTCCCATACTTGTCCGGCTTCATTGTTTCCCCCAAGATACTACTCGTTTTGAGATCAGCAATTTGTTGCTCATTGAGCATTGTAGCCTTTATTGGAAATGACTAAATAAAGAGCAAGTAGGGGCCAAGCTATGTGGGGTTGCTCCCGTTAAGGTATTGTCACATCTATTCCAGATTGGTATCGATGATATGCGCACAAAGATGTGAAATACTCGGATTCTCGGTAAGGTTGGAAGGATCTGGCATGGAGGTTTTTAAAAGATTCACATTGTATATGACCTTCTCATGTATATTTTTTAGAGGTATGCTTTTGATAGGGGTGCACCTTCCTAGTCATTTTTGAAAAAATAAATTATTCTCCCTGTTCGTTGAATCATTTTCTTAATTGCAACAAGAAGTGCCCGGAACTCTTCTCGATGTTTATTATTTGTGTCTATTCCTTAAGTTTGGATTTTGATCTTGTTTATGCCCTTCTTTTAAGTTTGGGTTTTGTTCTAATTTATTTCCATTTTTCCTTATATGGATGTTGTTCTTGTGAGGTAAAAACTCATCTCGTGTTTAGCGACGTGGTCTCACGGAATTATTATATGTTCCTCATATTTCTTGAGTTTTCTCACGCTGGTTTTCTAGACTGATCCGGGTGTTATTTTATTATAATGCTTAGGTCAGACCAAATTTTTCTGGGTTTTCATTGTGGGACATGGAGCTTATGGAGTAGAGTTGGATGTTCACCAGCCATAGTATTTTTATTTTCCGTTGTATTATTATATATACCCATCAGAATTGTAAGATCAAATGTCCAGGATGATGAGCTTTGTTTTTGACTCTGATATAATTTGTATCTTAGAATGACAGATTTACTAGATTTGTTGTATTATAAGTTGTTGTTCTGCTGTGAGATTCAATTTTCCCTGATCTTTTTTTCTTTTTATCCTAACAATTTGCTTTTCCGCCACTTGGATGTTCGGTATTTGAATACCGTGGGTGTATTAAGTGCCGACTTTCAAGTGTCAAAAATGCAGTTTGTTGCATTAAATTAATTAATTGATTATAGCACAATATAACAAAGTATATAAATAAACGAACATTTTTACTATGAAAAAATTGACTACATGATTAGATATATGTAACAAATTACATAATTGCTCCTAGGACATAACGCTAACTCTTTTAAGGCTATGTATATCACCTTGAATAGCATCATAGCAAAAGCTATATATATAATACACAAATTTATAACTAAGCTAGGGGTGATTCCAAATGTGGGAATCCCATAACTTTTTTATGATATAACAATGCCTTGATACTGATCACGAAAGAGCTTAAAGCTACTATATGTTAAGAAACGTACTTTAAAAAGTTTCACATGATAATGGCAGTTTATCAGCATCAGAGAGACTTGATTCAAAGATTAGATACTTAAGACAATATAGTATATCCGTTCACTAAGGGACAAGCTCGATTGTTTTAAGAATACTGATTGAAGGAATGGGATTAAGATTCCATAATTAACCCCAAGTGCAAATGGGGGACCCAGAGAGTTAGGGGTATGCCCTAGGTGTAATTATGCAATTTGTTACGTATTTCTAACTCTATAACCAATCTTATTCATAATAATTGTATTTGTTTTTTATTATATATTTGTTATACTATGATATTTCATTAAGTACTTAATTTAAGTATACTAAATAGAAAATCCTTAAATGATACATTATACGATAATAATTACGAGGAGGTGTAATCTTGAGAAAATTATCAAAATATAAAATAACACATTATTTTAAATATTCATGGTCAAGATGTTTCGAAAAAAGATATTGGTGCATTCATTGAGATAAGAGTGCATAACACTCTACAAATGTTGAACGGTGTATTACTCATGAAAGCTAGGGGGGCAAGGGATTGCATGTTGATAGTTATTCTATTACTCATAGTGATGATATTACTAGTTCTCCCATCTTAGGAATAACATTGAGTTTCAATGTGGATACTCCACTATGATTATAGTCAAACTATGGCATGACGACCATCGAGCGACTATAGTTAGGTCTAAGTTGAAGCATTGGAAGTGAAACACTATTCAATAGAGAATTTGTCTCCTTAGTTATATGAGATTAGTATCATGATCAACTAGCCAACTCAAGTCAAAATCACTGGCCACAGTGGCATGGTTAATAGTAACTGTTATTATTGAGCCAAAGACTTTGTTTATGGACTAATAGAGTTGTATATGATTCATATTAGAATTTTGACCAAAATCAAATTCCATAAATCTCAAAGTGATATAGTATTGAAAAAGAAGAGAATTAATGTAAATAATCATTACAAAAAGGTATTGCTTAAGCTGTAAAACTGAATTTCACCGACAAAGATGTTAAGCGATGAATTCGACTAAACTATCACATTACTAGCTATGGTGACATGTAAACGTTAATATTTGAATTGTTCGATATTAATTGCTGACTGAATTTACACTTACGAGTCACATAACTGTATTAGTGATTTCTCAAAAATACCACATAATTTAATTAATTTATGAATTGATATAAATTAAATAAATTATTTAATATTAAGGAAATATTTATTATTTACATATTTCATGCATTAGGTGTTGTTAGTAATTTTTAGGTGTCATCTGTTTACGGATCAATTATGAGTTTATTGACACATGGCCTAATTATTGTTATTCTTGAATCCATGCTAAAAAGGGTGGGTTTGATTTTTTTTACTTTGTTGTAGAAATGACGTAAATCCTTACTAAAGGAGTATATTGTTAATGATGCCATCAGTAATTTTTCCTTGTAGACTTTACCATTTGTACACTATGGTGTATTGGACCATTTTGGTTATGCATTTGATGGGCTTTTATATGTGGTTTAGTGGTTTAATTAAAATAATCAAAAAGTTCAAACATTTTTGTATATTCCATTTAGATATATATCATGCTCTAACTCATTGATTGATTATTTTATTCAGTATGGTGTTTGTTAATTAGATAACAGGTGTTGTTCTCTTATTCGGGTTCTATTACCATTGTTGTTTAGATATATAATTTTACTTTATAGCTTCCCACGTCTTCTGAACATTCAAAATTCCATTGTGTTGGTAACAAAGATGATATTCATGAGCTATAAAAATAGTTAAGGATATGTGTTTAGAGCTCGAGAATGATATAATAGAGTGGCTTAGGATTGAGGTAGAGAGAGAAGGAGTGAGCTAAGATCCAAAAACTCGAGGAGGAGCAATCAAGACTTGCACAATCACAAAAGGCAGGTAGAGAGAACTTTTAGGCACAAATGGCAAAAGTGATGGCAATGCTTCAAAGACACGATGGATATAATTATGAAGACCATTCACCATCATCTTCGTAAGCACTTATATTATGGTAGCTAGACACATTTTGTTGAAAATGAGATATTATATGGGTTTTTTATAGGTATTAGTCATGAATAAGAAAGATATTGTTTTTGTATGGATACTAGCACTGTTTGAATGTTTTTTAGTTTAGAATTCAATAGTGCGTGTATGGATCGATAGATGGCATTGTTTTTTGTATGGGATATCAGCATTAACTGAATAGTTTTGTTGCTTAGAATTTAACTTAGTGTTTATGTGGATGACATATTTATAATTGCATTTTCATCTTTGTTTATGTATTTGTTTTTTAAAAATATGCATGTAATATTTCTGTAGATGACTTTATTGTTGACTAGGATTAACAGCTAATGTATTGGCACAGACCATCGTTTCATGTTCGCTCAAATGAACCTTAATAAAGCTGTAGCACTCCCATGTTTGTTCATTACTAAGCTGAATAATTTCGACTATAGAATTTCAGTGCAGCATTAGGCTTATGTTCATCCAGTCCTAGAGCCCACCGACCATATGCTCGAAGAAGATTCCACGGGCACTTGGCAGAATCTCTATAAGCCTCTTTATCTGCCTACCTCATCTCTCGATTCCCCTAATTCAGATCCAAGATTTGTTGTTATGTTCGTTGAAGTTGAACTGGCAGATATCGCTACCAGTGCTCCTCTTATGACTCAGAACCCACCTCCCTTAAATGATTTATCTTTCAAAGTGCTTAGCCTTATAGGCTAGGACCATTGGTCAGCTTCCTCTAAACCAAGATAAGACCTCTTGGATGATGTTGATCTTTCCGCCTCTCATCTCCCTGTTGTACTCACCACTCCGCTGCTAGACCTCCCCATGCAAGATCTCCCAGCAGATTACAACCTGGAGGCTTCTTCCCCTATTCAAAATGCCCTTAAACCCTCCCAGCAGCAGCCTTTCCCTGCTTTCTCTACCACTTCAGTCAGACGTAGTGCTCGATTGCTGCCTTGCAATGTTGGATCCACGGCCCCCGCCTCTGATAGTGTTTTTCAGCTTGCTATTTTTACTTCTTCTAACTCCTCTTTGAAAAAAAAACATTTCACGTTGCATGGAAATTGATTTATTACCGCATCATTATTCGGCCATGCAAGCATTGAAAAGAGAACGCTTGACCTTTTTCTCATGAAGATTCTTTCCTAGAATGTTAGGGGCTTGGGAGACCCCGATAAACGTGGCTCTATCTATCATATTTTATTCCCTTTATACCTCGGTATCCTTTTCATCTAAGAATCCAAATTAGTTGACCCCCACTATCTTTGCTTTGTCACCTCGGGGGCCCTACCTCTCATGTTGGGCCTTCACTAATGCATGTGGTTCCAGAGGTGGTATTTTGACTACCTGGAATGAATCTCTGTGGTCTCTTTCCCAACATTAAACATTAGTTGGTTCTTCGTATTGCTTTGAAATTCATCCCTTTAGGAGATACATATTTCTTTTAGAATATTTATGGTCCTCTTAATAGTCAGGATATACACGCTCTGTGGTCTAATTTCTCTGAAGTTGCTAGATTCTCTTTTGGCCCTTGGATCCTTGGGGGAGATTTTAATATCACCCGAGATAATTCTGGGTGTAGTTCTATGGGTCCCATGGCCCCGATTCATTAGCCTTTAATTACTTCATCAATTCTTGTGCGTGTTCAACCCTCCTATATCCAATTGTCTCTTCACTTGGAGCAATTGCCGTTTTACTCCCACCCTTGTCAAACTCGATTGCTTCCTTTTCAATTCATCTTGGGATGATGCTCACCCTCTCTCATCTGTTCATGGCCTTCCTACTATCCTTTTCGATCATTTCCCTATCCTCCTGGACTCTGGTGCCCGTCGTCCCCTCAGATCTTCCTTCAGATTTGAGAGACTTTGGCTTTTGGAGCCTGGTTTTTGAAGACTTCATTCAAACCACTTGGTCTAGCACTCCCTCTCAACCGTTCGCCTTTTCCACGATGGTTGCTAAACTCGAATCTCTATGCAAGCTTCTCCAACCTTGGTCCAGATCTATTTGAGGATCTCTCAGATCCAAATTCACCTCTACCCGAGATGCCATCTTTGACCTCGACATCAAAGAGGAATCATCTTCCCTCTCTGCTTTGGATACCACCCTGCTCCGTTCCCTTGAATCAGAGTTGGACAGACCGCTTAAGCAAGAAGAAATTGGGTGGAAGCAAAGATCAAATTATAAGTGGTTGACCGATGGTGATAGAAATACAACTTATTTTCACTGATTTTACAATGGCAGAAAGAGATAAGCCTTATTTTAAAATCCAACATGATGGGAATTCCTTCCAGAATCAGTCTGACCTTAGCAAGCCCTTTACTTCGCACTTTCGGTAGGTCCTTGGTCATGCCCCTCTGCCTCTGCATCCTATCATTTGTAATGTGCTTTACTCTAATCCACCCCCCATCCACCTCGATAACCCCTTCACCAAAGCCGAAATCCCAGTTGCCCTCCATGAGATGGAAGATGACAAATCCCCTGGCCCTGATGGCTTCAGTCCCTTTTTCTTCCATCGCTTCTAGTCCATTGTTCGTCGTGGTATTCTCGCTCTATTCGGGGAATTATACTCAATCTGTCATTTATTATTAGAGTTAACTATGCTAATGTGATCCTGCTTCCTAAGAAGTCTGGTGCCAATCAACTTTCGGATTTCCACCCTATTAGTCTGCTAAATACCACTTTCAAGCTCATTACTAAAGTGCTAGCTATTGGCCTTTAAAGTTCGATCTCTTAATTGGTTAGGGAGGAACAATCTACCTTTATTCTTGGTCGTAATATCCTAGACTGTGTGGCTGCAACCCAAGAGGTAGTCTCTCACTTCCACTTGACCTCTACCCCCGGAGTGCTCTTGAAACTTGATTTTTCCAAGACTGACTTTGTCGGTTGGCGTTTCATCCTTGATCTGATGTCCCACCATGGGTTTTTAGCTCACTGGATCGATTGGATTCACCATATTCTTACCTCCAGTATGTCCACCATCTCTGTCAACGAGGTGTGTGGAGGTCACATCAAATTTTCCCATGGCTTGAGATAGGAGACCCTCTCTCGTCTCTGTTTTTCGTTCTTGTTGCTGATGTCTTTAATCGTATGAAAAAATTGGTTATCTCTTACAACCTGCTTGATGGGATCAGTCTTTCGAACTTGAGTGTTTCCTTTTCCAATATTCAATTTGCTGATGACATGATTATGTTCTCCTTGCCTACCCCAGGACATATCCACTGCCTTAAGGTTCTACTATATGTTTTTGAAATTATTTCGAGCCTTTCCATTAACTTCTCCAAGAGCAGAATGAACATGCTTGGTAGAGCTAACCATCTTGGGCCCCATGTGGCCAACACTATAAACTATGGTATTGAGCAGTTCCCCATCTCTTACTTTGAGATCCCTATCCGTTCTATGAAATTGATTCGCTCTGACTGGCTCCCACTCATATCCAAAGTTTCGTTGCGTTTAGCTACCTGGAAAGCCTCTTCCCTCACCATAGCAGGGCGTTTGATTTTGATTAAGTATGTCTTTTCTGCTATCCCTACCTGTTGGATTTTGTTTCACTGAATTCCTAGATAGGTTATTTCAGCTATTGACAAACTTCGTCGGTCTTTCCTATGGCATGGCACGCGAGCTAAGAAGTTAGTTGGTCTATTGTTTTCAAAGATGTGTCTTAAGGTGGACTGGGTATTCCTGACTTGTTCTTCTTTAGTTTGGCGCTTCTTTCCAAATGGATTTTGTGTTGTCTCTCCTCTGATACTCCTCACTGGAAGTCATGGATCCTAGTTAAACATTATGACTCCAATCCCTTCTGTATCGTCCTCTCCGCTCCCACCAGCCAACCTTATCCTTTCTGGGCAGGCGTCCTCTATTTTATCCCGTGGGTTTTTCACTTTTTTCAAGTCCAAATTGGGAATGGGCATTCTGCTCTCTCTGGTATGACTCTTGGTTTAATAACTCCCCCTTGTCCAATTTATTCTCGAATCTCTTTCGGTGGTCTCCAACAAATATGCATCTGTTTTCAAAGCCACCTCCCTTGGTATCCATTGTTTCTCCTCCAACCTCACAATCTCTGGCTCACCCCTCACCCAACTCCTCCAAATTTTGCACATCTTTCAGTCCATCCACCTATCCTAATCCCCTGACAGCTTCTTCTGGGGTCTATCCTTAGGTATATATTTCTTGGTTTCTTCGTGCTACCTTGCCCTTACCAATTCGAGTAGATTTTTCTCTTTCCCTAAACTACGGAAATGCAATATCCTACCATATGCTCGTTTCTTCAGGGGGATGCTTACTCTAGACAAAGCTAATACTAAAGACGGTCTCATTCATAAAGGCATCCTGACTGATCCTTTGTGATTCCTTTGCTCCGCTAATGATGAGTCCATCCAGCACATATTCTTCGACTGTGACTTCTCGTATTACAGTTGGGTGACTTCTAGCTCGCTCCTGCTTAGGTATATCCCAGCTATCTCCTTCTATTATGACCACTGGCGATATTCTACCCCCGACCCGGACTTAGATTGCTTCATCGCTGCCTTCAGCTAGGCTATTTGGAAGGAGAGGAATTTATGCTCTTTCAAGAATGATTTGTGTTTCCAAACTAAGTATTTGCTATAAGATTCCATATCCTTTCTACTCATGGATAAGTAAGAGAGCTTTGTCTCCTATGTGGCTGAGCATTACCCTTGTGAATTCTGACATTGAATCGGTAGGAAGTCGGAGGTTCCAGATAGTGGTAGGGCCGGCCCCTTAGTCCGTCGTGCTTTTGATCGTCCATGGTGATGCCCTTGTTTCGGTTTCCATCAACTTGGCTGTGCAATTCTTTTGGTTTCTATGGTTGGAGCTGTTGCATGCATGGGGTTGTACTTGTGATAAATTATTTTGCTATGTTTCCCTTCTTTTTATTTTTAAGTCTGTCGATGTTGCGTTGTATAGATCTTTACATTTCTTAGTTTAACTCTCCATGTTGGCTACCGGTCAAGCTTGTTGACCAGATCAATATTATATCTTCTTTAGTATCTAATCGAATGTGTAGTCTCGCACTACACAACCATTTTCCTCAAAAATAATAAAATAAAAACTTTAAAGATACCGATGGAATAGAAAGAGAACACCAATGGAATACTCAAATCAAACCGTCGGTAATACATCGCTGAAAGAGACGAATGGAAAGCTATACTTTTGTAAATTAGCGTGTGTTTAGCGATGGAAATAAAAATGGTTTGACGCTAAACCCTCGCTATGGCATCAAAATTACTGACAAATTACCAACAGATATTTAACACTAAAAAGCATATATGTCAAACTTATTTGTCGCTAACCCTACATAATATAGTTAGGGTCTACCGTTGGATATATATATATATTAAAATAAATTATCTTTTACGTAGACGTTGGAAAATGTCGGTAAAAAATTTTAGTTGAAGTATGACGTATAATTGTCGATAAAATCACGTCAAATTCCGTTGCTAAATTGACACAAGATACCGACTTGAAATTTGCCGACCAACGACATACGTTGTAAATCCTAGCTTCATTTTAGCGATGGTATAACGATGTATTCCGCTGCTACAAAATCAAGATTTTCTTGTAGCAAGAGTGGTTGTTCAAATTGAAGATCGTGATCTAGAATTGCTAAATGGAGAAGTAGTAAAAGGAGAACTCGTCTTATCCCCTTTTTCTATTTAAACAAGTTCACTCCTTCATATTTTTTCTCCTTGATTCCTCCTACCTCTTGGATGTGAGCTCCTCTTCATCCATTGTAGCTGAAATATTTAAAACCCAAAATACATCAAATTGAATAAAAATAGTAGTATTCTAGACCATTGCAAAGTCCGAAAATCAATTCAAGATGAATCTAGGAGACACCGTCAATCAAAGTGTGTTCGAAAGCTGCATCCTTAAGGTATAAAATCTTATGTGCATTTTATATCATACTTATCCTGTAGTAGATTGTATATACAATGATTTTATATACGCATTAGTTGCCCCCTATTTCATTTGCAGTTTAACAACACTCATCTGTTCATATTAATTAACATTGTCGTTTAAATTCAAAAACCAATAAAAAATTATTTTCATCCATGCTTATTTTCAAAATTATTTATTTTATATTTTTTCAATATTATTTTTTAATTACATAAAATTGTTATTTTTTAATTTTGATTGATTAGTTATATAAACGTAAAAAAAATTAAATTATGTTTAAAATTTAATTTTAATTGATTAGTTATTTAAATTGTTTATAAGATATATGTCGTACAAGTTGTTTAAATTATTTATAACATATATGACGTACACACACATACACATATACGTATGTATGATTTATATTTAATGATTTAAAGTAACGTTTATATTAATTATAAAAAAAATTAAATATATATTTTATAAAATTATAAAGTGGTTTCAGATTTTAAAAAAAATTGATATGGTCGAAAAGAATTAAATACATCATGTATTTTTTTAAATTTATTTTACTACAATTAACATATACTTTATATTATTATCTAATTTTAAATTATTTATGAATTAAAAATTTAGGCAACAAACTAATTTCGTTGTGTGTGTGTGTATGTTTATGCATGTGTGTGTATTAAATAATTAAAAGATATTTTATTTTGTATTTTACCGACCTAAATTTGAAATCAAATTATTTTACTAAGTCAACATTGGATATTTTAGATATTAAAACATACACACACAATATATATGTTAGGAATATCACGGAGAATTAATGATAAATTTTGAAGAAGAAAAAAATTAGACCAAAGGATAAAGTTTTATTTTGGATTGAAGGACGGATGCTAGAACTAGCATTATATTAAGTTTTAACACTATATAGAATGTTAGTTATAACTAGCATTATATTCAATTTTACGCTATACAGAAAGCTGGTTATAATTAGTATTGTCTTTCAACCAAAAAAACTTGTTGTCTTTCAGTTTAAATTTTTTTTTCTTAAGTTTGTACTTATGTCAATGTTCTTCTAAATAATATTTGGAGATAGATTTTGTGGATGTAAATGACTAATGTATACGTTATCGATGTAAATTCAACATCTATATATGTATACATTAACGATGTGCACAATATTATGTTGCAGTTGCAAGTTACATGCAGATGAATATATAGTGATATACTCACAAAACATATACGAATTAATTTTAATTAACACATTAATTAGTTAAATCAGAAAACTAAAATAAAATTAACTAGATTTAATCTAGTATAATCCATTAGATTTCATAGGCCGTTTATGATCAAAATAGAGAGAGAGAAAAATTACTCCTTTCACACATTCTAGACTTACATGGTTCCAACAATAGCTAATTATACCTTTTGACATCTAAAGAGGGATAAATAGACGACTAGATTTATTATTTGACTTTCCACAAGACTAAATTTTGCCCCATGTCCGTTGATGGAGCTTGGTGCAGGCCCGGCCCAACAATTGGGTTGCCAAAGTCCAATGCTACTTATTCAACGTTTTAAGGTAAGAAAAAATATATAAATTGGTTTGTCACGTCTAAGCTTGAACCTTGCTTATGGGGAACATTTTTAGATTATTTACCATCAAACGATTTACCATCAAACGAAGTACCTTTGTGTACTATTTAAACCTGTGGTCATTTTAAACATTTGTTCAACATAATCTAATTGTAAAATGATTTTGTCTGCAATACGGGGGTTGCCTTAGCCCACGAGTTTGGTGGGCTTCCGTGGACCGGTCGTGGTTGGGTGAACATTGCCCTCGTCTGATCAAAGAGCAATGTGTCATCAACCATCTTCTGAACCAAGAGGTGACTTTGTGTTCCAACATGATAGGACTCAAGCTTCTATGTGGGTATGCTCAACGTTGTGAGGCAAAAAGGAATTAGCAGAGGATTGAGAATGAAGTCTTTTAGACTCTGATATTATAAGAATTGTTTGAGAATAAAGGTTTGGATAAAAACAACTAGAGAACGTAGGAGTACCCTCCTTCTAGCACCAATTTAAGGTTGCGACGTTCACGTATGAAAAGAACGCAAAGTGCTATTAAAATGAAATCTAACGTTCTTCGCGTAATAACTAAATTCAATTAGGAATTGTGCAAAACGAAAATTCTACTACTGTATGCGATGTCAGTTTATTTGTATTCATGCCGACTTTGTTTCTAGATATCTAATCCGGATATCCTACCCTGATATATCAGATTTTCTTGGTGCCCCTTGAATGTTTTAGATTTGTCCAAAATGGGTAACAAAAAAAATAAAATATGCTAGAAAATATCACTCATTCATATGCCAATGTAACAAATATTTGTTTATTCTTGTTGCTGCTGCATGCTTCCACGTCCGTGTCGTGTTTTGCCTCTGCTTGCTTCGATTGACTTTTACCTATGTTCGTTTGATGTCTAAATGCCTTGCACTTAACATGTGTTCCATTCACCATCAACCTATCTGATTTTCCTGATTAAATATATATAGTTAACAGGACATGTCTAATCATTCGGATTTAGCTCCAATGCTACAAATTCCTACTTGATACCAAACAGAATTTAGATCTAGAGCTTGAGTTATGACCAATACAAAGTAGAGTGATGCTTGAATGGATATAATATTCAAGCTCTCCTTATTTTACTATGTTAAGGTTGCTTGAGGACCATTCCCATCGACATACATCACGGCACATATGATTGGACATGATGTCAAGAACGAAATCAATAATCCATAAGATAATCGATGATAAATTAAGTCTTACAAGCAATGTAAAGAATATTCAAGATGACTAAAAAACGATGCCTAGTTTCTAATAGGAGTGCGTAATGTAAGAATCCGCGTAGCATCAAGTAGACAATATATATAATAAAAGAAAGATTTGAAAAGAAAAGTTGTGGCCATTCACAAACCAAATTACATCACGAATGTACTGATGTTCTAGTGATTTCTTTGTCATCTATAACTAAGTCAACGGTCATCCATAAAAAATTCCAAATCTTTACAACGTAGCAATGATAAGTTAAGAAATATATTTACAAATTTGTTTATCTTATAGATTTTAAACGGATTTTGAAAATATAAGTAGGATCTTTTACTCTTCCTTGAATAAGTGTGTATTAATTAATGTTAGGTGAGAAAAAAGACGGTAAGACAACGTTGTGCATTTTCGTAAAGAAATTAGGTAAAATTGGTAGATGATTCTAAGTATAATTTGGATGGCACGGTATCAAAATTATTTATAAGTTACTTCTACATCTATTCATTTTACATTGGTTTTCTAGTGATTATTGTGTAATTTTATTCAGAGTTTGTTGGTGATTATAAAAAAAAGTTAATTAGTCGGTCTTTGGAGTTAATTTAAAATTGTGGTTGGTTAGTCACTCTTTCGATATATGTTGTGATTTTTGCTTTAATTTGGTTAATATGGTCAAATGTTCTATTTCAGTTGTTTCCCTAATTCTTTATTTTATGAACGGTAATATTTTCTAATATTAGGTGTGAAGAGATTATTTAATGTGCTTTTTAATTAGTTTTAGTTAAACATAGGTTGAAAAAAAAAATATAAACTCGAATAGATCGATTTGTTTAAACGGTTTTTTTACCTTTTGAAAGTCGAAATCTATTTATTTTGACTTTTAAAAAACAAAAAATAGCTTATATAAGTCGATTCAAACAGATCAGAAAACATTTGTAAGAGGAACGAAAAGATTTAAATAAACATAACAAACTTCGACAGCCGGTTTGATTGCATAGAAGTATTACCCTAAATTTATGTGGTACATCAAATTCTATATGAAAATACTATTTGTGTTATAAATCAACATTATTAAATTCAAACAAATACAAATTAATACTTCAATAAATCAGCTTCCTGAAAATTTTATATTTTAAAAATAATCTTATTTAAGAATTAGTTTTCTTTTTTAATTTTATTTCAGTATAATAAGATGGTATTTCAAATATAGTATCAGCAAAATGTTTATCTTACTGATTAACATGAAAAAAATTCAAACAAATGAAAACCGATACTTAAATTTATTAGTTTTAGTTTAAAATTATACAAGTTTAAAGATGACAATATTATAGAAAATAAAAACAATTTTATTTCAAATATAATAATATGTCAGTCCATTTTATCCAAAAACCTAAGGAACACTTCCATATGAAATTCTGTATGATAAAAATGTATAAATGAAAAATGTATGCTTTTCAATTTAAAAAAGAGAGAGAGTGTGTGTGTGTGGATGACAATAAACGAACTGATACCTAATTAAAAATTAATTACCATTAAAAAAGAGAAACATGATGAGAGTCATGGCAAGGGAAAATCCAGCGTGAGAAAAAAGTAAGAATTATTATTAGAAAGCGAAAAAAGCTACACTGGGTGTAAAGGATATAAATGTTGTTTTAAATCTTAGTAAGTAGGCATTTTCTTAATTGAAAGAATTGAATTCTAACGTATTTGTATGAAAAAAGTACATTGATACCTACATTTCCGTTAGCTGAAATGGAAAACTATGGCCTTAGATTGAGGCCCAACTTTCAACTAGCTGAAAAACATAAGTGCTTACATTGAGGCCTAAATTTCAATTGCTGAAAGAAATACGGCCTCACCAATATTCACTTCAGAGAACGAGAACGGATATAAAACGGATTTTTGAAACTGAACTTACGTACAAACAGCAATACACAATATGTGCATCAAATATAAAAATGATAAGCGTGTGATAAAAAATCAAGCAGTGATTCAAAATATTGAATGTGGTCTAGTGACACCTTTCAATGATACGGTTTAGCATTAGTATAAGAATTCGATGAACTGTGTTGAAAACCAAAAGATATTCAGCTTCACACTTTAAAGCTTGTAGTGCAAACAAACAAAAGATGAGATTCAATGATTCGTATCCCAAATTTTGCACTCCTAAACTCAGGCCCAACAGAAGCAAGTCATAATTCTATGCATACGAGTTTCCAAATCAGCTATCAAAGCTTAGCAGAATTCGAAAAGGGTTAAAGTACAATACTAATACATGCAAACGAGAACCAAGTAATTCAGAATCATCATAATCTAGCAATAATTTTTAACTTGATCATTTTCATCATACATCTAATAAGAAGGCCTGGAGAATAAATACCTAGAAGAAACAGGAACTGCTTCTCTATCACCTCCTCTATCATATTCTGAAAGAGCAGCTGCAGCTCTAACCGAATGCAATCTACCATCTTCAAAATCGTTCCTTGACACACGATGCAAATAATTATCATCATAATAATGCTCACTAACTGGTCTTCTATGGTCCCTTTCTTCATCTCTATGCTGAAAGATGCTAGTCTCTCTTTTGATTTCATTGGTATAACCAATAGGCTTCAGCATTTGACGGTGCCTTAAACCATACATTCGGTACTCTTTCTCACCAAATGTGAGAATATCGACTGGGACTGTTTCCATTTGTGAGGAAAATGGTAACATTTCAGAGTTCGATAGGTAATTCCTGGATTCAACTGTCGGCATTACAGGTCTTAAGGGAACTAGGGGAGCATAAATTGGGTGAGAGCTATGGGGATTGGGTTGAAATAGCTTTATAAGTTTATTAACCTGAACAAAAAAATATTCAAATTAATAGGGATTAAAAAAATAAGTTGATGGTTACCAATGTTACGGCAAGACATGACAAGCTATTAGCCATAGCGTTTTAATAGAACGATACTTTGACATGGATGATGCAAATGGTCATCAACCTAAACGTATTAAGGAGCAAGGACTGAATGTTTCTAAAGCCATTTTTCATAAAAGAGGAACGCGTAACTTTTTCTTTCTTTTCTTTAATAAAATGATGATGATGATAATAAATCATGAATAGGTATCCCAAGGATATGAACCCAAGAACCCTAGGATCCTCATTCTAGAGGCCTTGCCATTTTACTAGTACCCCTTGACAAGGCAAGACAGACTCGAATTTTGTCATAATGTCATTATTTCCACAGTAAACTCAATGTATCAATTTGCTGACTAACTGATGATATTTTGCTATTATATGAATAATGCTTTAAAAATTGGAACTGACATGAATTCCACGTTTTTTTTCCCTGCAAACAGATAGGTTGCTGACTTACTTGCTGAGCAGTGAGTTCTGGATTAAATGCTATCTTATCGCCATCAGATTTGCCATTAACAGCTCTTTTGAATTCCTCCTCTGAAATTGGCAAGCAATCTAAGTGAAGTTTGAACCGTACCTATACAAAAGTTAAATCAGAATTTAATAGTGGATACTTCTAGTAAAAGCATATGATTAACATTTTTTATGTCACATACAATATTTCATTACATGCAGTATTTGTATTGTCTTTCGATTCTCAGACTTACATCATGTATTCATGCATACCAATGCCAAAATGAGACAAAGGAAAAGAAACACAACATTGCCTACCAATATACACGTACGTATGTATAGACACATTTATATGGGCTGAGAACCTTAGTCCCCTCCTTTTGTTGCCCCCCTTCCAACTAAATTTATATGAAAGGAAACAAAACTGTAATCTTTATGTTATATTTTAATCGCCGATTGAAAATGTAATTTTGACAGAGTTAGAAGTTTCAAAACGATTCCAATTTTTTTGTGGATGTCCTGATTGCATATTGGTTATATCTAATAAAAAATATTTCCATTTCAAAAAAATTTACGCAAAAAGATGGAAGGAGCTACAAAAGAGCTACGTTCGGAGAAGGCTATGGATCCATAATCCCTTCATTTTTAGCCCCTGAAAGCCGCCTTATATCAACTATCGAATCCAGCAAATGATTGGATTTAATGACATTCTCTCTCATTTTTATTACTTTTCTCCCTCTTACATCAACATTTAAATCCATCGACTCAATTGTTGGATCTGATTATCGATGTAAGGGGGTTTATGAAGCGGCTATGGATCACTCCCCGTGTGTGTGTAGGTATCTGTGTCTGTGTGTCTGTGTGTCTGTGTGTGTGTCTCTGTGTGTGTGTGTGTTTATATTTATATTTAGCTCCTACAAATCGGCCAAAAAAACTACTCTAATAAATTAATAATAGCAGCTTAAGAGGCATCTGCTTTGAAATCCAGCTATTGCAGCATAATGCATAATCACCCAATAAATCATCAAAAGTTTCCAGAAACTACATATTTTGTTAAGTGTTGTAATTGACAAATCTAAAAGCTTCAAAATGAGCCAAAATTTAGTAAATATGATCTTACTACCACATAAATTACCAACACAAAATTTGACGTCATTTCCAAACTCTTATTAAAAACTATAACTAAATTTAAGCATAAAAATATTTATTTCAACCATCGAGGACATGGTTTTGAATGATTCGTAATTGTTGATATGTTATAAAAATTTGTGAAGATCTTGATAGTAATAAATCATATAAACAAAAAATCAGTCTATTACTAAACTTTAAAAACATGAAATCATTAGGGAATTAAGTGAGATTTATAAGACGAAGGATGCGTGTGTGTGAGTGTGTTCATATGTGTGCATATCACATGTAGTTATTGGAGCCAAGAAATCGAATCCAAGACCATTGAAGCCATACTCCAAATGTCTTAATACTTTTTAAGTGGTTTTAACATATTATACACACACGCAAAGAGCCCACGCGGAGTGGCCATGTGATCACTATGTTGAAATGCACGAAAATTAAAGTTTGAATCTCGATCAGGAAACATAAGCCTTCAATTTACCCAAGTGTATACTAAAGGCAAGCATACACATGGTTTAAGTACTAATCTCAGTTCTTTTAAGTCTCATGTGTGTGCGCATGCACGCATACGATCGCGTTGGAGGAAAAGGACAAAAAAGAAAAACCTAAATGAACATGAAACGAAAGAGTTAACAAGATCTAAAAAAATAAATCTAAATAAAGCAACGATTGAAGACAAGAAACTATGGAAAATGATAATTTATCATATGTTAAGTGTTCTGACTTTGGTCCATGAGGTCACATGTTCGAATCCAGCATAGCGCGTAATTCGAACCACTAGGCATATGTCGACTTGCAGTATGTCATATACTATCAAAGTCTTGTAATACAAACATGTATTGCCACCCAAGTATTTGGAAAAATATATGATAAATGATGTGGCCAACCCTAATCATTTGGTGAAAAGTAAGGATGATGATATACATACTATAAACAGAGATAACTAATTGTAGATGATTCACCGATGTTTGTTGCTTCAACCATTATCGAAGTTGAATAAAACTTTTTTTAATTTTTTTATTCTATTGCATGTTATATCACACGCACGGGTACACACATTGTGCATATCATAAAATGATGTACAATATATACTTAGTAATTTACATGACTTTCAAACCTACGGCCTTCG
Organism: Allium cepa; assembly: GCA_030765085.1. Classification (NCBI taxonomy): domain Eukaryota; kingdom Viridiplantae; phylum Streptophyta; class Magnoliopsida; order Asparagales; family Amaryllidaceae; genus Allium; species Allium cepa. The sequence continues at coordinate 670,899,816 of CM060929.1, read as the reverse complement.
AATAACTCAAACCTACAACGACCTTTGAATACACACTTCATAGACCTTAGCACTTTGTCAATGGTGTATCTACATACATGTGTATGTGGTGGGAAGAGGAGGATGTTTAAAGTTTAAGAAGTTATATGCAATACGAAATAACTAAGAGAGTTTTCAACAACAGGAATTCCTCCACAAGATTTTAAAAGTCAAACTTCAATCACGTTTCTTTTTAGATCTTCGCATATCATATGTACATCTCAGATTGACATCTTAGTTCTAAACTATATCTCGGACCTATTCTTGGGATAACTTAGGAGTTTAAAATCAGTATTTTTACAAATTCTTTAATGACTGTTAACTAAAAAATTAAAATAGTTGTAATGGATTTGATTTGCATAGAACGATAGTAGTTGCTTTTAAGGAGAGTATTAGTTGGATTAATTTTGTAGTAAATGAGGTATTTCTTTCATAAACATCAAAGAAAAATAAAAAGTCACTTGTTGTGGTTTACTCGTATAAAAGAATAAAATAATATATAAGAAATTATTAAATAATACTAATTGATGGGATGATTTGGTTTATACTCGTAGAAATTGAAAAAAAATGATAATTTTTTCAAGGTTATATAAAAGAAAAATATATTATCTTAAGCGAGACATCGGAGTGACACCTCAATCCAAATTCCAATGAAATGAGTATTGAAAGAGAAATGAATGGGATTTGATTTTCTTCTCGTCTTATTCCTCTATGAGTACAAAAATTTGCTCTTTTTTCAACGAATTATCAAGGTAAGCATGGTTTGGTTTAAACCTAGTTAACAAATATACCTAAACGGGAATTTATGAAATGGTTCGATACCAAACTATTTATTTAGGGAAATTCCGATAGCTACCGGCATGGTTTTCGTGTCATGAAACCCTAAATTGAAGTAACCAAAAAAACCAAATTAATATCAAAAATTGAATAACAAATAAATTTATTAGAAGTTTCATCTTTAATTTCTTAATTTGTATGGTGTATGTTCCATTTATTATGACCTGATTCATATAGCTTTAAGTATAGGAGAAAAAAGACAACAAATAATATTTGAATGTTAAATCATTTCTAACCTGATATTATTTTCGAATGAATTATTCGTTTTGAAACTTGGCCAACTGAATTGATTGGTTTTTCCTCAAAGAACTTCTATTGGCTCGGGGTTTCAATACTAGATGGGTAAGATCGATCGTGATTTTGCTCAAAACTGAAAACTCGCGTATTCAATTTCTTAATTTGTATGGTATATGTTCCATTTATTACGCTCCTGATTCATACAGCTTCATGCATAGAAGAAAAAAACAATAAATAATATTTGATTGTTAAATCATTTCTCTTTCCAAACTGATATATTATTTTCGAATCAGTTATTCAATTTAAAACTTGGCCAACTTAATTGATTGGTATTTCCTCAAATATCTTATATTGGCTCGGAATTTCAATACTAAATGGGTAAGTTGGATCATGATTTTGCTCAAAACCGAAAACTCGGGTATAATAGTTAACGCTATCCTAGAAAATAAAATTCAATCAAAATGTGAACTAAGACAAGAAGACTCTTTGTCGTCGTTACTGTTCAACTTATCAGCGGATGTTTCTCTAGGATCATTAAGTTATCTATCACAAATGGAATCTTGGATAGCGTAAGCAATGACATCACTGCTCATGGACTTTCAATTTTTCAACTGACATATGATACCATGTTTTTTTTTTCATATTTACCTCGCCACATTAGAACCCTTAAATTTATTTTATATAATTTTGAAATACTTTTGAGGCTTAAAATAAATTTTGACAAAAGCTTGTTTTTAATATTGAAATATGTAGATAAAGTTGAAAATCTGGTTGTCAAAATAATGAAATTCACAATAGACTACTTAGTATTCTTGATTAGACCAACTAAGCTAAAAATAGAAAATTGGCAAGTGGTAATTAATAAAATTAATAGAAAATTATCAAACTGGAATAGTAGACTTTTATCTACAGCTGACAGAGTCATCTTATTAATTCTGTCTTATCAGCTCTATCAATATATTTGATGTGTTAATATCTTTTTTCCAAAATGAATAATTGATAAAATTAGAAGCACTTTTCTACGGAGACAGTTCCTGCCGTAGTATTAAATTACTTGTTAATTGGGAAAAAACTTGTAAATCCAAAAAAGAAGAGGACTTAGGAATCATAAACTTTCATAATCTTAATGCGTATGCTTGAAAAAATTAATCTGTCTTTACTAGGAAAATGGTTTTGAAAATTTAATAACAACGAAAACCTTATTTTGAAAGAAATGATTTCAAATCAATTCTATGGTGGGACCTATAACGTTCATCTTGTTTTCTCTAATTCTAATAACATGTCTCACTTTTGGAAATCTATCTTAAATTTTTTTTAATATTTTTAGCTTTGATATTAATAATATAGTTCATACTACTAACAGCGCATCCTTTTGGTATGATTGTTGGATTTTCGCTATTTCCTTGAGTAGAATTCAAGGAACTGTTTGATATTTGTAATTTCAAAAATGCCAAATATCTAAGGTTTCTAGATTTTATAACGAATTTTCATAAAACTTCAATTTCAACTATGCCCTCGAAGGTACTACCCGACTCAATTTGTAACTATGTGCACTAAGCTTGAATTTTATAACTTGATAATGAAAGGAATACTAAAATTTGATGTTGAGAAAATACCAAAATATATTCATCAAACTCATTCTATCAATTTTTGAATTTCTCTAGAACTAAGCAAAAGAATTTTGAATTAATTTGGAAAGTAAATGCTCCTAAAACAAATTTACGCATGGCTAATCCTACGCAAAAAATTAAACACAATTGAATTTTTAAAGAAAAGAAATTGCACATAGACAAAAAATGTGTTTTTTGTAATTCAAACCTAGAAAACATAACACGCTTATACTATAATTGTCCCCGACTTATTCTATTCCCATAAACATCCTTCTTATTTTTTAGATTAACATGACCGACACAAATTTTAGTTGCGATTATTTCTAGAATGTTTTTAGGCTTCAATATAATAAATGTTAATAGATTTTTATTTGATACTATATTCATAGTTACCTATTGGTATTTATGGTTTAAAAGGAACCGAATGATGTTCAATAATGTTAACACGCCTTCTGATAAACTGACTTATGCCATTGCGATATTCAGTTACAATAATTGCAAATCCAAGCTATAATTTGGCAGAAATATATTCTTAAAGAATTTATTAAAAGAGTGAAAAGGCGCACTAACATCTTAAAGGTAAAAATTACTTAAAAAGAACAATACTTAGCCAATTGAATCGATCAAGTTTGTTTAGGTTCGGTTCTTATTTGATTACGAAAGTATTCATTTTGCTTTACGGTTTTCATTATTTTATTAAACCTAGAAAAAAAATTGAAAATTTTATATTGGTTCGAACCGAACCAAGCCAATTTTATTTGCAATCGAAAAAAAAAACCTTCCACGCCCCCACTAACTTTTACAATTTCCACTTCATTTTCCCGATTCCACCATTCCCTCTGAATCTCGCATTCTCCTCTTTTCAAACACACTCAAAACATAGAATGAAGCTTTGACATCTAGAATGAAATTACATGTGAAAATGGAATCGATTGAGCCCTCTTTTATACATTTGGCAGACTTTAAAAAGAAATCATAATCATCACCCCCAAACGTGGGCAAAGTAGGTACGAGGAAACCCCCACTAGGGCACGATTTGGAATATCATAATTCCACATCACTAGCTTGTGGATTTCCACATAAACAACATGGATTGGAGAAGGTAGGAAGCAACAGCAACCATGCAAGGGTTGTATGTGGGTGTCAACAATACCCACCCCAAAATTAGACGTGGACCCCACCCGCTAGAAGTTGCGTTGTCTTTCCGGAAAAACATCCCCAAATTAAGAGATTTTACAAACTATCCCTCAACATATTCAAGAACAACTCTTGAACTACTTTTTGCAATTCATAATTTCTCCAAATTCAAACAAAAATTCATAATCCAGAATACATATAAAAAAGGATTTGAAGATCAATTTATGAGAGAAAAATAGGGATTTGAGTTGATTTGATTTAGAAATCGCAAATAGTGCATGGTTTAGATTTAAGTTGTGGACTGGAATTTGGAATGTGGAGTGAATGTTATTTTATCAAGAGGGTACTTTGGTAATCGATCGAGGGGTGGAAGGAGGATAGTGATGTCTTTGAATTGGTGAGCTGGGGGAATGTGGAAAGTGTTTTCTTGACTGCAAGTAGAATTGATCGACCATTTGCTTAACCATATGAATCACCAAGTACATAAAAAAAAAAAAAAAAAAAAAAAAAAAAAAAAAAATTTGTTCAACCATAGGCTAAATGTCATGATTATTGATTATATACAAGTCATACATGGAGTAATTTGCAAAGTTTAGAAGAATGTTATTCACAGTTATTCGCCCAAAACAGGAGTATGAGTTAAGGAATGGGTATAGAGTTTTCAACATTAAATGGACAAAGGTTGGTTTTATCATTAAATTTTAAAAATAACTTTGAATACCGGAATCCAGAAACTCTAGTCTAATCTGAATGTTGTGAGATTTTACAATACCGTTGGTTAAAGAGTTGTCAATAAAACATCAGCTGAAAACACACAAAATGGTACCTGAGCTGGATAAGAACCACCAAATGCATCTTTCTCCAGATTCATCCCTCCTTTTGATACTGCTTCAAAAACACCATGCAAAAGCTTATCATCAAAGTCATACAAGAAAAGTTTGAAACCAGGTCTAACAGCTTCAACAATTTCCTTCCTGCTTCTAGGAAGGCCCATGATCATGTACTTAAAGCAGTCTCCTTTTGTCTTTGAATTAACCATAGCTACCATTCCCTCGATTTTTTCTTTGAAGCTTTCATTTCTTTTGTCTTTTATATTTTTTTTATTATCTTTCACTTGTATGTTATCATCTCTATTACTTCTCATGGATTGCTTCTTCGCAATCTCGGCTTCAGGCTTCAACAATTTTTTACTACTGTTGTTAGATCGTGGATGTTTTGACGCTTCCTCAGAAATCTTAACTCCGTCTCGAACCATAATAAAAATAACTGAAGGACCTTTTCTACAACAATAGATCAAACAATATTAAATACAGAAAGCAGCATCAAGTTTAAGTAGAAGTTTCTACTTTTCCCTTGGGGAAATAAACAGCAACGTATGTCGATTGCAATGTTCTTCACATATAAGCAGAAAAGAAAAAAATACTAAGTTTATTTGTAGAGCATTATGTTCCAAATTATGTTCACCGAGATATAACAAGGGAAACAATGTAAACATGCAAACGTTTATGTATATTTAAAAGCCAGTAGCATAAAACTGCAATCAAATTATTCCGTTGTCTTATGTTGTTTTGGAACAGGTAAGTACAAAGCAACTTAGGTTTGAACAAAACACTAAATCTAGCATTCTTATATCCAACAACAATAGCTCATGATACAGAGGACATTCTACCAGTGTCACGCAAGGGCTGACAAAAAGTTCTTTAACACAGCTGCACGTGATAAAAGTTCATGTGAGGTCACTAAACACAAAGATATGTACTAATTTGTCTGCTCTTTCTAATATCATTTCTTAAAAGTTCAAGATACAATTTTTGTCTACTTTGGACTTGCTTTGTTTTAATGAAGAAAGAAAACTCTGATACAATTATTAGCTACAATTGGGCATAATCCAAACGAGTAATAGAACATTATAACTTCATCAGTTCATTAACATTGGCCATAGTGACATTCAGCGGCACAAATGACATTCCAACTTCTTTTTTTGTTCATAAGTTACCATTTGACTATGGATAATAGTACTTCTCTAATATAACATCACAACAATGATAGTTGATGGAAAATAATATACAATCAGTACCTCGAAAATGTTTTCAAATATACTTCATGTCATAATCATATATGGCCATGCATATGGAGTGTAAGCAAAGCCAAAGCCAAAGCCAAAGCCAAATACAAGGCAGTATTGGAGAATTTTGAACTCGGACTTTCATAGAGAACACGGTCATGGTAAATTATAACACGATGCACTTCTCTATCATAATTCACAAATAATTGGACATAAAAAATACACAGAGACTCAAAACCTATGGGAAACTCATATAATTAATGTTTAAGATTATAATACCCGAAAATTTTATAAAAACAGTTGGCACTAGGTAGGAAATTTAAGATCTCAGTTTCACCAATATAAAGCTTGCAAACGCCATTAATATCAACATACAAATTCATGTGTATATATGTATGTGTATGCGCACGCACACACACATGTGTGTGCACGCGTGTGCATGCATATATGCATAAACAGGTATGTTCAATAGCACCCTCAAATAGAGCACTGTATTTGCACAGCAATTTTGACTGTCAAAAACATGTACTCGACTGTTATGAACGATGGTGAAATAGCAATAATACTTGATGATTAATATGAGCCAAAATAATCATATCACCATCATTAGGAGTTATTGGCGAGGTTGGAGATCGCAATTTCGGTCTCGGTTTCAGTCTTTTGTAATTTTAGAAATTTTTGACCTAATTCGTAAATTTCGATTACAATTTCAGAAGACCACATATATTTGTTCAATTTATTTAAATAAAATGTATAATTTATTTTTAATTGAAAAATAAGGTATAAAGGAAAAATATTGATTAATCTTTATCATAAATATTTATAACATTAAAAAATAATGCATTACTTCGTTTATAAATTTATCAATTACACTATTTATATTATTATTTTTAGTTTTATATGTTTCCTAAGTTAAAATTTCAAATTTTGAATATTCGTATATTTTGAATTCAAATTAATTCTTCTTTAAGTTTCTCCTGTAAAATTTGAATATCGATATTTTTTTACTGAACTAGCAAGAAGAACGCAAAGAGATCGATGGATGAAGTAAGAGGTCGGACGTATAAAGATCTATATCAAAAACTAAGTATGAAGGAGGATGAAAAAAAATCTATAGGATAGCTAAGCTCCGCGAGAAGAAGACGAAAAACTTCAACCAAGTTAAATGCATCAAGAATGACAATAATAAACTTTTGATGAAGGACGATGAGATGAAAAATAGATGGAGAGATTTCTTCGACAAGTTATTCAACGAAAAGATGATAGCACTACGATCGAGCTGCACGACTCTTTTGATAACACCAGTAGACATTTTGTTCAGAGAATTCAAAAATCCAAGTTAAATGAGACGTTAAAACGGATGAAAGCAGACAAAGCATTGGGGTCTGATGACATCCCATTGAGGTATGGAGATGCATGGATAGTCTGGCTAACTAAGTTGTTTAATAATATTTTCAAATCAAACAAAATGTCAGATGAGTGAAGTAGAAGCATATTAGTTTTCATTTTTAAGAATAAATGAGATATTTAAAGTTGCACAAACTACATAGGAATTAAGCTTATGAGTCATACAATAAACCTTTGTGAGATCGTTGAACATCGATTAAGAAGGATGACAAGCATTTTAAAAAACCAATTTGGTTTCATGCCTGAGAGGTCGACCACAGGGGCGATTTTTCTGATAAAACAACTTGTAGAGAGATTTAGAGAGCAAAAAAAGGATTTACACATACTATTTATCGATTTGGAGAAACCTTATGATAAAGTGCCGTGAAATGTTATGTGGTGGGCTCTGAAAAAGAAGAGAGTCCCAACAAAGTACATTACCCTTATCAAGGATATATACGATAAAGTTGTGACTAATGTCAGAGTATGCGAGGGTGAAACCAGTGACTTCCAATTAACATAGAATTGCATCAAATGTCGGTTTTGAACCCTCACATTTTTTCTCTAGTGATGGATGGGATTACGAAGGGTATATAATGTGAGATTTTTTGGTGTATGGTATTTGTTGATGATGTAGTGCTAATTGACGAAAGCAGAATTGGAGTTGATAGACAACTGGAGCTGTGAAGACGGACTTTAGAATCAAAGGATTTAGGCTTAACAGAACTAAAACAGAGTATATGAAGTGTGAGTTCGACGGTGTCGGATCAGATGACGGAGATGTCACTCTAGCCGACAAGTAGTACCCAAGAGGAAATCCTTTCGATATTTAAGATCAATGTTGCAATATGATGGTGAGATTGATGAAGATATTAATTTTAGAATTTGAGCGGGATAGATGAAATGATGATAAGCGTCTGGCATTCTCTGTGACAGGAAAGTCCCACAAAAAATTAAATGAAAGTTGTAGATAAGGGCAATCAAGTCTGCGATGTTGAATGGTGCAGAATGTTGGCCTACTAAAAGCCAACACGGCTAAAAAATAAGTGTAGCAGAGACGTGTTACGTGTATGTTGCGATGGAGCTGCGGTCATACAAGAAGAGACCGAATTAGAAATGATGATATATGTGATAAACTTGAAGTAGCATCAATTGAGGAGAAGCTAGTCCAACACTGCTTAAGATGGTTTGGACATCTCCAACAGAGATCTCGCGAGGTACATGTGCGCGTTGGAATCATAGACCGCGTCGAATGCTCAAAGAGATGTAGAGGTCGACCAAGATTGACATGAGAGAAAATAGTAAAAAGTGACTTGAAGGATTGGAATATATCCGAAGAACCAGTGTCGAACAGGAGCGCGTGGAAATTAGCGATCCACGTACCAAAACCATAAGATAGGAGTTTTTTGCTTAGGATTGGTTTTGGGGTAGTGTTATAAATTTTAGAGTATAGGACTGGTGAATAGGAGCCCAAGACATAGTGTTTGGTCTTCGGTCAATATTACTATTAGTATTATCATTATTATCATCATGGTTATATATATATAATTTTACTTAGTTATTATTATTATTATTTGTTTACTTATTTGACTTTATTTTTTTATTATTATCATAGTTTTTATTGTTGTTGTTGTTATGACTTTTAAAATGACTGTCATTTAGTTTTGGATTTCGTCTCTAACCGACCCCAACTTATTTGCAAATAATAGTTTAGTTGTTGGAGTTGGAGTTTTGGTTTGCATCGGTTTCAACCGCTACCGAAACGGAACAAACAAAACCTTGATGTGTCATTCTAAACCTCAAAACTTGGTTATTGGTTAGATGAATTCAATGATAGTAGATTTAGTTGCAATTGACATGTTAATTTTAGAAGCGTTGTTCAACAATACATGTATTAGTTTGAAGATGTGTTATTTTAGTTAAAGACACATATAACTGTTGCACGTGAAAATTATTAAGTAACTGAAACACATGTGTGTGAAAACGATAATGTATACCAAAAAAACAACATGTTAGTCTCCCTTAGAAAATTAAAACAACATACTACTTTACAGTCTACAATGAACCATAAAATATACAGGTTCTGGCTTATAATTAACCATGTATTTATAATCGCTTTCATTTCAACTAATACAAAGTTGTGAGTGAAAAGTCACGAAGCTATCCTAATTTGTTTGACCAACTAAACCAACTTCTTGAACGTACATTTACATGTGTAAGTAATATGTGCAATGTTAAACTGCTATAGTATACAATACATAATAAAAAGTGAATTACACTCACTCGTGTAATTTACAAATATGTTTATAGTGCTAATATGCTGAACAAATGTCAACTAGCTAGATATTCTACTTGGTGACAGTTACTTTTATATAAAGATATGATCCCAATACAAAACTTCTTTCAAGATTTAACTATAAAAATGTAGATTTTGCATAAGGTTGAGGATTTTTTAGCTTTGTTTGGAAACAGATTTCATGAGATTATTGTTGGAATGTTTAAAGGCTTAAAAGTGTTGAAAATGAACACTTCTACAAATTTTACCTAAAACTGACGCACTAGTTTACGTTCTGGCATGTTTTAATATATCTTTTTCATGGCATTAATTATTTTCGGTTAACATAAGTTTTCTCGGACATTAATTGATGTAGAATAAACTTACAAGCTATTGAGGACTGATTAAAATAAATAAAATTACTTGTTAGGACAACAAAATGTGCAGCATGCAAAGTAATCCAGTATGGTTTGAACTCATAAAAATCGTCTAAACAGAATATTAACGCAATGTTAATTTATCCTAAACTACTTTCTTGATACACTCAAATATTAAATGAGGTTGCGAAAGTTAAACACATCTAGTTAAACATCAAGCTGAAAATCTACAAGAGATGAATTAATCAACGTAACTAAATGGTAAATATTATACAATAACTTCATGCTAACACTATAAAACAATCTAAGTAAAAACCATGTTTCCCTAAATTGAGGTTAATATGCTTATGTGACATAAAATTTAGATTAAAAAGAAGAAGAAAAATCCCTATTTTACTGTTGTAGATGAGAACTCAAGAGGACGCCCAACTAACCAAATTAAAGCAGTTTGATCTATAGTCGGTAATAGAGAACAATGAAAGTAGAATAGAAGAAAAATGCTTTTAAAGAGAAATAAATGCATACCTGAAATAAAATTCAAACCCTATAATCGATTCCGGAGAGTACTGATGAGAAAGAGACGAGAGTGAGAGAAGGGAAAAAGGGGATAATTTGATTTTAATACAAGGACGTCCCTCTAGTTTCTTATTATTACAACGTTATTTTACTTGCGCACCACATTAATAAAAATTTATTTGCCATTTTAACCTTCTAAAAATAACTTTTAACTGCATTGTTTCTTTTCTATTATGACAAAAAGAATGGAACAAAATCTATAAACAGTGGAAGGAAATCAAAATGTTTTTTGTTATTTAGCATTTTGACCAGGTAATGTTTGGACAGACTGAACGAATTGAACTTGGAGTTATCAACGCAAGAAGCTCAAAGAGATCATCCAGGAGTCCAGAAACTATAGACAGAATTGCAAGGCAAAGCCAAAACAACCCAAATCAAGGCAACAACGAATTCACCCAAGTTAGGGGTCGGTACAGACTCTTATCTCCACCTCAGGTGTGCCTCATCTTCTGTCTATATGTCTTGCTCGATGCCAAAAGCCTATTTTCAGTGTCGATTTGTTGATTTAATGCAATTTTCCATCGATCTCCACGAACACTTGAAGTTGCAACTCTGTACTTTCACAACTCCATCATTTGGACCAGAAACAAGCTAATATTGGTGCAACAACTATGAAATCACGAAGCTAACAACAAGATGAGTCAAGGTGAAGACTTGTAGACAACCAATATGACCATTTTAGGGATACTGACTCCTATCTATGGATTGATACCGACCTCTATTCCTGATGATGTGGCACCTACTGTTGTCAAAGAATTGATGTAAATCACGGATAACGGCTTGGATATATTTTATGCGAGATATTAGACTCTCTACCTCTATAAATAAGAGAGCATGGCTCATTTTTGAGGATCTTTTGGTTCTAGTTCTTCCCTGTCCTATATTCTTGTAATTTTGAAAATCTAAGTGTCGGAGTTGTACCGATCCTAAGAACTTCTGCATCCAAGTCAGATATAAGCAATAAAATCTTAAAGTGGACGTAGGCCTTACTTTGTCAAACCGCTATAAATAATTGTGTCTTGTTTATTTCTCATTTTCATTTACATTTCTTCATATTTTATTCTTTACATAAACTTCTACGCGTTTGTGCCATTTTGGTTCAAACACTTTTGTAGACAATGACATTTATTCTCATCCTTAGACGGTTTTTGACAGATAATTTTTTGTTGTAGAAAATTATGAAATTTGTATTATGTTTTATAGCTAGAAGCTAGTATTTTGCTTGGAATAATAGAAATGTGGTCTATACCAAGCTTGGAGATAATATAACATAAGCAGGTAAAAAGATAAAAACCTAATAAGCATCAAGCTTTATATTGATGGAAACTTGGCGTGATGTGTTAATGGCCTGAGTATTGATTTTGATGACAACAACGGTATAAATATTACTGCTTATATTCTCCGAGTTGTGCGGTATTTTTAGATATGTTATTGAGATAGTTTACAAAGATAAACAAGAAACTTAATGAAAGAATATGATATGAAGAGTGGTTGGAGCAAATGAACGGACAATTAACTCGAGACAAATGAAACACGAGTACTTCGGTGACAAAGATATTTGTAGTGTTTAGTAAAATCGTTTAAGTCTTCGAATTTTGTTAGAGGCCTCGCAATAAATATCCTTGATATTTCATTTTCATTTAACTCTATTTTTTTATCCCTAACATCTTCATAAGTTGAATTTTAGAAAAAAGAAGTTCAAAAATCACTAGAATATGTCGATATACTCTACATGGATATGTTGACATATACGTAGTTATATACATGGATATGTGTTGAAAGAGGCAAGGAAATATTCTCTTTGTTGATCCAATCATTCTGTGAGATAGTGAGAAAATATCCCCTTTAAGAAGCTTTAGGGAGGGTTTATTTCACAAATAGAGTACAAATAGTCTCATGTCTTAGATTCGAATAAGCTTGTTCACTATCGGCGTCGCAATCTCGATTTTCAACACCCGAAAATCGACATCAATACGTCCACTGTATAGAATGTCGAGCAATTGAATGCCAGAAGTACCAGATCATTGGGGAAAAGAAGAAAGACGTAGAAGAAGAAAATAGAAAACAACAACACATAATCTCACAATCACAATGGAACATTATATAATAGATAACAACAGGCATTTATACAAAAAGAACTATAACTGTTATTTATACATTACATCATCAGAGTACAATACATCGATAACACAATACTGGACAGTTATAATAACTTGTCATCACAAGGGGTGAATATACAGCCTACAATACACAAAGGAATATAAATCAAATACGTGAAATACGTCTTCACCATCCAGCTCGTCTTCTGAACTCCATAGCATCTTATCCTGAATTTGTAATACTTGGACTGACCCGAGCATTATAATAAAATAACACCCGATTCAGTCTGGAAAACCAGCGTGAGAAAAAAACACACTCAATTTGAATTATTATAGTTCAAAATCCTTTGAAAATCAAAGGTATCTCGTAAGACCATGCCAAAAAACACAACGGGTTTTTACCGTACGATAATCAAAACATTTCATATCAAAATCCTCTAATATTATAATAACATCTAAGTATAAATATTTATTCAAATAGTCGAAATTGTTACATTAATTAAATTCCAGCAATACTAGACTCATAATCAAAACCATAAAACGCACGTATTGGAGAATGGATTCCAACTAAATGACTAGGCATTGGGGTATCACCTGTCACAGTATACGTCCATAATAACGTACGGAGATCGAACATATCGATCCCTGCCAACATAAGACCGGACTACCCCTAACCTGGATAGTCCGAATAAGATTACCTCGCGGTTGGGATCAACAACCGCACCACACGGCCGAATAAAAAGGACTCTATATAGTCGGTTATTTAACTATTAAATAAACAATCAATTCATCCAAATATTCCATTTTCCACTGAAAACATTAAAGCTCTTTTAAATTTAACTTTTTTAATACATAAATCTCTTTATCCAAATTATATATACTTATCTTACCGAATTTATTAAATTTACAAACTACCTTCCAAAAATATTTAAAAACGCTTTAAATAATGTGGAAAGTACCACAACGGTATCAAATCATGGATCGCAGCTCAATGGTTATGTCTTATTGCAGAGAAATCTAAGACTTAACTGTAGGCACTCACTGCCTCCAGTTTCGTCATGCTAGTATACCAATACTCTTCGAAAAATTTATTTTAAAAATTTTCTCAAAAAAATGCTTGTAAATTCTAAAATAAATTTCAACTTAACTTTAGACAAAACTACTTTTTAAATAAAAGTTGTTAAAAATAATATTAATATTAAATAATCGATCCCTTTGAAATAATAATATTGATTACTTCTTAAATAATTATTATTTTATATAACTATCTTAATTCATAATTTAAAATATACTTAAACCCATTTTAAAACAACTAAAGAATCAATTTCGAAAATATTCATTAAAACTTTAAACTTTCTAATTAATACTTCAAAATTCCCTTTTTAAAATAACTTAACCTCTCAAAAAAAAAAAAAATTGACTTCCATAATGCCAGTCCAATATTAATAAATCCTTTTCGATTTATCTCCAATTAATTTACGTCCCAATTCCGTAAATTCCTTTTCACATTTTCAAAAATAAATCTACCATTTATTTTATTTTATTTTTAAACCAATTTTCCCCTTTCCTTATAAATCCTCATCATGAATTTATAGTCCCCATTTATCCACTGATAATTTACTTTATTTATATACTTCGTTTATAAATTCCATAGTCTCATTTCCCGTTTTATCACTGTTTCACAACACTTAATCGATTTTAAATCGACTTTCAAATTAAATTCCATTTTTAAATTAATTTCTTAGTTAATCCAAATTTACACCAAAACCCACTAATCTCAGATTCACTTCCTTTTTTATGATTTAAAATCTTATTTAAATGTAGAATATCAATTTCATATTTTATTTTCAAAATTTCCCTTTTATTTTTCCTACCTATTTAAATCTTAAAATTTAAAAATACATTCTTTTGTACTTAAAACAACATCGCTTAAGTTCTATTCTTAAAAACTCTTTAATTCACATTTATTCAAAAATCTCTATTTGTTTCCATATTCCAAAATTATTAAATACAAATTTAAAATCAAACTATTTATTTTACCAAAAATTATTTTCTTCTAATTAACCCAAATTTCACTATAAATATTTTTACTTCCAATTTTCTTTAAGATTTCTTTTTAAATTTAAGATACATATTTACGGTATTTCAAAATACCAAAATCTAAATCAGTAATACCATAACATCCAGTAATTTCAAATCCACTATAATCTGAGTCCGTAAGATGATGGTTTTGATGACAACAACCTTAGAATAGGATTATAAAATATAAATACTAACATTATAGATTAGAAATATATGTATATGCAGGATTTAACCATGCAGGTACCAAGAATGAAGACTGTACAGTATAGAGATTCAAGATATCAAGATTGAAGACTCACGAGTATCAAGAATATCAAGATTATCAAGAGTTCAAGATTTCAAGAATAAGTAATTTTGATTAGGAATTTTGTTAAAACTCCTAGAGAAGCACTGGCATATTAAAATTCAATTTATTCGTGGAATGGAATCCACTTCGAGCCCGTTAAAGGGATGGAACCCTAAGTACGATGGAACCTACGAAAAATCTAGTGGAACATTGTTTTGTATCCGCTAACTTTTTATTCAAATGATTTTACAAAATTATCTTGTTTTCAAAATGATTTCAAAACCTTCCTTTTAAAAGAATCAAAAACATCTATCCTGATTTTAAATACTTTTAGCCTCAAAATATTCTTTATTTTCAAAATCAAATTATCCTTAGTTTTAAAACAATCTCTAATAATAATATATTTAACTTTTAATATTTAGATTTAAATATAAAATTATAGTAAAATTATATATATATTATTCTCTATATTTATTTATGTATTTTAACTATAGTCAAGTATATTTATAAAGTTTAAAATAGTTTTTAATATAAGATAAAAATTATTTTCAAAGAAAAACAAACCACAAAAAATTCCTTTGGGATGTCGACATGCTCAATATACCCATGTCGACATAGTGTCAGTTAATTTCAAATTTAAATTTCAAAAAAAGTGTCTATTCGTCATATCTCTTCACGAATGGACATGGCTGTTGTTCTTCTATAAATAGGAGTTGTTTTCAACGAATTTTTAATCATATTTTTCTGGTTTTCACTCCTCTTCTTCTTTCATGTTTCTTTATACATATTCTTACCATTACTCTGTCGAAATCAACATTGAATCTAACTAGATCATTTCTAGTTTGATTCTCTATCACTATCTCAACAAGATCCTCAGTGTTATTCAGAGTTATAGGCTTCTTTGTAATCATTTCTGTGTAAAAGGTGTGATTGTAGCCTTGGAATCAATCAAGTGTAAAAGGTGTGCTTGAAAATCAATCAAGTGTAAAAGTGTGATTGTAGCCTAGGAAATCAATTGGGTGAACTTGTTGCCCGTGAAATCAAGTATCTCTATCCAGATGATTGTGAATATGGATGGTGTACCTCTTAGCCTTGAAATCGAGGGTGTAATTGTACAATTGATTTTGAAAGGAAATCTGTATTTGTGTGCGGACTGAATGTAGGGTAACTCCGAACCAGTATAAAATCCGGTGTGTTCTTTCCTTTGCTGCTTTTACTTTATTCTGCATCTGTATTTGATTTTGTGATCATATCTGTGTTTGAATATTGCATACATTTGTGTTCAAATTAACAAAAACTTAAAAAGATTTAATAATTCCTTAAAACACTAGTCACCCCCCTCACTAGTGTTTATCCTAGCCTTAAGATCTGTAATCCGCCTTTCTCACATAATCTACCACAGATTACATTTCATATATCACTGAAATAAAAATAAATTCAACATTTTTGAGGAATCCAGTTGGATCCCTCCAACCTGTTTCTCCTGCATCCACAAATGTTATCACAATATAAAAATACCAATCCCACTTCGAGGGGGTATCGCGGTATATAGGGTCTCATCTGTTATATAAATGCAGGAATATCAATCATTCCAATATATATACTACTATATATAATATCACATCCATTGATAATAAAAATTTATCAATTCTATTAATCAATTAATAATTAATATAACTGTTTAAAATTAATTACGAAAATCCAAAGTTGAGTGAGATTAACTCACATTGATTTTTATCGCTTTCGCGTTCCCTTTTTAATTGAATCCTGACGCGTTTTAAATTGTTCGAATTTCTCATAAGCTCCAAACTCGGCCAAACTGATTCCTATGTATAGATGCCGACGGTACGATCCCAACGTAAATTGAATTGCCCGAAATGGACCTCATATGCATGAGTTACAATTTTTTTAAGTTCATTGATAACATTTTTAAATTTCAATAAACAAATAAATTAATTTTAACAAACACATGCCCTAAGTTAAAACCCAGCCCGCCCAACTCCTTCTCCCCCAAACACTGCACGCCATTTCCACATTCCACTTCAGTTGCGCACGTCCTACAATGATACACGACACTCCTCCACGAAATCAAATTTCGATCTCACCTCCGGCCTCCTAGCATCAATCTCCACCTGCCTGGCATTCCCACTCTAATTTGAACGCCTTAGGAGAAATCGCAATCAACTCGATCTCGTGCACGACCACGAGAATGTCGCACCTCCCCAGGAACAACCGCGCCTTACAAAAACGTGTGCCTAGATGCACTTCAATGCCACAAACTCAAATACGATGCCCAAACCAACAATCGAAGATAAAATTCCATGTTATAGCTAACCCTAGCCTTCGAGTTGCTCTGTCAAAATTCGAGCATCCCCAAACCAACGTCGCACCAACCAAAAATCATACCATATTGAAGCTTGTGCTTGAACTATATTTTTAAAGTAAACTTTTAAATTTTTAAACAAGTGGATTTGGAGAAGCACATTTTTCTTCTTCTTCTATTTCTTTACTATAAACAGTTTTATGTCTGAGCTATGATGGAGGGAATGACTTAATTAAAACAAGGGAGAAAACGTGTTCGAATTGGTCTGCTACAGTGATTGAAGAGAAAGAAAAAAGGTCTGATGTGAATATATATGTCAATCGGTACAATATACATACATATACATATATATATATATATATATATATATATATATATATATATAAATCATCTCGAATTCGTAGTTTAAAATCTCGACCTTCTATCGAGGCATGCCGCTAGACGTTTATAATGTTATACCCCTATTCCAAACGCAATGGAAAAGGTTTCGAGTCCTAATTCGATCGTATGGAGAAGATAGCATTTTGGACCTAATTATTATATTGAATTTTCGATATAAATTTCAACGTGTATGTATCTCATACGGCCAAACGATAACTCCAAACGTTACGAAATTTGAAATCCGGTAATAATACACCATTACAGATTCAATGGAACTAGTTTCGTCGAAATTTGAGACTGTGCCCCGGTAGGTTATTTTTCAATGTCAATTTAAACGATATATTTTTAAAACTGAACCAATCACTTCCAAATTCAATTTTAAAACTTTTATTATCTTCAGTATTATCAATAGAAATTTTATAAGCCTTTAAATTATTTTTAACAAGCTTAAAATTCAAGATTCAATATTTTACCCAATTTTCAATTAGTAAATTCAATAATTTAATTATCCAATAAATGGTTATATTTGAAATTCAAGTTAAAAATTAACTTTAAATATTTAAAATCAATTAAATATTCTAATTTCAAATATCCAAAATTCTAGTTCGTTATAATCGGCTTGAGAGTGCTTACTATATCTAGCCAAGGTGAACTTGTGGGTTGACTATTAATGGTGGACTACCTGTGTCGACGATTGGTTTCTAGTCATAGATAAATCGGTCTATCATTTGGAGTTTATTTGGGTCAAGTATCTCGAATGTCCAAAGTGCATTAAAGGCGAATTCCCTCGGTCCTTGCAGTTATCATGCCCATGTAATTCTGAGTTATTGGGAAAACTTAAATTAGTATGAGCTAAATGCAATTATTAAGTGAGATGATAGTAACCATCGGTCATGACCTTACATAACCAATTCTTGGCATTTAGTAAACTTATGATGGTTTTAGTATCCATGAGCTATGATTGATACAATAGTCAAAATCAGTGCACAAAATTAGAAAATATTTTTATTCGATTCTAAGAAGACACATTTATTAAGTACTGCAGTAGAGTACTGCAGTAGTGATGAACTAAAAATCACACCGTTTACCGTATTGAGAATATACACTCTATTCTTCAAGTCTTTTTTATGACATACGGTCCTTTCCAAACCAGCTTGAGTTCCTACGTTTGAGGGAAATTCCATTTCAAAACCAAATCCCTATAGAGGGGACGAACTTTCACTTTTGTGTTTTATTAGTTTGCCACCTTTTTCTTATTTGCAGCAGCTTTCAGAGCAACTTCGTCCCACTTCTCTTCAACCAAGTCCAATGACATGTTTAGCAATTCCTATTTCATCCAGACTGTTGTAGATGTGCCAATGAGTTGAGACTGTAATTTCCATAGGAATCATAGCTTTCGAGCTATAAGCCAAGGAAAGGGGTTATGTTCTTATGCGGTCTTATAGATGGTGTGGTAGGCTGTGATGACTGCACCATACCACATACACATCAATGACCTAAAAGAACGCTGTAATCGTGCCGGTTGATATGGAACGATCATCAAGGTAAAAATTTAAAGTAGAAAACAAGTTGCATATCTCACAACGCATGGATAAAATATAATATAGAAAATATACAACATAATATAGTTAGCCATAACAAATGAAAATAACATCTCCACTAAATCATGAGCTATGATACAAATGTCATAATATCTCAGTATAATATTTCCTCGCTATATCCCTTAGAGTACATGGAAATAGACAACGAAAACTACAAATATAAAGTAATACGTCATAGCTTCTCTAAGCTCGTCTTCGTATAGCAGCTGCGACTCCAAACCTGTCATCTAGTCCACTTATTTAAGAGTATCCAAGATGATAAGAGGAAACATAAAACATTGGATCAGACAACAGTCTAGTGTGAGCGGTAAATGGTTATCAAAAGTTATACTGGAAAATATACTAGGCAGGTACGAAAACTCATACCTGACCCATCCCTGCAACCAAAGAGTTAGCAGATAATAATAAGATATAATACGCTACTCAAATAAACGACAATAGAATACTATAACAGAACATGATAGAAGAACCTAAGCAGCCTCCTCCATTGACCCTATTCCCAATCCCTTCTCCAGCATTCCTGTAGATGATAGGCTACCCAAGAGAAATAGCAACCATAACAACCATACCATCCATCAACCAAAACCTAGCTATCATCTTCTAAAGCCTTGAATATATGGTAACTTGTATGGCCACGTCCTCGCTTACCAGAGACTAATGCAAATCCCGTTTCTCGATTGTGTTCCTCGTACTTTCAGGTCCGAAACCCTGCACGGTTGTCTCCTATAGTATCTCTGTATTGTCTGACACTAAACCGTCTCAGAGCGGTCCAGGATACAAGACTGGCACTACCAGTCCTTGGGTGCCTCCGCATATAGTATCCCTACTTGAACACAATTAGAACACTCCAAGTTATCAACGATTCCTTGGCTGTAACGAAAACGGGTTTTGCCCGCTCGAAAATCGACATCCATACTTCAAATCGTATTCGAATGCCGTAGATTCGACCGTTCAAATCCGATTCGCCGGAGCTTATAACCACATTAAGTAAATAACACAGCGGAATAAAAAGAATAATACATTGATATACAGCTTTGATACAATATCTGATACAACAGAATGTTACAATGAATATCAATATACATCAGAGATACAAGAAAATAGCAGCGGAAAGAAAATAGATAACACTAGCAGCGGAACAAAATAACTCTAAGATAGTCTTCAACGAAGAACTCCAAATCTGAACTTCATCTCCAAGAACTAATCCAGCAATAGCTCGAACTCCCCATCACATATCACCAAGCTAAGCAAGACTGGTGCGAACCAAGGACTGAACTAACTCCAGATAATTCACTGAACCTAACTATCTGAAAAACCCAACTCTAGACTGCTCGTATGGGAAATAATGAGCACCCAGAGTTTAGGAAAGGAACAATAAACTCCGGATCAGTCATGGGACTGGTGTGAGCAAAAAAAACAGTTTATCTTTTAATTCAATCAATAAAAGAAATTTAAAGTAAATTCGCAATGCTTTTTGAAAATGAAACTACCATAAGACCTCCCGCCACACACACAATGCAAACGCAGACTTGGAGGAGATTTCTTCTTATGATAGTCAAACATGCTTAATACGCAGAAAATTTCTTTGATATTATTATTATAAGTGCACGGTGCAGAAAAGCATTTCAAAAGTAGAATATTAATCTTAGCCAGCATACGACCATTATCGTATGCCTACTATAGCTACTATGTTCAATAGCAGGTTACCGCCACATTCCATAGCAGGTAATACAACTAAAACCGTACAAGGTTCGTATTGTTTCTTTGGATTTCCAACAAATGGTCAGGCCAAGGAACTTTCCATTGCCACATGAGAACGCCTCTGGAAGGACGTCCCCGAGAACCTAACCGGATCTTTACCAACACAAGGCCGGGTTACCCCTAACTGGGTAACTACTGACACGAGTATGCCATCCCCCGGTCCTTTAGGACCTTTATCCGAGCGCTCGATAACCAACATCACACCATAATAAATAGAGTGTTTTCCACATGAGTAAGTATCTGGGCTCCATACCATGATACCACCCTTTTCCAGAAGGAAATGAACATACCCTAAAGGGGCGCTACCCCCTAATAACCTTGCCGCATCTTTCCTGTTTTGACCATTCCGGGGTGTGAGGTTCGACGAAGTCTCGTCCACAAAGCCACGCTTTGGTACAAAGCCATGCTTTGGGTCAACAAATGATCAAAGTAATGATCACAAAGATAAATGATCAAACAAATTATCCTATCACAAATGATCAAACAATGATCATTTCACAGCAACACTCAGCATGTCACATTACCAAATTGGGAATATATTGCTGATAACCTTCAACTACATAACCTCTGAGCTCGTATGTCTCAGAGAAGGGTGTTAAGCTAAAAGAATAAATTCTCCGCCACCAACAGAAATGTATTTGAAAGAAATCTGCTTTATCTCTCAATTTGTAATGTCATACACACAATCCATACAAGTCTGTTCCGGGTTCGAACAGAACCGAAGGCACTTCCAAAGAAGCCCTTGCAAATCCGGATAATCCCTAATCACGTCCGGATTTCCCATCACATATGGAGATCTCTATACCGGGGATCAGCCAGTGCAGAGACAATCGACAAGAAACCCTTTCGTTTTCGTAAATATCCGGTCTTCACCACCGGTCTTCAAATGCTATCCATAACGACGTATCACATATTCGGAATGGGATATATGACACAAGGTCCTCTCCCGGCTAAACCGAATAGTGAGCGCAATATTTCAAAAACATATGGATATTTGGATTTCAATTTAAGTCACAACTTAATTCAAAACTTCCTTTCAAATGGTTAAACAGTTTACCATTTCAAATCTTTAGACAAAAAGATTTATTTCACAAAGATCAATTCATAGATTTCCAAAACAATTTCATTTCTATTGTATTAACTCGTTAAATCTTTAAATCAAAGATTTAACTTATAGCTTTCAAACTGTTTCTATAACTTGGAAGTCATTTTCATTTTCAAACTTGAAATTCTTTTTCACACAAATTGGACGTTCATTTCTTATGTGAAAGCTTTTATTATGTGAAAACAAACAGTTTTCGTTTCAGAAAAATCCAATTAATTTACACGAGTTAAAGTTCTCAATTTATGTTCATATTCCCAAATAATACATTTTAAAATGGTTAACCCATATATAACTGGTATAACATCTTTAATCCCTAGTTTCAAATTATAGAATTCAGTTTCACATTTTGAATTTAAATCAAATTATTTAAATTTCAAACTTTATCAAGTTATTCAAAATAAATTTCATCTTTGAAATTCCATTTCAAAAGCTTTTCACTTTAAACCCAATCTTATTTTCAAACCATTTGAATTTAAAAATTCAAATTTAAAACTATTTTCAAAAATCTGTGACTAAATCGATTTCCTCGTGAAATCCATATTTGTGTGTGTATGGTGTGGTCCAGGGGTTTAACACAATAGTGCAACATCATTTAATCATCATAGATCAAAACACAGAAATGTAATTGATAAGCGATATAAATTATAACGCTCATCGCCCATTCACAGATTCACAGATAATATACAGATGCAAATAAATACACACAGTTCAATCTACAGAACAAAATATCACAAATCAGATAGGATAATCAATTCAAGGCATCACATATAATACGATCATTCATAAGTAATTCAAGCATACAATAATCATTTATAAACAGGATTTATTAATCGTTTAATCCTATGTAATTCAATTTATCTCTAATTAAATCAATTTCTTATGAATTTATTGTCCAATTCTGATTAGATTATTTTCATTAAGTAATTACATTTAAATCATTTATAATTGATTATCTAATTTATTTAATCCAATAAATCATTAACATTAATCACTTTGAATCAATTACTTAATAATCCTTAGTTAATTATCCTTATTAACTAATAATATTTCTTAATCACTTTCTTAAGAAATTATCTTAGATTAATTCATTATTAATCATTTCTAATTATAAATTAATCTAAATTATTTATTTATAAATTAAATAAATCATTCTTTAATTACCATATTAATTTAGTCATTTTATTACCTTAATTATATCTAAGATAACAAATTTCTTTATTAATGATTTCATTAATCATTTAAGTGTAATTTTAAACATTACACTTTTAATTCAGATTTAAATTTTATTTGGGATTTAAAATTCAAAATGATTATTCTTTAAACATAAGTTCCATTTTAAATTTCACTTTATAATTCTTAAAAATGAATGTAAATAACATTTATTACTTATATAAGAAAAGTTTTTAAGCCAATCTACTTAGTTTTATCATTTAAATCTATTAAAATTTAAACATTTAGAATCATTTCTATACTAGACATTGATTAATTAAAATTTTAATACTAAATCATTTCAAACATTTGTCAGTTAATTAATTGAATACCAAAACGATTTATATAAAAAAAAACATTTAACTTTAGAATATCTAAAAGTTGAACTCGTTCGAGATCTTGTTTAATAACCTTTACTTTGAAAAAAAAAAAAAACTAGTTTACAAGCTTTGACAACTTATTTATTTAATTATACTAAAAAAAATCTTGCTTACCAAATTTCATTTGAAATTTATTAAGTCACAAATCCCAGGAAACAAACACTTTTGTCTACTGGTACAAACTACTGCCTGAGCCAATAGTCCACTTTTTTTTTCTCTCTTAAAATTCACTCAAGTTCTTCCCCCTCCCTTCAAACCATCACCCTGACGCATTGTGCATGCTATGCACGTCCACAATTGCCGCCACCCTCCGTTCATCCCCGCGACCATCTACGACAAGCACTCGCAACCCCACGACCCCAAACCACGACCCAGTTCGACGCTTCCAGGCGCGAATCAAAATTTGAACCCATCGACCCAAAATTGGAAACCTGGAACAACTCGAGCACATCACCACGAACCTGTCAACACGTCGCGTCCCCTCCTCCGACCACCGGAGCACCAGCACCACCAGCCACCACTTCGTCATCGACCCCTCTTCAAATCCCCACAAGCACGTCAAACTCGATCATCTATAAATGCCGAAGTGACCAATTTTCTCCAACCCAGTAAAACTAGGTTTTCAAACTTCAACGACCTCCCATCGCCATCACCAACCTCTAGGCGACCCTTTCCTATTTTTCTCCGACGCCCCGTAGGCTCCTCCACCACCTCGATCGACCGCGACACCCCCAGATCAATACGTCGCCGGAAATTGGTCGAAGTATACTTTTTGTTTATTTTCGAATTACCCCTAAACCCCACCTCTAAAAATTATAAATTTTGCATTAAAAATCATATTAAAGTGTGATGATTCCACTTATATACCTGAATTGTAAAATTAACAGGTTTGAATTTTTACAGGGACTTGAGTTTCCTGCTTTAATTTTATTTCCAGAGTCATACACAAATGGTTTTAACTTAAATAAATTTTTAAATCCTAGTTCGTGATCAAACAAACATCTTTCATTTATATTCCATGATCTAACAGTGAGTAGATAAAGAGATAGAGATTTATTTTATAAATCTGGGTTTTGGAAAAAAATAAAGATAAAGCAGAGGCAATACAACGATCACAGGCACACATACATCAACATATATACAGGAGATTTGCAACAACACACTTTCTAGATAAACTCTTGCAACCATCTCAAATGTTTTAAAAAGGAAGTTACTCACCCGTATTTGCAATTGACAGAGAACAGAGCCAGCTTAACTTTGAACTAATTGAAACTTGCAAGCTGAGGTGAAGTCCCCCTCTTAAATCTTTGGTTTCAGTTAGCTTGTGTTGCTTTTGATCTTTAATGATTTGTTTTTAGCTTGTTCGATCTGTGCTACTTGCTTTACTTCATAAATTTGAAGTTAAATATGGAGCTTGCTTTCAGACTTGAAATTTTGTTTTGTTTATTATCATTTTTTTATTTCAGTTTGGAAGATGGAGAAAATGACATGAAGAGTTTGTATAAAAAGAGAGCTACATGTGATGTAGGGTTTAAACAATGCAAAACAGGGCTAAAAATGCTTGCACAGGCGATAGTATTGTACAGGGTGATATTTTGTTTGTACAAATCAAGTTAGTGATCTTTTTTTTTTATTTGGAGGCTGATGTATATATTTGCATTAATTGCCTTGTACCATGCTTACATTTTTCTTTTCCTTTTTGGTTCGGCTGTCCAAAGATTTGAGACAGTGGTGGCTATGTTGGTATTATATTTGTTTGTCTCGGCTGTACATACGTTTGCATATATGCTTAGAGATGAAAACATTAATTGCTTTTTTTTTTCTTTTACTTTGTTCTTTCCAACCTATACTTATTCAACTTTGTTTTATGCTTTGTCATATTTCTTTACTTCTTGTACTCAGCTGCTATGACATGCTAGGGTGCTAAAGATATTACATTTGCTTTGTTTCTATTTGTAAGTTTTGTATATGTACTTACTTGCCTTATAGGCTACAGCCTACATACTTTTTGTTTTATATTTGTTTTATAATTTTCAAATGCTCGATTATCAAAATTTTACTAACATTTTGTATAAATTACTAATTATTACACAATTTTAATTCAAAAATTAAATTGATAATTTATTTACACTCAATTAAATCCGGGATCGTTTACATTGGCACTCCTAAATCTTTAGAGCTTTGACAACTTCAATCCATTTCTGAGCACGAGTCTTGCCACCCAACCCAGTCCATTGTACCATAGCCTCATTCCATCCCAAGCTATTTATGAACTCCTTCGATCCTACTCCTTTCTAAGCCCCCGACCGAAGAACCAAAACTTTATCATGCTATGACTTTCAAATCTTAGAAGCAATCAATGAGCTACAACTTCCAGCATGATCAACTACAACCTCAGAGTTTCCACCCCAGATCTCCATCCGATAGAACCAATAATTTGGATTGGTGCCCATCCAAATACTTAACCATTTTGGACTTTATTCCTCTTCCAACCTCTAGTACACTCCCTCTAGATGACATAGACCCTTAGCTATCCTTCTTAGACTTCAGGTTTTCTTTTCTACGCACCATAGCAGATCCATCCAACTTCATAAAGCATCTTTAAAACCCAAGCTCTTCTTCCCATATAGATCTCACTCTAATTGGCATGCTAATTTTGGATCAGTACCTAACCAATTCAATCGGATCGGTTCCGATCCAAATACTTAGCTTCAATTGTCGTGAAATTTTTAAGGTGTCTTCCTGACGTGCTCCAAAGCCTATGGTCCAAGTTTCGTGCAATTCCGACGAATTTTTCTCCGCTGCGCTCCGATGACCAACCTAAGTCCTAAAACATGTATAGCACTAACAAACAAATAAAGCACAGTAAGCAATTCAAACATAACGGTGAATCAAACATAACGGTGAATCAAACATAGCAAATCATTTAATTACATCAAATATGAACATACAAATCATCCAATTCAATCTACCATCACAATTCTACTATAGGTCTAATCTAACACAGAATTTCATAGTCAAATATACACAAATGACACTAGCTAATGATCTAATCCCAATTACATGTTTAATTAGGTTAATCTAGGGTTTCTAAATCTGAAATTACCTAAGTCTAATCAATTTGATTTGATAATTCTAACCTATAATCACCTAACTACAACATGCAATCCATCATAGACTAGTGGGAGATCATAATCACTCACCAAATCAACCAAACCTATAAAATATGATGAAGATCTGATCCAATCAGTGACAAATCGGATGAAGATGCAATCCAAATGATGAAATCGAGCTCCTAATTGAAGAACTAGCCACTAATTTGCAATTAGAGACGATTTGAGATGAAATCCAATGAGATGAATGGAGAATTAGAGATGAGTTAGGCTTTGGGGATGATTTAAAATGGAGATGAACTTTCGAATGGTCTCTCTCTCACCTCATATTTATAGCCAAACCTAATTAGACTAATGGGCTTGCCAATTCGGCTCATTAATCCCTTCTAATTCTGGCCGGTAGATTTTAAAACCTAAACCGCTACAACTTCAAACCACTTATTCGATTTTTCTATATGGCTACTTTACGAAATAAGAAACCACTATCTCAAAGCAATGAAATAGGTATTTAATTCGGCTCCTATCAAAAGTTATAGCCAAAGTAAGATCTCCAAGGGCAAAACGATCACATAGAAATTCGAAAAAAATCATAGATGTGTAAAATATTCGTAAAAATCATATCCCAAAGTATTAGAATCAAAAGACTACAAATGAATTAAATAAATTATTTTACGATCCTCCAATACGTAAAATACGGGTTGTTACATTCTTCCCTCTTTAGGAATTTTACCCCCGAAATACCTAAACAAACATAAGCAACCAAGGTTATCTCACATGCCTACTAGTCACTAGCAAACACTTAACAGTCCAACTAAATAGTTAAATCAAAAATATCAAAAAAAACATATCCTAACAGGAAAATTTCTAATAGTATATAATACAATGGTGTAAGTAGATACGATGTACAGGTCTTACTACCCGAAGAGTTATGGATAGGTCGTCCTCATACTCTCTTTAGTCTCCCATGTATAATCGCTATCATCCTCACTCCACTGCACCTTAGATAACTTAACTACCTTCTTCCTAAGTTGTTTTGTCTTATTCCCAATGATTCAAAGTGTTTTACGAGGTCTTGAAACTTCTGGCTCAAACTCTGTTTCTTCCAACTGATCCGATGCTACTACCATACCCGAGTCATGCACAAATTTCCGTAGATAGAAGATATGAAAAAATTATGCACACCCGCCATCTTCGGAGGTATGTCCACTTTATAAGCCAACTTCCTAATTCTCTCAATAATTGGAAATGGTCCAACAAATATGGGTGCTAACTTTCCCTTCCTACCAAACCGAACAATATTCTTCAAAAGAGAAATCTTAACAAATACCATGTCTCCAACTGAGAATTCCAAATCTCTTCTTCTCTTATCTGCATAACCCTTCTGATGGTCTTGAGTGGTCCTCATTCATTACCAAATGATCTCTATTTTCTCTGACATCTCTCTAATTGTTTCGGGCCCAAGTATCGGTTTCTCACCTGCTTCCACTAATACGAAAGTAAATTACAAGGTCGTCCATATAATGCTTCATATAGTGCCATGTCAATACTTGACCAATAACTGTTGTTATATGCAGATTCTATCAAATGCAAATGATCTTCCCAAGATCCTCCAAAATCTACAACACAAGCTCGAAGAAGATCTTCTAGACTCTCTCGGTCTGGCCATCCCGTGCTAAAGTGCAGCTCGGTTCCCAAAATCTCTTATATGCTCTTCCAAAATCCACTGGTAAAGTACACGTCTCTATCACTTACAATATTCTTCAACACACCATGGAATCAAACGATCCACTTAACATATAATTCTGCCAACTTGGATGCTGTTTTGGTATACTTGACAGGTATGAATCTTGCCCTCTTGGTCATCGATCTACCATTACCCAAATACTATCATGTCCTGCTCCAGTCCATGTCAATCCATCCATAAAATCCATATATATATATATATCTATTCCCATTTCCATTCAGGAATATCTAGTGGTTGTAGCAATCCACTAGGCTTCTTCCACTCAGCCTTCTCTAATTGGCAATTCATACACTTCGAGATGAATTTTCCAACATCCTTCTTTATACAATCCTAGCAGTAATTCATCTTCATGTCTATATACATCTTGTTACCACTGGGATGAATGGTTAATCAAGAATGATGGCATTCCCTTAGTGCTTCATCTCATAATCCATCAATATATGGAACAACCATTTTTGTATCCTTACGATGCCAACCATCTCGGTCAATCTCGTATTGCCTCAAATCTTCAGATTCTACTCTCATCTCAATATTTGCCATAATCTCTACTAGCTTAACATCTTTCTTGTGACTAGTACCAATCCTTTCTATGAGAGTAGGTCTGATCGATTGACTTGCTAACATCTCAGGCTCGAGCTCACAATGTGGCCTGAAATCAAATCCAGCTATATACTCCATATGCTTGTATTCAGAAAACATAGTTCGTAATCTAGCATGTCTTCTACTTAGTGCTTCTGCCACTGCATTACCTTTTCCTAAAGTGTAGGAAATATCAAACTCATAAGAGGCCAAAAACTCTAACCACCATTATTATAGAAGATTAAGATCCTTTTAAGAGAAAAGATACTTCAAGGATTTGTGGTCCATGAATAGCTCAACCCTTTCTCCCAACAAATAACGCCTCCACATCCTCAAAGCAAACACCATCGCCACCAACTCCAAGTCATGGGTTGGATAATTCCTTTCATGCGATTTCACTATCGACTAATCTAAGCGGCAACTCTCCCTTTCTACATTAACAGAGCTCCATGGCCGGTACCATAGACATCCGTGTATGCTGTCATCTCTTCATTCCCACCTGGAATAACCAATATAGGTGCACTCATCAATCTCTCCTTCAAAACCACAAATGCATGCTTATATCTAACGTTCCAAGTAAAAGTCAGATTCTTTTTGGTCAAGTTGGTGAACGGTGCTGCAATCTTTGGGAAGTCCTTTATGAAAGCCTGCAATATCCTGTCAATCCTAGGAAACTTCTTACATCCGTAGCATTCTTAGGCTGGTTTCAATCTTGGATCGCTGCCACATTTGTAGGATCCACTGCTATTCCTTGTCTTGACACGACATGACCCATATTCTTCCTTCCAGAAGTGCAAATTAGGGAATTTAGCTCTGAACTTGTGCTTTCTCAAAATCTCAAGCATAATTCTCAAGTGCGTCTTGTGCTCTTCCTTATTTATGGAGTAAATCAGAATGTCATCTATGAACGCAAGCACGAACTTATTCAATTGATCTCTGAATACTCTATTCATAAGATCCATAAAGTATATCGGAGCATTGGGCAACCCAAAAGGCATCACAAACCACTCGTAGAAATACGTCGATGTCCGAAATGCAATAATAGGCATGCTTTCTTTAAGCACTCCCAACTGGTGAAATCACGTTGCCAAATCCATTCGAGAAAACACCTTTGCACCATGCAACTGATCAAACAAGTCATCAATCCGTGGAAGCGGATACTTAATCTTCTTCGTAGCCTTATTTAGCTCACGATAATCCACACATAACCTCAAAGAACCATCTGCCTTAGTCGCGAATACAACAGGTGCACCCCATTTATATATGCTTCTACGAACGTATCCTTTCTTTAGCAGATCATCCACTTGCACCTCTAACTCTTTCTACTCTCTAGGTGTCATAAGTCTCAAAGGCATCTTTATGGGTCTGGTTCAATCCATTAAGTCAATCCAAAAATCGACATCTCTATGCGGTGGCAATCCTGTCACTTCTTCGAAGACATTAGGGTACTCTCTAGTGATAGACATAGATGACAATCCTTCATGTGGAATCTCAAGCGAATATAGAAAGCTGAACAAACCTCATCCTCTGTTAAGCAACATATCACTATCATTCACCTTTCCACATTCCCAACTATTACCGCTAGCTTCTCACAATCCACGACAACCGCATATCTCTTAAGCCAGTCCATTCCTAAAATCATCCTAAACCTAGTAAAATTAAGAACAAAAAAATCACAAACAAAAGAACATCCATGAATCGATAACACTAAGCCATGACAAATCATACAAAGACTAGTGGATCCTCTAATAGGGTTCGCCACAATCAAAGGTCGGTTTATTATCTCGGGTTTTAAATCTAGTATGCGTACTAAATCACCACAAATGAAAGAATGCAAAGCTCCAGTATCAAAAAGAACTCTAATAGAAACATCTCTTATGGAAATATACCTTGCACCACGACTCCTTTCCACTTATCCTTAGAAGTAGGAGCACAAGAAGAAGTCAGGATTGCATCCAAAGCATATGCCTTCACTATCTGTTTATCTTTAGGCGGTTCTAGACAATCTTCTAAATATGCCCATGCTTATCATAGTTGAAGAACTTTCCAGTAGCCTTATATTCCTTGACATAGTGGCCTTTCTCCTTACAATTATAACAAACAATCTCACTCTTGCTCTTTTTCTGGCCCCCTTTTCCTTGCTGTTTTGCTTCCTCTTTCCATTCCATTTTCTCTTACCTCCACCGCCCTGCTGTGGTTTTGGTTCCTCTTCCTCAACAGCAACAGCAATAACAGTCCTATTCTTTGGTTACAAATTCCCATGTCTAAGTGCTTTCTCAACCAATTTCTCAAAAGAAACTACAATATGGTCCACTAACTTCTCTCCTAAGTGATCGTCCAATCCAGTAATAGACTTCTCATTCTTCTTCAAAGGTGTATCAATAAAAGACATCTCAAACTTCAAAAAAACATAAAATTCTTCCACATACTCAAAAACAGACATCTCTTCTTACTTCAACTCAGCAAGTTCCTTGAACAACACGGATTTCTGAGCCGTAGAAATGAACTTCTCCTTAAATCTAGTCTTAAACTAATCTCAAGAAATCTAATCCTCTAGAGTAGCAATGGTAATAGCATTCCACCAATTCATTGCTCAACCTTGTAGCTGTCTCGAAGCAAGCTTCCACTTTGTAGCATCTTCCACATCCATATCCTTGAAAATGCGTTCACAAATACCAATCCAATCTTGCACTTCAATAGTTGATTTTGTTCTCAATAATGGCTTCTCTACAAGAGTAGAATAATCCTTACAAAGCCTGGCAAGTCAATCTTAGGTACTTGCAAAGCAGCACCACTACCTAAAGTCATACCAGGAGTAGTTTGGGTTCTCCTCACCAATGGGGCCACCATTGCATCGAACAAGGCTTGAAAATCAGGTGTAGCAGCTCCCACTCCCGATTCCACTCCCTCTTCCACTCCTGGAGTGGAGTTATTCCCAACAGCATTCGATTCATTCTTATCTATAATAAGAATGATTAGCCTCATTCCAAGAAAAGCTGTAATGGTACTCAAGTGCATATTATACTATAAAATATTACTATAGAGCATAATATCTTCATTAACAAGCACGCTCCCTCCTTGAGAATATACTCTCAACTTGCTTCGGTTAACTCGTGACCAAAGCTCTGATACGAAATGTGACAACCGCCCTATACCACCCGCACATCAATGACCAAAAAGAGCATTGTAACCGTGCTAGGCTGATATAGAATGATCATCAAGGTTGAAATTTAAAGTAGAAAACCCGCTGCATATCTCACAATGCATGGATAAAATATAATATAGAAAATATACAACAGAATATAATGAGCCATAACAAATGAAAATAACATCTCCACTAAATCATGGGTTATGGTACAAATGACATAATATCTCAGTACAAAATTTCCTCACTACATCCCTCGGAGTACATAGAAACAGACAACAGAAACTACAAATATAGAGTAATACGCCATAACTTCTCTAGGCTCGTCTTCGTATAGTAGCTGCGACTCCAAACCTATAATCTAATCTACTCATTTAAGAGTACCAAGATGATAAGAGGAAACATAAAACCTTGGATCAACAGATAGAGTTAAGGGTATGCCCTAGGAGTAATTATGTAATTTGTTACATATATCTAACTCGTTGAACAATCTTGTTCATAATAAATGTGACGACCCAAAATTTTGAGCAATATCAATTTAATAATCTTTGTTAATAATTAAATTGATTTGATAATTTTATATCATAAATTGACAAGTTAAAATTCTTTTAAAAAGCTAATAATATTTAATTTGACAATATCTATTAACATTTTTCCTAACAACATAAAATTGGCAAGTTTAATTCTTTTGAAAACTAATAATATTTTAATTTGGAAATATTTATTCTAGCAATTTAAAATTGGTAAGATTTATTTTTCAAAAGCTAATCAAAATATCTTCTATTTATAATGTATATATAGAGGTATATATTATATATAGGAAGTCTTTAATGTAATAAAAGCTATATATTCAAATTGTAATATATATGAATATATATATTGTGGTTTGGATTTGTGTTTCAAAATTTAATATAGTAATTATCAAAACTAATGCTAAAATATTTTCCATTTGAAATGTATATATTTGTATATATATTAGAAATGGGAAAAAATTATTGTTTTGAATTTAATAAAGTGTTTTCAAACTTTAATATATATAGTTTGTAATTTGAAAATTTTAATTTGACTTAATACTTTTAAAAGTGATATTTGAGATTTAAATTTTTAACAACAAGAATAATTTCTTATTTATTATAAATACATATATTTTAAACTTGAGTTTTAAATAAGATTTAAATTTAAAAGTTCATTTGTTTTTAATATTCTTTCATTTTAAAATTTTAACATAAGATAAATTTGGTTTAGAAATTTTATATATAGAGTTAAAATAAAATCCTCAAGCTTACAAATATATGATGCATTTAATTTGATAAAAGTTATAATTATTTATAAATAAATGTTTACATGAATTCACATGTATATTTACTAAAATCTAAAGCTTATTTATATAAAATAAATACACATTATATTCATGTGAATATTACATAATTACTTATGCATAATTTAAATAAATTATAAATAAGAAAAGTAACACTTGTAAATCATTAATAAAGCATTAAAACACTTGTAAACATTATAATATATGTTAGAGACATTTGTAAACATATAAGCTTAGGTGTAAGATAATTAAAACATAAAAGGGACAAATGTCAATTCTCTTTGATAATTTAAAATCTAAAAAAAAAATAAGAAGAAGAGTTTTACTTTCAGCTGAATCCTTTCTTCACTTCAACCAAAATGAATACAAATCAAAAGAAGTAAAATCTGAAAATAAGAAGAAAGAAATAAAATCTGGAATCAAGGAACAAGAAGAAGATAAGCAGGAAAATTCAACATCAAGGCAAGATTTTCAAATACAACCAAGCAAGGAGATTATTCAGCAAACAATTCAGAAAATTCAGCAGTAGGTTAAATTCAACATGCAAAAGAAAATTCAAGAGCTAATAAAATTCAAAAGCCTGGAAAACTAGCATCTGCTCTCTGTTCTTTGCTAAATAAGGTGAGTAGATGAATTTTAAAAACAGTTTTAAATCTTGGATTTCAACTTGTTCTTGTGAATGAATATCATGATGTTATCTGAAATATTTGAATTAAATTGGATGCATGTTTGAATGATGAATATTTGAATGCCTGTGTTGTTAAAATAGCCTCTGTGTGATAATAACAGACATCAATTTATTAATAAATTCAATAATTCAATTTTGAATTCAAATTAGCTTGTGATTTGTAAAGGAAAGTTGTTTGAAATCATGTAATAACACTATAAAAATCATTACAGGTAATTACATTGGATATTGCCTGGAAAATTTTAAATTTATAGTAAAATCTTAGTTTTGGTCAAAAACTAATCAATTCAATTTTAAGATTGAATTACATAATTATATTCGTGATGCAAAACCATGAATTTTAATGGTTATATCATGATTTTTAGTTTGGTAATTGGTGTGAATTCTCGGGTTGTCTATTTTGGACAAATTGGCCAAATTACGGTGATCGTCAGCGAATTCGACGTCGAGGTTGAGCTTGAAGGTAGAGGGGATGACGATGATCATGGAAAAAATGCTTTGGGAATTTATTGATGATTGAGATGGCCGAGAATCGATGGGGTAGGGTTTAACACCCTGTGAATGTCGTCGAAGTTCATTTGGGTTTCACTGCGACGAGAAGCAACCAGAGTTGATCGCATGACGTTCTGGAGGTGCTGGAGGTCGTGACATATATACGGAGAGGAGGGCGTGGTGTCTCGAGTTTTGGATCGGCGGCGGCGATCAATTTTCTGATTGTATGTGGTTCAGGCAGTTTGGGTTTAGGGGTCGTTTTTTATTCTCAATCGAATCGTGGTTTCTGGGTTGTCGCAAGTGGTTTCCGTGGTCGAGAGTGATGTGTCGGAGGCAGGAGCGAAATTCATCGATGCTCGGCGTCGTGGTGCACGTGGATGTGCACAGTTTTGTGCATCAGAATATGGTTTTGGGAAGATAGGTGGGAGCTTGAAGTTTACTTCAGGAATGTGATGTTATTTCTCGAAGCAGGGTCAGCTGTTTGGTTTCGTGTTTTCTTCGGGAAGATTTGGTTTTTGCTCGAGTTCGAGCAGGTTTTGTGTTGTCCAAGCTTTAAGGATTTAACAACAAATGTTTTTAAAAAAAATTAAACAAAGAAAATTGATTTTATAAATGATTCAAGTTTTAAACAAAAGTAAAACAAGTTTTTACTTATAAAACTAATTTGTTTCAAAGTTAAGTTTTAAGTAAGTTTATATATATTGAAATATAAAAGTTAAATAAAATAAGTGGGTTTTCAAAAATGTGGTTTGTATTGAATTTTATTAAATAACTTTGGAAAGTTTTAAAGATTTAAAAGTTTATTTTGAATGTTTAAATTGTTTTAATTATAATTGGTTTCTAAAATATTTTATTTTAAATAAGGTTTAATAGTTAAGATTTAGTAATCAATTATAATAAAGATTTATCTTGAATAATTAAGAGTTTGGTTAATTAAAGATAAAAAAATGTGTGAAGATAATTAAGATAATTCAATTATTATTAATAATCAAAAAGTTATTGGTTAATATAAATAATTTAATTAAGATAATGATTTTCTTAATTAAGGATCTTTTTAATATAAGAAGTTAAGGAATTATTTAATTAAACTTAAATGATTAGTTAAATATTGACTAAATAATTAATTAGTAAGTGATTAAAGATAATCACTTATGATTTAATTTGGTTAAATTACTTAGTGAAGAAATTAAGTGATTAATTACTGGAGGTAATTAAGTAAAGAGAAATTATTTAACAAAGTAATTAGAGGTTAATTACTTTATGAAAGTAATTGGGTAGAAGTGATTAAGGGTTAATCACTTAGTAATTGATTAAAAGAATTAATTGATATAATTAATTAAAGGTTTATATTGATTAATTAAAGAATAATTAATTAATAATTAAGAGTAATTAATAAAGTGATAAATTACTTGTTAAAATAATTAATTAGGAAGGATTCGATAAATGGAAGTGAGTATTAATTAAATAATTAATTAGTAATTAATAATTAAAGGATAATTAATCTATAATTAAGTTTTGATTACCAAATGTAATTAAAAAGTAATTAATCAAGTGTGTTTAATTAAAAAGTAATTAATCAAGTGTGATTAATTAAAAAGTGATTAATCAGGTGTGATTAATTAAAAAGGATAATTAAGAGAAAATTTCTTAGGGTAATTAAATAATAATTAATCAAGGATGATTAATTTAAAGGGTAATTAAGAGATAATTACTTGGTATAATTAAGAGGTGGTTAATCAAGATGATTAATTAAAATTGTAATTAAGGAATAATTACTTAAAGTAATTAAGAAATAATTAATCAAGGGAGATTAATTAAAGTGGATAAATAAGTGATGTTTAATTAATTAATTTGTAATTAATTACTTAATAAGTAAGTTGGATTGATGATAATCCAAGCGATTAAGTAAGGAATTAATTTAATTAAGAATTAATTTAATTAATTAAGAGTAGTTCAAACTTGTTTATGGATGATTAATGACTGGATGATAAATATCATTGGATGAGTTAATGATATTGGATGATATTGGATGTCATTAGTGATATGTAGTGATTTGAATGTGATATATCTGAGATGTGATATATATGCTGCTTTGTGATATGTGTGGATAAATTTGATAATAGTGAATTATCCATCTGAGTGTTATGAATCATTCATTTATGTAAGTGATATTCTGAATATCTACTGTTTAAACCCTTAAGTATAACTTGGACATTAAGATGGCGTTTTGAATTCGGTGAGACCGGGATCGGGTTTTATATCCGAAAACCACATCGATCCAAATTAACGTTAGGTCGTAAATCCAAGTGAAGTGAAGTGAAGACTCGAAGTGTAAGAACTATGTATCGTCATAACTCCGAGGGTGATTCCAGAATGAGTTTAACGAAGATAGTACTTTCAGATTCGAGATGAAGATTCAGAGTGCAAGGGCTATTGTCGTTAACTCTGAGGGTGATTCCAAAATGAGTGTAACGAGATAGTGCCTTCGGTTCCGTTCGAACCCGGAATAGACTTGTATGGATTGAATGCTTTCAGAACATCGTCAGGTGGACGATGAGCATTCTAAGATAGATGTGTCCTATAAAGGTAATCGCAGCCTCAAGCCTCATCAACCGGGAATGGCTAAAACAAGGGAGGTGCAGCAAGGTTAAGTGGGTCATGCCCAAGTAGGACGAGATTTACCACTGTCTAGATGTCCCTTTTTATTCGGCTGTGTGGGCAGTTGGATCTGCAGCCAACTGCGGGGTTGTCTTATTCGGGACTATTCAGTAAGGAACGGTCCCAGCCTTGTGTTGCAGGGGAGTTAGGGTGGCTCCTCGGTACGGTGATCTAGGCCACGTACTGTGACGGCGACACCCCAGTAGCCCTGCCATTGTTGGAAACTCATTCTTCCTACGAGACCCTACGGTTTTGATTGTATTACCCACTTTTGTGGCTAGTAGCTGGAATTTAATCATGTAATAATTTCGGCTATTTCTTATTTACTTGAAAACCCTAGACACTATTATAATATCACTGGATTTCCTATCAAATGTTTTGGTTAGCGTAAGGTAAAAACTTTTCCCTGTTTATGTATGGGAAGTCTCACGTGATACCTTTCTTTTCAAAGCATTTTTTAAAGTTAAGCAATTTTAAATCGTTTACTCACACCAGACCCCTGTCTGACCCAAGTGTTTATTTTCTGTTTTATTAAACTCTTGGGTACTCATATTATGTATGAGTAGTCAAGTGATTCAGATTATCCTTAACGAATTCTGGAGGAGCTTTGGAGCAGGAGGCTTCAGCGTGTAGATATATAGATAGAGTTTCTGCTGTGATATTATTCTGTATGGATGTTCTTGTATTGTAAATTAGACAGAAATGTTATAACTGTTTAAATTGAGATGTATAGTTGTGTACTCTGACATATATGATACTATATATATGTTATATATTATATTTCATTCATTCCGCTGTGAGATTCTGATGTGTTGTTCTTTCTTCTCTTCTTCTATCCCTTTCTTTCTTAAGTAATGATGCGTCTTTCTGGTGATAGAAAGACGGTTCGCTACAATAAAGGTGTTTCTTTATATTATATACTTGATATAATGTGGTTATATTAATTAATTAATTTAATTAAAAGTATATTTAATAGAAAATCCATAAATGACATATTTTGTGATAGTAGTTACAAAGTGTTGTAACCGTGAGTAATTTATCACAATAGAACAAATATACCGTTTTAAATGTTCCTAGTCAAGATGCATCGAGATTGGATATTGATGTATCTATTGAGACTAGAGTATGTAACACTCTCAAATATTCGGCAGTGTATTACTCATGACTATTGGGTGCACTTAGGCATTACGTACTGATAATTATTAGATAACTATAGAATGACTCACTAGATAGTTTTATGTAGGTTATATAACTAAGCTCAAGCAGAGACTATCGATGTGACTAATTTACACAGCTCTCTCGACTTGAGAATACTGTTGATCTTCAATATGGAAGCTCCGCTTTGATTATAGTTAAATCATAGTATGACATCCATCGAATGACTATAGTTGGGTCGAGTGGAAGCATTGGAAGTGAAACACTATTCAGGAGAGGATTCATCTTCTCAGTTATATGAGGTTAGTATCATGGTCAACTGAAGTCAACTCAAAGTCAAAGCCTCTGGTCAGAGCATTTTCGTTAATAATAATTGTTATTATTGAACCAAAGACTTTGTGTTTGAACTATAAAATTGAATGTGGATGATATTGAAATTTTGACCATTACCAAATTCCATAAATCTAAAGTGATATAATTTTGACGAAGATAATTGGTGTGAATAATTATCACTATTAGGTATCGCTTCTGATAAGTAAAATTGGATTTTTACCAAAAAAATGTGTAAGCGATGAAGTCAGCCAAAATGTCACACCACTTGCCAAGTGACGTGTGAGCGTTAATATTTGAATTGTTTAATATTAATCGCTGACTGAATTTACACCTTTGAGTCGCACAGTCGTAATGATGAATTCTCAGAAAACCACACGATTTAATTAATTTATAAAAGGTTGTAAACTAATTAAATTAATTAGTATTTAAGAAATATTAATTATTATTTATTTTATTTGATGTTTGGGAGTTATTTGTAATTATTTGAATGCATTTATAAAAGTTATATTTGCGCGCATTGATATATGATATCATTGTAATTAAATAAAAGATAATTACATGCATTAATTTATGGAATCTTATGCCATTTGATGGCACATAATTTTCAGCTATACCATGTAAAGAATTAGGAGTGAAAAGAGAAAGTTAATCAAGAGAATTAATTAGAGAAATTTTAATTAAAGAATCGAAAAGGTTTCCTTTTTTCAAATAAAATATATTCCCTAATTCATTATATACATAAAATTAAGTTTCTCATTTTTCATTCTTCTTTCTGTAACTTTTCTGGTTCTCACCTTCTTTAATGGCTGAATATATGAGATCTTCCATGCCTTCAATTATTCCTAAAATCAAATACAAATAAAATCAATTGTGAAAAGTGGTTTATTCCTCTTGATCCTTGCAACATCTAGAGGCTGATTTCTCAATCTAGGAGATTTGGTTCATCATTCAAGGTGTAAGTCATTGGTTTCATTTTCGATAATTCTAATTTCGCTTATTTGTATACTCATAATGTTAAAATGGTCCAGATTTATTCATTTGTCTATCTTCTATCTCATCATGTTTAAAAGGTTTAGATTTATTCATATTATATCTCTTCTATCTTGTGTATTCATTTTGTAATATAACTTAGATTCCCTTTTGTTCATCTCATTTAATTATATGATCATTACGTAGATTTAATTTGAATCTCTCGTTATTAACATATCCATTGACTATATGTTTATTATGGTTGACTTCAAATCCTTTACCTGTTTTATTGTGTGTCTCTTTTGTATAGTCGGATCTGATTTATCATACAAAAAAATTATATATGCCCAAGTTGTCCAATATTTTTTCTATCATTGTTTTGGAATTGTAAAAAAAGGGAATGTGAAAATATTTTATTATGTTGCAATGTTGTATATAAAATTTTGTAACATCTGTATACATAAACATTAATAAACTAAAATGATTTAATTTTACTTATTCTAGTCATAGAAGTAAAATTTTCCTTTTGTTTTAGAATTCATAAGTGCTCGTTGTGTAAAGTCGTAGACTTTTATTTCACACCTAAGATTAAAATATTGAATCATTTTGTTAGCATTAAATTTAAACATATATGTTGCTTAAATTGCAATCTTCATACATATATATAAATATATGTTATTTTAAAATGAATACATAACATGTAATTATCTACACATATAGACATACATGTCACCACACCAAATAAGTCATTTTGCAACATTTTATATCTGTCACTTGCTAACATTTATAAATGTTACAAATTACTAACAGTTAAAAAGTGTTAGTAAAAATAAATAGTCTTCTGTATGAACTTTGCTAACACATATAAGTATTCCAACAATCGGTAAAAATGTATATAATTTGATAATAAGAAGAGTCTTTTGTAATTTGCAAATATATCTATTTTCCCATGCTTATCCATTCCTACACACATTTTGGCTGCATAACATTTAATTTAAGGTTTTCTCTTCCTCACCAAAATCAACGTCCTAACCACTTCCCAAAACAGACGGCGTCTTCGACCACTTCCCAAAATCAACGCCACTTCAACCAGTTCAACATCCATGCCGACTTCAACAACTTCAACATCGACTTCAACCACTTCGTTGATACCTCATGCGATTAGATTGACAACTAGCGGCTGTTGTTCTTTTGGCAGTTCTCTCGGCGACTTGATCAATGGTTTAGGCTCGATGTTAACGGCGTAAATTGCTCAAAATTATGGACGGTTCAGGTGACTGGATTGCGGCATGTCATTCTCAAGCTCGACATCGACAGTAAGTTTCCTTTTTTTTCCTATGCTATTTTATTTGCTGATTTCTGATTTGTAGGTACAATTTTGCTCGTAACTTCAAGAGTGTGTTGTTTGTAATTTCCTTTTTTTAATGCTCGGTTATTGTAAATATGACGAAGATATAAATGGTTTGATGTATATGTAGTGATGTGTTGGATAGTGGATTGTAGCCAAGAAAAAGTAATTATACGGGTTTGTACCCATAGCCAAAATTAACTCACGTACTCTATCTTTTCTATTACATCATGTATTACTTATTTGTATTCAGTTAAATAACAACCTCACTACAAAATGATTAGAAATCCAATGCTTTGTAGAATACATGTTGATGTAATCAACAAGGACAAGACTTTGGAAGAAAGAAGAGCTGATCTGGTAAGTCTGTCGTTTTGGTATAAATTCCTGCACCTGTTTTATTTTTATTTTTTTGAGCTTCCACAATTAGTTGAATAGGCAAGGCCTGAAATCACATATTTGTGTGCCAGAATCATCTACACCTTTGCAAAATGTTTTTTATTTGCACACTATGATGTCTTATCCACTGTTTGTTCGTATGAATTTTCAATCACTTGTGAACTCTTCGCTGCCGTTAGATGTGGTACTTGACTATATGGTTTGGTTGGTTGTAGGAGTCATTAGATGTGGTACTTGACTATATGGTTATTTGGTTTTAGGAGCCATTAGATGTGGTACTTGACTTTATGGTTTGGTTGGTTGTAGGAGACAAATATCATATTTTGCCTTTCTAATTACTTGTATTAATATTTCTTTTTGATGTTACTGTATGTATGGAAATTGCGGATCCATTCTGCTACTAGCATCTTGGATAAGAACAATTTGATCAAATATGATAGGAAGAGTGGCTATTTCCAAGTTACCGACCTTCGTATAATTGCAAGTAATTGCAATATAACTCATGGAACAATAGCTACATATAATGAGTGCTTGAAGCCCACAATGGATGATATTGAGCTATTGCGTATTCTCTCCCTCGGTGAATTTTTTTAGCATGTGTTGGTTATGAAAAGATGGAATTGGCAAAGCTTATTGACACCGTACCTATTCCTATGAAAGAAAGCTTGGAAGAACCAAGTGTGAAAGTAAAAAAAGAGAGCGAGTTTTCACTAATTTCAATTTTTTCTGCTGCATTAAACAAGGGCTAATAATCCAGACGATTTTGTCAAATGAACCAAGTAAAATGAATTTCCACTACTACTTTTTCTTCTTTTCTGGATAAAATGAAGTTGATTGGGTGCATTGAGCACCACTCGAAATGTAAGTGTTAGTTAATTTATGATTTCTTTTATGACTTATCAATCTGAAGCCGTAAAGTTTTAAAGTTACCAAAGAACTATTTCATTAGTGCTTTTAATTCTTTTTACAGTATTTGGATGGTTTTTGATTACAGGTTCCTTTTGAAGTTCCTTTAGAGGTTAACGTTGTACTAGTAGGTTTCAACAGCGATGGTGCTTACAGATATACACTAGATGCACATAAGCTAGAAGAGTTCTTAAAAAGTAGTTTTCCTACTCATCGACCTTCATGTCTTGAAATAGTGGAGCCAATTGACATTGAGCATAATATCATATGTAATACTATACTGGTATACCATCTTTCAAAAATTCACTACACATTTTGATGACATTTGTTTTCTATTTTTTGATCTCTTATTTTCTCAAATAGTGCATCAGTTGAATTTCTAATTGCTGCCGTGTTAAAAGTTATATAAAGAAAATAAAAGGTTCCTTCTATATCTAGCTGCCAGCATAGGTGTTTCTATATTTCATCTAGAAATACCCAACTTTCTACTTCTTTGTTTCCCTAAAATACCATAAACCGTACATTAAAACCTTTTGT
The DNA here is from genome assembly GCA_030765085.1 of Allium cepa. Taxonomy (NCBI): domain Eukaryota; kingdom Viridiplantae; phylum Streptophyta; class Magnoliopsida; order Asparagales; family Amaryllidaceae; genus Allium; species Allium cepa. The sequence continues at coordinate 670,856,687 of CM060929.1, read as the reverse complement.
GACAAGAGAGATAAGTTAATATGCTTTAGGTATGGAAGTAGGAGGAAATGACTATTTTTTTCCTTAATAATCTTCAACTTCAAACTCCATTAGTAATTGCTACTAAAACCAGTAATCTTTATTCAAGTGGTATTTCCGAATAAAATTTTCCTCCAATAATCAAGAATCTTATGTGTATTTCTTGAAAATATCTTTTCCAATAACATGACGGTAACTTCTCAGAATATATAGAAGTTGTTAGTTCAAATGACATTGCCATATAGAGTTACCATAGAGCGCACTATAGCGCAAAATTATCCAGAGTGCAGGATGTGCGCCATTTAACCTATAATAGTGCATATGTCATCTATAGCACAACATAACATACTATTTTGTCAAAGCGCAGAATAATGAATAGTCCAAAAAGTGTGCTAGTTTGTTTATTTATTTATTTTAGGTATGTTTATTGAAAAACCCAAATGAAATTGAAATCATTTATCCAAAAAAATAACCATGATCCCTTCAAATAAAATTGAACGTAGGTGTTTGGTGGGTGTATCATGCTCAAAATGTCTACATGGAAAAAATACTTTTCTTTTTCTCTAACTATATATTAATAGGTGGAAACCTTTTAACCTTAAGAATTCATTTTAAATTTAGTAGCGATGTTATTTACCCATTAATTTTTCCTCTTTAATTTTTATAATGCTTTGTTGAACTTGATTGTTTGGAATATTGGATTTTGTTATCTACATCGTTTTAATACTGAAAAAACAAAAATGCGAATGTTGAACATTCTTTTCTTTTAAATTCTTTTGAGCAAACTACTGAAAGCGAAGTTCTTTCATTTGATAAAACATTATAAAATTCCATCATTCATACATCAAAAGTGCTACTTGACAGATACTTTGAAAATAGCTTTATGGACTACTAATTTATTATGGGTGTACAAGAAAGCAAATTATTGGTACAAATACCAAATTTTGATGCATAATCAATAATGCTATTTTTAGTTTGTTTCTCATAATAAATTAGTCATTCATCGTGTAATAAATTTAATTTATGAGCTACCGTTACCAAACATTATGATGCTGTTGTATGGATTGGTTTATGATTCAAGTTCCTTTTTCATACCTACTCAACTAGACAAAAGACTTAACAATCACTTTCATTTCTTTTAGTTTATAAGCATCTAAGATGTACATATATTCTAATATTATATGACATTTTTTCTCTTCAGTAAACAACTAAAAAGTTTGTTTTGACAAGTATAGCTTTTTATAATGCCAAAATCTCTAAACAAATGAAATCAAAATTTACATTGAAAATTAAAAAAAAATGTTTTTCGAAATCAACATCGAAAAATATATTAGATGTAATCTAAAGATATATTGAATGTAATAAAATTACGATTCAATGTAGAGATTTATGAAAAATAACAATTTAAATAATCGATAATTAGGAAAAAAATTAAAGATGATGATGGTAAAACTCTAGAAAAAACAAATAAATTGTTAGATGGATTTACTTTAGGATATCGCGTAAAGAATTTTCAAGCATGTTTTTTTAGTTTTCAATTTGAATACAAGGCATCAATTAACAATTTATAGTGTAAACTGAAATGTAAATTGCAACCCGTAATTAAATTAGTATAAAATTTAATAAAATAATTATGATAATCATGAGTGATTTGATATCTATGTAAAACATGGACCATGACTACTTTAGCCCAATTTGGTATTTATAGAAAAAGCAATATTTACAAAAGCAAACAAAGTAGCATGCGATACAGCGCATAGTGTAAGCCTTTTGTGCTATTTGCTATAGACTACCTTGTTGACATGTAAATTTTGCTTAAAAATGAGTGCGAAATAATAAATTTCTAAATAGGATTGATGCCAGTCGAACTTTATATGCGTAATCAATCTTTTTATTATATGCGTGCGCTTGCATCCGTTTTCGTTTTGACCTAAATATGCTTTATGATAGGAAATAAGATATTTCGTGATACTTTATAGGATCCACTGGATCGTGATATTTTGGCAAACATAGTCCTTATGTTATTTGTTTAAAATTTATGTTCTAGTGTCAATGTTCTTGTTACTGGTTGACCATTTGCTCTTTGTAAAAGAACTTACCATAATTTTATGAATACCATATTCCTTATTTGTTAACTAAGCTAGTCTACTACCTGAGCCAAATAACTGGAGAGGATTGAAAATTGGTTTAAGATATAATAGAAATCGAAAGTCATAGCAAGTGCAATTAAAGGTGGGTTTTTGTTGGGAAAAATACTCCCTTGCAATATGCTGCTTCTGAATCTGTATATTAATCTTGTCGAATAACCAATAATGCACTAATAGCCTTGTACCTTAAAACCATCATTATGCTCTACAACAAAAGAGCATTTCCCAACAGAAAACTCAATATTTCATCATCCAATTTTTATTAAATTGTCATATCATAATTTAAAAATATGTGGAATTTTTTGTTTATTTAAAATTGGGTTAAGACTTTTGCTTATTATTTTATTAGTGAATCTGGTCGCACATGAGTTAGTGACTTAGTGGTTCTAATACCTGTTCTTATACGTTTTTGCATCATAATCAACTTATTATTCTTATATCTCTAAAAAATGGTTGGTGACAATTAATATCCCATAAAACATGATATTTTATTTGAAAGATGTAAAATATCTGTAAAATATCATAAGGTCCTATCTATGTTTCTTTACCATGTGCAGGTTTTCTGTCATTGACCTTTCAGCCGGGCCTTGTACTTATGGGAAAATAGAATTTGAAGAAGGTAGTGTCGGCTTCAGAACAGTGCCACGTCTATCGAGTATATTTTTTTCCTAGGGGTATAAATTTCCCTAGTGTCATTCCCACAAACGAATTATTCATGGGACAACTTGGTGCTCTAATTTCAATTACCATCGAGCATGTTACAGCTCAAGATATAAGGTGCTACACTATTTTTAATTCTTAATTGTAATATATAGGTTTATGCTTCCACATGTTTTTAATTTATTTTTTCTTTCTTTCATAAATTGGGTATGGGTAGTAGTATGTAGCAGTACTGCAAGTCTTAGGTGGTTTATAAGATACCATGTGTCAATATATGTCCAACGGTTCAAATCTGGTAGTGCTGGACTTTATTTCTTATTCCACATAATTCCGCTACACTATGGAATTATTATGGTTTTTGTGATCAAAATGAAACCATTGCCAATATCATCATCATTTATGATCAACCTAATAAATAAAAATTGAGGATTCACTTCTTAAGAAAAATTAATGAACTCAACCTTGTTGCTGGTGTTGAAGAGAACACCACATTAACCCATCTTAAGATGTTTATAGAAATAATTGTCTCATAACTTACTAGGCAGAATTGGAAAAATAAAATCATTATTACAAGTTGTTGGTTTAACTCACTTGACAATAACATCCCCTCAAAATTTTAAAATACACACAGAGAAGAAAGGTGAGAAATACGATATTGGTTTTTGTGGTTCTCATGCCATTTTAGCCCTGATCAAACATCCAACTGCATAATAAACTCTCCTATAAATATTCTCTAGTACCTAAATAGTATTTGTTATCAAAATCAATGAATTTTTCCTCATATTTTGAACCTAGATATGAACATTAGCTTTCAAAAGAAGATAGAAATTGTAATAATTTTTTTCTAAATATCGCAACAGTTACTGTAACGACCCGGTATTTTCAACAATTCGCATCCGCACATGTCGGACTTGAATTGCTCAAAATATCAGATTGTTAATTTATATTTGGCAAAACTCAGCATATACAGTAAATAAAATAATCACAGAATCACAGATACAGAGTATTATAACAGAATGCAGCAGAATAGATAAATAGTGGTTCATGAAGCTACTATATAAACAACAGAGTTTGAAATAAAATACAACAGAATATCTTAAATACAGACCGATGACATCTCTAAACAAATCAACTGGAAAGGCTGAAAGCTGAATCGATAGTTGGATCTCCAAGCGAAGCTCCAAACTTCAAAGGTGAGTCTCAAATGCTGTATTACTCAGTCTGACCCGAGCGTAAAGCAAAACACAAAACACTCGAGTCAGGATTAACATTCTTATATTAATAAATTCAACTCAAGTAAAATATGAACTGAAATACAATTAACTTAGAGCATGTTTGGGATATCCATCCTCTAAGGATCCGTGAAACTATCTACAATGTAGAAATATACGCTATTAACGACCTAAAGTCATTACAACACCGTGTTCATTTCAAAATAATTTATACTTCAGAACCAAAATATCATTTCCATTTCAAATAAATATATTTCCAAATTATAGCACTTTCAAAAACTAAATTGATAATTTCATATATATCTCATTTTAACTTCTTATTATTTAGTTTTTGAAATATTCACTTAATAGATCCATTATCATTTAAATAACCTTAAATTACATTTTTCCAAATGTTTCCTTCAGTTTATTTAAACATGAAACATTCAACAAAATCAAGTTATAAAATCGTATCCTTTAAATTCTCAAATTCAATAAATTTCAAATCGATTTAATTAAATAAAATTCTTAATTAATTACAATTTCAATTAAATTCAAATTCATCTTCCCAACCTAACTTATAAAATCATTAAAATTCTATTTTTTTTAAAATATAAATTTAAATAATCCTTAAACATATTTAAACCAGACTTTTACTAAATTTAAAGCTTATTATTAACTTTATTTTATATCAAAGCTTATTCATATACATAATATTTTCAAATTTAAATAAAACCATATATATATCCTTTCAAACCATAGAAATCATTTTCAAAATATATATATACACACATAGACCAATGGTGTCTGTAAAAAAAATTCTATCCTATGGTCAAGTGATACGGACATTTATCATTTCAATCCGTAATTTAAATATATACGGGTGTATATCATTTCAAACCGTAATCCCAAATTCAATTCAAATGAAAATCGCTTGGGTTTATCATTTCAACCCATAACAACTTTCTCTTATTCTACAGATCGTTCGGGTATGTATCATTTCAACCCATAGTGAATTTTATACTAACAGGGAACATGTAGAGTGATAACAGATATGATAATAATATAATGGGCATATATTATTAATAACAATATAATATAAACAACAAGATATGGTGTCATATCCTACAGGTGAACAGTTATAGATAATGGCATATATAACAATTTAAATAACCAACAGCAGCATATTTCAATTATCGTTTCAATTGAAATCAAATTTAATAAATATAAGAACGTTAATCATGAGTGATTGCTCAACTTTCGAGGCTAGATAGAATAAACAATGAGATTGAGGTACGAAATGCAAGCACGACTTCCAAATCAAAGCTAGATGGATACGATTTGACGAACAAAGCTGATAGTTTGAATAGAAGAAATCATATCAGACCGGATCGAAGAAGATAGTTGGTAAAAGTGAATTTATATGCATATATATAACTATATGTAACTATTTACTCATATAAAAAATATTCTAAATTCAAACCCATTTTAAATCAAACACACATATACATTTCAAAATCATTGGTTTAAATTAAACCCATATATAATGTAATTTAGAAACAAAATCGATTATACTTATGTGTAATATATATATAAAATCTATCATTATAATTTCTACAGAAAATTGCAATGGTCCAAATTCACCTTGTACGACAAATATAATACTAACATATAACTTATATATTTATATAAACCGACAAATATAACTATTAGAACTTGTGCGTTATAACCCGTTTAAAACTATACATGTATACATAATTTTTAAACACGTTATATGTAAACATATATATAAAACCTATATATCATATTAATAAAATTATTATATAGACACTATAACGTGCATACAACCCATACATATACTATACGACTCATACTCAGACATATCATTATTTATATAAAACTAATATATATACTTTATAATAAGATAAAATAAACTACATATAAAAATATAAACAAAACATATACACGTATTCAGCAATTTTTTTTCCAGGCAAATCAAACTTACTATATATATTTATAGCCGAAACTACTAATATATAATATAAACTGTAAATCATATATACACGTATAAACTAATATACTTCTTTCTTCAAACAAACCATATGACTTACATTTTTAAACACGTGTATCCAACTTGGCCTTTGAACAGAGATAAGAAAACAATATATATAAACTGGTATATTTTACAGTGACTAATGCGAACAATATATATTACACAGCCTTCATGTATACATATAAAATACATACATTTCAACATAACATGTAACCAGAACTATAACTTTATAAACATTATTTTTAAACGAATATATACACGTTGTAACATAAGAACAAGCATAACAGGCAAGCATATTGAAGTATATATATAACTTAGATATAACTTATATATATAAAATTCTAACACGTATAAAATACAGTTTATGTATATTATTTAAAGGTTATACAACAAATCCTATAGCTATGTATAAACCTGTATACACCAACATATGAACAACCGTAACTCCACTACCAATTTTTACTTTATAATATACGAAACTATTTGTTTTTTATACCTCATATATATGTGTATATACACGCACATGAACAAGCTTTATATAACTTCAAAGCTAGTAGACTAACCGATGGCTGTAAATGTAACTATTATATGTATATCTACTATATTGTAATATCTAAATCAATACATATATATGCAACATTTTATTAACTTACGCAACTCATATATGCGTGTATATATATACACACGTAATAATATTTTGACTCAATATATTTTTTGAAGCAAGATTTAAACAATACCACTTTACAAATCATGCATATAAAAGCTAATATATATATATATATATATATTTATACTACAGGCAACTCTTTGTATAAATCAGTATAAATAAATAACATATATTACCTTATTATATATAAATGAGAGGAGATGAGGATGAGGCACGAAGGAGCATCTAAAGGATCTTGGCCTCGGCAAGGAAAGAAAAAGAAGACGTGTTGTGTTCGGCCAATGAGGTGTTTGTGGGAAAAGGCTCGGACACGCGTGAGGGAACGGAGGGGAAAAGTGGAGATGCATCGGCGATGGGTAGTTCGGCACGATGACGAAAGGGTATGGTGAGTGGAAGGGCTAAGGCGGTGTTGAGGCTCGGCATGGGGAAAAGAACGACACAAAGGTTGGTGATAGGAATGTGGTGGCGGCTATTGGTGGCTTCGGCATGGCTAAGGTGGGAGGGGCAGGTCAGAGGGGCTCGGTGATGGTGGCGAGGCTCGGTTTCCAGGTGGCAGCTCGATATATGTACAAACTCCTTGGTCTTCATATGAATGTATATATTCTTCTAAGAATAGAAAATAATCAAGACAGATGAAAAAAAGAAAAAGAAAAATGGGTTTGGAGGAAAGTTACAGGGTGGTGGATTAAGGATATGAGGAGAAGAAGAGATTCATAGGCAAAGTAAAATGACAGGCAACGAAAAGGTGCAAGATGGAAAAAAATGGACAGAGAAGTTTAAGCAAAGATGGAAACATATAAAAATATAGAGTAGTGGGATGGTCAAATCAAGCACGATAATTCAGTGAATAATTAAAAGCAACTTTTTAAGGCGACCCAGCTGTACGTTCAAATTTGAAAAGGCAGGGGAGTAAAAGTCACAATTAAAGGTACCGTTACAACGAACAGTTTATTGTTTCTGTCGCGTACCAGACCTCAAAATACAAAAATAAATATACTGCAAAGATCAGCATAATGAGACGACTAAAACGGTATACAGATATCAGTGGTACGATCATCCTATCAAAAGTCCATACGGACACCGGTATATGCTGTTATTCCGTACGGAAAAATCCAAACGGAGCTAGAAACGTCTGAATTTCACGAAACGAATTTCGCAGTCTGATTCAGAGTGTTCTGAATAAATTTTCTTATGTTGACATATTTAGATTTCGAAATACTTTTAAATTCAACTATTATTAACTGATTTAAACTGGAAAAGAAATTCACAAGACAATAAAATTCAACATTATCAGATGAAAATTTACCAGTTGCTATTTTTAATTAGACGTATTCCAAATAATAAATTTTTAATTTCAAATTTTATTGTTTATATTTCACAAAATGTCAATTAATTAAATAAATAAAATCATTAAAAAAATTTGGTCGTTACAGTTATCACAACATGTTTTTTCATAAACTTATTTTAAATTGTTAATAGCGGTGAAATATGAAACTACATGACAAATTTCTTACATTATGCTATATTGTTCTGTCAACTACAATTGTGAACCTTAGTGCTTTATACCGCATTATGGTATATGCTAGATTTATTTACCGCAATATGGTATATACTGTAGTATGGTATATGGTAAGAATTACAAATCAGAATGGAGATGAACTTTCAAATGGTCTCTCTCTCACCTCATATTTATAGCTAAACTTGATTAGAAAAATGGGGTTACTAACTCGGCCCATTAATCCCCTTCTAATTCTATCTAGTGGATATTAAAACCTAAACTGCTACAAATTCTTAAGCACTTTTCCGATTTTCCTGTATGACCACTCTATGGAATGGGAAAACACCATTTCGAAGCAATGAAATAAGTTAGGGCATCTAATTCGGCTTCTATCAAAAGCTATAGTCGAAATAAGATCTCTATGGGCAAAATGGTTACATAGAAATTCGAAAAAAATCATAGATGTGTAAAACATCCCTAAAAACCATATCCCAAAATATTACAATCATATAACCACAAATGAATTTAATAAAATTATTTTATGATCCTACGATACATAAAATATGGGTCGTTACATAGGCATAAAGTGCAAGTGATAGTTCATCAACCTATGCTCCTTTGCCTTTTCCAACCACTTATTAAAAAGCGTTTAAAGGACCTTATTTGCTGCCTCAACGTCCATTAGCATATGGATGCACTACAACCAAGGAACACGTCATTATCACATGTTGTTGGCAATATTCATGGAGATCTTCACTATAGAACTGTAACCCACTATCCAAGATGATTTGTAGTGAGACTCTGTACCTGCAAATAGTATTTCGCACTAGAAACTTTATCACATCGGTAGAGGATATCTTGGTGGTGGTTCTATGACTACACACTTAGTGAAGTAATCGCTACAGTTATTACATACTTGGCTCTGTCCTGGTCATGGATGATTCTCTAATCAATTCGATCCCCCAAAGAGCAAATGACCAATGGCTGACTATGTGAGTTAATTCAGTAGGAGGTAGGCTTGGTATCTTCGTCAACTTCTGGCACTCGTCATATTTTTCTTGTATTTTACCATGTTGTTGCTAAGAGCCAGCCGAAAGTATCCATAGCATAAGATTTTCCATGCTAAGGTTTTCCCCTCAGTGTGGTTTTCTATGCTACCTTGATGTACATTATTCGTATCTCATCAATTTCGCTTCTAGCCACGCACCTTAGCAAATGATTTGAGAGTTCCCTCCTATAAAGAATGACATCATATATAACAAATCAAGGAGCTTTTCGCAGTACTTTCTTGATCCATTCCGATGTCATGTTAGTCCAATGGTAGGAATCATCAGGTCTCCTTTCCATTAATTCTTGCATGATGTCTACTTCCTCAAAGCTTGGGGTCAGTAGCATCATTATTGGTCTAATCCTAGGAGTGGTTCATTTCCTGAACTAGCCAGCTTTTCTAAATCATACGCGTCTTGATTTTCCCAATGTGGGATATACTTTACCACATAATACTCTAATTCATTGACTAAAAGCTTTTCCTTCTTTAAAAAAGATGCTAGTCATTTCCCTTTAATCTGAAACTCCCTAAGTACCTGATTTACGACTAATTGAGAATCATTATGCATGCCTGACAATCTGATTCCTAATTCCTTCACAAAATCCAATCCAGCTATTAGTGCTTCGTACTTGGCCTCATTACGTATGACTCCAAAACCCAATCTTAGCGTGTAGCAGAACTTCCATCCTTTAGGTACGATCAAAATTACTCTGATACTTGATTCGTGTTTATTAGATGCTCCATATATGAACATTTTCCATTTAAGAGCTTCAGCCTTATTTGCTTCTAGTTCGCCGTCCCAGATTGTGAATTTTGCGATGAAGTCTTCTAAGGCTTGCTTTTTAATCATCACTCAAGGGTGATACTTAATTTCATATTGGCTCAATCCAACGCTCCATTTCAATAATCTCCTCGAAGTGTCCAAGCGTAAGGACTTGCATAAGTGGTTTGATAATGAAACTTCAATTAAATAGAAGTAAATGAAATGCTTTTGTAAAAATTCTCATAGAATCGAGAATGGAGTCTTCATTCTGTACATGTTAGATCGTAAATTAGTAACTGCATCTAATTTGCAAAAAAGTTCCAATTGTTTCAAAAAATTTGGATATTTTATTTACGAAATCCCTTATCAGCACCCTGATTGGGCAAGAATGAAATAATGTTTCAAATTCCTAAACACAATCAATAAATAGTAAGCCATATTTTCCAACTTTGGCTACCTTCATTTAGTCTATGTAAAACGTTTATTGATGTGGTATATAGATCTCTACACCTTAGCCTCCTCTCGTGTTAAGCCGCACTTAAGGAATCAAAAGGTCGCCAAATACAAATATATATCTTTTTCCTCTATGGAAGTAGATAAAACCGGTGGTTTTTGTAAATGCTTCATGAGGTGTAAGGAGGCGGCTAGGCACTCTTATTCTTAAGAGCATCAATGTGTGCATCAATGTATGGAACGCACTTATTCGTTGCTTTTGAAATGAACTAACTCGATGTAGCCACTTTTCTTTTTAAGCATTGCATCTCCTTTCGGTTTTCCAGAATCTTTATATCCTTCAAAGTAATTTGTTTTAGATTTGCCTCTATTCCTCTAGCATGCACCATGAATCCTAGGAATTTTCCAGAAGAAACCCCGAACGAAACCTTAGTAGGTTCAACTTCATCCTATTCGGCCGTAGTACTTGGAACATTTCATCTAGATGATCAACATGATATCCTACCTTTTAAGATTTTTATAAGCATATCATCTACGTATGCTTAGTTTGCCCAATCCGGCTAGCGAATAGTTAGTTAATCAGTCGTTGACACATGAGTATAACATTCATTTAACAAGAAGGCATCACCTTATATCAATATAGTCCCAAATACATGATGAAACTCATATGATCTTAATCGGGGATGTACATTGATATTTGGTTGTGCATGGAGCAAGCATACAAAAAAATGAGTAGCTCATGTCCCACTGTTCCATCCACCAATCGGTCAATTCTAAGAAGTGGGAAACAATTCTTAGGACAAGAATCATTCAAATTCAAGAAGTTGATGCAAGTATCATGTTTCATATTTCGGATTCTTGATGAGAACTGGGTTATCTATCCATTTCGGGTATTGAGATTCCCTTACAAAACTATTTGCTAACAAAATCTTTACCTCCTCATTTAGCCCCGCTAATCAATCTGGGCATATACTCCTCTTCTTTTGCTTAACTGGTGAAATTATTAGATCGATGTTCGATGCATGTCAGGAGAGACCTTGCATGTATTAACATGATACCACACAAACTCATCTTGATTGTTCCTCAAAAACCCCACCATATGTGCCTTCATATCCCAATTAAGTTGAGATCCAATCTTCATCACCTAGGTCGGATTATTTTGATCCACTATCATGAACACTGTGGCCTTCATAGGCCCAGTTGTTGCCCTCACTTCTCCATCTCTCAATTCTAGTTCATTGAAAGGATCGCTTGTTTAACCAAGGAGGGCTTTCTTTAATTGTTGCACATTGGAGTTTTTATTGTAGAGGGTCTTTTATGCGTTCTTTCCTTTTCTTGGTGCACCTATTCGCTCGAAGCTCAACCATGTAGCATTCCCTTGTAGCATCCTAATCACCTTTGGTGATTTCTACTCCATTTATTGCTAGGAATCTCATCCATCAATACATGGTGTACCTACTACCGTTATCTACCAATACACGGTGCACCTTCGTTGGTCCAAGCCTTGCTGAGATTACCATGGATATTACTTTCCATGCAAGTCCCGATCATAAATGTAATCATAATATCATTCCGACGGGCAGCTTTAGCATCACATTCCTTATCCACAGCATATATGAAATCCTCGCACTTCTTCAACGACTTTGCATACATTTTATCTCAGCCCAACTCTTATCAGCTATATGCAATCCTACGATTATCATTCTAACCATGCTTCTTCCATTATTTCCAAGGGTAGCAACGGTACCTTCCTCACCATCACCATGTGGCAATTGCCTCGGTGGTTGACGTACAGGGATCGAACCACCATTTGGATCCTTAACATACCTCTGCAAATTTTTACTAATGCATTCCTCAATTATTTTTGGTAAGTGATGATATCCATTCATGTTATGTCCATATGTCTCGTGAAAGCGAAAGTACTTCCTAGAATTCAAGTCAACTTCTGTTTTCTTCTTTGGTGGGGGCCTTTTATACTTCAACTCCTCTTGCACAGCTTGATAGATGCTTTTGACAGTATCATTCATATCGCATATGCATGAAATCTAGGCCATGACCTCCATCTCTTGCATTCGATCTTCTTCCCACCAGGGTTATTTTGGTTGTTACCTCTCTTCTTGACACTGAAATTGTTTCCACTTTTTTGTTGTTGTTGCATTAACACTGGAAGACTATCCAAATTGATTCGATCTGCTAGATTGTATTTCAAAAGCAGCATCCATCGGTCTTATATACTTTGCTACTTCATAAATAAAACTCCTAAAGAGTGGTAAGTATCTCCTTTGTCGACTTCCCAGAAAAAATTCATGTCTCGATGTATTTCACCACATAGTGGTATTAGGACTAGTTTTTCATCCACATTTTGCACACTAGCTACTACGACATTAAATCAAATCAAATATCACCAGAGATTCGTCACTTCTTTACTTAACATCCGATTGTGAATATTGGCCCTTTTATTACTACATATGCACACTGAATTGACTAATGTATTTCTCCCTCAACACTGCCATGAATGACCCTGGTAGTAAACGACAAAACCACATAATCGCTAAATTTACCAAGAACAAAGGAAAACATTTGCATAAGACTTATTTTATAGCTCCACTAATCAACATGTGTTGACTATAATGACATATATGTACTATAGGGTCAGACAGCCCCTGCACGGATCCATGATTGGCACTTTAAGATCTTTTGGGTACGAGCAAACACTGTCTCTAAAGTAAAGTGGGCTTACTCTAGCTCCATTGCCATGCTTTGCCTACTCCCGTTGAATGTATTTTCCAATCATTTAGGTCATCATGTCTTTTGGTTTAAGAATTGCCGATGGTAATGGTCCTCAATTCATTCTCTTTAGGGAGATCATCCCTTTCGTTTCCCCTATGATGGCTTAATCATCATTCTCGAGCATGGTCTTGGCTCCTGGACCGATCCTGATGGTCCATATGTACTTCAATAGAAATAAGTTCAACATGAATATGAGAGTTCTGATGAGAGCATGAAACGTTAGCGCACCTGAACCCCGTTTAGCACTAGATCTATTCGGTCTAGTATCGAGACGTTCCTCGGGTCTAGTTTCGAGCTGAACTCTTGTACGCTCTGTTCTTCCAACTTCCTTTTGTCTTTCTGTTCAACTATCATGGTCATATTCGCTACCAAAACACGACATTCTTCCACTTATCGCTCCTTAGCGATTTGTAGTATTGTGACCGACAACTTGTTGTCCCAAGCATGTCAACAATTGGTCCATCATTGCTTATTATTGGGTGGCAAGCCGTTCATTTGGTTTAGCCATGACTTTGTCCAAGTCGTCTTTGGTAACTATGTCGGCTTGCATCGAAGTGCTTGTCTAATGCTTGTCCTGTTCAGATGTAGGTAGGTTAGGTGCACTAGTGTTCATTGCTTTCCCATTGGTAGCACTAGCTTTAGTCTTTGTTTTATGAGGCATACCGAGAAAAACTCTTAATGAAAGCATAAAAAATATTTTCTCAAAAAATGAACAAACACCTCCAAGATATTTAGTAGAAATGTAGACACTTAGTGTATTCTACAACTGTTATATATGCAAGGTTTTAGTGTTTCATATAGAGCAAAACAAAAATAAAAATATAGAAACTATAAAATGAAAAGCAAAGAATACACAAAATTTATAGTGGTTCGGCTGTATAAATTATCATTCATTTTCTTTTATATGTCGAGTACAATGCATAAAAACAAAATGCAATGATCTATTGGTCTAGAAAAATAAAAATATAGCTCTTGGAATTTGGTTTGGAAATTTTCTTTCGGTAGATTTTTGCGCTGAAAAGTTATCGTCCATTATTGTTCATCCATGGGATATTTATATGTATAAGGTTGCGAAAGAATTGGTTGTGCACCTCCTAAATGACAGGCACTTTCCATATTTGACTTCATCAGATTGGCTGTGATTGGTTCAGTAATTGTTTTGGCTTGACAAGTGTTTGTTTTAGCAAAATGGCTGTCGAACCATAGTTCTTGTTCGGTACTTGAAGACCACTGGACCATTTTTGTTGCTCGGTAATTGATAACTACCGAAACAATTCATATTGATCGCTATGAGACCATTCCTTGTCGAAATAGTTCTCTTCTAGTTTTTTTGAGTTGTTTTTTGATTCTATTGTCTCTTTGTTTTGCCCTTGCAAGTGATAACACTCTTATTACGAATATTTCTACTATTTCTGTGCTCATTAACGTCTTTTTGCATTTGTGGTGCCATAGGCGGAAATACACACACAAAAATCAGTATTTAATTCAATGAAACAACAGGATTTGAGAAATGACTCGGAAAAGTTCAAGAGAGAAAAGGCTGAATTATTCTTATAACGATCAAAATATTTTAATAACGAACACATCTTTATATGCTGTATTTTGAGGCAGCAACGATGCTTTCCGTGCATCCCTTTAGTATTTATAAGCTTGGAAATTGGTTATTGGATCCGAAAATGTGGAAACACGTCTTAGGTAGTAAACATGCAATTTGAATTTGTTGGAGATTCTAGCTGTAAATATTAATGAGGTCGTCAACATTGAAAAGTAATAACCGAAACAAATAAATAATGATGAAAATTTCTTAATAATTTTATCACAAACGACTAGACACTTCGGTTTTGGTTTGTAGGATCACATGCTCAAATCATGCAGAGCGTGGTTCGAACCATTGAACTTATTGACTTATAGTGTGCAAAATATCACCTAAAACTTGTAGTACAACTATGTACTATCATCTAAAAAAATCATTTCTTCCTAAATACTTTGATTATCTTGAATTTGATTTTTACAGTTATTTATTCACAATAACATTGTTTCTCTCAATTCTTTTTTTCAATCGTTGATGGTTTCAAATTGAATAATCTACCTCTGAACCGATCCTAGTTTTTCATAATCACTTGCCAAAGCATATTTTAGATATCGACTTTCATCGGATTTTAATAGCTTTTGTAGTTGTGATTAGAGCTGTCAATTTCCAACACGATCCAAAGATTACACGGAAATTAGTGGGTTGACCCGATTTTTTTAAGTGGGCAAGTCATTTTTGGGTCAACCCGAATTTGACCCGCTTATAAATGGGTGGGCTTCGGGTTGACTCATGAACATAAATTTGGCCCGTTTATGCTTATATGCATTGACCCGACCCAATTATAACCCAACCCGACTCGTGAATTCAAATTTGACCCGTTTATATTCCGTTTACGACCCATTTATAATCCATTTATACCTTACGAGCATTACGGCACGCGCTTAGCGCGTGATGAAGGCATCTGAATTGTTTTTGTATAAATTGTATTTATTTAATAGGTTTAAAAGAAAATGTTTTCCACAAATATTTATCCATATGTTTGTATTGAATCATACGTAGGTAATTTGAATTTTTATTTCTAAGTTGCAATATCTAATTTTTTAATAGTTTAAAATTTTATTTATATTATTAATTTATAAAAAAACAAATTTGTAAAGTAGTTTATTTGTTAGATCTCATTTTTGAGTAATATGAAGACTTAATACATATTTATAGAGAAAAATTCCAATTTGTAAAGGAAACTTAATTGTCAGATCCTATTTTTGAGTTATACTAAATGTTGATAATATATCTAGAGAGACATTTTTGGTATTCATGCTGACATCAAAAGAGCACGACACCAAATGTATTACAACATTTAATAAAAAAATACATATAAGGGCAGTTTTGGAAGTTCACAATCGGACAAAAAGTTTGCATTTCCAAGTCAACTATTAATAAAGATACGGGTTGAGCCGACCCGTTTACGACCCAACCCGATCCGTATATAATCGATTACATGGACCAGATTGGATCAACCCGATCCGTATATAATCGATTACATGGACCAGATTGGATCAACCCGTTTATAATTGGATCGGATTCGGGTTGAGTTATTTTCTAACCTGTGTAATTAACGGGTTGACTTGATCCATTTAAAATCAACCAAAACCCGACTTGACCCGATCCTAACCTGACCCATTGACAACCTTGTGATATACATGTGATTTGTAGTTCCTTGGGAAAATTGTCTTATTTCCATACTAAAAATTCTTTTTTTAATCAATGCTGCCTCAGATTTTTTTTTAATATATAATAGGTTAGATAATCAACTTTAATGGCGAGTGTTCCGCATCTCATTCTCTATAAATCTTCCACACATTCCCACGTTATCTTTCAATGGATTACTTTTCTCAAAATAAATTAATTTTAACATGCAATTATAAATTACAGTTTGCTAATTATTAACTATTCATAAACTATTTACCTAATGATAGCTAATCAAATTAACAAATCAAAAAACAAAATCTAACATCAAAGGTCACCTCCACCATTTAAAATGTTCAAAAACGCAAATTCAACAAACTTCATTTAATGTACTCCCGTTTGCTGAACATTTTAGCCAGCATGAAGCCAAAACTATAACACATTGATAACCTGAAATTTATTAACATTCTTCAAAAAGGATACGGTTAATAATCCTGTTGGTACTGAAACCATTAAAAGAGCATCCAATAATTTATTGGGTACTGTGTGTGGAGTATTTGAAATACAGGAAAAAAGTACCATTCCGGCAATATTTCCAAAGGGCTCCCTACTGGGAATTTGGCAAGTCAGTTTAGCAGTAACAGTAATTAAAAAATTCATCCGGGCATCAACTGAGCAAATATAAGCACCAGAAGAACATATACCAAATTGGAAATTGCCGTGCTAGGAACTAACTAACAAAATAGCACATACAAGGAACAATCGCATTTAACTGCAGTGTTTAATGCTGAGATTCATCAACACATCTAAACATGCAATCAGTTGAAGTCACGTGGTAAACAAATAACTAGCTTTCCAGAATGCGATGCAACAAAATAACCTTTTTTCAAACTGTCAAATTTTGAAGAAACAGAGCTAGAGAACCTAATAACTTTGCACTAACACAGGATCTAAATCCCAATTAGAAAATATACAGAAGAAGCAGAAGTAGAGAGGCTAACGACATGGCAGCGATGCAGGATCTAATTCCCAGTATCCCTTCAATGTACCTAATGCTTCATCAGTTAACCTAAATGCAGGAATTTGATGCGAGAATCTCAAATTTTCATTCACGAGTATCTCCATTATACGATCAGTTGTTCTGAAAACAAAACCGTAGTTATCAACCTTTTCCAGAACAGCAACTCTCACTATAGCATCAGCGACCTCAACAATTTCCACCACATAGTATCCACATTTTTCCAAGTCAAAACGTGTCCAAAGGATGCTCCAATCTTTGTATATAGCCCAAACCTCACTCTTTCTTGGATAAACATCGTACAAATCTACAATTTTACCAACAGGGCTAGCATGCACTATATGTGAAAATGTATCAGTGGATTCGAATGGGATGATCTCCTGTTCAACTCTGAATGTTCCACATGTAGCAGGAAGTTCTCTATTTGACCAGCTAGATTCATTCTTTCCCTTGGGATAAAGCTCAACCCATGACACATGTATCATACTATTTTCAATCTCGATCTTCCTTATTTTAGCATAGAATTTTGGGTACTCGTCTATTTCACTATAAACTGCCCAAATTTGACCGCACTGTAATTTATCGATCGACCTGTCCTTTTCAAAATCATGAAACTCAGTTTTAACATCATGCATCATCTCTGCAGCACTGCTTTGATGACATGGTTTATTGTTAACAGCATTCAACCTATGCACATTAATGGAGGACGCATCCATACTGACAGAAGGAAAAGTTTCTGCATAAGTCTCAGGAAGAGAAGCGGCATCCACCTCAAAAAACGTTAAGCCTCCACTTCCAGACATTTTATATGCAGGAACTCTATGAGAGAATCTAAGTATTTCAGAAGGTAGTATTCGATACTTTTCGCCTGACATAGATCTGGTAAATAAGCTCAAAAACCCTTGCACTCTAGTTAGATTCATGACTTCGAAATAGGTACCATTTGACATATCTGAAATGATTTCAACAACTTCGTATTCATAATTTCTATGGTTTTCTTCATTAGAACACCAACTAAGATCCCATCCCTTGAATAAAGCCCAAACTTCGCTTTTATATGGATATATTTCGAATGAGTTTCTTGTTTTGCCATTATGAGAATGCATGAGATGGGAAAATGCTTCTATATCGGTGCAAGATTCTGATTCGCCTAACTTGTAGTTCCCACAAGCTACTGGTAGACCTTCACGAGTCCACATTTCCTCGATTTCATTGATTGGATTGTGTTCTAACCAAGTATATCGAAGCATGAATGGTTCATGAACGATTTCACTAATCAGACAGTAGTATCTAGGTAAAGCATCTGCATCATCGTAAATAGCCCATATTTGATCCACTTTAAATTTCTTTGGGTATCTCTCTTGCTCAAAATCATAAAACTCCGGATCAGGCAAAGAAAACGATTTAACATCTGATTCTTGTTCCATTGCCTCAGAATCTATTTCAAGGCTACCGGTGTCCTTCTTAAACTTTTTAGAACTGCTTTTCTCTTTAGAGTATGAGCCATCTCCTATAGTTATATTTTCGCTGCGGCTCTTACTGTTACTGCCACTATGCATGTTGCTGGATTCTAGAACCACATTTTCACCTCTCTCTCTTTTGATCGATTTATCTTTCTTGGTATTAAATTTTCCAGTCATCGCTCCATTTTGCTTACTTTTCGATCTTCCATTCATATAATTCACATTGAATTTACATCTCGAATCTGCATTAATCTGAATGTTAACAGGAGTTTCCCAAGGACGTGGAACAGCTTGTTCCATTTCTAATGCAGTGTAATCAGTCAGGCATTTATGACATCGTATACATTTATTCAATAAACTACAATAATACTGATATTTCATGCTACACTTAGGACACATGGTCCAAAATGTACCATCAGAGCAAGCTGATTTCTGAAGGTTTTTACTCCTGAACTGAAAATTCGTTGTGCTAGGAAATTTTGATGGACATGTCAATACTGTCGTGAATATGGCTTTTCTTTTCATGTCATAAGCAGTCCGTTTAGCCTGATCAGAAAGAACCATGTTTGCTTGACAAATTAACTTGAATGCTGCCTCAGCACCAGGAAACTTATTTTTATCTGGATGGAGTATACGAGCAAGCTTGCGGTACTGTTTTCTGATCAAAGAATCATCGGCCTTTTGCTCTACTTGAAGGATGCCATACCAGTCAAACTCATTATTGACTTTAGTCTCTGCACTACATTGTACATCACAAACCGTTAGCATCTGAGAGATGTTATCCAGTTCTGAAAAGAGTCGTTGAGCTTTGTGAACAAGATTTTTAGCTGAAGAAAAGTCTTTAATTTCCATTTTTCTTTCGGCAATTTCCTTAGCTCTGATAGCTTCTTCTTTGTTGCAATCCATAGCGCTTTCACAGGATTTTTTTTTTTCTAAAAAAAAGAGGAGATACAGAGGTAAGAAGGAAAGATCACCAGTTTTGCTCTCACATACAATATATGGAAAAAATAGTGCCTTTCTCTTGACTCTCTACATCCATGAGTCTGCATGAAGCAACAAATTGAATAATCAATATATATAATCCATGTTATTAGGGTAGAAAAATGAAAGAAGCAGTCAATTACTTTATATGCATATAGTAATGAGAATAATTGTTTAGTGTGACGTAGCGGCAAAACAATCAATAGCTGTGAGGTTAAATATAATTTATTAATATGATAATTAAGAAGATGTTTAGTCAGATAGATTATTACAGCAACATTAGCATCCACCAATTAGGTTATTTAGCACGATATAATTGCAGAGGAGAGCGTGATTAAAAACAGAAAGTTTTATCATTCCAGCAAAACTAACCGAGGCTTTTATAAGATGAAGAAACCACTAATCGCTTACTACTTCAGAAAAGAATAGCAGCCTGCAAAAATAGATTTTAAGATAAACTGGATGAAATTTATCTTTGTGTTATCGCGATCAAATTTTTGACTCAATAAGACTACACTAGCACAGTTCAACAAAGACGATTCATTTTGAAAATGACAATATTATTACTTAGACAAACATGTAAAACAGTCAAATTCCCCCCCAGAAACTAGCATTTCAAGGTCTGAAACGACATACTATCCATCATCGCTTAAACAAAGTGAATTTTCGATGACAATGTTCACATTTTCTACAAATTTGAAATGCTATTAAAGAAATTAAGCCTTGAAATGTACAAATCAACATATACATTCCTAAAGGCCAATCCATCACTCTCTCTCTCACACACACACAAACATACACGCGTGCATGTGTGTTAGGATCAGCAGCGCCTCATTATTTTGCCCTGCTTTTAGGCCCTTATTTCAACCACAAATTTGTATGTAAAAATTTGTTGTTCCTCGCTCACATCATACTATAGAGTCTTTTGACACATTCCAAAGACTAGCATCGTATCAGTGGATATACATGTGTATGTACAAATAAAAAACAATATCACTTTGTGTGTTTTGTTTATGTTTGATATTTAATGAAAAATCTAGTTGTTGAGAAGCACTAGTTTAAAGATATCCCTGGATGGAAAAACGTGAGGTTGGATGAAAAAAAGATCGCTAGTTTGAGTTCGGTAACGGTGGTAGACATAATACTTTATGACTTGCCTATAGCATATGTCGTGGATTTAGTTAATATTTTTTTAAAGATTACAAGCATGAATTTTGTTCTATGTGTGTGTATCAGAGGAGTCGAATGTTAACATATTTCCATTATCCATTGAACACGTGCTAATCTGTCTTTATGTTTAGATGATGACAAAAGAAAATACGTATAAATCCTAATATACAATATCATATCATAAAAAACAAACCATAATTTTTGTGTTGTAATTACACATGTAACATTTGTCTTCGACGCACACGCGCACACATATTATGTATCAAAACAAACAATTCGGTAAACATAAACTTCAACGACAAAATCAAGTCTTTCTCAATTCAAACTCCTTTGATATATCGCTAATTCAATCAGCAATCTGAAGGAACATCATGACAAACGAAGATATATCACATGCAATTTTTATACTCGTCAAAATTAGTACATTATTATATAGTAAACTTAAAATCATCGTCAGCTCCTATCATTGTGAAAAATACCATTTAAACACCGGTTTTGTATGAATAAAATTAGTTACACTTGTCCAACACCACTGTCCCAGTGGTTAGGTGCTCCAACTTGGGCATGTGAGGTCGCAGGTTTGAATCCTGCGCGGCGTGATTTGAATCACTGAACATATCTGACTGTAGTATGTTATATACTATCTATGACTTATAGTACAACTACGTACCACCATCTAAGTACCCATTTTTCAAAAAATAAAATTAGTTGCACTTTTATTGTTGATGACACATTTATTAAAGGGACATTTCACTAGAAGGACAAACTTTGCAGCCTAATTTGTTTCTACGACACACATCCACAAAAATTAATTTCAAGGCCAAAGTCAGCAGAATAATTACATTTAAGGACAAAGTCAGCAGTTCAATTACTTTTAAGGACATAATTTCATAGATTTTTAGGCCTTAGAAACTAATTATTTTTATTTTGTCCTTAAAAGTAATTATTTCAGTTGTGTGTCTTAGAAAATAATTGCACTTGCTAAATAGACCCTTGTGGCTAATTTCCACTTTATTAAATACCCCCACGTTTGGCATGTTACATGATTTTAAGAGCATGTTTGGCAACTACTTATAAGTGACTTATTTTAATTTTAGTGTTTGACAACTTGCAAGGAGCTTACAAAAATGTCTAATAAGTAGAAATACGAGAAGAAACAATTTATTGTTTATGATTTATGAACATGTTTTATAACTAGTTTTGACAAATTATTTTACTTGTTTTAACTTAAAAGTCAAATTGTCTCCAAATACTTCTACTTATGAATCACTATTTAAAACTACTTAAAGTTATTTAAAACTTCTTTTAAGGAGTTTCAAAATAAGCTGTTGTCAAACGTGCTCTAAATATCTAAATAAAATGAAATATTACTTAATTTAGTCATGTTAAAATGCAACGTTGATTCTCATAAATGAACTCTTCTTAATGTTTATACATGAACTTATCGTTGCATTCAGTATAGTTTCACTAATGTTATATGTTTATAATCAGATAGCTTGGATTTCATGTTCTTAACTTCTTATTTACCACTATGTTTGTATAACTCTCACGTTGTAAGCTAAGTATTCTGTGTCCGTAAGAAGCAATTAATTTAATCATTTGCACACGAGCACGCACAAATACACACACCTAAATTGTTATATAAGTTTAACCAACTTTATATTGAATAACTGATCTAACTGTTTAGGATGATAATATTGGAAAAAGTGTCTGGAAAATAATAAGCATATTTTATTTTATTTCTTTCCATGCTTCCAATGTTCTCTTGAACCCTTGTTTTTAAATAATTGGACTGGCTTGTAGGATGGTAACATGATAGATCGAATATATTAGATAGTGAAAACCTCAATTTAAGTAACAGGTTCAATCAACATAATGCAAGGTAAGAAGTTGTTTTATGTAATGCCAAACATACATTGGTTTTGTGCATTATTTAACTACAACAGCATTTTGTAAATAAATAAATAAATATACAAACAAAGTCTTGGTGCTTTATGTAATGGGTGTTGGCCCACTTCATCAATTTTATACATGAACTGACTTTATAGTACCAAGGTATCAGTCGGAGTGACAAGCTTCCGGCCATGCCATCTCGGTTTCTATGTTAATCAAGATGGAATCAGGTTTCAGTCATTTACCCTAAAATATCGTTTTTTACAGGTTGGCGGAAAAAAAGAAAAAGAAGAAGAAGAAGCCCTTTCGATTTCTCAAAAAATTAAGGCTGAGAAATAGAGAATCAAAACAAAAAAGTCTCAAAATCCGAATGAATTCCAATGCTATGTCGATTCAACGCATTTAAAGTAAAAAGATTTGAAGAAACTGCAAGGACTTGAGTTTATTTGTACAAATCAGAAAAAGTGTGTCAAAGAAGGGAAAGAGGGGATGATATTGTTGATGACACACTTCTCCTAATTTGGAAACAGATTCTTTATTGTTTTTGTCTTAATTAATGTCTGCGAAAGAGGGGATGATAGTGTCCTTATCAGATTTTGATTTCTTGAAATTGATGGTTTCCACTTTTCAATTTTCTACTGAAGACACCGATTAAATATTGGAAAGGACTTTATTGGCAGCAAAATATGATGAAGACCTAGGTATAGAATTGTCCAATACATCAAACACCTTTGAGTAGCTATTTTTGTTGATAACTTTGTCAACTGAATTTTGATTTGTATCCTTCAGGTTCATCTTTTTAGTTCTCGAACTTTTTAATATCTTGATATTTTGGATTGTTGTGAGAGTGAAAATTTCATTATCCCTAAATCACTAAACATTTTCTCCCCAAGCGCAATCATTCGATCACACTTATTTTTAAAATCACCGCCCTAATTATTCTCTGAAGAAAAAAAGGATCGTATAACAAGCACATGCACAAGCACGCGCACGCGCACACACACGCACGCGCACACATATTCCTTGTAATTCATCCTTTGTTCGAATGCATCTTGATATGTTTCAAATTGAATCATTGCTTGTATTCTGTCAAGTTTTGGAGTGGGATTGATCTTCCCTATAACTCCATATGGATCAAATATTCGATGAAGTTTATTTTCTGAAATAGGGTAAAGAGCAATATGCATTGTAACCGGTAGATTCTTATTGATTCTTGAATCAGATTTCGAATTGAATATGCAATTTGTGAATCGTCTAGCGTTGATACCAATTTGTAAGGGCCCAATCCCATACCTTATTCCCTTGTAATCATGTTTACACATAGTTTTCTTTTAAAAAAAAATAAAAGGAAAAGAGAGGAGTAACGAGATTGCAGACTTTTTATTTCTTAATTCATTTATACCTCACAATAAAATATGATCTGTCTTATATAAGCCTAATAAAAATAATCAGATCTTAATAAATAGGATAAAAATTCTAAATGATAACCACAATAATTAACTTAGCCCAAGATCAAATTAATAAACCATTGACCTAATAAAACTATACGCTCTTACAGAAAAAATTGTGATAGAACAAATTTAAGTGCCTCAAAAGCTCAAAATCGAAATGAAATACTTACCTCTCACAGAATCAAAAGACCCATCTCCTTTCCTCTGCTAAAATCAAAGACACTCCTATGCTGCAAAAATGAAGGTACGTCATCTCTTTTTCTTTCGTTGCAGCTGTATTCTTTTGTTTAATTATAGATGATGAAATTATAAAGAAGGGCAGAGGGATAAATTAGGGATCCCTTTTGGTCGGGTTGCTTTTAACGGGCTAGGCTGTGATTTAGTAAATTGTTACTCTATATTTGATTTTACTACATTTATTTCTAATTTAAGTTTAGCTAGTTGTTATATTGAATTGTTAATTTAATTAAGTTAATTTAGTTAACTTTTACATGAGAAATAACATTCATCCACTTTCATCAAAAAAATAATGAAACTCGAAACTCAAACTTCCGAAATCTGAAAAGTTTAATAAAATACCAAAAGTTTCAAATTGCCGCTGGGATGAAACCTCAAACCTTGGTTTTACATTCAATTGTTTAATTAAAGTTGGAATGCATTGTCAATATCAATAAACTCATAAGACATTTCAATGTAATCATGGACAGAGCTGGCCCGGGGGGAAGCCCATCAAGCCCATGGGCTGGGGCAACCCCCAGGCTTAGGGCAACAAAAAAACAAATTGAACTACGCTCAAAATTTTCACTTTCTCCTCCCGCTCAACTCTCTAATTCCATCGAGTGACAAAATTTAGAGTTTGGCTTCAACTCTAATCCCATCGCCGAATCTCATTTGTGTCGCTTTGTCCATCTCCATTTACTGTCCCGACCATCTCCATTTGTTGCCCCGGCCCTCTATTCTCCATCGCCGAAGACCGCTACTTGCTGCTCCCTCCAACCTTTTAGACGAATTAAGGTCATTTTTTAATTGCTTTTTAAATCAAGGAATGAATCTTATTAGGTTTATTTAGTTGTTTGTTTAGTGGTGTTGTGAGTTGTGTGTTTTCTTTCTTATGTCAGTTTGCATGTATATATATACGTTCAGATGTACATGTTTCTTTTATACTGCATTTTGGGCTTTGGGCTGCATTTATCAGCCTTTGTTCATGTACATAAACTGATTAACTGAAGTATGAAATATGTTTTTCCCTCTTTCATTATTTTCACTCTGACAACATGGTATCAAAGCCACGAAAATCCAATATCCAAAATCTATTGAGGAAAAGAGCTTGAATCTGTGAAGATGGGAGAATCCACTGAAGAAAGCAAGGATAAGGTTTCGATGGATGCGATGCAGTTGATGCCTAAAATTACAGATCACAAATTGAACAATCTGAACTTCTTGAATTGGAGTAAGACGATTCGATTGTATCTTCGCAGTATAGATAAAGATAATCATCTAACCGAAGATCCACCTGTTCCGGAATCAAAAGCTGAGAAGGATTTGATGTGGCTCAGATCTGATGCTCGACTGTTCTTACAAATTAGGAATTCAATTGACAGTGAGGTAATTGGTCTAGTCAATCATTGTGAATTTGTTAAGAAATTGATGGAATATCTAGAATTCTTATATTCTGGAAAAGGGAACTTAACTCGAATGTATGATGTATGTAAGTCCTTTTATCGAGCAGAGAAGCAAGAACAAACTCTAATGAGTTATTTTATGAATTTCAAAAAGGTGTATGAAGAATTCAATATGCTTCTTCCATTTAGTTCAGATGTTAAGATTCAGCAACAACGACGTGAGCAGATGGCTTGTATGAGTTTCTTAGCTGGCTTACCATCAGAATTTGAAGCTGCTAGGTCTCAAATCTTATCTGGATCTGATATCCCCTCTTTGCAAGAAGTGTTTAGTAGAGTACTTCGTTCTGATGTTACTCAATTGTCAAATAAAGTGGAGAGTGCTTTGGTTAGTAGTAACAGAAACTATGTACAAAGAAATCAAGGTCAGAATAATCCAGCGAGATCAAATGCCCCAGAGTTCATAAATTCAAATAAAGGAAAGTTTTGCATATATTGCAAGAAGCCAGGGCATATGAAATTTGAGTGTAGGAAGCTTCAGTAAAAGAATTCACAGTTAAATAAAGATATGAAGTCTGTTCTTATGTCAGCAGAAGATTATGATCAATATATGAAGATTCAAGGTTTATTGAAGAAAGAATCAACAACAAAGGAATCAGGATCTTCTGTTTCAGCTATTGCTAATTCTACAAGTCAGACTAAATGGATCATAGATTCTGGAGCAACTGATCATATGACAGGTAATAGTAAATTAATTTCAGATATACACTATAAACAATCTACTCATACGGTTACATTGGCTGATGGATCACAAGCATTTGTTCAAGGAATTGGAAAGTTGAGGTTAAGTTCACATTTATTATTAAATTCAGTATTATACCTGCCAAAGCTATCATTCAATTTGATATCTGTAACTCAAATTACTAAAGATCTGAAATGTAGCATATCATTCTTTCCTGATCATTGTGAATTTCAGGATCTAACCACGAGGAATATTATTGGTAGAGGTGAAGCATGTGGTGGATTGTATGTGTTTGACAATGTACCATCAAAATCTACAAGTTGTTCAAGTGTAACCTCTTCTGCAATTCAGTTGCATTGTCAGCTAGGACATCCATCATTACCTTTGTTCAAGAAATTATGTCCACAGTTTAGCTCTTTATCTACATTACACTGTGAGTCTTGTCAATATGCAAAGCATCATCGGGTTAGCCTATATCCTAGTGTGAATAAAAGGTCTAGTTCATTTTTTGAAGTTGTACACTCTGATATTTGGGGTCCATCTACAGTTGTATCAAAGCAAGGATATAGATATTTTGTTACATTTGTTGATGATTATACACGTGTGACTTGGTTGTTTCTAATGAAAAGTAGATCAGAATTGTTTTCTATATTTTGTGTTTTTTGTGCTGAAATACAGAATCAATTCAATGCATCTATCAAAATATTGAGAAGTGATAATGCTAAGGAATATACAAGCAATCAGTTCCACTCATATATGACACAACATGGCATTCTTCATGAGACTTCGTGTGTAGATACAGCAACACAAAATGGAGTAGCAGAGAGGAAAAATAGGCACTTACTAGAAACTGCTAGAGCACTTCTCTTTCAAATGAATGTTCCAAAGAGTTTCTGGGCAGAGACTGTAAGTACTGCATGTTTTTTGATTAATAGAATGCCTTCAACCATTTTAGATTATCAAATACCTTATCAAGTCTTGTGTCCAAGCAAGCAGATTTACCCAGTGAAACTAAAGATATTTGGTTGTACATGTTTTGTTAGAGATGTCAATCCACAGTCAACAAAATTAGATCCCAAGTCACTTAAATGTATTTTTCTTGGATATTCAAGGCTACAAAAGGGGTACAAATGCTTTTGTCCAAAGCTTAACAAATACATTGTATCTGTTGATGTTAACTTTGTTGAAGATGAACCCTTCTATTCATCACCAGTAGTTCCTCCAACCCAAAAAATTAATGATGAATCAATTATAGAAGAAGATGATGAATTTTTGACAATTCCTGTTATGTCTACACATAATCATGAACATAGTGGAAATGAGGATTCTAATTCAAATACTTCATCCTCATCTGTATCTGCTCTAGAGGATACTCAACTACCAATGTTGAATACTGATTTACCTATTGCTTTACGTAAAGGGAAGAGAAAATGTACTTATCCCATTTCCTCATGTGTGACATATAATAACATATCCTCTAAATCTTATGCATTTATATCTACACTGGATTCAATTCCTACTCCAAAAACAGTTTAAGAAGCACTATCAAATAAAGAATGGCATGATGCTATGCTAGAGGAAATACATGCTTTAGAACAGAATGAAACATGAGAGTTAGTGCAGTTACCAGATAATAAAAAAGCAATAGGTTGCAAATGGGTGTATTCAGTCAAATTAAAGTCAGATGGATCTCTTGAAAGATTGAAAGCACGTTTAGTTGCGAAAGGATATGCTCAAACATATGGGGTTGACTACTCCGAAACATTCTCGCCTGTGGCTAAAATGACTTCAATAAGGATATTCATATCCTTGGCAGCACAGAACAGCTGGGTACTACATCAATTAGACATCAAGAATGCCTTCCTCCATGGAGATCTGGTTGAAGAAGTGTATATGGAGCAACCTCCTGGGTTTGTTGCTCAGGGGGAGTATGGAAAGGTGTGCAAGTTAAAAAAGAGCTTGTATGGTCTGAAGCAAAGCCCCAGAGCATGGTTTGGCAAATTCAGTCAGGCAATAGAAAAGTTTGGGATGAAGCAAAGCAAATCTGATAATTCAGTCTTCTATAGGAATGAGAAAGGTATATTGATTCTATTAATTGTGTATGTAGATGATATTATCATAACTGGTAATGATAGAAGAGGAATCTCTTCACTCAAGACATTTATTCACTCACAGTTTCACACAAAAGAATTGGGAGAGTTAAATTACTTTTTAGGCATTGAGGTGATTAGAGAGAACGGCAAAATATGTCTGTCACAGAGAAAATACACTCTTGATCTTCTGAAAGAAACAGGGAAATTAGGTGCTAAGCCTTGCAATACACCTATATTAGTTAATACAGTTTTGACAAAAGAAGGAGAATTGTTTGAGGACCCTGAGAAATATAGAAGGCTGGTTGGTAAACTGAATTATTTAGTGGTGACAAGGCCTGATATTGCTTACTCAGTGAGCATGGTGAGTCAATTTATGACTTCACATACTGTTGATCACTGGAATTCTTTGAATCAAATTTTATGTTACCTGAAAAATACTGTTGGACAGTGTATAGAATACACAAATCAGGGGCATAACAAAATTGAAGCATTTGCTGATGCTGATTGGGCTGGTTCAAAAGTGGATAGGAGATCTACTACAGGATTTTGTGTACTGATGGGTGGTAACTTGATTTCATGGAAGAGCAAGAAACAAAACGTGGTATCTCGGTCAAGTGCTGAGTCAAAATATAGGTCAATGGCTAACACAGTGTGTGAATTGATGTGGATTAAACACTTGATGGATGAAATAGGACTGAAGTGTGAGTTGCCTATGAGACTGTGGTGTGATAATCAAGCAGCTCTTCATATTGCATCTAACCCGGTTTTCCATGAAAGAACAAAGCATATAGAAGTGGATTGCCACTTCATTAGAGAGAAAATTCAGCAAGGAGTAATTTGTACAAGCTATGTGAAATCTGAAGAACAGCTGGCTGACTTACTAACTAAATCACTGCATGGCAATAAGATTAAATTTCTGTGCAACAAGTTGGGCATATATGATTTGTATGTTCCAACTTGAGGGGGAGTGCTGTGAGTTGTGTGTTTTCTTTCTTATGTCAGTTTGCATGTATATATATACGTTCAGATGTACATGTTTCTTTCATACTGCATTTTGGGCTTTGGGCTGCATTTATCAGCCTTTGTTCATGTATATAAACTGATTAACTGAAGTATGAAATATGTTTTTCCCTCTTTCATTATTTTCACTCTGACAACAAGTGGGAAATACTGAGATTGTCTATTTAATTTAGAAATTGAATGTATTGGATGAGTTTTATTAGGTTGATTTAGTTGTTCGGTGGGAAATATTGACAATTTTAGTTGTTCCACATGAGTGAATTTAACTTTCCAAACTACTATATGGTTGTTTAGAAATTGGATAAATCATGAATGGATTCCATTTATTTTGTTTAGTCGATTAATTCACTACATTATCTATTGATTAACTTAAATTGGTTGATTAATTCACTACTTGGCACCTGCTATTAAGCATCACAAACTGGCATCGTATTATTCTATAGGTTGTAGTTTGTGATGTAGTTTGCTTATTATCAAAATATCAAATATGAGTATTATTGTTCCTTCATGCCATAAGCAAATCATTCTTGTTTGTTCAAGTTGTATGTTAGAACTTATAAACAGAGAGCACATAAATGTAAGGATAGTTCAGGTGGATGTTAAAACTTAAAACTCATAAACAGAAAGTATACATAGGAGACGTACGCTAGTTAACAAATAAAGCTGGAATTTAGACTCATGATGAAACGAACAGGTGATGTTAATTTATTTTATTTTGTGACATCTCCTGAAAGTTGATTTAATTGGATTGGATGTATAAATGTTTTGTTACCTTAGCCAGGTCGTGTTGATGTATATTTTGTGGCATGTTGAAATTAAGCTTAGCAAACTTAAGAAAAGTAGGTTTCATGTATACTTCCTTCTCATAAAGAAAACAAAACAAAAAACGACAAAAAAACCACAAAATTTTATATAGACAACAAAATTCAAGTGTGGCTTAGGCAATGGATTATTTGGGCCTAAAACTTAAAACTCATAAACAGAAAGCATACATAGAAGACGTACGCTGGTTAACAAATAAAGCTGGAATTTAGACCCATGATGAAACGAACAGGTAATGTTAATTTATTTTATTTTGGTGACATCTCCTGAAAGTTTGATTTAATTGGATGTATAATGCTTTGTTACCTTAGCCAAGTCGCGTTGATGTATATTTTGTGGCATGTTGAAATCAACCTTAGCAAACTTAAGAAAAGTAGGTTTCATGTATGCTTCCTTCTCGTAAAGAAAACAAAACAAAACCAAAAAAAACAAAAAAAAAACCACAAAATTTTATATAGGAACGAAAAACAAAATTCAAGTGTGGTTTAGGAATGGATTATTTGGGCCAACACTGATCATGGGTAGGGTGGAGCGTTTAGCGTTGAGTTCCAAAATGCAAGGCGCCAACGGACGTCACCATCCAAAGCAAAAACAGGATGCTTTGAGACTCCTATGCCAGCTCCAAAAAAAAAAAAAACAAAAAAAAAACAAAAAATAAGCGCAATCTAAGATGATATTAAGTAAAGCCTTTGACAACATGCATTACCTACTTGAGTTATTCAGCCTATACATACTGATCGGCAAGATATAAAATGCAGTAATACACATTATCAGGTGATTTCTATTAATTTTATTGCAACATTTGATGAAAATGTTCTAGTTTTTCAAAGGTAAATCTTTCCAAACGTGTATGATAATACTAGCTAATACAAATAGAAATACAAATCAAACTTTAGACCATGAGTAACTTTATAAGCACAAGCTGAATCTTCTACTATTTGTAGTTAGACCATCTTAAGCTTCACCTTTACAACCATCCTATATTATGTTTACCAAATTGACTTCATAAAGTTGGATTGTAAATATAACCACTCTGTAACTGAATGCCGAATTGTTCAGTGAACCTAGGGTGAATGCAAGAAACCCATTGTTTAATAATTATTTAGTTTACAAATATAGCAAATATTTGCACACAACTAATCCCTGCGATCAATGCACTGAATAACACTGAAATCCCAAAACAAGACAAGTTATCGACCATCAAGAAATAGGTAGCAAAATTATCAAAACCCTAAATGTTAAGAGACGCAAATTTATAGCAAACCAATTGGTCAAAACAATAACTACAAAAAATTATGAATAAAGGTACTCACGATAATTGGAATCTGAAGCGAGAGAATCTACGAAGAAGAAAAAATGAGAACGACTTTTGGGATTTGAGAAAGTAATCCCTGATTTTCTGAGATTCCGTTGTAAGTTAGTACTGTTTGATTTCTTTTTGAGTTTCCTGGTTTGTGTCGTGTCTCAAAACACAAAAATTCAAATAAAATTGTTTTCTATTTTCTATATTAGTTTCATTTTTTAAAATTGTGTGTTTTTCAATCATACACGAAAACACAAAACCAAAAAGGATAAACCAAGCGGGGCCTACATTTTGGGCTTTTTAAGGGAACGATGTTCAGAATAAAATTTGCGTTAATGCAATAAGCCCGAAAAGTAGGCCAGAGTTTAGACCCGAAAATATGTAGACCGTTGGATAATAATGCACCCCCGATTCAGCCATTTGATTCCATTTCGCACAATTCGCAGCTTCTTTTTTTGCCCTCTGTAGCAGCTTTCTAAAATTTGAAGTTTATGGATTAAGATACTGTTTGTTTCCCCAAAGGAGCAGTTATCAACGTGGGAATGAAAAAGCTGTTCGGCTGTTGTAAATATGTTTGGTTGAAAAATTCAATCAGTGTGGCCGACCCAAACATCTAATGTTAAGGTTGAGCTAAAATTTATAACTTGTTCAAGTTCAAAATCTGAAGAAATGGTCTTGTCCTTTTCTTATTACGAGCATTACCACGAGTTGCTTTGTCACAAATGATATATGTTTAATCGTACTTTTGCATTGAAATAAGATCCACTGGTAGTTTTAGTTTTTATTTCTAAGCTGTGACATCTGATTTTTTTTCCTTTCAGTTTTATTTCTATTATTAATTAACTGATAAAGAATAAATTTTCAAAATCTTTTTGTCGCATCCTATTTTTAAGTGATATGATTTGATATGACAATATTTGTAGACTGACATCTTAAATTGGTGAAAAAGACTTATTTGTTAGATTCTATATTTATGTGATATTAAGATTTGATTTGGCAGTATTTGCAGAGAAAAATTTTGGATTGTAAAATAAATATAACAATTCTTAGTTTTCCTTTTCTATTCAAATTAGCAAAGCAGCCGCACTCCACAACATCCATATATTTTGTTCTTACCGATGCTATCAATATTTTGTTGTAGAGTAAGATGTATTATTGTACATCAGTAATAACTTCGTTATAAATTGATCATGGTGCTCATAATATAAATTGACAATATTCTCACTGTATAATAATAACTCACGGGGTTTAAAGGTGTCATGAATTAAAGTGGGCAAACGCAACTTAATTCTCTTTAGTGGTTTACGAGTCTGTTAGGTTCTTCTGAGTATATTCAAAATAATAATAACGACGACGACAAATAACAAAAATAACTCTAATATTATACCGTCTCTTACTATGTGATCCCTGTGCTCAAATTACTATCTTTATTGTTTAAGCTCTTAATTACTTAAGATGATTTATGCATGCTATAAACTTTATGCTTTGTTTTTGAGTAGCTCTACACATCAAGTCTCTATCTCTAATGTTATTATAAAAAAATCCTTTAGAATTGAATATGTAAATTAGATACATGTTTTCTGAGTCAGAAAATGCAAACTAGTTTGCAGTTTCTAATAAAAAAGTGCAATTTAACTAGCGTTTTTCAAAAATAAATTTCTTTGTTCAGATATAGTAATATTGTTATTAAGTACAATTTTAGTAAATAAATCGAATTTTATAGAATTTTTTATTTTTTTCTCGAAATTTGCAAGTCAACTTGCATTTTATGTCAGAAAAGTGCTAGTTGACTGTTTTTTCTGTTTTTAAAAAATAAATACCTAATTTAAATATCCATTGGTACAGTAACTTTCTTATAACAAGATAAAGAACAGGGATGTGTAACTTTTTTTACAATTGTTTGCCGTCAAAATAGTTAAATAATTGTTATATCAGGCATTATCAGCGCACTGCCATTATGAATGCGAGCTACATGACTAAAATGACAAACTATATTCATACATCATTAATTGTTTTACCTACACCATAAAAAAATATAATTACATATTAGACAAAAGGCCCTTATTTAAGAAATAAAATAAAAATCAATATTAACGAACCACAAATTCATAGTATAATCGATATAGTATCTTTCGTGAAGTAACTAAACATCATTAGTTGAATTAAGTTAAATTCTTTTAGGTATCAAATTCTATTTATACAGTTTCAAGTTATATTCATGCGAAGTCAATTTTAACACTTTTCACTTTAAATTAAATATAAAGTTTAAAATTACTATTAAAATCACTATGATTCGTACAATATTGAATTATTCTCTATCTTTTACTTAAATTAAATCAAATTTAAATTTAACATCAAAATTGAATTAGTTTAAAATTTTAATATTCGGAAATTAAATTAAATTTCTCTATAGAAATGATTACATAAATTTGAATTCCATTTAAAGTATTTGAATTTGAAAATTGAAATTTGCAAAAATGAATTTGAGAACTTTATTTTGATTAATGCATGAGGGAGAGAAGGAGAAAATTACTGAATTGAGATTAGCGTTTTGCTTTATTCCAAATTGAGAGTAGTTTTATAATCTGTGTGGTGTATATTAAGTAAAAAATATTATATCTGATTTTTAGTAAATTTTTCGGTGTATGTATATCAATTTACAGTATATGAATAGAATTTGGCTATGAAAATAGACAATCGAGAATTCAACGAATAGTATGGATGTACAATATTAACGAAACTAGCTTACTGGTAAAATACGTAGATGAGAAATTAGCAAATAATATGGGGGGTAATATATTAGTAAAATTCGTATTAGGGTTCAAACAACGTGCAACTAATGTTTTTTTTTGAGTGTATTGCCATAACATTTTTTTATACTTCCATATTGGTTAAATTTGATATTGGCTATTAGTAATTAACTTAGACATGGTTGTTGGTTCAAGTTATGAAAATACTTTACATAAATGGCTATGACTAATATATATGTGTTAGACTTTGCTTTAAATAATTATTTTTAACTCTATTTTAAATGAAAAAAAGTAAATAAATCACGAATGGAAATAAATTATGGTTTCGACTAATTATTGTTTGGATATTACTTCTATTACCGACAACTTGCAGTAGCATACTCCATCTTAAATACAAACATAGTTACTAGTATCACATGATTTATATTATAATGCATATTATTAATTTTCTTTTTATTATCAGAAAGCAAAGTTGAAAAACTGGTATATTATCAAACTATTTAGTAAATTCTGAGTTCGTTTAACTTATATGAAATAATAATAGTTTTATAATATAGGAATCGAGACTTATTATTTAGTAAATTCAGCAATCTTTCCTTCACAGACAAGACCAAATTATTTTCGAATGAAATTTTGATGATCTTCCCTGCTTTATTCTTTCATTACAACTCTTTCGTGGCTTTATAGTTCCTTACTTGAGTTCATGTTGTTTTACTGTAAGCACCAAATCTGATTTTTGAAATTTTTACTTAGGCCACATTTGGAAAGCAAAAGTTATTTTGCTTATTTCAAAAGTACTTTTGCATTTAGGAAGTCAAAAATTCAAAAGTTCAAATGGCAAACTTTTGACTGACTTTTGATTTATAAGTTTAAAAAAATCCAAATTAAAATTTTGAATTTAAAAATGCTTATAGTGAAAATTTTGAATTTAAAAATTCAATGTCTAAAATTTTGAATATGAAAATTTAGAGATGCAAACTTGAAATTATGATGATTCAAATTTTGAATTTTCTAATAAAGTTAGGGATATACCCATGAGGCAATTATGTAATTTGTCATATATATCAAACTCCGTGGCTGATCTAGTTCATAATTATGGTATTTGATTTCGCTATATACTTTGATATATAGTGATATAACTAATTAAGTAATTAATTAAAAGTATATTAATAAAAGAATCCTTAAATGAAATGTTATGTGACTGTAATTGCAAATGGTTGCAATAGTGATTAATTAATCATAATATAAAATAACATTTCATTTTAGATATTCCTGATTGAACTATTTCGAGAAAGGAAATAGATGCATTCATTGAGACCATAGTATGTAACGCTCCCGATATGTTGCACGGTGTATTACAAATGGTGGCTAGGGCGTCAAGTGGTTACATACCGATACTTATTGGATAACCATGGAATGATCCACTTGAGAGTTTTTAGTTGGTTAATAATAACTAAGGTTAAACATGAAATTTCAAAATGAACACATTACATAGTTCTCTCGACTTGAGAATATTATTGAACATCAATATGTATACTCCACTTTTATCATAGTTAAATTATGGTATGACGTCCGTCGAACTATTACAATTGGGTCTAAGTTAAAAGCATTGGAAGCAAAACACTATTTAATAAAGAATTCGTCTTCTTGCTTATATGAGGTTAGTGTCATGGTCAAATGTAGCCAACTCAAAGTCAAAGTCTTTGTCATTAATAATAATGTTATTATTAAACCATGGACATTATGTTTGGACTAATCGAGTTAAATGTGGACGATATTAGAATTTTGACCAAAACCAAATTACAAAATCCTGAAGTGATATAGCTTTGACAAAAATTGGTGTAAATAATTATACTATCGGATATGATTTAAAGTAGTATAATTGGATTTTATCGAAAAGATGTCTAGGAGATAAATTCGACCAAGCTGCCATACCACCAACTAAGATGATGTGTAAACATTAATATTCAAATTATTCGATATTAGCCATTGACTTAATTTACACATTTGAGTTGAAAAACCATAATAATGAATACTCCAAAATACCACATGATATAATTGATTTATAATTGCTGTAAATTAATTAAATCAATTAACAGAACATTAGTTATTAAATTTTATTTGATTTTGGATGTTATTAGTATTTAACTAAATGTGTGTATAAAGTTATATATGTACATATCGATATACGATATCAATGAAAAATTAAATTTGATTTAAAACAATTACTTAATAAATTGGCTTGGGAATTTTTAAGGCTCATCCATGGCTGTTCACAATTTGAAGAGGGGTATGGTTTTAAAGAGTTCAAATTTGATTTGAAATGGCAAGAAAAGAATGAGTACAATGAGGGAGAAAATATTTCCACTTTTACCTCTTCTTAATACAATTTAAACCACTCACCCTCTTCATATTTTTTGCTCTATCCTCTTTCATATTTGGTCATGATAATGCGGAAGGTAACAAAAATTTTAAGCAAAGAATCCAAAACAAAATCAAATAGTTAAAGATGGTGTTTGTTTCTAGATCATAGCAAAATTCGAAGGCTGATTCAGTCCAATCGTGGAGTCATGCAATCATTATAACACAGACATGTTTCGGATGTAATATTTTACATAAACAAATAATAGTTTATTGGGTTTCAAATCTATTTTAAATTTGCTAAAGGATTTTACAACATGTTAATACATATTTATAATATATATGTTAAATTATTTAAAAAATATTTTTAATCTATATGCAAATTATTTTAAATCATGAAAAATAAAAGTAAAAAATTAATCTATTTCCGTAAAAAATAATTAATGAATAATTTTAAATTCATTTTAAATATATTAATATATATATATATATATATATATAATCACAACGGATTTAATAAAAAAACTAATCTTTTAAAAAACCATACGACCAAAATAAATAATCAATATTCATTTGTTTTACTAATAAAATTATCAAGCTTATAAAAAAAATATAATTTTAAAAATTGGATATTAGTATATGTGTATGTATGTGTTATGAATATAATATAAATACTATGAATATATATATATATATATATATATATATATATAAAAATATGTAGTATTTTGAATTCAAAATTTATAAATAGGCATTTTGTTTAAAAACATAAATCTAATTTTAATTTTTTTAAGTCAACATAATATTTTATATATCAATTTAAAATATATTGAATCAATCAAAATCAATTTAATCAAGACACACACACTCCTCTTCAATCTTTTCCCTTCCTTAAGATAGAATTCTTATCCCTGGATAGTTCTAAGTGACTTCAATTGTTGCCTTGAACTTGATGATAGGAGTGGAGGTCTGCCTCTTGCTCCTAGGGACATTATGCCACTCAGTATTGCAATCTGTGCCTCCTGCCTTTTGCCAATCAACAAATCAAATGCCAAGTTTTCCTAGAACAACATGAGTGGAAATGGGGTCTGAACCTTTTCTACCTTATATCAAGCCTTTTGCAACTTCCCTTCATTATCTACTTGGCCTAACGTCTCTATCTTTCTTCCTGAACTAATCCTATCCTACTTCTCCCCCTTGATCTTGTCAACTGGCTTCCTAGTTGTTAAAGAAAAAAGAAGCTTTAAATTTTATAACGCCTAGATCAATGATTTTGAGTACATAAACATAGTGTCTAGTTCATGGTCTAATAATTTTTTTGGCAATCTTATGTATGTTTTGTGCAGGAAGAATGTAAAAACCCATAATTTTATCACTTAAATCTAGAATATTTAATCAATTTTAAATATTCAAATAATTGATTTTAAATGTTAAATAATACATTTTTATTAATTATATAATGATAATAAAAAGGTTTTATAAATATGTGAACTCATTTTAGAAAGAAATTAGCTTCATCGCGCTTTTGCAATTCGACGTCACGTTTTTGCAGTTAGAAAATATAAGTTTCTAAAAATTATAATAAATGTTATATATATAATAGCTTTAATAAACTTAATATAATTTTTATATAATGATAATAAAAATTTTATAATAGTTTTATAATATATTAACTTGTTTTATAAATACGAGTGTAATGGCACGCCCTTCGCGCGTGAATTATTTTTGTTATAAATTGTATATATTTAAATTTGTCAAAAAATAATTTTTTATTTCAAGGGATACTAAGATTTTATATTTGTAGAGAAGTATTTTGAATTTTAAATAAAGTTTAATTTTATATCCTATTTTTTTAAAAGCATTTTGAATTTGTAAAGTATGTTTAATTATTATATCCTACTTTTAGGGGCGTTTGAATTTTTATTTCTGTTATTAATTACTAAAGAATGAATTTAATTTTATATTGGTTTAAATTTTTATTTCTGTTATTAAATGGTAAAAAATAACTTTGAAAAAAGTTTATTCGTAAGATCCTATTTCTAAGTGATAATAAGATAAGTACGTTTTGAATTGTTAAAAAAAATTAACTATTAAATCCTATTTTTAGGCGATGGTAATATTTAATAATATTTATAGAGGGGCATTTTTGGTAGTTCACGTTGATACCAAAAAAGTGTGACACCAAAGGTATTACAACTATTATTAAAGATAACAAATTTCGTCGTGCTTTGGCAGTTCAACGGTGCACTTTTGCAACATTTGTTTTAATATTCTAAAATATGGTTTTATAATTCAAATGAGATCGTTTTAATTATTTAAAAATGGTAATAAATATATTTTCATGATTTGTTTAGCAATATATATAGTTTAACTGAAAAGTAAAAATATGACCGGAATTCAGATTTCGGATTTTCAACGGTTTAACGAATAAAAGTTGTAATAAAATATTGCACAGTTGTTTGTTGTTTTGTGCACATACATACACATGTATATACATGTCATACATGCACATATACTTATACATATATGTTGAATATGCGCTTTGCGCTTATATGATTTTTGTTTGATGATAATAAACATATATACATTCGTTTAAATGTATTTGTTAATATACTATTCTATTTTTCACAGTTTAAATAAATATTTGTTGAATAAAATAAATTACACAGAATTTGAATTCAAACAGATATTTTATTCAAATAAATATTTATTACATTTTTGAATAGTACAATTTCAAGCTCTCACTATAACCATACAACTTTGATTACGTCACATTTTTCATATTTACAATTCACCTCACTACATATCACTCACACTCGTATCTATCTTCAACTGCATTCCAGTTTGAATCCAGCATTTGAGAAATCTGCAAAAATATAAACTAACGCAGTAAAATTGAAAAAGAAATATTTTTGCAATTCAAAAATAAAAGATAATTTTTGAAAATATGATTTGCCTCAGTTATTTGGGTTGTTCGTCATCATTTAAATTTGAATTCATCATATACGAACAACTTGTGACATACACAGTGTATCACTGTATATGTCACAAGGCCGTGCACACCAATATACACTTGATTGATTTACAGGGACAGGTGAGCACAGGTCAAACCCAAATAAAAAGCCGGGTTCAACTCACGTGCAAATAACATAAAAGTCACAACTCTCAGCACAAGGTCAAACCCGAGTTTTAAAACTGGATTCAACTCAGGTGCAACTAAAATGCACACATGAATGCTATGATCAAAGTATGCATGTATATGTATCGACCAGGCAGCGACATGCTTGAAGACCACAGCAAAACCAACAGTGGCAGTTAAAGCAACATCAAGTTGAAACAGTTTCATGTAACAGATAATGCACAGGATACATGATTAGTACACAAACAACAAGCTGCGGTAAAGCATGAACATGTGTGGACAATGAAAACCAAAGCCATCAGGTCATAATGGATTAACTTGAGCTCAAGAATGATCAAGTGCAGACAAATGAAACAACATGCAAATGCATCAATAAACCAACTGCAAGCTCAAACCGAAACACAAGTGCACAACCAAATCATTACTTCAATGAAATGCAAACTGCCTCAAAAATGAATACAACATGAAGCTCTGCTACTCAAGGCAACTAGGAATGAACAGTTTCACAAATGCAAAGATCAGAAAAGTGAGCAATGCACTAAGCAAATGAAGCAACATACATATATATATACACATACATGAATACAAATGGTCAAGTGGCAAGGTCAAGTACAGGTCGAAGCAAAAACATCACAGCATTACCATCTAACAGCAAAAAAAAAATACCACAAGCCTCAGCAATATGCACATAAACAAGATACAACTGAAACAAGCCAGGATGCATCAGCCTCAACATCAGGTTCAAAACAAAACAATGGCTAGAACAAGACTCGACTAAATACAATGCCACAATGAAACAACTCCACTGACTCAAATGAACTCGAACAAATAACCAAATAACATCATGATTGAAATTCAAGTACCAGAGAAGAAGGTCGAAGACTACAAGATGAACGAAATTCAACAGTTCAGAGAAATTCACGAACCAAACAAAATACTAGCAAAACCGAAGTTGAACAAGTCAATCAAGTATTCACCGTGTTATACAAGTAAGATGAAAAAGTGCGTATCTTTTAAATGGTCATTACATAATCGAGCAAAGTCAAAATCGAAGCCGTGTCAACCAAGCATCAAAAATACGAAATTGGCAAAGTCAGATTTTATCACAAGCATCCAAGTATAATCGAGTGGCCGAGATGAATAAATTGACAAATTCAAACACGAATATACGAACGAAACTCAGGGGATCAAACCCTATAAAAACCAAACTATCATCATCGGCATACATCAAGGAGTTCGCAATACAGAAATCAAGCAATTACAAGCAATAAAAAGAACATACCAATTCGAACACGAACTCCATCGAAGCAGCCGCAGTAAGATACAAGGAAACAATCGATCGAAGCAACTCACGATTATCCACGCGATCGAACAACGGTAGGCGCTTCGCAAAGCCCTAATTTTGGATCAAGGAAGAGGAACGAAGAAGGACGCAAGCCCTAATTCAAGCGCAAAGAGGAACGAAAGGGAGGCCGTGTTCTTTGTTACAGAAGAAAATAAAAAGAAACGGGCTAAAATAAAAAATAGGGGCCGGCCGTGTTTTTAAAAGGGCTTTATTATATTGTTAATTAGGGTTTAGGGTTATTTTCTATTGTTTTATAATTGTTGTTTTTATTTTTCGAATCAAAGAATTTGTAAATCACCACCTAGGGTTTAGGTAGTGTCAGATTGTCTAGTTAGATTAGTTCAGTGAGCAGGGTGTGCGAGTTTGCAAAGCTGTATAGGCGGGAGCAGAGTTTGCAAGTAAGCGAAGCTCTATAGGCGGGAAGCAAAGTTTGCGAGTAAGCGAAACTCTATAGGCGGAGCAGG
Source organism: Allium cepa (assembly GCA_030765085.1). Classification (NCBI taxonomy): domain Eukaryota; kingdom Viridiplantae; phylum Streptophyta; class Magnoliopsida; order Asparagales; family Amaryllidaceae; genus Allium; species Allium cepa. The sequence goes on along the minus strand of CM060929.1, from coordinate 670,814,528 downwards.
GTGTGCGAGTCTAGTAGAGTGTTTGTGAGCGGGAGCAAATGTTTGCGAGCAGGGTGTGCGAGTCTAGTAGAGTGTTTATGAGCGGGAGCAAATGTCTGCGAGTCTAGTAGGGTGTTTGTAAGTGTGATACTGTTTAATTCTAATAGAAATCTGTGAATGCAGCAGTAGGCAGGGGTTGCCGAAGCTGGGTAAATTTTGTGTGTGATTTACTTTTCAGCATATTTATTTCTTCAGTTTATTTCTGTGTTTAAACCGAGAAAATTTGCTATAACCCTATTCACCCCCCCTCTAGGGTTAATCTAGATCCTACAAGTGGTATCAGAGCCCGGTATTTTATTTAACTCTAGAGTCATGAATTCAGCGAATAATTTTTTTTTGAGGGGCAATCTATTGCTAGACCACCTATGTTTAACGGGAACGATTATGCTTATTGGAAAGTTAGGATGGGTATCTATCTTAGTTCTATTGATTATGATGTTTGGGATATTATTGAAACTGGCTATAAACCTCCCACTATAATCGTTGGTGGTACTGAGATTCCTAAACCTAAGGATAGGTGGGATGCTAACGATAAGAAATTGAAAATGACAAATGCTAAAGCCATGAATGCTTTGATATGTGCTCTTGATAAAAACGAATTTAATAGAATTTCTCATTGTACAACAGCACAGGAAATTTGGCATACTTTGGAGGTGACACACGAAGGAACTTCTCAAGTCAAGGAGTCTCGTCTAGCCCTATTCAGCAACGAATACGAAAACTTTGTGATGGACAAAGGCGAGAGCATAAAAGACATGTTTGGACGTTTTTCAACCTTGGTATACAACGCTAGAGCGCTTGGGAAGGTCTTCACTGAGGTAGAGCTTGTGAGGAAGGTGCTACGAGTTTTACCAATGAACTTTGAGGCAAAAGTCACGGCAATCCAAGAATCGAAAGATCTGAGCAAACTAAGCATGGAGGAGTTGATTGGCAACTTGATGACATATGAGCTTGAGTTAAAAGCAAAGGAAGAACGCAACAACTCCGAACCAAAGAAGAAGACGATTGCCTTAAAGAGCAAAGAAGAAAGCGATGAAGAAGATCCAATTGAAGAGCTTGCAATGGCTGTCAATAATCTTAGAAGATGGTCTAGATTCAAGCCACGCAAGAAGAAAACAAAGGGCAATAGGTCAAAAGATTCCGAAAATTCCGATAATGAACTGACGTGTTATAACTGCAACAAGCCTGGCCACATCAAACCAAAATGCCCACTTCTCAAAGACAACAAAGGAAAGAAAAAGAAGAAGAAGGCTTTTGCAGCAACTTGGGATGATGAAGAAGGAGAGGAAGTTTCGGATAGCAGCTCGGAGGAGGCTAACTTGTGTCTTATGGCGAAATTAGATTCAGAAGCAAGCTCCGAGGAATCTAGTGAGGCAGGTGAGTATTCCTATAGATATCTTGTTTTTATGTGTCTTGATCTTACTAAGGTAGTGGATACTCTTGAATCTAAAATTGAAAAACTGAAATCTGATAGGAAAGAATTTGCTCGTGAAAATTTTAGGTTAAAAACTGAACTTGAAAATATTCAAAACCTAGAATGTAACCAATGTAAAATTTTAGATTCAGAATTGACAAGACTTAAGAATAACTCTGAGAATCTCGAAAAAGAAAACTTGAGTCTTAAGGAAAACATTGACACTAGGAAAAAGGATTTTATAAATCGATGCACCTCACTTGTCACTGAAAACTCAACATTAAAAACCAAAGTCCAAAATCTTGAGAAATCCCTGAATAATTTTTCAAAAGGAGAAAAATCTTTCAAAATGTTATTGGGAAATCAAATTTTTGCTAACAATAGAAAAGGACTAGGTTTTGGGAAATCACAAAATGATGATAATGCAAAAAGTAAAAGTATTTTTGCTCGATCTGAAATAATTGGACATCATAGTCATAGGAACACAAAATTTAATCAAGTCAATTTAATGTGTACGATTTGTAGACAATTTGGACATAATCAAAATAATTGTTGGTATAGACCCAAACACGTGAAAACTATACCAATTTGGGTTCCAAAAGGCACAAATATAAAATCTTTGAAAGTCAAACAAATTTGGGTGCCAAAAGGAACATATATAAATAGTTTTGGGTCTCCACAAACATATGTTTCATATTCTGCCACTAACAATCATGGACCTATAAAAACAAATAGGTCACATAAATCTTTCATCGTGTAGGTGTGGTGGCAGGCTAAGGAACAACAACGGTGTTCTCTAGATTTTGGCTGTTCCAGAAACACAACGGGCGACAAAGCAAAGTTCCTTAGCCTAGTACAAAGGTGACAGAATCACAATGGGCAATAACGAAAAATTATCGTAAAGGTAAAACAGGTAAATTTGTTTTGAACGATATATTAAATGTGATATCTGCACCATATTCTGAATTAAAATCAGCCAATATTGAGATGAATAAAAGATGATGATTTTGATGCTATGATTTTTTTTCAAAATATCGACCAACCATCTTTAAATAGAATTACTTGGAATAATTATGACGGTGGACTGATTCGGACTTAATTGATATGATTTTTTGACTTGTTCTTATTTATGACATTGTTTTGTGCTTAAATGATGACCAATCAGATTTTCAACTTTGAACTAATCCATATAAATTTGTTTGGTCAAATGATGGTTACTCATGCTACACGTTGATATATTGGTTTTGACATTTTGGTCACTGCTTATAAATTTGCACGATTTCAAATTTCATGTGAAAGATGTTAAAAAGGTTTTTGAGAAATTGTTGAAACTTCAAGAAATTGTTTTGAAATAATAATGAAGTTTTAATGACTGTTGATAGTTGTTCATCCTATGGCTTCTAAGATTGACACTATGATATGTTTTTTATTGTTAACACGGCTTCAATTCAAATTCAAAAGAATGTCATTTAAATTGATGTTAAGTTTGAAATTCTTGGTGCACATTTCATGGTTTGATTCAACGAGTGAATATTGAGTGAAATTTAAATTCAGATGCAGATTACACTGGTAATATAGTTGATAGAAAAATTACTAGTGGAACGTGATTAATTTTTTGAAACATTCATTTGCTACATCGTTTTTCAAAGAAAATATCTGCATATTTTTCACTTGAAATAATTTTCAAATAGCAGAAAATTTTCTTATAAAACCCCCTCGAGAAAATCATGTTTGACCATATTTACAGATTAATCATTTTTGAAAAATTGATTTTATAATTTTTGAATTTGATTTTAAATGACAAATTTTGACTAATCTGACTCCCTTTGATTATCGAAAAGATGAATAGTGATTGAAAAAGAGATGAGTGTTGATATTTATCATATATTATAACTCGAGAAAGTATAATTAGAAAATTTCTTTAGAATTTCATAACAAGAGTTATAAAAACTTTTTGTTGGGTAAAAATTCCATGACCATTTCTATTTCTATCATCTTTCTATCGACCATCACTCATCAAGATCATATTTAGTATGTAAATTTGTGGTAGTTTACAAAGGAAATCATTTGTTCTTCAATATCTTTAAATCCGTGAAGGAAATTATTTGTGCTTCAACTTATTATATTTAGCAATAAAAATAAATATCCAAAGTATTCACTCTCATTTAAAAGTCCTCACGGTTATGCATGGGTGAATTACTTGGATTTTTGATTATGTGCTTCCATGCTCATTTAAAAGTCCTCACGGTTATGCATGTATGGAACGCATATCAAAATTAATTGATTAAATAGACAAGTTGATTCTAATCCCATTTAAAAGTCCTCACGGTCATGCGTGGTTAGAAGATACTTGATTTCATTTTTTAATAAAAATTGTGAATACTACTAATCTCATTTAAAAGTCCTAACGGTTATGCATGGTTAGTAGATATTCAAATTTCCTGAAATAAATATACCACAAATAGACAGAACTGTATGATTTTTATGATTTAATTCACATCACTTCTGAAAGTGGAATATGCGCCTGACAAGGGTAATTATGATTTTTGTTTGAGTTTTATTGAAATTTGATATGCATATTCAATTGAGTTAAATGTTTGATTCATGTCTATCACTTCATCCCTATTTTTATAACACTGTTATTCTTTTGCTGATAACAAAAGGGGGAGAGAAAAGTTAAGATTTTGTCAAATAGAATCAAGCAAAGGTCAAATAATTTTCCATTTGGGTCAAATAATTTTCCATTTGCATATAGGCTCATTTACATATTTTCATTTGTATGCATATATGTAGGGGGAGTATTATGTAGAGAGGAGCATTTAAATAGGGGGAGCAAATTGAACGATCAAATACATTTAATACATTCAAAATCTTAAATATATGTTTGTTATCATCAAAAGGGGGAGATTGTTGAATATGCGCTTTGCGCTTATATGATTTTTGTTTGATGATAATAAACATATATACATTCGTTTAAATGTATTTGTTAATATACTATTCTATTTTTCACAGTTTAAATAAATATTTGTTGAATAAAATAAATTACACAGAATTTGAATTCAAACAGATATTTTATTCAAATAAATATTTATTACATTTTTGAATAGTACAATTTCAAGCTCTCACTATAACTATACAACTTTGATTACATCACATTTTTCATATTTACAATTCACCTCACTACATATCACTCACACTCGTATCTATCTTCAACTGCATTCCAGTTTGAATCCAGCATCTGAGAAATCTGCAAAAATATAAACTAACGCAGTAAAATTGAAAAAGAAATATTTTTGCAATTCAAAAATAAAAGATAATTTTTGAAAATATGATTTGCCTCAGTTATTTGGGTTGTTCGTCATCATTTAAATTTGAATTCATCATACACGAACAACTTGTGACATACACAGTGTATCACTGTATATGTCACAAGGTCGTGCACACCAATATATACTTGATTGATTTACAGGGACATGTGAGCACAGGTCAAACCCAAATAAAAAGCCGGGTTCAACTCACGTGCAATAACATAAAAGTCACAACTCTCAGCACAAGGTCAAACCCGAGTTTTAAAACTGGATTCAACTCAGGTGCAACTCAAATGCATACATGAATGCTATGATCAAAGTATGCATGTATATGTATCGACCAGGCAGCGACATGCTTGAAGACCACAGCAAAACCAACAGTGGCAGTTAAAGCAACATCAAGTTGAAACAATTTCATGTAACAGATAATGCACAGGATACATGATTAGTACACAAACAACAAGCTGCGGTAAAGCATGAACATGTGTGGACAATGAAAACCAAAGCCATCAGGTCATAATGGAGCAACTTGAGCTCAAGAATGATCAAGTGCAGACAAATGAAACAACATGCAAATGCATCAATAAACCAACTGCAAGCTCAAACCGAAACACAAGTGCACAACCAAATCATTACTTCAATGAAATGCAAACTGCCTCAAAAATGAATACAACATGAAGCTCTGCTACTCAAGGCAACTAGGAATGAACAGTTTCACAAATACAAAGATCAGAAAAGTGAGCAATGCACTAAGCAAATGAAGCAACATACATATATATATACACATACATGAATACAAATGGTCAAGTGGCAAGGTCAAGTACAGGTCGAAGCAAAAACATCACAGCATTACCATCTAACATCAAAAAAAAATATACCACAAGCCTCAGCAATATGCACATAAACAAGATACAACTGAAACAAGCCAGGATGCATCAGCCTCAATATCAGGTTCAAAACAAAACAATGGCTAGAACAAGACTCGACTAAATACAATGCCACAATGAAACAATTCCACTGACTCAAATGAACTCGAACAAATAACCAAATAACATCATGATTGAAATTCAAGTACCAGAGAAGAAGGTCGAAGACTACAAGATGAACGAAATTCAACAGTTCAGAGAAATTCACGAACCAAACAAAATACTAGCAAAACCGAAGTTGATTAAGTCAATCAAGTATTCACCGTGTTATACAAGTAAAATGAAAAAGTGCGTATCTTTGAAATGGTCATTACATAATCGAGCAAAGTCAAAATCGAAGCCGTGTCAACCAAGCATCAAAAATACGAAATTGACAAAGTCAGATTTTATCACAAGCATCCAAGTATAATCGAGTGGCCGAGATGAATAAATTGACAAATTCAAACACGAATATACGAACGAAAACTCAGGGGATCAAACCCTATAAAAACCAAACTATCATCATCGGCATACATCAAGGAGTTCGCAATACAGAAATCAAGCAATTACAAGCAATAAAAAGAACATACCAATTCGAACACGAACTCCATTGAAGCAGCCGCAGTAAGATACAAGGAAACAATCGATCGAAGCAACTCATGATTATCCACGCGATCGAACAATGGTAGGCACTTCGCAAAGCCCTAATTTTGGATCAAGCAAGAGGAACGAAGAAGGACGCAAGCCCTAATTCAAGCGCAAAGAGGAACGAAAGGGAGGCCGTGTTCTTTGTTACAGAAGAAAATAAAAAGGAACGGGCTAAAATAAAAAATAGGGGCCGGCCGTGTTTTTAAAAGGGCTTTATTATATTGTTAATTAGGGTTTAGGGTTATTTTCTATTGTTTTATAATTGTTGTTTTTATTTTTCGAATCAAAGAATTTGTAAATCACCACCTAGGGTTTAGGTAGTGTCAGATTGTCTAGTTAGAATTAGTTCAGTGAGCAGGGTGTGCGAGTTTGCAAAGCTGTATAGGTGGGAGCAGAGTTTGCAAGTAAGCGAAGCTCTATAGGCGGGAAGCAAAGTTTGCGAGTAAACGAAACTCTATAGGCGGAGCAGGGTGTGCGAGTCTAGTAGAGTGTTTGTGAGCGGGAGCAAATGTTTGCGAGCAGGGTGTGCGAGTCTAGTAGAGTGTTTGTGAGCAGGAGCAAATGTCTGCGAGTCTAGTAGTGTGTTTGTAAGCGTGATACTGTTTAATTCTAATAGAAATCTGTGAATGCAGCAGTAGGCAGGGGTTGCCGAAGCTGGGTAAATTTTGTGTGTGATTTACTTTTCAGCATATTTATTTCTGCAGTTTATTTCTGTGTTTAAACCGAGAAAATTTGCTATAACCCTATTCACCCCCCCTCTAGGGTTAATCTAGATCCTACAAGATACATATTACATCCATCTACTTAAGCGTGAACATGGTTTATGCTTAAAAAAACAAACTTTACCTCACCATTAATGCATATCTTTTCATCTTTCCACCTCATTTCTTCATAACCAAGGCAAGGGGCAAGGGTATGATGGAAGTGATGGACACATGGAGGGGTAGGGTTGCATGTTCAACATGATGGTAATAGGATGGGAGGAGAGATATTTTCTATGTAACTTCATGCTTAAGGTTTTTACCGTACAAATACACACATACACCTCTCATAATTCACTACACATCCCATTTCAAGCTTTTTTCTTCTTTCTCAAAGCTATAATGGCCTCTGCAAAATAGTTAAGCTATCACAAATATTTCCAAAATATATACATACTCTCCACATCATCAAATCACTTCAAAACCCAAGCTAAACACCTCTCCCTCCACCTCAAAGTGCACATCTGCACCTCCATCTCTACCTTTGATTGAGAAACCACCTCCTCAAAAGGAAAGGTTGAGCATCCCTCGATGGAGGAGCAAGCTTCCATAAGCTTCGGTGTAGAGAAATGGATCGTTCCATCGATTAAAAAATACTTAGAGTTAGATAGCATGAAAGTTAGAACACTACTTCTATCTTATTTAAGTTTATCTTAAAATTATCTATGATTTGTGCTATGCAAGTATACTTGGTTGATTAGCATATTTTGTATGCTAAAATGATTGATATTGGTTGATTTGATTGGTTGATAACTTGGTTGTGATAACAAAAATTACTATAAATAATGATGTGAAAATCATATCCAATGGAATAAAAATGATTTTTAAATAGCCATGGTTAATTCATGAAAAATAATCCCTATTATATTCTGAAATAATGTGTATATATGAAGTATCAAGCCTCTTTTGAATTTTAAATCAAAAAGATATCAATTTTGGGAAATAAAAATGATTTTGAAAAAAGTAAAGAGGAGTATTTAATTTATTTGAAAAAAAGTAAATCAAATGGTTTGATTTTGAAAACAATAGTTTAAAAGGTAGAAAATACATGGAAAAATATCATACGGTTTAATATAAAAGAATTTTGAACTAAAAAGATGGAAATTGAATATTATAATAATATAATATTAAGTATATGGAATAAAGTGAAAATGAGATTTCAATAAAGTAAAACAGTGTAAAATCGGTTTAATATAGTTTATTATGTTAATAAAATGATTTAAAAATATTTCGGAGAAGTTTTGTAAAATTTGACTAAATGGTGAAAAATAAGCCCTGCTGCTTCGATAGTTCGTGATTTCGCAACCTAAAAAGATAAACAAATGTGTGAAATGAAATACAAGTCTTAGTTTATTACAATAAGAATTTTTCGAACCTTTATGACTATAGTTTTCAAATAAAAGAGAAAAATTGAGATTTCGTCTAGTAAAATTTGAGATATGTCCAAATTAGTTTTTAAATTCATTGTGTTTTAGCAGTTCGTGAAATATTGTTTTCAACCCTTGAAAATGGATATTTTTAAATCTTTAAAAATATGAAATAAATTTCATAAATATGTTAAATGTTTTAAAAGGGGTCTGAGTTATAAAAAAGGACTTATATGTAAATAAGTGTTTTGATCTAAAAAGCTTTAAATCACTATTCACCGCAATATAGCAACAGAATTTGGTAATCTCTAAAAATATGGTTTAAACTTAGGTTTTCTTCCCAAACCTTTTGCGAATGTTTTTCAAATAATTAATCAAGTATTAATAAATTTGAAAATATTAAGGTTTAGAGTTGATCAAATATCTTGACCGCCTTAGGGTGACAGAGAGATAGTCTCTAGACTGAGGTTTGGGAAACCAGTTGCCCGCTCCCCTTAGCTATCCGGATTGGCCCGACGGAGGGGGTAGTTAATTTGATTTACTCGGACCTAATATTTTTAAGATAAAAGAAAATAGATTTGGAGTTTTCCAAAAGTTAAACAAGATTTAAAATAGGACTTTGGTTGTTAAAGAAAACATTCTAGTTAAACTTTATATTAAATTCCGAGAAAGGAACTCATACTATTCGTATGAATTTAAAAGGTAATTGTACATTTGTTCGACGAATAATACATGTTGAATATGAAAATTAGTCTAAAATTTATGGATCCCTTTTATTCAGTACCAACTGATTTGGGTTTACAGTAAACAATGTCTTAAATAACATTGTTTTTGACCCATTAAAGATATGTTTTGGAAATGTGAAATCTTCATTGAGATTGGAATTGTTTAGAATATGGAAATACTTTTCCTAAGTAATTAAAGAGAAGTGATTTGGTATTTCCAAAGATAAAAGGGTGTTTTAATTAACCAAAGGATTTGATAAAAGAAGTTTAATAATCCATATATACCAAAAGAAATGGATATGTTTTAAAACTTATATCTCTACAGAGATATTTATTGGGTGAAAAGATTTATAAATTGGATGATATTTAATAATCACCTACATACCTGACATCTTTTTACTGATGATTGGTTCGGAGAGATCTAGATTGGATTTGGGCGATTCCTATCCGAAAACCACTTCGAACCAACATATACGTTCGAAAATAAAGACATGTTGAAGATAATGATTTTGAAGACAGAGATCTTAATGATGTATGGCTACTTGCCACTAACCTTTGGGGTGATTCCATTATCATATATATAGTGGCACTAGTGACTTCGTTTTGAAAACCTTCAATTTACAAGGACTACCCGGTATTAATCCTAGAGGTGATTCCCAAATAGGATGCAGTAGGTGGAGTGCCTTTGGTTTGTCCTTCATCTGGACAACTTGTATGGACGAGTGTCTGACATGGCACTTTAAAGGCCACGTATACTGGTTTTAACAAACATACATCCGTGGTGGTGTAGGAAGTAACCCCTCTTATACTTAACACCCTTCCCTGAGGCGTATTAACCGGGGGGTTGTACTTTTATGAAAATAAATAGTGTGCAATGGCAAAGTGGCATTCTAAGTGAAATTTTCTTTGTGAAAAGTAAAGCGTGGCTTTGTGGAAAGTATACTGTGGCCTTACGAGCCTCACATCCTACAGATGATATGAGAAACTATGTGGTCCGTAGGAAATATTACAATATTACAGCCTTAGAATTTAAAATGGAGTAGTGTAATGTCTATCTTGAGGCAGGTGAAAAGTCACCGAGCACCATAATCCATTGGCGTTGAACAATATTGTGTGATGGCTAACTTGAGATAGGTGAAAAGCCACCGGGCATTATGATTGTCAACAGAGTGTCTACAAGGAAGGAAATGACCACTAGTTCCCTATCATGTTGGAAATCCAATTCCAATACGAGCTTAACGGTTTTGATTGTATTCCCATAAAAGTGTAATGCCTTGCAAACATTTTAGTTACTCCTTAGTATCGTATACCTTATGCTCAGGTATTGGTACCTTCTTTATATATTTATTTGAAAAGTGTTTTCAAACCCATGCCATTACAGATAATATCAAATATTTCGGCATAAAGTATTTTGGTTATCGTAAGGTAAAAACCTGTCCCTGTTTATATGCGGCGTGGTCTTCCGAGATACCCTTTCTTTTCAAAAAGATTTTTTTTGGCATCGATCTTTTCTATGACATCCATATATATATATATATATATATATATATATATATATATATATATATTTATAATTCATGTTTCCTATACCGATTTGCCAAGCCTGATCTAGGTATTTTTAATACTCGGGTCAGATCCGAGTAGTTTCAGTTTTAACTTTTGACGCTTGGAGTTTCTATAGGAGAGCTGAAATCTTCATCAATGTATGGACGTAGATTATATTACCGCCGCATTGTTTCATTATTTTGGTTTTTCGGCATTTGTAAAGACAGGAATTTTAACTGTCCGTGCCGAGTTTAGGTTAGACTTTGATATATGTATTTCAAATTTTCCGCTGTAAAGATTATCGATATTATAAATTATTCCATTCATGCGAGATTCTATTCTGTCTTTATTTTCTCTTGCCCTTTAACAATCGGTTTTTTCAATACTTGAATGCTCAACACACAATATAGTGGATGTATTAATGTCGATTTTCGAGGGTCGAAAATCCTGGCTGTTACATTTGGTATCAAAGCTTAGGTTGAGCGAACACCTGAGCCTGATAGGATTAAGACTCATTAGAGATAGGGTTAGTAATGACCTAGGATGAGTAACTCATTAGAAATATAGTAAGAGACACCATAGAATGTGTTTGAGCGTATTATATATATGAGCGCGTGTTTATTAGTGACTAATAAAATGTTTTGTGTTGATTTGTCTGTTGAGTGGTTTCTGAATTCTGGTTGATACATGGTTGCCACATGTATTTCCTAAATACTCAACCAGGCAAACCGACACTATTTTTGAAAGACTATATTTTGTATATAAAAGAATATCTTTTGAAAAGATATAGATATTTATGTGTGTTATTTTGTGGTTAAGGAAGTAATAACATTCAATTATTATCATTTGTTGATTGAATGAACACCTTGTGAATTAAGTTTCACGATTTGACTAAAGGTGTTTGATAATAACGCTGGGTTAAGGATAATGAATTTATATAGGATAATAAATGTGCATATTGTATAAAAGTGTGTTTTGTAAAAATAAAATAAAATAATTTTGTAAAAGATGGATTTAGAAGATATGTTCTATAAAAAGAGATTTTGATAATTTAAATCCTGCCATTTTGGTAAAGATTTGAAAATTTTAAAATGATTTGGTAGAAATTATAATTTTAGGAGTAGAGTTCATAAAATGGAAAGTTTATATTTATAAAAGCGTTTTTATAAAGTTAAAATATCTAATAAGAGAAATGATTTGAAAGTGAAATTTAAAATGAGATTTAAACTATATTTTTAAAAAGTGATTTAAAAAGGGCTTAAATGGAAGAAGGCATGGATTTCGACATCATTATCGTAAATAAATGTTTTCGGGAAAGTGAGTAGGACGTAGACTATAACTGTTGCTACAGTAAGTGATTTTCGAAAGGAGATATTTTGTATAGTATACGAGATTTATACATATCCTATATTTAATTTTAAGTTTCAAGGTGGGTAACCTATATCTATTTTTAAGTTAAGAATGTCATTCATTCGAGGTCTAAGAGGTAATGATACCCCAATTTGATTGGCTCCATTGTTAACTACAAATAGTTTAAGTTCGACATCAAAAATTAATATTAAGTATAACTAATCAATCCTATACTAGTTTTTTGGGTTGTCGTAACGATGTTTTACGCAACATTCGTTTTGACCAGATAAAGTGTGTTTTTTAAAGACGAAGCTTTCCTCGAAGTTTTTTTTTCAAATTTAAGCATATAGTGGTATTTTCTAAGTGTTGAAATTGGAATGGTTTCTTTGGAAAGAAGATGGCGATTTTTGGTCATTAAATATTTTAAAATTATTATATATAAAGAAGCATCTTTATAAATATGTCTGAATAAAAGTTTTATGAAATGTTGTCATAATTTTTTTGGAAAGGTCAATAAGTACGTATGAGGGACGTTGATCATTCCGTCATGCAATTTTGATCTAAGATTCGAGTATAGAATTTTGAGCTGTTTACCCTGGTCTGAAATTAAATTTATCACTCAATTCTTTACGGTGAATATTAATGTGGGTTTGTGGTTGGGTACTTACATTTTCTATCATAGTTGAAATCTATGTAAGGAAAATGAAGATTTCTGATCAAGAAGCCTGATCAGAGTTCGTATTAAAGAATCAAGGGATCAATATTAATTCGAAAGTAAAGTTGTGTTTTCGAATAGAAAATAATCTATATACATCATATGGGTCTTACAAAAAATAATTTTTTGGGAAAACTCTTTTGGGTTTGAGTTTTGGGTTGTGGTGACATTTCGGAGCAAAATTCTCTTAAGGGGAAGAATGTAACGACCCATAATTTTATCACTTAAATCTAAAATATTTAATTAATTTTAAATATTCAAATAATTGATTTTAAATGTTAAATAATAAATTTTGATTAATTATATAGTGATGATAATTCATTTCGAAAGGTTTTATAAATATATGAACCCATTTTAGAAAGAAATTAGCCTCGTCGTGCTTTTGCAGTTCGACATTGCGTTTTTGCAGTTAGAAAATATAAGTGTCTAAAAATTATAATAAATTTTACATATATAATAGCCTTAATAAACTTTATATAACCGTTATACAACGATAATAATAGATTTATAATAGTTTTATAAATATATTAACTTGTTTTATAAATATAACAAATTTCGTCGCACTTTTGCAGTTCAACATCGCACTTTTGCAACATTTGTTTTAATATTAAAAACACAGTTTTATAATTAAAATGAAATTGTTATTTCATTTTAATTATTTAAAGAATATAATAAATATATTTTCATGATTTGTTTACCAATATATATAAATTTAATTAAAAAGTAAAAATATGACCTGAATTCGGGTTTCGAATTTTCAATGGCTTAACGAATAAAAGTTATAATAAAATATTGTATTGTTGTTTGTTGTTTTGTGCACATGCATACACATGTATATATATGTCACGTATGCACATACACTTATACATATATACATATTACATACATCTATTTAAGTGTGAAAATGGTTTGTGCTTAAAAAAACAAATTTCACCTTACCATTACTGCACATCTCTTCATCCTTTCCACCTCATTTCTTCACAACCAAGGCAAGGTGTAACATCCCCTATCTTGAGGCCCAAACTAAGTGTTACAGATGCTTCAGTCATCTATAGTATTAATTTTCGATGAAAAAATACGGTAATGCTAATGATATCCATAATATCAGAAGCGCATTAATATGAAACAAAATCACAGATTTCTAAAGAAACATTTCTGATTACATTTCAAAACATGTTTCTTATCCAATTACATAATCCCAATCATTTTTCAGGTTCAGATCAAATATAATTATTACATAAATACGCCAAGAGTGGCATATGAAGATGCCCCTTGAATGACCAGATTACTAAATAGAAAAAAACTGTCATAATACATCATAGCGAAAATAAAAGCATAAAAACTCCTAAATAGCTAACATCAGCCTCATGCTCGTCTCCGGAAGCTTTATTCGTCCACCTACTAAAACCTATAAACCCTCAACTCTCAACCTACTCAAATCAATTTTGAGCACCCGAGAGTTTAAGGATAAAAACATAAACTTCGAGTCAGACATAAAGCCTGGTGTGAATAACACTATACATCTCGGTTATCAGATATTAAGTGAGACCACACTGCTTAGCGGAGTAGGTTTCCCCTCACTAATATCATTTCAAAAACATATTTTTTGAAAACTAAAATCCTACAACCAAACTGGTTAAAATAATATATATATATTATGTAAGTATACAAATCAGGTAATCAATGGACTATCTATCCGAACACTATTGTTTTGTTTGGCTAACTAGTAACGTTTGGCTGACTCAGGCCTACTAGACAAAATAAAAAAATATGCTAACTTCTATTAGATACTCTTTTGGATGGTCTGTCCCTAACTTACTTCTCTCAGGGTCAACTGATCCTAATGGTTTTGCAGGCTTACCAATAACATATCTCTACTATGTATATTCCTTTCTATGTGTAACACCATTTTAGTCTTACCTGTGACAAAGCCCTACACACTGGAATTTTGGACTTATATTAGCTAGGGGCTACTAGCTAAAGTATAGGGCGCGAGCCCATACCAGTCCTATCTAGTATTCTAATATTTGAGTCATTTTACTTAGAGTCGTATATCCTTAAAATTTTCCTTGAAAACATTTCTTTCAAATTGATTTAACCCTTTAAATCATATTTAAACAAGGAAAATATATTCTATGCTTTACTCAAATCACTTTTCTATGTTATATATATTTTACACAAAACATTGTTGAAGAACATATTTGAAGCCCTTGTATAAAAGCTTAAAAACCCACTTTTAAAACCATTGAAAGTATCCCTTTTGAAACTCATGAAAGTACCCCTTTTGAAACCATTAAACTATTTTACTTTATAACCTTAGGCCGAAGGCCAAAACATATCTTTCAAAACCACTTAAACCTTTTAAAAATATTGAAATCATCTCTTTTGAAAGCTTTATTAAACCATAGACATCCTCCTTTCAAAACACTTTAAAAATGCCTTTGAAACCATTGAAAACCTTCCATTTAAACCTTTTCGAAAACATTGGGGAACCCCCATCGAAACTTTTATCTTAAACCTTTCAAAAGCATTAAATCTTTACATAAATCTGACCTTTTGAAAGCATTTGGGTTCAAGTAAAACATGTGGAACGACCTTTCGAAACCATTTAAAACCATTCATTTTGAAACCTTTGGGTTTAACTTTCACTAGAACAAAGGGTCTAAAAACAACTAAGTCAAAAGCGCTCTTTCGAAAGCAATTTCCTAAGTAAAAGAAGTGGATAGTGTCGAAACCAATCACTTCGAAAGCATTGGAGAAGCAGCTTGGATTTTAACGCAAAGAAACGCTTTCGAAAGCATTGCTTCGAAGGGTAGGATGCGACGACAAGGGGTTTCAACCCCTTCGAAAGCTTTTTTGTAAAACAAAATGCGCAACCACTTTCGAAACCATTCTTTAAAACCGTTTGACCCAGTCGAAAGTTATCTAAGTCGAAAGCATTCTTTTCGAAAGCAAAGCCGGTGCATTTCCTTATAAAAGCAAAGCAAGGTTTCAACCCTTTCGGAACACCCTATTTCGACTATGTACCTTTCGCCCATGTCCAATTCACCACGTACTGATACCATGCACATTGGTTTCGATGGAGATGGAGGTAGAAGTACCTAGTTGAAAGGTAGGTGCCGAAAGTGGCGAAACAGCAAAAGTATGGTGAAACTGATTTTTAACTAGAAAAGTAATTTCTTTTTAACTAACCTGCATTGTTTGACAACATATGATTGGTTGCTAATTTCCTTTCTAAAATCTTTTCTAAAAGTACTGCTGAGTTTTAGAGATAAACAATTCAATATTTACAAAATGCCCCTTCTCCTTTTATAAATATATAAAACATTTAAGTCCCATACTCTAAATAATTTTATATACTTATTAAAACACTTAGGAAATTTCTATAAAAATTTCCATAAATCGTTTTTAATATGTTTTCTAACATATTTAAATTTCTGACCCAAAACATATATAAAATAGCCATGATTAATTTTAAACCCAATTAACCATTTTTTCATTAGAAAATTAATAATAAATCCACATTCACTCAGAAAATTAAGAAATTTGAAACCCAGCCCTAATCTATTATTTTCGACCTTATATAAAAATCGCAAGACATTCGGATGTCATTTAATAGAGTTTTCACATTAAAACTTATTATTAAATTCGTATGAAATAACATAAATCATCAATAAGCATATATATCCATTTTAACAATCAAAACATGGCAAACATTTGCAAAATAATTCGGATCTCAATCTAAAATCGAAAATAACCACAACATGAGATGTAACCTATTACTCACCTTTGCTTTATGATTAAGGAGTTGAGATTTGATCTTTAATGGATTCGATTAATCTTCCTCTTGATCTTTAGCTTCTTTTCTTCTAGCTTTTCCCTAATGATGGCCGGCCTCACTTATATTTTGTTTTTTTATTTTAAACATGTAAAATGAATGGGCATGAAGGGTTAGAGCATTATGTCTTATTCCAACTTTGCCCCTTATCTATTTTCCTAACTCACCTATTTTATTTTAGTTTCCCTTTAGGTCATTAGTTTAATTTGGCACGGCTACCCCTATTAACACAATTGTCAATCCCTTAACCATTTACATTAATTAATTTAATTTAACTAATTTAAATGTCCTAAATAATGTTAATCAAATTAGGGTCGTTATAGACTCCACTCCTTAAAGAATTTCGTCCTCGAAATTGATAAGGTACTCAACAAATTAATTATAAAGGTAAAACATACCATAAAACAAATCAGGATAAGCGCCTCTAATCCTGCTCTTAGTTTCACAAGTACAGTCCCTCTCATCATCGCTCCACTAGATCTTAACTAACCCGACTGTCTTGTTTTTTAGCCTCTTCTCATCTCTCGCGACTATACAAACTAGCTTTCTAATTATAGTCAATTTCTGTTCCACTACTAAGTCGTCTGACATAGTAGGTACTATAGTAGTCTTTGGATCTCGAACACACTTTCTCAGATGAGCAACATAAAAAGCATCGTGAACTCCTGCCAAACTTTTCAGTAACTCCACTCTATATGCGAGTTTCCCTATCCTTCATACAACAGGAAATGGTACAACAAATCCCGGTGCCAACTTCCATGATTTCTCGAATCGGATTACACCTTTCATGGTGATACCTTGACGAAAACTTGATCTTCAATTGAGAAATCTAAGTCTTTCCGTCTTCTTTCAGCATAACTCTTCTGCCTAGACCCGGCTTCCTTCATTCTAGCCCTATTAAACTCAATCTTCTCTAACTAAATCCGGACCAAGAACTAACCTATCCCCGGTCTCTAACCAACAAAGGGTGATTTGCATGGCCTTTCATACAAAGCTTCAAATGGTGCCATCCCTATACTAGCCTGATAATTGTTGTTATACGAAAACTTGACCAAGTGTAGATGGTCTTCCGATGATCCCTAAAATCTAGCACACAAGCTCGTAACAAATATTCTAAGACATTGTTATTCTTACCATTTTCCCGTCGGTCTGTTGATGGTAAGCGGTACTCATCTTGAGCTTGGTATCCAAAGTCTCCTTTACACTCTTCTAGAAGTTGCTAGTGAATAAGAAATCTCTATCACTTACTATATTACTAGGAATTCCATGCAGTCTAACTACATTCTTCATAAATAACTTAGCCAAAACAGGTGTCGTCCAAGTTGACTTAACTGGAATAAAATAGGCACTTTTGGTTTAACCTGTCCACTATGACCCATATACTCTCATTTCCTTTATTTGATCTTGGCAACCCGTCTATAAAATATATTGAGATTGAATCCCACTGCCATACTGAATATCTAAAGGTCGAAGTAACCCACTTGGTTTCTGGTGTTTGGCTTTTACTTGTAGGTAGGTCAAATACTGCTTCACCCATAAGCCTACATCCCTCTTTAACCTTCCTAGAAGAAACTCCTCTTCATATCCTGATACATCTTAGTTCCTCCCGGATGAGTAGTGAACTTAGAACGATGGCATTCTTCAAGAACTTCCTTCCTAACGTTTCCCACGTTCGGAACACACAACCTTCCTTTCTTCCTCAGCCACCCATTCTGGTTAAGACTAAAATCTTTTACGTCATCGCTTTCAGTTCCTTCCCCTAACCTTCTGATCCATTCACTAATACCGAATTCTCCATTTGTTTAGAAGAAATCTTTTCAATTATCACCAGTCAAACTTCTAAGCACGACAACACAACAGTTTCCCTACTAGATCTAGCTTCAGATCTCTACTGTATCCTACATGTCGTCAACGCTTCCGAATCTTTGCACTCAGCCACCATTACCAACACTGCATTCTAATGTTTACTGATAAGTGCATCCACAAGCTTGTTGCCTTTTCTAGGTGTGTACTCAATTCTAAAGTCATAAGCAGCTAAAAACTCTAACCACCTCTGTTGTTTCATATTCAACTCCTTTTGAGAGAATAAACACTTCAGCGACTTATGATCCGTATACAACTTGAATCTTTATCTCAAAAGATAATGACTCCACACCTTCAATGCAAAAATTACTGTAGCTAATTCCAAATCATGCGTTGGATATCTAACTCATGCGGTCTAAGCTGTCGATATGCATAGGCAATCACTTTACCTCTTTGCATTAACATAGCTCCTAACCCAGTTCCACATGCATCCGTATACATCATTAAATCATGATTCCCTTCTGGAACAACTAACACAGTTGCATTAGTAATAAGTGCTTCAATCCTTAGAATGCTTCCTCACACTTATCTGTCCAAACGAACTTCACATCCTTTCGCGTTAGCTTGGTCATCGGTGCTGCTATCCATGAAAAATCCTTTATGAATCTTCGGTAATACCCAGCTAATCTAAGAAAACTCTTTATTTCAGTCACTGTCTCCAGTCTCTTTCAATTATTCACCGCTTCAATCTTAGATGGATCTATAAACAATCCTTTCTCTGAGACTACATGACCAATAAACTTCACTTCCTTCTTTCAAAAATGATACTTTAGAAATTTTGCCTTCAGATGATGCTGCCTCAACGTATCTAACACCACTCTAAGATGAACTTCATGCTCTCTTTTATCTCTAGAGTACATCAAAATGTCATCTATAAAAACCAACACCATATCAGGTTCTAAACAACATCAAAGGAATACTATCCTCTGCCACTCTAAGCTGATGGAACCTTGTTGCTAAATCCAACTAGGAAAATACCTTTTCTCCACTAAACTGGTTGAATAAATCGTCAATTCTAGGCAATGGATAACGATTCTTTGTCGTCTTCTCATTCAATTTACGATAATCGATACATAACCTTAACGATCCGTCCGGCTTCTTAGCAAACACTATGGTTGCTCCTCAAGGCGAACTGCTTGGTCTGATAAAATTTTTGCCTTCCAAATCCACCAACTACACCTTTAACTCCCTCATCTCGGTAGGTGTCATCCTGCTTATCAATCTACTCACTGGTTTTGCTCCTGGTACCAAATTTATTTGAAACTCAATGGCTCGTTTCGAGGGCAATCCTACTACATGTTCAAAGACATTTGCAAATTCTCTAACCATGAAAACACGGTTCAGCTCGTCTTCTATCTCCATAACACCCAACAAACCATTAAGCTCACAACTTGGGTTTTCTACGGAGTATATAATCCGGCCATTACAATCAGGGTGTCTAAGTGATATTTTCCTATCATGGTGAAATATCCTAGCATCGTACTTACTTAACCAATCCATACTCAAAATAATTCCAAACCTTATGAAATCAAATGCATGCAAACTGCAAACAAAGGTATGACCTAACAATTCAAACTCTAGTTGGTCACATCTCATCCCAAGAGCCACATAACCTCCTATCGGATTTGCAACCCTTAAGGAAGTAACTAGGTATGAGGGTTTTAGGTTAAGCTTATCTACCAAATAACGAGATATAAAAGAATTCGATGCACCGGTATCAAATAAAATGCTAATTAACATGCCATGAATTAAAAGCGTACCTTCCAACATAGCTTTTCCTTTTTCCTCTGCTATTGGCCTCGAGATAGCTGGCTCCAATGCAAACACTTTGACTTTTCCATCCTTGGCTGGCTCCTTAAACTGGTTCTTGTAATGTCTAATTTGATCAAAGTTGAAGCATCTAATATTCTTTTTCCTGATCACCTTCTTACCATCTTCTGAATAAAAATGGACTTATATGTAATGGAATAAGTTTTTTGATCTAAAAAACTTTAAAATTACTATTCACCAGTAATTTAGCAATATAATTTGATAATCTTTGAAAATATGGTTTAAACTTGGGTTTTCTTCCCAAACCTTCTTGAATGTTTTTCAAATAATTAATCAAGTATTTTAAAGGCAATTAAGAAGTTTGAATAACATTAAGATTTTGAGTTGATCAAATATCTTGACCACCTTGTAGGTGATAGAGAGATAATCTCTAGGCTGGGGTTTGAGAAACC
The DNA here is from genome assembly GCA_030765085.1 of Allium cepa. Taxonomy (NCBI): domain Eukaryota; kingdom Viridiplantae; phylum Streptophyta; class Magnoliopsida; order Asparagales; family Amaryllidaceae; genus Allium; species Allium cepa. The sequence goes on along the minus strand of CM060929.1, from coordinate 670,793,828 downwards.
GGTTGCCTGCTCCCCCTAGCTATCCGGACTGGCCCGACAGAGGGGGTAGTTAATTTGATTTACTTGGACCTAATTTTCTTAAGACTAAATAAAAGAGATTTGGAGTTTTCCAAAATTTAAACAACATTTAAAATAGGATTTTGATTGTTAAAGAAAATATTCTAATTAAACTCTGTATTGATTTTTGAGGAAGGAACTCATACCATTCGTATGAATTTGAAAGGTAATTGCACATTTATTCGACGAATAGTACATGTTGAATACGAAAATTAGTATTGAGTATAATTAGTCTAAAATTTACAGATCCCTTTTATTCAATACAAACCAGTTTGGATTTACAGTAAACGATGTCTTAAATAACATTGGTTTTTACCCATTAAAGATATGTTTTGGAAATGTGAAATCTTCATTAATATTGGAATTATACTAATAACAAAATATGAAAATATCTTTCCTAAGTAATTGAAGAGAAATTATTTTGTATTTCCAAAGATAAAAAGGGGTTTTATTTAACCAAAACATTTGATAAAAGAGGCTTAATAATCCGTATATACTAAAAGAAATGGAAATGTTTTAAAATTTATATCTCTGAAGAGATATTTATTTGGGTGAACAGATTTATAAATTTGATGATGTTTAATAATCACCTACATAGATGACATCTTTTTATTGATGATTGGGTTGAAGAGACCAAGATCAAATTTGGATGGTTCCTATCCGAAAGCCACTTCAAACCAACATTTGCATTCAAAAGTGAAGACATGTAGAAGACAATGATTTTGAGGACAGAGATCTTCATGATATAGGGATGCTTGTCAGTAACCTCTAGGGTGATTCCTATATCATATACATGGCGGCAGTAGTGCCTTTATTCTGAAAATTTTCGATTTACAAGGACTACTTGCTACTAATCTTAGGGGTAATTTTGAAACAGGTTGAAGTAGGTGGAGTGCCTTCGGTTTATCCTTTACCTGGAAAACTTTTACAGATGAATGTTTGAATTGCATTTCTATGACTACGTACATCAGTTTTTACAAACGTACATCTATTTAGCGGTGTAGAAGGTAATCCCTCTTATACTTAACACCTTCCCTGAGGCGTATGAACTCGAGGGTTGTACTTTTATGGAAATCAATAGTGTGTTGTTAGAAGTGGCAATGTGGCATTCTAAGTGAAATTTTCTTTGTGAAAAGTTTGGCTTTGTGAAAAGCAAAACGTGGCTTTGTGAAAAGTAAAGGGTTGCTTTGTGAAAAATAAAACATGACTTTATTAAAAGTAAAGCATGGCCTCACATCCTGAAGATGATATGGGAAACTATGTGCTTCGTAGGAAATATTATAATATTATGGGCTATCAGATAATCGCAGATAAAAGGTGCTACTGCCTTAGAATTTAAAATGGAGTAGTGTAGTGGCCAACTTGAGACAGGTGAAAAGTCACTGGGCACTATGATCCATCGACGTTGAACAGCATAGTGTAGTGGCTAGCCTGAGATAGGTAAAAAGTCACTGGGCATTATGATTGTCAACAGAGTGTCCGCAAGGAAGGAAATGGCCCTAGTTCAATATCATGTTGGAAATTCAATTCCACTACATGCTTTACAGTTTTGATTTTACTCCCAAAATAGTTGTAATGCCTTGTAAATGTTTAGCTACCCCTTAGTATCATATACCCCATGCTCGGGTATTAGTACCTTCTTTATATATTTATTTGAAAGGTGTTTTCAAACCTATTTCATTAAATATAGTACCAAAATATTTTGGTATAAAGTATTTTGGTCATCATAAGATAAAACCCCGTCCGTGATTACGTGCAACGTGGCCTTATGAGATACTCTTTCTTTTCAAAAAGGTTTTGTTTGGCATCGATCTGATTTATGACACTGTATATATATTTATATATATATATATAATTTGTGTTTCTCTCGCCGAGTTGCCAAGCCTGTTCTGGGTATTAATAATACTCAGGTTAGATCCGAATAGTTTCAGGTTTAGCTTTAGAGGCTTGGAGTTTCTAGAGGAGAGCTGGAGATCTTCATTAACGTATGGACCATTTTCGCTGCATTTGTTTCATTGTTTTGGTTTTTTAGCATTTGTAACGACATGTGCTTATAATTTTTCAGGCCGAGCTTAGGTTAGATTCTGAAATATGTATTTCAAATTTTTCACGGCAAAGATTATTGATATTATAAATTATTCCATTCATGTGAGATTCTACTATGTCTATACTTTATTTTACCCGTAATAATATGGTTTTTCCAGCATTTAAATGCTCGGTATGCAATATAGTGGACGTTTATTATCAATTTTCGAGGGTTAAAAATCATGGCCGTCGCAAGTTGAAGGCTACCAAGAATGCCCTTAATTTTTGGGCTAAAAACAAATTTGGTAATGGTAACTTAATGATAAATAAGATCAAGGATGAGTTAAAGACAACACGGGATCGAATGATGGAAAACCCTGAGGATGAAGATGCTGCACAGGAGGAAAGAAAACTCTTTACTGCCCTAAATGAAGCCTTGATAATTGAAAGTAGCATGACAAGATAACAGCTAAGTCAAAAATTGACTATGCATGGAGATAGAAACTCTACTTGTTTCCATGCTTCCCCCAAAGTAAAGCAGGCTAAAGATTAGATTTTATATATTTATGATGAGGAAGGACATCTGCACTCTTCTTCTGAAGCTGTTGACTTATCCTTTTTGAACTACTTCACCAACTTTTTTGGAAATTCTAACAACTTCTCTTCCAACCTTCACTTGATTTCTTAAATTGAGTAATCTAGAGTTAAGAAAAAGGATATAGCTCATCTCTCTTTGGCTGTAACTAATGATGAAATTAAAAGGGCTTTATTTTGTTTGAATAAAAATTCAAATGGAGGCCCAAATCTATTTAATGTTACTTTTATACACATAGCTGGGATATAATTGCACCTACCTTTTGCAAAGCCATTCATAACTTTTTCAACAAATGTAAGATGCTGGGGGAAGTTAATGCTACCGATTTGGTCCTAGTTCCTAAGACCAATCCAACTATATCTATGGGTTCCTTCAGGCCTTTCTCATGCTGTAATGTGATTTATAAGTGTATCTCCAAAATTCTATCATCTAGGTTGATTAGTATGCTTCCTTCCCTACTATCTCGGAACCAAGCAGCCTTTTTACCTAAGAGAAGTATTCTAGATAATGTTTTGCTTACTCAAGAATCGCTCAAAGGTTATAATGAGGCTCAAGCTTCTCCTAGTGCTAAGCTAAAGATGGACATTAAGAAGGCCTATGATAGCATACACTAGACCTCTATTGTTAGAATAATGTACATGCTGCATTTTCCAAAACCCTTTATTGCTTGGGTGTATGCATGTATTTCTTCACCTAGTTTCTCAATTAATTATAATGGAAAATTAATGGGTTTTATTAGGAGCAAACAGGGAATAACACAAGGGAACCCCATCTCCTCCTATCTTTTCATTCTAGTCTTGGAAAAATTTCACTCGAATGATTATAAATAAATTCTAAGAAAATGAGATACAGTTCATCCAAATGTAAGCAACCCCATGTGTCAACTTTAATGTTTGCGGATGATGCAATGACCTTTACAAAACCTGATTCTACCTCTATCAATTGTATCCTTTCAAATTTGGATAGGTTCTATTTGATGATAGGGCTGAAAATCAATTAATGAAAGTCCTACATTTTGATCCCTAGAATGCCCTAACAGATGGCTGAAAAGCTACTTCTATCTCTTGGGTTTCAATCTATGTCCCATGACATGAATTATATCAGAATACCACTAACTACTTCATAGGTTTCCACTGCAAGCAGTTTGCCTTTATACTCTAAAATTACTATCTCCATAAGTTGTTGGGCCAATAGGCTGCTTATCTAGGCTAGAAGACTTGTGTTGATAAGGTTTGTGAGCTTCTCCATAATAGTATACTGAGTGAGAACTTTCGTTCTGCCTAATAAACTTTTGAGGATGATAAGGAGTGCTATGCTTAGGTTTTTCTAGACTGGTAGCATATACTCTAAGAAGCTTATTCCATGTACCTTCAATAAGTTTAAATGTCCAAAGCAAAAAGGTAGGTTGGGCATGCTTAATATAACACAATGGAATATATCAGCTTTTAGTAAACACTTTGATGCTTTGTTGAGAAGAGAAGATAACATCTGGGTGGAATGGACTGGCAGCACAACATAGGTAGGAAAACATTTTGGTTGATGGAAATACCTCAGATCTGCAGTTGAACTTGGAGGAAAATCCTAGGCCTTAGGAGTGTCCTCCTTGTTATGATAAAAATGAGGTTGTCTTATGATTGTCCTGTTAGGTTTTGAGATGAGTAACGGGGAGATCAAGGTCTGATCCTCTCTAACAATTTCACACATCAGCAAAAGTAATAGTTTGGAATGTTAAAGTTAGCACATGTTTAATATGTTTAGGAACAAGTCTATCCTAGTTTATTGGTCAAGAAATAAGTTAGTGGCTTGAGTTTAGGAAGTGGTTAGTTATTTTATTTTCTTATTTAAAGCTTGTATTTTCTATCGTTCAATTAACAAGAGAATAACAATGTAGTTCCTTTTTCTTTAATGTTGTATCTCTCTCCTTTCTCTGTTTCAAATTCTAACATGGTATCAGAGCAAGGTTAGAGAGTGTGGAGAGAGATCTAGAGAGCCAAAAAAAAGAAAAAAAAAGAAAACGAAGAGAAGCATTATCTTTCACTATCATTCTGGAAAGCCACCAAGGCTAGAGTGCCAGATCTAGAACCACTTATGTTGCTCGTGTCTGGATCATGAATTTGCCTGATTTGCTTGCTTCTAGCACCAATGGATCCAAAGCTGCTGTGGCCGGAGAGAACAGTTCTTTGGAATTATGGATTGTATCGCCTAGAGCTGTCGATTGGCATTTTCAGTTGGAAATACAAGGCAAGCTAAGCTCGAGGGTTTCTTCGTTGGTCTGATCTGGTGTTGATGGATCAATTTCAAAATGGGATCTGTTCTCTTTGAAGTAGCAGATTGTGCTAGGTACTGTTGGAATATCAATTTGACAAATGGCCATAGAGCTAATTGATGATTGTTTCCACAATAGGAAAATAACTAAGAGCACAACAGATGAAAGTTGGATCCACGATGTTTCTAGTGATAGTGAATCTAGTGATGTTTACTGCAGTGAGGCTTGCCTGCGTCGATCACTTAGATCTGATAACCTAGATGATGGCTTCGCGTTTGTTGCTCAAGTTAAAGTCTGTATACTGGAACCACCGATGCTTTTCTATGTTTCACCTGAGAAAAATAGAAACAAGACTACCTCCGCCAAAATTAAATTCCGATCTCCTAAAAAACACTGTCGACTTTAGAAGAAATTAGTGTTGCTTGATTCTGACATGACGATGATGACTTGCTATACGTTCGTTGCGTTTAGTCTGGATCCGGAGGCCGCTCGTCAGGATCTGGAAATCGTCAATATGAAGCTGCCTGCAATACTACGGAGTTCATCTGAATTCGACATAGGGCACTACCGTTGAAAGTTTATAATTGTGACTAGGTGCTTGACTTTTGAACGCGCTATTGTTGCTTCTCAAGAGATCAATTCACGCCGTTCTTTGATGTCGAGATATGAAGTTTGTCGCTCTGAAACTCGAACTCACTAGTACTCGTCACTGAGTCTGGAAGCTCTCCCTTGCCTGCTGCATGAACGCTGCTTGCGTCTGACCTAATAATGTCGAAGTTTAAATCAAGTTATGGTTCTTTGTTTTGTTTGCTGTTGAGGATTTTAAATGATGTTGTTTTTCATTGTAAGAGTTCTTGCCGTGGAGGTAGAGCGACTGTGGTTTATTGAGTTGCATGGCTTTTTTCTCCAGATATACAACTCATGCGCCTAAAAAAAACACTTTAGTGAGGTTGTCGAAGGATTTGAGGAGGAGTTTATAGTAGCAGATTCTATGCAGAAGTGGGAGAGTTGTTTGGAGAAATACTTGGTTGAACGGTGGTTGCAAGAAGAGGAGGAGGAACAGAGTGGCTGTTGCGGCAAGGTGGTAGATAGGGCAGATTTAGGAGATGCTGGTCAGTTGTGTTATGAACGGAGACAAACTGTACGATGATGTATGGTGGATGAGTTGGTGAAATAGGCGTGGATTCAGGTTCGTGAAAGTTTGACAGGAGTATGAATCGGGTTTTGTGAGAGCTGAGTTAAACTAAGGAATAGATGGTTAGCAATGATATATAGGTAATGGAGTTGTATTGGCTATTGATGGTTTTGATGTATATAGAAGTGTTGTGGGTTTGTTTGTTTGCTTTGGTGGATGAAAATGGCATGAAGTTGTTGCTTGAGTCTAGTGGGTTGCTCTGTGAGAAACCGGGTTCAATTCTGGGTTATTGCTACGTTCTGGTTTTAAGGGTTTTGCTGATCTAGATGGGTTAGTGAAGTCGAGTACGGATTTCAGTGAAGCTGTGGATCTGGGTTCAGGTTGTTTCAAGTGCAGTTTGGTTTGGATTTGCATAGGCAGTCGGGTTTGGCGTTCAACTTCGAAAGTTGGAGGTATTGGGTGAGGCGCTATTGTGGTGCGTGAGGCGCTATGCTGTGGAGCGAAGTGGAGGGGTTGGAGACCAGGTTTGGAGATTGAGGTAGTGATTGAGGCGATGGAGTTGCTGTTAAAGGAAGAGGCAGGATTTTTGGTTTGGATTTGTGTGATTCGTATGAAATTTGGGCCATGGAAGAGCTGTTTATAATAGTAATGTTGTTCAGGAGATGAAGGTCTAGATTTGTTGCGGTAGGTGGTTATGATAAGAGATGGGTGTAGATGGAAAAAAATCTGTATATGTGAGTTGTGTAGTGATGTTGTGTTGGATAGTACTCGGAGAAAACTTGTTCATATTTTGTCAAAGTCTGGTAAACCGGACCTTGCTGAAAGAAGGTTGTGCATGAAAATTGCTATGGACGGATGTTTGCCTGTATTTTCGTTGTGCTGACGTTAATGATGTTCTGATGCTGTGCTATTGAAGATTTCTGTAAAAATGGTTGCACTGCGATGGAATAGAAGTGCAGCTGTGCTACTTGTTATAGTGGAGATTGCCAGTTTTATAAAGTTATGGACTGAAGTTGTTCTGCCTGGATATAGATTGCAAATGTGGATGTATACTAATGATGTTGTGTTGGAGCTGTAGTTGTTTGACTCGATGGAGTTAACTTGGTTTTGGAGATTGGATGAGTTTGCTGTTGTGGTATGATGCTTTGTCTGAGTTGTGTTGCTTGGTGATTGCTACAAGTTTTGATGCCGATAGTGGCGTTGTTGTACATGTTGGTTGCTACCTGAATGGTGTGCGTACCTGAGTATTTTTTTGAATGTGACGATTAGCAGAGATGTATTGAGTGAAGAAGGATGCATGAGTTAGGTTGCTTTGTGAAAATGAGGTGGATATGAAGATGAAGTCGATGAAGGGTAAAACATCGGTTATAGGGTTGGACAATATGGAGAGCGCTCCAGAATTGTTTAATGAGATGCCTAAGAGAAGGCAGACATGCTTACATGTGAAGTAGGCATAGTGAAGTTAGTTTGATATCATGTCATCCAACAAGTAAGTGAAGAACAGCTGCAGTTCTCACTTGTTGGAGAGATGACAGATACAACGGTATCAAGGGATGACCCGAGTGGAGAGGTCCAGTGAATCCCTTGAATGAAAACCATAAGAGTTTAGTGATGGTTCATAAGTGGTGAATCATTTAATAAGAAGCAGTTGAACATGTCCAATCTCATAGAAGATCAAAGTCGTTATGGAGATCGTCCAAGCGAGAAGACGAAGCAATCAAGAATTGTAGTTCTTTATAAGTTAGCAGTTGTGTGTTGTAAACTGAATGTAAGCACATTCAGTTTAAGGGAGAGTGTTAAAGTTAGCACATGTTTAATATGTTTAGGAACAAGTCTATGCTAGTTTATTGGTCAAGAAATAAGTTAGTGGCTTGAGTTTATGAAGTGGTTAGTTATTTTATTTTTCTTATTTAAAGCTTTGTATTTTCTATCGTTCAATTAACAAGAGAATAACAATGTAGTTCCTTTTTGTTTAATGCCGTATATCTCTCCTTTCTTTGTTTCAAATTCTAACATGGAATCAGTTTAGATGCTAAGGCAAGTGATTATATAAATGTGGGAACTCTTACTTTACCTTATTCTAGTAACCAGGAAACTAGAGCAGTATGGAACTTTTTGCAAGCCAAATCATTCCTTGCCATTGGAAATGATAATATCTTATAGACTGGTTCAAATATTGAAAACTCTATAGGTGTTGTCTACAGGGCTCTAACTAGAACTAGTGAGATGCTGAAGTATAAATGGAGTAGGAGGATATGGGTTGATCATTCTCCACCTAAAGATAGCTTGATGCTCTAGAAAGTTTTGAAGGAAGCTCTACTCACAAAGGTTAAACTGAGCATGTATGGCTTTAATATCAATACTATGTGTGTCTTTTATGACAGAGAATAGGGGTGCTGTGAGCACTTTTTTTTAAATGAAGGGGTGTTTTCTAGCTATGACAAAGATAGACGGACAAAATAGGTAGGAAGGATACGGTAAGGGATAATGCTGCGGAGTGGTTGTTGATTACTAAGCTACTAAATAGAAGTTTCGAGTCTTACCTGATTCTTTTAGGTCTGAATAAATATGTTAACGTAATCTATGAAGAGAGAAATAAGAGTTTTTCGATAATAAGGCAAGAGATTTGGTTGGTCTATGGAATGATATAAAGCATGAAGTTGCCGTTGGAACAAGGGAGCCTAGATATATGTTTTAGGAAGATCTTATTTCTTCTTAACATTAAGGTCTCCTTTATGTCTTAGTGTTTGCTCTATTCTTTCTATGTGTATGAGCTTTTATTTTCTTTCTTAGTGTGTTTTATTTGTTTCTTTAGGCTCAAAGCTTGTTTTGACCTTTGTCTTTTATTGTGGTGTGCAATAAAATTTGGTACGGGACCAATTAACCCTGGTAAAAAGAAATTTATATATGATTCCAAAATAAAACTATAGACAACAAAGACATATATAAAGTGCGAATGTGTTCATTATTGTATAAATCCCAGCACCTATTAACATACTTATTAACTACGTACACCATTTACCTTTTGCACATGCACAATACACTGGAGTATTCATATATACTTGTTTCATTATTTGATTAAGTATACAAATTAAATAAAATAAAATTTTATTTGAAATAATTTTAGATTGGATCTTAAATCAGTAAGATCACATAGGCCCATTAAAGATCAAAAAATGAAAAAATATTTTAAATTCACCCATTTAACCACTACAATTCGATTTGGTTCCTTCAATTGTATTAAAGATTAATAGTTTGTACAACATAGAATAGAAATATTAAGGCTAACAAATGAAAACCTATCAATTCATTAGGATGTCTAGAAAGGTAATGTCTAAGATTGAGATTGGATAACCAAGTACTTTGCCTTATCTATCTACTGGTCTGGTTCGAAGAATGAAGTAAGCCTAAAGGATATCTCAAATATAAAGGCCCGAAATGATTTTGGACCATGACCTGATTTTCTAACATTTTTTCAAAAATTTAATTATATTATAAATTAAAAGGTTAAGTTTAAAATAAAAAAGGACATTCATAAAATATATTTCAAAAATTAGAAAATTATTTTTCAAATTTTTGTTTTAACTATTTTATTTCAAATAAAAATTTCAAATCAGTAAATTTAAAGGTTATCAATTTAATTAATTGGATTTATTAAATAGATAATTATTTAAATTAAAACATCGATATAATGATATATGCATTTTTATCTTAAAATGTTTAATGTAAACGACAATATAATTTATGAAATTAATAAATTTCATTTTAATTAAAATTATTTTTATTAATTAAATTAATTAATTGTTAATTAATAAATAATATAAGTGTATGACGATATATGTATATATAATTGCAATAAATGTTATAGTCGATATTCATCTTAAATTTATTTAGGATGAATGTAATTAAATTTTTGATACTTAAATTAAACCAATTAAATTGTTAATTAAATAAACTAAATATGATTTAATTAATCAACAAAATTTAAATTAAATTAAGTATGATTTATTAAATAAAGTGGAACTATAAGAAACCTAACTTAGGTTTAAAGAATAAATACACACATATAGTACGTATACCGTGTTTTCATATGCTTCTGACACTTGAATCATGAGGGTGTTTCATAAAAATACATTATTCCCTAAATCGACATCACTCAAATAAATATATTAAATATTATGAATCTTCAACACATATATTGTCCTTTACCATTCATATAGCAATAAATTACTTACGTGCTCTCTAGTTCTTAAGCAAATTCAAGCTTGAAATGTTATGTAGTATTATTAATATATCGATAAATATGATAAGATACATGTATGTATTTGTCGGGTAAATTGAAGATACATACATTATACATAGGCCGTCGTAAAATGGTAGGAATGAGTAAACAATCTCTTTCGATTTGTTGAGCAAATTCAAAGTCAAGATGAGTGCAACGACCTGGAATTTCGAACACTTCATATTTAAATATCTGATTTGTTTAAATATTTAAATCCAATATTTAATGTGATTAAATATGATTTTATAACCTTATCACACACTTTTTAATTAATAACCAATGTTAGAAAATTTATTTTTTAAATGTGTTTACAAAAATATACACTTTGGATAAATATTGAAAATGTGACCGGAAAAAGGTTTTATTAAAAATTAACTTTTTATTCAATACAAGTTGTGTAAATATATTGCAACTTGAATAGTTATCATATAATAATATATGACAAGAATAAAACAATTATTAAAACCTCTCTTATCCTAATCAAACTTAACTAAAGTAAGCATATTAATTAAGCGAACATTTAGTACAAAAGGACCCTTACATCACGCTTGTGTAAGAGCATCGTCTTACATGCTTAACGTCATGGCTAAGGAGGAGGTTTTGCACACTTTTACCTCAAATTCCTAAACCTATAAATACCCTCTCTTATTCACTCATTCATTCAAAAATAAGTTCACTCTTATCCTTACTTCTTTCTGTTCTATCTCTTCTTATACTTGGCAGTATACCTTGTGAATATTTTAAAGCCTATGGCCGTGGGTTCTAAGGGAGAAATGGAGGGCTTTGACTTTGGTTGCTTTGGTGGTGGAGGAGTTAATGCACTTGAGCACTTAAAGGGATGAAAGGCCTTATGGTCGTGGGCTATGGTGAAGGGTAGGAAGTCGTGAGCTTAAGGGATGATGGGGAAGGATGTGCGTGAGTTATAGAGGTGTTAAAGAAGGTCTAGGTGATGTTTAGGTTGAAGATAAAAATGTTAGAAGAAGTGGGGTTATAAATGGATGTTGGTAGGAAGAGATATTGATTGATAAAAGTGAGTAAATCTCACTTTGATTTGCACCATATTTCGTTGAATGTTAAGTTGAAACATTGCTTGAAACGTTGCTTAAAAATGTTAGCTAATCACTTATTAAATTAATTGCTAACTCACTTGATAATGTCACTTGAAATATGGTTGAAACGTTACTGGCTAAATCACTTGATAAATGCTTATTAAAACATTTATTAAAATGCTTACCATATATTAATAATATACATTAACTACTTAAATTTAAACCCTTGATTGTATACTTTAAAAAGTATATAAATTATTAAAGTAGTTGCTCACTAAACCGTTGAGTTGTGATAAGTTCATTTGAACATTTAAAATGGATATATTGATGTGTATATATATTAATAAATTTTTAATATTAGTATGGTTGGAATTTAGAATCATATATGTGTTTAAAAGTGGATAACACCAAATATTGGATTGAATACAGAATTGTCCGTATAGCGATAGTCGCTATAAACGCACTTTGAATCTCTTTAACTATAACTTATGAAAATGGAACATATCTTAATACTAACTTGTTTGGTTATTATCTGCACTTCTATAAGTGTTTTAAAAAGCAAACAATATATTTTGGAAAGTTATAGAAGAAGTAAATCAAAGTAAACAAGAATGAAGTAAAAAGGTCGCTATAGTGACACTTTTAAAAATAGTCCATCTTTGAAAATAATCAATATTTTTGTGGAAATTTTTTAGGGTTTTATTTAGCGATTAATCAAGAAAATAATATATTATTATTATTGGAAAAGTTTTGAAGCTTAATTCATTTGGTTGCTAGTTGAACGAAGTGCAAAAAGTTGTAGTGAAATAGTCGCTATAAGTGCAGGTCGGTAAAATACATTGTTCTTGGGAAATTCTCTAAAATAATTAAAAAATATTATTTGGGATTTTTATATATGGTTTTAAAGTACCCAAAGCATACTAAATAATGTAAAAAGAATGGACCTAAAATCAATTGTTTGGATATTGAAAACTAGACACAAAGTTGTAGCTAAAATGTGATAATACTAGAAACAGAACTTTTGATAGCTTTTGTAGAATTGCTATCTTTGCTATTTGAAAGTATAAATTATTTAAAAATGCTATTTAAAATATGTGTTTTCTCTAATCTTTTTAGGGTTGTTTTATAACTTATAATAGAGAGTCTAAAATTGGTTTCAAGTATATATATATTTTTAGCAATTGATTATGAATTTCTAAACCAATTAGCTTTTAAAATTAGAACTTGTTTTTCCTATTTATTTTAAAATTCCTTATTTTTACATAATATTCTATATAAATAATTATCATGTGTTTTAAGTAGTTCTAAAAGCATTTTAACATATTAATAATCCTTTTAAAGATATTTCTATATGTATAATTTTTACATTAAGACAAGCACCATTGTCCAAGTGGTTAAGTGATTCGGCTTTGGTGCAAGAGGTCACAAGTTCGAAACTTGCTTTCGAACGTTTATTGACATGGGATATGTTGTCCCAATGATTTGTTGTATATAAAGTACCATTTCAAAATAATAATAATAATAATAATAATTTTTACATTAAATTAAATATTTTATAAATATAATAAAGGGGGTTTGGATTTTAACACTTAATAAATTGTTTTATGGAATGAACTAAAAGTGTGTTGCCTTAATTAATAGTGGACATGCTCTGATATTTAAATAAATGTTTAAAGTTATTAATGGTAAAGTAAATAGTTCTGGGTTGTTCTAAATAGTGTTTTTAGAAACATTTGTTTTTAACCCTTATTATTAATTATACGTAGGAATATAATTAGCTATTTACTAATGGATATTTTGTAGAAAAATAAAAGTATATGATTTTGGCTTTATTGTGAAAAATGCTTTGAGCAACACTTGTCTTTAACCTTTAAATATAAACAAATCTTTAAGAAGGGAGTTTTAAAGAGGAATTCTTTCAAAGTATAAAATATTTGGTTTGTTGTGACAAATGCTTTGAGCAACACTCGTCTTTAACCCTTAAATACAAATAAATCTTTAAGAAGAGAGTTTTAAAGAAGAATGTTTTAAAAGTATAGAATGTTTGGGTTTGTTATGACAATTGTTTTTAGCAACTCTTGTCTTTAACCCTTAAATGTAATTAAACCTTGAAAAGGAGAGTTTTAAGGATAATGATTAAATGGAATGGGTTTGGGTTAGAGTAAATAATGTTTTAGCAACATTTGTTTTTAAACCCTTGAATTATATTTTGGATTAAATATTTTAAATCTTTAACAATGGAATTTTGAAGATAATAACGAGTATTGAAAGCTTTTATAAAGAGATAGAAAATGTTATTTGTTTAATTCATAAAAGAAAAGGCGTTTATTATAACAATGTTTTGGTAGTAATTGTTTTAATCTTTCTGATTATATTTTAAGTAATTAAAACTTGTTAAACGATTTGTGAATAAACTTATATCATTGGAATAAGTGTATGAATACTTTTTAAGTACTAAAAGAATAACAGTTAAATTTATAAAGACAAGTATATATCTATTATAAAGAGAAATCTAATATATTTGTACAAGAATATATTTATTAATAAAAGAGTATTAATTAATAAAGGAAGTCTTGATTTAAAAAGAAGTTTTATTAGATAAAAAGATGCTTTACTAATAAAAGGGTTTTAATTAATAAAGGATAAATTAATTATAAAGGGACTAAAATTCGTTTATGTGACTTGATATACTTGGATGATAAGCAACAGCTATGTAATGACCTTAGTTTGATTCTTTATGGGATGTTAGTCTAATATGCTTAACACTAAAAGCCGAACGAGTAAGGTTCTTTATTTATGAGAGTCAAGACTGATGTTTAGGTTGGGATGGAGCAATAGAGCACTAACCTATCAGCATTCTTCTAGGCCAATGAATATTTAAGCAGAAAGGTCGAAAATGTGTAAAGTGTGGAATCTTGACCCATAAGCAAGCGTTCAAGGCTCAATTAGTCAACTACTGACCTTGATCAAACTAAACGTAGGAAATATTCGAAATGCTCCATAGAATATACCAATAAGAACACCCGGGGAGGAGTATTGTTGCGCAACGCCTCTAGCTTTCGATTACTTCTAAAAGAACCAAAATTGAATTAACTATAAATTTATTGATTGGTTTTGAAGAGTCCATGATCAACAAGCATTTTACTTACCTAATAGCACTCCAAAACTATCTATGATTTGGAAGTGGAATGATGGAAACCATGCGTGGCTCTGAAATCTGTCGAGATGATGGGATAAATTATTTGATCGAGTTTTGTTGAAAGCTCGTGTGAAGATGCCAAGCATATCCTCGACCTCGAGAAATGACTAAACACAGAGTAGGATGCACGATCCTGGGTTTAGCTAACCCAAAAAAGGGGGTACATCAAGCCCATTATCTAGAGTATGCTTATCGATACGTTGTGCATGGGGAGTCGATGATACTCGGTTCACGTGTTAAGGTGTGGCTGGTTATGTTTACCTTATGGTATATTTTATCTAGAGATATACAATGCTCGAAAGGTTGTTTTTGACCCTTTTCGTAGGTGATCGGTCTTAGTATGGCTTATGAGTATATTGGGGAGGTCTCAGTGGAAAATCCATTTATACGAACATACCTTAGCGGTTTTGTTTGTATACCTAAATATGCTGTCAAATATAGCCATTGTAACCATTTCAGCTACGATTTATATTTATATTGAGCACCCTAAACATTATTATAATATTACTAAATTTTCCTATAAAGTGGTTTGGTAATCGTTCGTCCTTGTTAATTTGCGGCGTAGTCTTACGGGATAACTTTATTCTTTAAAAGGTTTTTACAAATATAGTAATTTAAACCACTTTTCTCATGGTTTACCGGACTGATCCGGGTGTTATTCTTCTTATAATGCTTGGGTATGTCCCGTGTATAATTCCAGATTTCATTAATGATCATTGGAGCTCTTGGAGAGAGGAGCTGGATGATTACCTATCGTAGATTTTATTTCCGCTGCATTACTTTTCTTTTATATCAATAATCGTGAGGGTATGTTTTTATTGAAAGTGACTAAGGATCGTATAATATGGAGTATTGACTAAGTTATCTACTAGTGCGAAATATAAATATAAAAGTAAATAATAAAGTGGATGACACCAGAGATTTGTATACTGGTTCGAACTTCTCATTTTACGTCCAGTCCCAGACTCCTTCTGGAATTCAACTATAAACCCTCACTTGACTCGGAGGAACATGTATCACACCACCTGAGCAACCGAACAAGATTTCTACCGCCTAGCAATAGAATAGGACTTCAACCGCCTGAGCAACTGAATATGGCTTCCAATACAAATAGTAAAATTGTTTCTGACCGAGTATGCTCTTGAGTAACACTGATTAGTCAATAACGTACATCCTTCCTATAATCTTCTTCTTTGTAGTATCTCATGTAATTATTGAAGATAGGAAGTTTATTTAATCACTAATGAAGTTTGCTTGAATGAACAAGTGATTATAACAAAAGTATTGAATGCAAATGGCAAGATTGTTTAGACAATAAGAATGAGAATTAGAGTCAAAATTCAGTAATTAAAATAATTGATTTCATGGCTGTATATAGTGATTAAGATTTGCAATCATTCGTGAAAAGTAGCCATGAAAGAATATGGAAGAAACTCTTGAATCAAGAGTCTTTTCTATTCGCTGAAATGAAGTGTCTTTTTAAAATATAGCTGTTATGAATATTCAGCCGTCAGAGTGGAATAATTCAACCAGCCGAGTCAATTAAAAATCGAATCAGAAAAAATAGTGCAGAAGACATGCAGTTCAGCCGGCTGAATCATCTACTTCGGCCATTTGAATATCCAAATGTAGTTGTGCACGTGCATAGGCATTCAGTCGACTGAACTATATGATTCTGTCAGCTGAATTGTGTGGTTTTTTGCCATATCAAAATATTTTTCAAAACAGTTTTCATATATGAACTAGTTCAGTAAAAAATTTAGCATATGAACTATGATTTGAAATATTTTGAATCACGTGTGCATGCATATACAACTTTAGAGAGATTTTAACATTAATTCATTACTAGACTTAGACCATAGACAAAATATATTACAGAAGCTTCTATCTAGAATCTGGTCTGCAATCCGTTAGATTATTTATCGAGTAAAATTGTATCTGCAAATATGGTTAGATTATATAATATTTACTAAATAGTTGTCACAATCAAAACATCAAAAATCCAAGGTTCTAACATTCTTCTCCTTTTTGATGACGACGACTATGTAAGTTTGTAATAGCATATTTACTCCCCTTGAATAAATACTCCTATCAATCATATTCTTCCCCGTTGTCATCGACAAAAATGAACTTCATTGACATATAAACACATAAATATCATAAACATCGTAGATATCAAGCATATATGAGCATATGGATATAATAAATAAATGGCCAACTTACCTAGGAACTTCAAAGTACAACAAACAGACAAGAATATGTTTTAAACGAAATGATAGTACAACATGTTTTTTATTAGTGAAATAGCAACGAAAAGGGAAAAAGTATAGAAATCCTCACTATCTTGTACTACTACTTCTTTTGAAGTCGTCCAGGAGAAAAGGGCCGGATTTTCAGCAACACCGATTGATATGGAGTCGGAACATGAGACTTTTTCTCAAATCTTATTTAAAAAGCCTTTGATCGAGTTTAGCTTTTTGTTCATTTTAGACACGTTCTTTCTACATTAGCTAAACGTCGACCGATTTTGCTTTGATTCCATGATAATATTGAAAGTCTATAGTATGGATCGTGTAGTGTATATGCAAGTATATGTGACTAACTATATGATGTAACTAATTATAATATTAATCTAGTAAAATATAAACTAAGCACACCAGGATTTTATAATGGTTCGGACCTCCCGTCCAATGTCCAGTCCCGAAGCTCCCTTTTGAAATTCGACTATCAAATACCCTCACTTCGCCCGGAGGAATAGGCTTAGTTACAATAGCTTGTTCTTGTCAAATATGTGTTCTTATAACATAAATATTGACTATTAAGTACAATGCTTCCGATATATATATCTAAAGGATATTGATTGAGGAGTTCTATATATATGGAAGAGTGGAATACAAATATATGATTGCTAGAGATCAAAAATATATTAGAGTATAAGAGTAAAGAGCACAAGTAAGTAAGGTGAATTATTCTCTTTGATTCTTGATGTTCTTTATAGTGTTAGAGAGATTCCTTGAGTAGTTGCATCCATTAACAAGTGTTCTATGGTCGCTTCTGATGGTGATGAAGAGTTGCAGCGAAGAGAAGCGAAGATGTCTTTTCTAGTGCGGCAGTTGTTATTTGAATTTCAAAATCCGAGATCAGTTTCAGACGTCTGGAATATGTCTCAGACGTCTGGCTCTATATATTTTTTGTATATAGTAGCCTTTCATACGTCTGAGTACATTAACCAGACGTCTGATTCTGTCTAGTTTGTAATCCAGGGATGTCTAGCTAGTGCACCCAAATGTCTAATCCTGTGCATGTTGCTTTTTGTACAACTATGTTATTGCTTTACTGATCCTATCGACTTGTCGTCTCTTGTAATGTTCTTTGAGCTTCATTCTTGTCTCTCTAGTGATGTTACTCTAGCAATTACCTGTAAATAGAAATATATATGCATATTTGATTTCCATTGCATAGTTGTTGTCATCGAAACCGTAGATTTGATTTCCTAACACGCTTCCCCTTTTTGATGATGACAACTATACAATGTACTTATATATAATTTATAAACCTCCCTGAATATGTACTTATTTTAATGTTTTATAATTATACTTATATTCCTCCCCTTTTGACATTATAAAAAAGAATAATAAAATTATAGCCAATCGTCAAAGATAACACACAAAAGGAAAATTTCATTAATAATTCGAAATTGATTACATTCATAGATTTTAGCAAATGTACAAGATTTGAAATCCTAAAATCCTAAATTCTATGATTCCTTCGGAGAAGGTTTTTCTTGATTATCCCCTATTTCTTCTTTTTGAGTAGTGCTAGGCTTTATAGGAGATGTCAAAGCTTGTTTGAGAGTTTCGTCCTCAGAAAGTTTGGAATGTTTTGAGGGAGGAGAAGACACTGGGGTTGGCCAATCTTTAGAAGGCGGTGTTGGACCGCGAACTCGTTGGAGTGCTTCTTTGAGAACCGACACAGTTGAAAGTGACTCTTCAACTATTGCTAGGCATGTACCAAACGATGTTTCGAAGCTGTCAATACGCTTAGCCAAAAGTTTTTGATTTTGAGATAATATATGTTGATTGCGAAGGGTGAGATCTCGAACGCTTTCATTTGGATTTGTACCTGTTCGAGTCTCCATAATCTCATCTTGGCCTGGATAATCAAATGGTGCAGGAGGAGGTGGAGTTGCTTCTCGATGTTGTTTCTCTTCTTGAGATGGTCCATTGTGTGGTTGAGGTGGAGGCTCAACTTGTCTGGTTTGACGATTATGCATCCAATCTTTGAAGGATATAAACTCTGGGAAAATCTTGGGTAAGTGCATAAGTGAGAAGAGCTTTGTGGAAGCATATTTTGAAGAGATTTCTTCAAAAGTTGTTAGGTAGGAAGGGTTGTTGTGTGCACAAAGAAGTCTCATAATATACGTAGGGTAGATAATTGATGGCCTTGATCGAGTCCAAAAATGTTCAAGCTCATCAAAGATAAATTTGGCCCAATTCACCCTTGTTCCACTACATAGAGCATATAAGGCTTTGTGTTCTAACTCGGTTATTTGCTCATGGCTTCCCATACATGGAACAATGATATTTATTATCATTCGAGTAAGAAGTCGTGCTTTTGGACGTAGATATTTAGAAGCAAATTTTGGCATTTCATCCTCCCAAATTTGATGGGTTATACCATTCCTAGGCTTAAAGCGCATGTCGAAAATGTTGTATAAATCTTCGCCCTCAGAACTTCCTAGTGTTATACCAATTATGCCAGGAGTAAGTCTAATCGTGTTTCCATACACGCTAGACCATAGCCAATTATCTTCATTTTCAATGTTCCATACTGAAGTGCTATCCAAATTTGCATAGAAAAGAAATATTTCCAATTGATCGATTTGGATGTCATTAGGAGTGAACGAAATCAATGTTTTTAGTCTGACATTCTCACCCATTTTATCCAAATCGTACATTGGAAATTTGAGTAGATTATAGAATGGACCTGTATGAAGCTTTCTCTTTTGTATATCCTTATATCTCTTAATTGAGTGTGGTGCTCTATTCATCCATCTTTCGATTTGATCATCCGAGCAAACTTGAGGATTTGAAGATGATGTTGGTTGGTCTTGTTTTCGTTTAGATATCTTAGGATTTTTAGTTCGAGGAGGCATTGTGATTTGAGCTCGCGTAAAAAGAAGATTTTGATAGAAAAATTGTCAGTGGAGGAATCGGGGTTGAGAAGTAGAGATGAAAGTAAAAAAATGACGTTATCTGGGTTAATTTTAAAGTGTCGATTGAATTTTAGACGTCTGGACACTAAATTAGACATCTGGTTTGCCCTAAATTTAATATAGTAGATAAGTTCAGACATCTGGTTTATGCACTAGACATCTGGTTTGATCGAATTTGTAAAATTTGATAGTCAGAGAATTTCTCCAGACGTTCGGGTAAAATATCAGATCTTTGAAATAGATCAAGTTCTTAAAACTTGGTGGCAGAGACATAACTCAGACGTCTGGATCGAATTTCAGACGTCTGGATCGAATTTCATACGTCTGAAATAGTCTGGTTTTAATTTTGAGGAGGCAGAGCAAATTTTCAAACGTCTGTGGGGAGGGTATAACAGACGTCTGACATATGCGCAGTGCTAAAAAATAGAGTGTAACGACCCACTATTTTGGACCATTCAAATCGATAATAATCCACACATGTCGGACTTGAATAATTCAAAATAACAGATTGTAATAAAAATTGGAGCAAATAAAATCAAACATAGAATCACAAACACAGAATATCAAAATAACTCGCAGCGGAAATAAGATACCATAATAGTTCATGAAGCTACTATATACATACTCTCAAAACATATACAAAATATCATAGTTTAAAAATGGTACAATAGAAATTTGGATATATAAATCACTAATATAGAAGCAATACCGAATAGGAAATAACTGGATCAGAAATAGACGAATAGATAGTCAGTAAGCTCCAACAAATCTCTAGCTTCAAAAGGTAAATCCAAAGTTGTGACTCTCAGGCTGACCCGAGCGTAAAGTAAAACACAAACACTCGAGTCAGGACATACATACTTAAACAATGTAAACCAACTCAAGTGAACTGTAATAGCAATGCACAATAACTTAAAGGATGCTTGGGATCGTCCATCCTTTAAGGATCAGTCAAACCACCAATTAAGTAGTAATAAATACTATCCTAGAAATATCCATAATAAACTAAACAATTCAAATAATAGTGTTATTGTGACTAGGGTAGCGTAGAGCTGCAATAACCGCTCACCTCCAGCCATACTCTCAAAATCAAAGGTGTGCATCAAACAATCACAAGGAAATCACATGACACACAAAGCAGTGTACCCATGGTTATAAATTTCAAAATGATTTATAATTCCAAATTAAAATCATTCATTTAAACCATTAAAAAGTGAAGTCATTATTCCTTCAAATCAAATTTTCAATTCCCAAAAATTTAGCTTCCAGATTTACAGTGGAATTTCAGCCACAAATAAACTTCAATTTAAACCATTTTAACTTACAAAATTTCATATTTTCTACTTTAAAAATCGTCATTTAAATACCCTTGAACTTATGATTTTTATAAAGTAAATTTCACAAATAAATATCAATAATTTCGCTTATTAAATTCAAGTGTACAAATTTCCCATTCTTTACCTTTTAACAATTATTTATCACTTAAATTTCAAATTACCATTTCATACATTGAACTAAATTTCCATTTTATTTAATTTACTTAAACTTCCATTTTAAAACCAATTCTCACAATTCAAGTTAAATTCCAAATTTTCATTTAACTATCCATTTATTTTGCATTTAACTAATTACATAAATTCAAAATACACTGTAAGTTGCTTTACTTTATTTTACAAATAACTTGATATATTCTTTTACTTTATATTTATCCAATTCATACATAAATCATATTAATTACCAAGTTAAGCTTATATTCCCATTTTTACTTAAATTCCCATTATTAAGTTAAATCAAACTTTCACACTACAACTCAAACCATCTACTAACTTATACCATTTAACCTTTCAGAAAATCACCGCTTAACCATTTTAAATCCAATATAAGTCAAATTTCATATTTTTTTCTTCTTTTATTTAAAATACATGAATTTTTATAGGAAACCATATTTTGAAATCAACCATGGGTCCAAATAATATTTCACCTAAATCAAGTGATACGGAAATTATCATTTAAATCCATAATCAGTAAAATTTCCGAGTTTTGATTAATTCAAACCCGCAATCCCAAGACAAATACAAATAAATAAAAATCACCTAGGCCTATCATTTCAGCCCGTAATAATTTTCCTATTCTAAAGTTCGTTCGGGTATGTATCTTTTCAAACCATAGTGATTCTATTCTACAGGGAACTTGTAGTATGAGAAACATAAATAAATACACTGTATAACAGACTAAAACATAACAGATGATGAGACAAGTTTATAACAGGTTTTAACATCATATAATTGATATCACACAAGTATAACATGATATAACAATCCTACACATTCATTTGTTGTCACTTCACTAATTATATAAGTATGAATGTCATGAGTAAAAACTCACCTTTTATGCTGGAGTTAGCAAATCGAAACACACAAACAAATTCCAGAAAGCACGATATGACTTTTGTTTCGAGTGGAGAGAGAGAGAGCCAAGATGTTAATCTTATATTCAAGAACAAAACAAAGTCATATATAAATATAGATACGATACCAAAGTTTATATTGAAACAAATGGAAATAGAATTAACAAATGGACATCATCAAGCTTTTTAAATCAATTTTTGCTTGACTTGCTCACACTTTTGCTCGGGCACACATGCTTTAGGCTTGACCATGATGGTCTAATTGGTGGAAATGGGTCTGGTTTGGCACATATAGGCATGGCAAGCAAGATAATACAAGGGATTTGGGAGTTACATGTGAGGAATGCAAGGAGACAAGGCAAAAGTGAAACTTTTGTTCAACATAGGCCAGGCCTAGGGTCACATCTAGGTTCGGCCATGGCATGTACAGGTCAGGTAGTGGCCGGAGAGATGGCTAGTGGTGGTGAAAAAGCAAGTGGTGATGGCTAAGGAGGAGGCCGAAGTGGAAAATGAAGGGTATGTGCAAACTAGGTTTGGCTATGGCATACTTTCAAGGACTTTGCAATTTTTTGAGATGATTGCACAATTGGATGGCCACGGCCAATATAGGTCAGAAGAGATGGATGTCAGGCCTTGTATAGTGGTGGGAAGAAGGTGGTGTGGTGGTTAGAGGAGGTGGTGAGGTGATAGCCGAGCAAAATACATGAAGAAACAAGCAAAAATAATTGAAAAATCAATAGAAAAGTGAAAGAAAAAGTAGAAAAAATAAGAGAGAGCCATTACCTTTTTTCTCAGATCGGAAAATAGGCGTGAGAAATGAAAGAATGAGATTTTTTCTCACGTGAATTTCGAAATAAAACTCACGGCTATCAAGGAGAAGCTATGGTAGAAATCAATGGATGGAAAGATAAAGAGGTAATAAATCAAAACGTAACATATGCCTTTATTTAAAAATAGGTAACGTATCTTCATTTATGCATTTCCTATATATTTAATAGAATATATGCCAAAGAAATAATTCAATAAATACATACCGTTTATATAAACACTATAGAAATAAATAAGAAAATGGTTATAGAAACGTATAAATTAATTGCTATCTACAACTTTGTGTGTTACTTAATTTACAAAGTATATATCCAAATTAAATGAAACAAAAGCGAAATAACATGTCATGTTACACATATATAAACAATTATAATATGATATATCAAACAAAAAATATTATTTATATCAATTAAAATAAACAATTTTTTTTAAATAAAACAATTTATACACAATAGTATAAAAAGCATAACTTTTACAATATTAATCGGATTTCAACGAAATGAAAAGCAATATACTTGAAATTTAATTTAATTTCATAATATAAGATAAAATTCAAAAATTCAAATATTTAAATTTTAAATTTAAAAGTCAAAGTTTGACCATATTGACCAAAATTCACATTTATGGAAAATATTCTATTTATTCAGGTTCAGAATTATAGTTCACACAAAAATCAAAATTTATATTTAAAATAACAAAATTTATCCATTTTAATAAATTAAATAAAGTTTTTAAATCAAAAATTCAATTTAAAATAATTAAAATATACAATTAAAATAATCACAAAATACAGGGTTGTTACATAGAGGTGTATCAGAGTGTCAGACGTCTGAGGTCCATATCCAGATGTCTGAAATAGGCAATTTTTCTAAAAATAGCCTAAAATTTAATGGTTTTGCTTATTCTTCAATTCTCTATTTTTTAAAACGAAACGTAGTACTATTTGTGTGAAACAAAATAACAAATAGACATAGATATGCATACAATAAAAAATATAATTTATTTAGATGGCGATGGAGTTTTACGATCTTCTGACTCATTATTCCTCCATGGTTTAAGTGGAGACCATATATTTCCATATTCATGGGTTCTCGGGGAGCCAGAGAATCGTCTTGGTGAAGGGTCCAAAGGGGTACGATTAGAAGAAGAGGAATCCAAGGAACTACAGGGCTTTAGAAGTGGTTCATGGACATCTTTCTTATGTGACGTACAAAACTTCATCGCTACTTGCTCCAAAAAGCTTAGCCGAGATGCTGTAACTTTTTGTTCAAAATATAGTTCTCTTTGTAGATCTATTTGTTGTTTCTGATAGTGATGAATTTCATCAATTTTCTCCTTTGTGTTAGAAGAGACAAATAGAGATCGTTTGGTCTTCTTGCTATCAGGAGTGAATCCCGTATGATATGAGGACCACCTGTACATCGGTTCCTGATTTGGTGTGGGTGTAGGAAGCCGTTGTGGTGTATCGGCCGAGCTATCTGTCATAGGTGTCGAGATGGATATATAAGAATTTTTAGAAGACATGACTATATTTTGTTTCTCAAAAAAATATGAATTGTGTATATATATATTTTTACTGTATAACTGTTTATATAGAAGTTTAAAAATTATTTATAGAAAATTTGTAAAAAAACTAACTAAAAAAACAAAGGCGTAGAATTTAATTACAATTTGTGGATAGAAAAACTAATGGCTAATCATAGCCTAAAAGAAGGAGTGGGTATTAAGTGAGCAAATCACGAAGAGAGCAAATCCCTAAATCACGTCGGAGTTTAATAAAAGTTTGTTCATTTAGTAGTTTTGTAAAGATGTCTGCTATTTGATTTTCGGTATTTACGTATTCTAATAAATAGTTCCTTTTTCAACATTGTCTCATAAAAAATGATGTCGTATATCTGTATGCTTAGTTTGCGAGTGATTGATAGAGTTTTTTGATAAATTTATTGCACTCGTGTTATCACAACATATTGGAGATTTATTGTTAATTTTGCCGAAATTTGTAAGTGTTTGTTGCTTGTGTATCATTTGTGCACATGCCAGAGCTGCTGAGATATATTCGGCTTCGCAAGTAGATAAAGAAACGCAATTTTGCTTTTTGCTAAACCATGAAACTAATGATTTTCTAATAAAGTGACATGTTCCACTAGTACTCTTACGATCTGTTCTACATCCACCGAAATCCGCATCCTATATGAAACTAGTTCAAACGATGATCCTTAGGGTAAAACAAACCATAATATCTAATAATAGATAGATATCATGTGACGCCCCACCTCTATACCCACGCTAGCCAAGAACACTACGGTGAATGCTGTCGACTAGCACGGAGAATAAGGCTGTTGAGGAGCGACCATCCGTGTAATTGCTTTGTGCGAGCATCGATATGTCAGATGGTATAACATGCAAGGAAATCCGACATACCGACACAAACTCAAAGCTACAACACAGTGGCTACAATATCTTCGGAAACAAATATAGAAATAAACATAACACAAATCAGTCACAGATAATTCATATCACAAAGGCGGAAATAGATATGAATATTACACAAGATAGTGTATATCAGAGTAGTGGTCTAACAAGATCCACACTATCACAAAATAATAGCAACATGTGCTATACAAAAGAATACATCAATGAGTCAATATTTCAAGAGTATACAACAAAAACTACTAATCTAAGTAGTAAGCAAAAGGTCAGCGTAATGGATCCTTGGAGAGAAGTCAAGTCGAAGCACCTGCAACATCTCGGTCTGACCCGAGTATTATTTATAAGAAAATAATAAACGGATCAGTCTAGCTATAAATATCAGATAACATGATATAGAACGAAAGATATGGCATAGACGTATAATATCCATAATGGCATACTACTGTAAGTATGAAAATGATAATCAACAAACGATTAATCAACATCAAAGAATCTTCTCAAAGATCCAAAAAGGGTATCATACCCAAAACTTGTACTCACAACAAGTCAATGACACACGAATTCACCTATGCACAAAAATTGATAAATCATATCAATAGAAATCACAAAAATAGGTGAAGAAGAAAATTCCAGAATTCGACACACGAAATCCAGAGATCACACAAAATAGGGGGGAGGCCTATCACACGAATGGGAGCATGAAAACTCACCAACATATGTATCACACGAACGAGACGCTATCTCATGGTAGCTAGCCATTAATTTTCGACACACGAACGGCCCGAAGACCATGGGGCGCTACCCCATAAATTTGAGTCGAAACTCCACAAAACGGGGTTTAGTCTCCCTCGCAGACAAAGAGACATCGCACATTGCTAGTCTAAATCACAAAAATGATCGTCATGATCATCAAGAAGTGTCAATTACAGTAAGCTAGTAAATATATGAGCTTAGCTTCATGTCCCATAACCACTAGCTTAACTTAAATATTTACGAACAAATTGTAGATCTCCACTAGAAAATTGTCACAAGAGATTCAATTGAACAAGTCCAAGAATTAACCGACGAAGTAAACGCAAGCGTTTCATACCACTTGTTTTACTAAGTCGTTTAATTAGATTTCTCATACGAGTGAGGTAAAGGTTTGTATATACTAATAGATTGGAAATCGGTTTGAGAAAACGAGCTTTGTTATAAATTAGTGTTGAAATCATTTGAAGAAAGAGTTTTGATATTTACTACTAGTATAGAAAACCTTTATATTTTTAAAGTGACAAATCACAAAGAAGATTGTAAGAACAATCAATCACTAAAATTCACATTCGAAGACGTGAATAAAATCCAAAGAAACCGATAAAGAATCCATCGAAATGGATATTCAAAAATCCCTAAAAAGAGTCATCAAAGTCATAATAAATGATAACAACAAATAGGATTATCACGAATCGATTTAAATTGGAATTCTCAAACAAAAAGGCAAGAAGGCAAAATCATAACAGTTTCAGACATCTGACGACAACCCAGCCTAAACGGCTCTTCGATACGCCTCAAATATCAATGTCCAAATATCCATAATAGGATTTTCATAAATTAGACCAAATCACCAAAAATTGGAATATACACGAAATCGATCCAAACCAAAATCAATTGCACACGAATAAACGTTAGGAATTCATACCTAACAATCGAAGATAATTATAGACAAAGATGTGAGATAGAAATCTCACCTTTTTACCAAAATCAAACAAGAAGAAGCTTGAAAGCAAATGGAGAATCAACCTCTCTTCAACACAACCCAAATGAGCTTGAATCTATGCTCAAAACAAGAACATTCCCAAAATTAGGTTTATGAATTTCTGAAATTGGTAAGAGAATAAGTTGGAGAAGAAGAAGAGAATGCTTACCAATGGGTTCTCTTGAATTTGGAGCTAGGAATTTGATTTGCAAAAGAAAACTAGGGTTTTGGAGTTTTAATTTCCAATCTCTCCCACCATTATTGCCTTAGAACTGAAAAGAGAAGAGAATGAGGGTGAGTGGGGAAGAGTGGCTCAGATTTGAACATAAGTTAAACATAGGGCTGAGCCCAAAACCAAACCCAAAGTGAAAAGTAGCAAAAATCAACTTTCTCCAAACATATCGAAGCTTATACTCAAAAAGGTCGCAAACGGCATTTTAAACTCAATGGGAGTGGTCCCGAGTCCTAATTCGACCGTATGCAAAAAGTAGCTTTTCGGACTAAAATCCGGCTAATGATAGAATATTTAAATAAAATATTTAAATATAAAATCGATAAATATGCGGGTTGTTACAGACTCCCCTCCTTAAAGAAATTGCGTCCTCGCAATATTTTAAGAAGAGAACATAAAGTAACAACCATAAAAGCATATTCAACACAAAAGAAATTTGAAATAAGAAGTTCACCTCAAAGAGCACGAGAAAATAAGTCCGGATGTGTTCGCTCGATGTACTCTCTAGATTCCCAAGAACAATCCTTAGGATTTGAAGACCATTGAACTTTAACAAGCGGAACATCTTTATTTCGAAGTCGTTTGACCTCCGAAGCAATGATACGAATAGGATGTTGCTCATAAGTTAAATTAGGCGAAACTTCAATCTCTTCCACAACATCGGGCTCAAGAATAGAATCGGAATCTCGAAGGCATTTCCGTAATTGAGAAACGTGAAACACGTCATGAATAGCAGAAAATTGAGCCGGCAATAAAAGGCGATAAGCCATGGAACCAATACGTTCAGTGATAGGAAATGGCCCAATATATCGAGGCGCCAATTTTCCCGATCGACTGAAACGTACAACACCTTTCATAGGTGATACACGAATGAACACAAGATCTCCCACAGAAAATTCTAACTTCCTTCTCCGGTTATCGGCATAGGATTTTTGTCTACTCTGGGCTTCTTTCATCCTATGTCGAATAAGTTTAATTTTCTCTGTGGAATCGCGAATAAAATCTGGACCTAAAACCATCTTCTCACCGGCCTCAAGCCAACAAGAAGGAGATCGGCATGGCCTTCCATAGAGTGCCTCGAAAGGTGCCATACCAATACTAGATTGGAAGCTATTATTATAGAAAAATTCAACAAGTGAAATATAATCTTCCCAACTTCCACCAAAATCAAGAACACAAGCACGAAGAAGATCTTCAAGAGTTTGATTCACACGCTCGGTTTGTTCATTGGACTGAGGATGATAAGCGGTGCTAAAATTGAGCTTCGTTCCCAAAGCTTTTTGAAGACTCTTCCAAAATTCACTAGTAAACAATGGATCACGATCACTAACAATAGAAGTAGGAATTCCATGCAATTTAACAATCTCTTTGATAAAGAGCTTGGCCAAAAGAGGAACGGTTCGGTTAGACCGAACGGGAATAAAATGGGCAGATTTAGTAAGTCTATCAACGATCACCCATAAGCTATCATGACCCGAACGAGAATGGGGAAGGCTATCTATAAAATCCATGGAAATTTGGTCCCACTTCCAAATTGGAATTTATAAAGGTTGCAATAACCTACCGGGCCTTTGATGTTCGGCCTTAACGAGTTGGCAAGTCATGCAACGCTTAACGAAGTTAGCGATGTCAAGTTTCATTCCCTTCCAATAATAAAGTCGCTTCATATCTGCGTACATTTTACTACTACCGGGATGAATGGTGAATTTAGAATGATGAGAATCTTCTAAAATATCGTTACGAAGATCAATAATATTTGGTACGATAAGTCTACCAAATTTTCGAATGCCGCCACGAGAATCGATATCAAATTCTTTCAAACCTTCAACATGAATTTCATCCTTAATATTTTGGCCAAGAAGAGCTAGTTCGGGATCTAGCCTTTGAGCTTCAAGAATGCGGTCTAAAAGAGAAGGACGAGCCTCAAGGCTACATAAAACAAGAGATGAACATAAATCGGGAACACGGTCTCGAATTTCACAAGAGGATAAAATCCCGAGATCGTTCCATTCGGATATCATCATCGAAACAACCGCTTGTTGCTTTCGACTAAGTGCATCCGCAACACGATTTCCCTTTCCGAGAGTATAAAGGATATCAAGATCATATGGTGCAAGAAATTCGAGCCAACGCTGTTGACGCAAATTAAGTTCCTTTTGAGAGAATAAATACCTCAAGAACTTATGATCGGTATAAAGAACAAATTTCTCTCCTAAAAGATAATGACGCCAAATACGAAGGGCGAAAACAATAGCCGCAAGCTCTAAATCATGAGTGGCATATCTAGTCTCAGCAGGCTTCAATTGCCTAGAAGCATAAGCAATAACACGTTCTCTTTGCATAAGAACGACACCCAAACCAATGCGACTAGCATCGGTATAAACAACGAAATCTTGATTTCCCTCGGGAATAACAAGAATAGGAGCATCGGAAAGGAGTTCTTTCAATTTCTGGAAAGAAGCTTCACATTTGTCTGACCAAATGTATTTAACGCCTTTCTCTGTTAAGCTAGTGAGAGGTACGGCAATCTTAGAAAAGTCTTTGATAAAACGACAGTAATAGCCCGCCAATCCAAGAAAACTACGAATCTCTGTCACACTCTCCGGTCTCTTCCAATCTTGAATCGCTTCAACCTTTGAAGGATCCACGGAAATTCCGGATTCGGAAATAATATGACCGAGAAACTTCACACGAGATTGCCAAAAGTGGCATTTAGAAAATTTTGCTTTCAGTTGATTACTCCTAAGAGTTTCCAACACAATGCGAAGATGCTTCTCATGTTCCTCTTCGGTTTTTGAATACACAAGAATATCATCAATAAAGATGAGAACAAACCGGTCGAGGAAGTCCTTGAAAACACTATTCATAAGGTCAACGAAATAAGCCGGGGCATTTGTTAACCCAAATGGCATAACAAGCCATTCATAAGATCCATAACGAGTATGGAACGATGTCAAAGGAATACTATCCTCTGCAATACGAAGCTGATGAAATCCAGTAGCTAAGTCTAATTGCGAAAAGACTCTAGCATCACTAAGTTGATCAAATAGGTCACCAATCCGAGGTAAAGGATATTTATTTTTGATAGTAAGATCATTAAGCTTGCGGTAGTCAACGCAAAGCCTAAGTGTACCATCGGATTTCTTCACAAAAATAGTTGAAGCTCCCCAAGGCGAGGAACTAGAGTGAATAAATTGCTTCGTCTCCAATTCAGATAATTGTTTACGCATCTCCTCGTTTTCTTTATTGGACATACGATAAGGAGGACGAGTGATAGGTTGAGCTCCAGGAATAAGATTAATTCTGAACTCAATTGCTCGCTTAGGTGGTAATCCTAAAACGGGCTCAAATATGTCGGAAAATTCACGAACGACGTGAATAAGAGAAATAATATCACCCTCATCATCATCATCGTCATCACGAGGATTTAAAGAATATAAAGATGCGACCAAAGCAGAATCCGAATCTTTAAGAATAACAGAAACCTGATTAACAGATT
This sequence comes from Allium cepa, assembly GCA_030765085.1. Classification (NCBI taxonomy): domain Eukaryota; kingdom Viridiplantae; phylum Streptophyta; class Magnoliopsida; order Asparagales; family Amaryllidaceae; genus Allium; species Allium cepa. The sequence continues at coordinate 670,762,874 of CM060929.1, read as the reverse complement.
GAGGATGTCAAAGATGAATAGTCCGCTCAGGACATAGAATATGAGCTTCATAACGGTTAAGCCAATCCATTACCAAAATCATTCCAAAGCCTAAATAACGCATGACATGCAAATCGGCTCGGAAAGAAAAATCACACAAAATAATCTCGACATCTTTACACAATAAACTGATTGTCGTGGATCCACCAACCGGATTCGCAATTCTCAAAGAAGTCATTAAACACAAAACATCCAAAGAAAAAGTATCAACAAGTTCTTTTGATATAAAAGAATGGGACGCATCCGTATCAAAAAGAACTTGAATAGGATGATCACGAAATAAAATAATTCCATCCAGAATAGAATGAGAAATACCTTGGCCACGAGATGTGTTGCCAGGGGCTTGAGCAACATTAAGCTTTCCCTCCTTCCTATTTTGAAGTTTGGGACATACATGCATAAAATGGTCCGGGCTTTTGCAATAGTGACAAGTACGAGGCTTTGAACACTTGTTCGCAAAATGGTCTTTCGAACCACAATTATAGCATTTCCCTTGAGTAGAGGAAAAGGTCTTTTCAACAGGAGTTGCTTGCCTCCCTTTCTTATTGGGATAAGGGCCTTTGAATTTGTTTGGCCTCTTCTTTTTGTTGTTGAAGCTTGGTTTGGAACCCACCACTTCAACATCATTCTCCCTATCCGCCTCTTCAAGACGAAGAGCGATATCAACGAGCTGGTCGAAAGAAACTTCTAATTTTAGAAGTAATGGCTTCTTGAGATTTTTGTTTAAGCCATAGACGAACCTCTGGTTCTTCTTTAAAGGGGTGTTGATGTATTCAACCCCATATTTGGAAAGCGACTCGAAGGAGGCGACGTAATCAGTCACGGAGGACTCACATTGAACAAGGTCTATAAATCGTCGAGCCAATGTCACTTTCTCTGCTTCTGGTACAAATTTCAACTCGAAGCGTTCTCAGAATTGCTCCCAGGTGAGATCCGCTTCATTAATCTCAGAAATGATAAGTTCGTACCAGTCCAATTCTCGGAGCATACTAGAGGCCACCTGAACTCGGTGAAGGTCAATAAGATTCATGCGAGAAAAGATTCGATCGCATGACCTTAGCCAAGCCTGTACTTCAATAATAGTTTCGGAACCTTTGAATGGCTCCCCACCCAAATTAGTGTAATCGCTGCACAAGCGTGCAAATCCCGACTTTGGGTGAGTAGGTTCCGGGTTAGCTCCAGCTGCTTGAGCATTTGTCACTAAATCAAGAAGCTGTTGAGCAGTCATAAAAACTCCATCCTGGGGTGGAGTGCTAGATGGTACGGCTCTGGGGCGGCCTGGTCTAGACATTTCTCTTCCTTAGGAAAGAAAGAAGAAGAAGAAAAAGGTTATTCACCAAATTGAATATCAAGCAATCTTGATAGACAAAACAAGGAATCATAAAATAAAATAGGATAAGACGGTACGTAGACCCGAATAAAATCCTAAAGCACGACTCCTAAGATGGACTTAGGACGATGATCCTTGTTATATTATTCTACATTGTTCTGAAGTTTGGCTCTGATACCAAGCTGTGACGCCCCACCTCTATACCCACGCTAGCCAAGAACACTACGGTGAATGCTGTCGACTAGCACGGAGAATAAGGCTGTTGAGGAGCGACCATCCGTGTAATTGCTTTGTGCGAGCATCGATATGTCAGATGGTATAACATGCAAGGAAATCCGACATACTGACACAAACTCAAAGCTACTACACAGTGGCTACAATATCTTCGGAAACAAATATAGAAATAAACATAACACAAATCAGTCACAGATAATTCATATCACAAAGGCGGAAATAGATATGAATATTACACAAGATAGTGTATATCAGAGTAGTGGTCTAACAAGATCCACACTATCAAAAAATAATAGCAACATGTGCTATTCAAAAGAATACATCAATGAGTCAATATCTCAAGAGTATACAACAAAAACTACTAATCTAAGTAGTAAGCAAAAGGTCAGAGTAATGGATCCCTGGAGAGAAGTCAAGTCGAAGCACCTGCAACATCTCGGTCTGACCCGAGTATTATTTATAAGAAAATAATAAACGGATCAGTCTAGCTATAAATATTAGATAACATGATATAGAACGAAAGATATGGCATAGACGTATAATATCCATAATGGCATACTACTATAGGTATGAAAATGATAATCAACAAACGATTAATCAATATCAAAGAATCTTCTCAAAGATCCAAAAAGGGTATCATACCCAAAACTTGTACTCACAACAAGTTAATGACACACAAATTCACCCATGCACAAATGTTGATAAAACTTATCAATGGAAATCACGAAAATTGGTGAAGCACAAATTCTAGAAATCATCTCAAGAAATCCAGTCAATGACACACGAATTCACCTATGCACAAAAATTGATAAATCATATCAATAGAAATCACAAAAATAGGTGAAGAAGAAAATTCCAGAATTCGACACACGAAATCCAGAGATCACACAAAATAGGGGGGAGGCCTATCACACGAACGGGAGCATGAAAACTCACCAACATATGTATCATACGAACGAGACGCTATCTCATGGTAGCTAGCCATTAATTTTTGACACACGAACGACCCTAAGACCATGGGGCGCTACCCCATAAATTTGAGTCGAAACTCCACAAAACGGGGTTTAGTCTCCCTCGCAGACAAAGAGACATCGCACATTGCTAGTCTAAATCACAAAAATGATCGTCATGATCATCAAGAAGTGTCAACTACAGTAAGCTAGTAAATATATGAGCTTAGCTTCATGTCCCATAACCACTAGCTTAACTTAAATATTTACGAACAAATTGTAGATCTCCACTAGAAATTTATCACAAGAGATTCAATCGAACAAGTCCAAGAATTAACCGACGAAGTAAACGCAAGCGTTTCATACCACTCGTTTTACTAAGTCGTTTAATTAGATTTCTCATACGAGTGAGGTAAAGGTTTGTATATACTAATAGATTGGAAATCGGTTTGAGAAAACGAGCTTTGTTATAAATTAGTGTTGAAATCATTTGAAGAAAGAGTTTTGATATTTACTACTAGTATAGAAAACCTTTATATTTTTAAAGTGACAAATCACAAAGAAGATTGTAAGAACAATCAATCACTAAAATTCACATTCGAAGACGTGAATAAAATCCAAAGAAACCGATAAAGAATCCATCGAAATGGATATTCAAAAATCCCTAAAAAGAGTCACCAAAGTCATAATAAATGATAACAACAAATAGGATTATCACGAATCGATTTAAATTGGAATTCTCAAACAAAAAGGCAAGAAGGCAAAATCGAAACAGTTTCAGACGTCTGAAACAAGTGGTTCAGACGTCTGAATCTGGAAATATAAAAATTTCCAGAACACGATTCAGACGTCTGAATCAAGTGTTTCAGACGTCTGAAATAGGCACTTTTTAGCCTATTTCCTTTCTGGTTCCAAATGAATCAATTCAGACGTCTGAAACCATATATTCAGACGTCTGAATATGGGAATAGAAATCTTCCCAGAACAATATTCAGACGTGTGAATATCACGTTTCAGACGTCTGAATGAAGGGTTCAGGGCATTCCCTGAACCTAGGCCAAAAATGGCCAAACGAATATCGAAATTGATCGAACGAGCAAATGGCGATGACTAAGGAATTACGTCGAACGACAACCCAGCCTAAACGGCTCTTCGATACGCCTCAAATATCAATGTCCAAATATCCATAATAGGATTTTCATAAATTAGACCAAATCACCAAAAATTGGAATATACACGAAATCGATCCAAACCAAAATCAATTGCACACGAATAAACGTTAGGAATTCATACCTAACAATCGAAGATAATTATAGACAAAGATGTGAGATAAAAATCTCACCTTTTTACCAAAATCAAACAAGAAGAAGCTTGAAAGCAAATGGAGAATCAACCTCTCTTCAACACAACCCAAATGAGCTTGAATCTATGCTCAAAACAAGAACATTCCCAAAATTAGGTTTAGGAATTTCTGAAATTGGTAAGAGAATAAGTTGGAGAAGAAGAAGAGAATGCTTACCAATGGGTTCTCTTGAATTTGGAGCTAGGAATTTGATTTGCAAAAGAAAACTAGGGTTTTGGAGTTTTAATTTTCAATCTCTCCCACCATTATTGCCTTAGAACTGAAAAGAGAAGAGAATAAGGGTGAGTGGGGAAGAGTGGCTCAGATTTGAGCATAAGTTAAACATAGGGCTGAGCCCAAAACCAAACCCAAAGTGAAAAGTAGCAAAAATCAACTTTCTCCAAACATATCGAAGCTTATACTCAAAAAGGGCGCAAACGGCATTTTAAACTCAATGGGAGTGGTCCCGAGTCCTAATTCGACCGTATGCAAAAAGTAGCTTTTCGGACTAAAATCCGACTAACGATAGAATATTTAAATAAAATATTTAAATATAAAATCGATAAATATGCGGGTTGTTACATATCATAAAATACGTTTAACAGCTCTTGGGTGAAATTCTTTTGGTTTTGCTTGAAATCGAGCACAAAGACATACACTCATCATAATATCGGGTCGACTAGCCATTAAATAAAGTAAAGAACCAATTATGCTACGATATAATTTTCAACAAAATCTTTTCCGCTATCATCCTTTGCTAAGTGAACAGTAGTACTCATGGGTGTTGGTTTGCTTGAAGTTTCATCCATTTCAAAACGACGTAATAGATCATTACAATATTTTTCTTGATAAATAAAAATACCATTTTCAAGTTGTTTTATTTGTAAACCTAAGAAGAAATTCAATTCTCCCATATGTGACATTTCAAATTCATTTTTCATAATATTTGAGAATTGATCACATAGATTTTCGTTTGTTGAACCAAATATAATATCATCAACGTAAATTTGTACTGCTAGAATATTGTTATTTCCTCGTTTACTAAACAAGGTTGTGTCGAATTTGCCTATTTGAAAACCATATGTAATTAAGTAATTTTTTAGACGTTCGTACAACGCATGAGGAGCTTGTTTTAATCCATATAATGCCTTGTGTAACTTAAAAACATGGTCGGTATATTTTTCGTGAACAAATAATGGGGGTTGTTCCATATATACATTTTCTTTAATAAAACCATTTAGAAAAGCACTTTTGACATCCATTGGAAATAGTTTAAAATTGTGATGAGTTGCAAAGGCGAGTAATGTACGAATGGCCACCAATCTTGCTACTGGAGCAAATGTTTCATCATATCGATACCCTCTTCTTGATTATAGCCTTGAGCAACTAAACGTGCTTTATTTCTAATAATATTTCCGTTTTCATCTGCTTTGTTTTTAAATACCCATTTTGTTCCTATAACCAATTGATCTTATGGTCTTGGTACTAATTCCCAAACACTATTACATTCAAATTGATTTAATTCCTCTTGCATAGCTATTATCCAAAAATTATCATTTGAGGCTTCTTTTATAATTTTTTGGTTCAAAATTTGACACAAATGCTACATGTCTTATTTGATTAAGTTGATTTCTAGTTACTCTAGAATTGAGATCTCCAACGATATTATCTTTTGGATGATTCTTAAGAATTCTAGGTGATGGTATCAAAGTATTATTTTGCACATTTGTCTCATTATCAATAGAGTTTGTTGTATTTGTTATTGGAATTATTTCTTCATCATCACTAGTATGACGGTTAAGAAAATTTTTGTCGAATGAAACTTGTAAACTTTCTTTAATAGTATTATTTCGTTTATTAAAAATATTATATGCTTTGCTGTGATCCGAATATCCAACAAATATTCCTTCATCGGCCTTCGGGTCAAATTTTCCTAAATTATCTTTTGTATTTAATGTAAAATATTTTGATCTAAAAATTTTAAAGTACGATACTTTAGGTTTGCTTCCAAAAAATATTTCAAAACAAGTTTATTTAGTCATAAGACGTATGGTTACTCGATTCAATACATAACACGCTGTGGCAATAGCTTCTACCCAAAAATATTTTGCAAGTACACTATTATTTGGTAGTGTTCGTGCACATTCTTGTAACATATGATTTTTTCTTTATGCTACACCATTTTGTTGAGGTGTGCAAGGAAATGAAAAATTATGACTTATTCATTTCTTATTGCAAAAATTAATAAAAAGATCATTTTCGAATTCTCCGCCGTGATCACTTCGAATATTTTTAATTTTCAAATCCAATTGTGTTTTAATTATTTTAGCAAATATTTTAAACATACCAAAGGTATCACTTTTATGTTTTAAAAATAGAGTCCATGCATATCTTGAAATATCATCAACTATTACGAAAACATATTTGTTGTGATTTATAGATTGTATTTGTGTTGGACCAAATAAATCTAAATGCAATAATTCTAATGGTTGTTTTGTAGAAATATTATTTTTAGATTTAAAAGAACTTTTCTTTAGTTTTCCAATTTGACAATCGTCACATAAATTTTCTACTTTATAATTTATTTTAGATAAACCTCTAAGAAGCTCATATTTTGCCAATTTATTAATATATTTAAAATTGATATGACAAAATCGTTTATGTCATAACCATGGATCATCATGTTTGGCGGTTAAACATAAATTCGAATTTTTATTTATTGTGATGACCCACAAATCCGTACCCTTTGAATCGACAATAATCCACAAATGTCTGAACCAAAAAGCACAGACTGACGGAAAGTCAAGAGAAAGAAAAGAAGAGAGAAGAAGAGAAGAGAAGAGAAGAGAAGAAAGAGAGAAGATAGAACCAAACAGAACAATACAGAATCTCACATCGTAGCGGAAAATATATAATATCATATCAATGATCTTTACAAAACAGAAACTGTATAAATATACACATCAATCAGAGTTCAGCAATCAATCAATAGTTATCAGCCTGAACAGTTATAATAACCTGTCCTTACAAATGCCGATAATTAACAACAACAAACAAAGCACAGTGGATAATCAAAACAAGTACGTGCATACGAAAATGAAGATCTCTAGCTCTCCTGCTAAAGCTCCAAAAGCACCAAAGCATAATCTGTAGATATACTCGGTCTGACCCAAGCATTGAAAGGGAAGAAAGCCCGGATCAGTCTGGTAAACCAGCATGAGAAACACACTCAACTGAATTTATTAAATTACCAAACTTTTCCTTTATCAAAACAAAAATATCTCGTAAGACTAGTCCACACATAACACAGACAAGTTTTTACCTTACGATAACTAAAACATATTATATCAAATCCTCTTATATTATAGTAATGTCTACCATATACAAATAATATTAATCATAGCCGAAACTGTTACATTGATTAAATTCCAGCATAGAGCCCAATTTGGTAATACAATCAAAATGGCAGGTACGTAGTGGAGTTCAGATTTCCATACAAATGACCAGGTGAAGGGACTACCTTCCGGCAGTACATCTCTAGAAAAATGTACCGAGGACCATCACAAAGGATCCTCTACCAACACAAGACCGACCCACCTCTATAACTAGATGGTACCAAATATATCATCCTCTGGTCGTTACTGACCTTACCATGGGCCCTCTAGCATGCAAATCACAATAATTAGATACCCGACGTCATAGCGTGTAAAGATATATCTAGAAGAGGATAATCATGCCCTGATGGGAGCGACCCACTTAGCCTTGCCGCATCTAACCCTGTTTGGTCATTTCCGGTTGATGAGGCTAGAGGTAACGATTACCTTTCACAATCACATATCACATCACTTTGAATTTCATACGGCCATTTCCATTGACTACTAATTGCCTTCCACAAAAATACAACCCTTAAGCTCATGCGTCTCAAGGAGGGTGTTACGCTAAGAGAAGTTTCCTTCTCCGTCACCACGGATGTACGTTTATAAAAACCAATGTACGTAATCTATAGAAATGCAATATCAGACAAACATCCATGCAAGTTGTCCAGGAACAGGACAAACCGAAGGTACTTTCCTACCACATCTTGTCGGGAAATGCCTAAGATTAGTAGCGAATAGTCCTTGCATTGGATATTCCATAATGAAGAGACCACTTCTACTGGATGTATATTGGGATTTTAACCCCAAACGATCAAAAAGCAGTCCCCCACTACAAAATCCGGAATATCAATATTATCCCAAGCAACCCGCACAATCGTCGCATATACGTTGGTCCGAAGTGGTTTTCGGATAAACCGATCTCGGTCTCTTCGCACCAACAGCGCAAAAGAGTTTCTCAACCTCACATAACAACTAAGTCTCATAGACTTATCACGTCTCCAACTTTCAACTTTCTATCCTTCGGGCTAAGAAGGAAGCTCGATAGATTGGAGTAATACTCCGCACTATACGAAACAACATCCTCAACACAAACTATAATCAAGCCTACACAGAAGGCTACGTACTAAGTGTACGACTAAATAGTTCCCACATCAAGTCAAGGAACTAAAATTTATCAAATTTTGATAGTCGGTTATTTAACTATCAAAGCAAACAAACAAATATTTAGCACCATATACAATCACTGGGCGCTTTTAATTAATCTTTATTAATTAAATCACTTGCCAAATATTCACTTTAAATTATCTTAAAAAAGGTATATTTCCAAACCATTTCAACTTCTATGTTGAAAAACATTTCCATATACTTATTTACTAATAAGTAATTCACAATTCACTTAATTTTCAACACTTAGAAAATACTGCATATACTTAAATCATAATTAAGTATATATTTTATTCTTTAAGGAAAAGACACTTTTAAACATCTTTATTTTGGGTCAAAACGAATGTTGCGTAAAACATCGTTACGACAACCCAAAATCAATAATATAGGGATTCAAAAATAAGATAGATATGTAAATCCCAATACTATATAAAAACATTTCCGTTCGAAAATCATTTACTATAACAACAGTGTTATAGTCCATTATTTTCTTATACTTTTCGAAAACGTCTATTTCAACAATGAATGTTGAAATTGATGGTTCGATACTTAACACATTTTAAAACATCTTCAAACCACTTTAAATCCATTTAAAATATTACTTCCCAAAACATTTCTTTAATTTTAAAATATTATTCATTGCCCAAAATCGTGAATATAAATTCTCTAACAAATTCCAACACTCCTACACATTTATTTCAAAAGATAATTCACTGTCCAAAATCATGAATATACCCTTTTACCAAATTCATTACTATTGCACATTTAAATTAAAGGATTACCCACTGTCCAAAATCATGAGTATAGTTCCTTAAATAAACTTCTATATATTCTTATCAAAATATAGTCGATTTCGAATTTATAAAACAATGTTTATAAATTCCATTTATACTTCAACTTATAAAATCCCTTAATTAAAAAATTCTATTTATCTCTCATTTAAATGCCAAAATCAAATTTATAAGTTAATTACTTATAAATCTCTTTATTTACAAAATCATTCTTTTTATAACTGCTTTAGTTATAAATCTATAAATCATATTTACTTATACAATACATTTATAACCTCATTTTAACTCTTACAAAATTCCTTTATAATCCCATCATTTTTATTTATAAAATATCCATTTTATAAATCTTATATACATAGTAATTATAATAATTGAAAAATCTCGATTTAAATAAACCAATTCTTTTAGTAATTTACAAATCGTTATTAAAGCCTATATAACTCCAAAATCATACTTAAGTATTATTTTCCAAAAATCATAACTTTTATAACAATAAAAATTATAACTTTCATTTATTTAAAATAAATCAATTCCTTTAACACTTCAAAATTCAACAAAACGTATATCTTCAAAATCACTTAAAAATCCTTTTAAATTTGGAAATCATCACTTTAACATTTAAAAATTCCAAAAATAGGCCCAATGCTGCAACAACATTAAATACAACAATCACGGCATCCAAAACATCCTATATCATATGAATACAACATATATCACAATATTTGTAAATAAATCAATACTGGTGAGGATCCAGTTGGATCCCTCCAACCTGTCACCTGCAACAAATATACATATTAGAATATGTGTACAATGTCCGCTTCAAGGTAGATGCGCGTACAAAGGGTCACCGCTCATACATGGGAACGTATAGGGTCATCTGCTCCACTAGGCAAGTATATATATCCAAATACGAATCAATATATCATATATCATCCAAACAATCATCAATCATCATATAATAAATTATTTCTCACTTATATAAAAATATTAGTGAGTCAGAAAGAGTGAGTTGTACTCACATTGCATCCAATAGAAGTTTCAGTGTTTTATTCCAAATAAAATTAAAAGATCGTTTAATTTTCTCCAAAATTCAGACTAGCTCCAATCTACTCCAAACCAGCTCCATCGCGTAGTGCTCTTCAATACGGACCCAATGCAATTTGTTTCGTCAGAAACAGACCTCGTATGAAGAAGTTATGCTATTTTAATCATTGTACAATTTAGTATATATAATCAATTTCAATTTTTTTATTATTTTTAAACCTTTAATCCATCTCAGCTATTCAATTCCCTGCATCAACATCTGGCCGCTCGTGTTCATCTCCATCATCACGTTCGTTCCCAGGTTATGTTCGAACGAGAGAACCCACTAGCCATCCTTTTGCCTTGAATTTTCGAGCCATCATCTAACATCTTCACGATGATCAGAGGCCGCCGCATCGAAGAGGAATTCGAATGCTATCGTCGCCTGGAGCCAATGCTCGTCTTGGTCATGCCAATGTCTCGAAAATCGTGCATGAATGCGTGGTGTTCAATTTGAAATTACCATTGATTTTTTCAACTAAAATCGATCATCCCCGTATGGATTTGCAGATCTCACATAGCTCTATAATTTTCGTGTTGGAGGTTTTTGTTGATTGTCAATGGATCGGCCAGAAATCGAGGAAGAAAGGGATGTGTTTTCGGCCACTGAAATTATATGTAGTGGCTGTGAAACCCAAGGGTTGATTAGGTTTGCAAATAGAAAGAATAACGTCCTTTTATAGAAAATGTTGCGGCACTATTCATCCGAAATTTTTTCGAACTCCAAACGAAGCGTCATGCCTGGCATTTATAATGTTTTACCTTTATTCCAAACGCAATGGAATATATATCGGGTGCCAATTCGATCGTATTTGAAAGATAGATTTTCAAATCGACTATTTAAATTTAATATTCACTTAAACCGATTTCTACACGTTTTAGCTTGCCTCGGACAAACCGTAAATCCCATTGACATGAAATTTAAAATCGTGCAATAATATAACATTACGGATCCAATGAAACTAGTTTCGTCGAAATCCGAGACTGTTTGAAAAATGACCATTTTCACTCGTCAATTAAATATTAAAATATTCAATTTCTACAAATCAACTTTTAATTCGATTTTAAAAGTTCTCTAACATTATTCTAATTCAAATAGAATTTGTTACAACTTTATAAATCATTTTTATTCACATTAAATTCGATTTCTAATTATTTACATAATTTCAAATATTAAATTATCAATTTAATTATCCAATTAACTCGCTATATTTCATATATAAGTTATTTGGCTTAGAAAATTTACTTGTGCATATTTAAAATCAATTAAATATATGAATTTCAAATGATAGATATTCTGGGTCATTACATTCTCCCCTACTTAAAAGAATTTCGTCCTCGAAATTACAAAATAAGAAAAAGTCACAAAATCTATTAAATTTTCAAAACAATTCGTTTAATTTAGATTTACCAAAATCGCTTAAATATTTAACTTTCCTAAAATCATTTAGTTAAACTTCTTGTAAAACTTTACTAAGTTTTCAAATCCACTTATAGTTATCTTTTCAAAACCAACTAATGTCGTTTAACTTTTCAAATCAAAAATCAAAACTTTAGTTATCAAAAAAATTTCAAATTTTCTAACGCCTTAAATTTTCAAAAAATTTCGCCAGCATCTCTTTTGCGCGGTTCGATCCGGAAAAAAATAACAATGTATATATCACAAATATACATCTCATCATCAAGTGCGAGGCATCCTGTAGGGAAAACGGTATAAAAGTACGATATGTAACCCGGAATATGTACCTTATATGTTATTAGGAAGCATATGCGGCTAATATAGCACGAAAGCGAGCACCAAAAGCAAAGCATGCGCCATCCGCACCTACTAAACACTCAACAAATCATGAGAAACATGTATATATGAAAGTAATATCAGTATACAACATATATCAATACAACAACTATATATGTCAATATAGAAAATGCAACCAAAATCAACAAATCCAACCATCAACCAAATATCATCCAATAATCCAAATCTATCCAATCCATCCATAACCAAATCAATATAAATTTATTTCTCATTAATATTCAATGAATTGATTTTCAATTTATTTACATTTGACTTATTAATATTGGATTTTACTAATATTCATTTATTCATATCCAATTAGTTTATTTTCACTAATTACATTCAAGTTTGTTTGCTTCCAAATCAAATTAAATTCAATTCTATTCAAATTTACTTACTTCCACTTTGGATTCAATTATTTTACTTTCAATTTCGTTAACATTTAATGAATTTCTATTTACAATCAACTAACAACCATCTAACAACCAATTTATAACTAGCATTTACCAAATTTATTTAATTCGTTTACATTCAATTTGGTTTTAACACTTTTAATTTCAATTGGTTTAACATTCAATTGACTTTCATTCAATTATTCAATTCACAACTTCTTAACTTAAGTTTTATTCAATTCTTAACAACAACATTTTCTAATCCATGTTTATTCCCTAATTCACTTTTACAATTAAAGTTGAGTTTCATAATATAACTCAAGTTCATATTCATCATTGCTTTATTAATTCACATTATTAATTTACTTTGATACCAAAATCAACTTTATTTACATTTACTTTAGTTATCTTTCATTTCAATTTAATTTTATTTAGCATAAGTCAAAATCATATCACCATTCAAATTCAGATTTTTTTTGCCTAACAAAATTGTTTAACCATTTTAACAATTGGTTTTACTTACATTTTCTCATTTTACAAGTTATACAACTTATTTATTAATTAAACTTCCATGAACATTTACCTAAGTTCACTCCCATTCACTAAACTCATCTTCTTCTTTTTTTAAATTCAAATCATGACTATATAATCACTTTACACTTTGGTTTATTTAAACTTTCAAATTCAATTATATAATCACTTCACCACTTACGTTTAATTTCAATTCCAATAATTTATCTAATCCAATTAGAATTCAATTCAACTTAACCTTCCTTAGTTAAATTTCAAATCATATAACTCACTTACTAACTCAAATTACTTTCAACTTTACTAAAGTAAATTCTTACTTCATATTATAAGTCCAAAACTCATTTTACTTATATTTATCAATTACAACTTGGATTTTAAATTCAAATTTGCTCAACACAACAAAACTTCAATTTCAATTTACTATTGGTAGCAAATCCATCACATAGAAACTCGAAAATGATACTGATGATGCTGTAGTCATCACCCTTATTATTTCCTAGCAATAATAGTGAATTCAGTGCTTTATATTCTTAAAAAATTTTCCTTTTATATATATATATATATAAATCACATTTACAAATCTTTTACTTATATAATTTCACTATTTTACTTTACTTATATAAGATTTTTCTAACTTCATTTATCTTATTTCGATTTATAATAACATAACCTCTTTAACTTTGAGAAATAACTTCCAAAATAAATGGGATTCAAAATTTTTCCAAATTCTTAGTTTGAATCCATTTTCATTTATAACACATATTTATAAATATATTCATATAGTTTCACTTCTTGTATATAAGATTATTTCACAATTGTAAATCATATTAATTATAATTCTATGCTTCATAATTCATTTTCTTATATAATTTATTCTCTTACAATTGTTGTTTTTATTTAGATTATTCAAACAGCTTTTATTTTACTTATATATATTTATATTTTCAAACAACCAAACAATTAATTTATATAGACTTTAATAATTCTGAAAAATTATTCCTTTATATATAAAATATAATCGAGGTAAAATTATTTCATTTACCCAATTTAAAATAATACTATGTTAACTTGCCTCGTTTAAGTGTTTGGAAATCCCCCATGGCGTCCCACATACTGATCAGAATTCACAAAAAGCTCAACAGATAAGTAAACACAATATAAAACATTTTATATTCACTAACAAATACGCGCTCACATATATAATACACTCAAACTCAATCTAGGGTGCTACTGTCCCTATCTATACTGAGTACACATCAAAGCTTAGGAATATACAAAATCTAAGCTCTGATACCAAATGTGACGTAACGCAACCAGTGGGTAATACCTACCTTAGCTCACACTAATACCTCGCGCTTTGCTTTTACGACTAGCCTCTCGACTACAACCAACCCTTTCACTCTAGGGATATGTAGGGGCAAGAGTCATCTGTTCGCTACCTAACAAGAAGCGAGAACCCCTATCAGGCTGAACATAATCAAGCAAAACCGATGTACGTAATCTATAGAAATGCAATGTCAGACAACCATCCATACAAGTTGTCCAGGAACAGGACAAACCGAAGGTACTTTCCTACCACATCCTGTCGGGAAATCCCTAGGATTAGTAGCGAATAATCCTCGCATTGGATATTTCATAATGAAGAGACCACTACTACTGGATGTATATTGGGATTTTAACCCCAAACGATCAACAAGGAGTCCCCCACTATGAAAATCCAGAATATCAATATCATCACAAGCAACCTGCACAATCGTCGTATATACGTTGGTCCGAAGTGGTTTTCGGATAAACTGATCCCGGTCTCTTCGCACCAACAATGCAAAAGCGTTTCTCAACCTCACACAACAACTAAGTCTCATAGACTTATCACGTCTCCAACTTTCAACTTGCTATCCTTCGGGCCAAGAAGGAAGTTCGATAGATTGGAGTAATACTCCGCACTATACGAAACAATATCCTCAACACAAACGATAATCAAGCCTACACAGAAGGCTACGTACTAAGTGTACGACTAAATAGTTCCCACATCTAGTCAAGGAACTAAAATTTGGCAAATTTTGATAGTCGGTTATTTAACTATCAAAGCAAACAAACAAATATTTAGCACCATATACAATCACTGGGCCCTTTTAATTAATCTTTATTAATTAAATCACTGGCTAAATATTCACTTTAAATTATCTTAAAAAAGAGTTATATTTCCAAACCATTTCAACTTCTATATTGAAATTTTTTTTCCATATACTAATAAGTAATTCACAATTCACTTAATTTTCAACACTTAGAAAATACTGCATATACTTAAATCATAATTAAGTATATACTTTATTCTTTAAGGAAAAGACTCTTTTAAACATCTTTATTTTGGGTCAAAATGAATGTTGCGTAAAACATCGTTACGACAACCCAAAATCAATAATATAGGGATTCAAAAATAAGATAGATATGTAAATCCCAATACTATATAAAAACATTTTCGTTTGAAAATCATTTACTATAACAACAGTGTTATAGTCCATTATTTCCTTATACTTTTCGAAAACGTCTATTTCAACAATGAATGTTGGAATTGATGGTTCGATACTTAACACATTTTAAAACATCTTCAAACTGTTTTAAATCCATTTACAATATTACTTCCCAAAACATTTCTTTAATTTTAAAATATTATTCATTGCCTAAAATCGTGAATATAAATTCTCTAACAAATTCCAACACTCCTAAACATTTATTTCAAAAGATAATTCACTGTCCAAAATCATGAATATACCCTTTTACCAAATTCATTACTATTGCACATTTAAATTAAAGGATTACCCACTGTCCAAAATAATGAATATAGTTCCTTAAATAAATTTCTATATTTAAAAATTCCAAATCATCACTTTAACATTTAAAAATTCCAAAAATAGGCCCAATGCTGCAACAACACTAAATACAACAACCACGACATCCAAAACATCCTATATCATATGAATACAGCATATATCACAATATCTGTAAATAAATCAATACTGGCAAGGAATCCAGTTGGATCCGTCCAACCTGTCACCTGCAACAAATATACATATTAGAATATGTGTACAGTGTCCGCTTCAAGGCAGACGTGCGTACAAAGGATCATCCGCTCATACATGGGAACGTATAGAGTCATCTGCTCCACTAGGCAGTATGTATATCCAAATACGAATCAATATATCATATATCATCCAAACAATCATCATATAATAAATTATTTCTCACTTATATAAAAATATCAATGAGTCAGAAAGAGTGAGTTGTACTCACATTGCGTCCAATAGCAGTTTCAATGTCTTATTTCGAATAAAATTAAACGACCGTTTAATTTTATCCAAAATTCACACTAGCTCCAATATACTCCAAACTAGCTCCATCGCGTAGTGCTCTTCAATGCGGACCCAACGCAATTTGTTTGGTCAGAAATGGACGTCGTATGAAGAAGTTACGCTATTTTAATCATTATACAACTTAATATATATAATCAATTTCAAATTTTTTATTATTTTTAAACCTTTAATCCATCTCAGCCATCCGATTCCCTGCATTAACATCTGGCCGCTCATGTTCATCTCCATCATCGCATTCGTTCCCAGGTTATGTTCGAATGAGAGAACCCATTAGCCGCCCTTTTGCCTTGAATTTTCAAGCCTTCATCTAACATCTTCACGACGATAAGAGGCCGCCGCATCGAAGAGGAATTCGAATGTTATCGTCGCCTGGAGCCATGCTTATCTCGATCATGCCAATGTTTCGAAAATTGTGCGCGAATGCGTGGTGTTCAAGTTGAAATTTCCATTGATTTTATCAACTAAAATCGATCATCCCCGTATGGATTTGTAGATCTCACATAGCTCTATAATTTTCGTGTCGGAGGTTTTTGTTGATTATGAATGGATCGGCCAGAAATCGAGGAAGAAAGGGATGTGTTTTCGGCCATTGAAATTATATGTGGCAGCTGTGAAACCCTAGGGTTGATTAGGTTTGCAAATAGAAAGAATAACGTCCTTTTATAGAAAATGTTGCGACACTGTTCACCCGAAATTTTTTCGAACTCCAAACGAAGCATGCCGCCTGGCGTTTATAATGTTTTACCCCTATTCTAAACGCATTGGAATATATATATCGAGAGCCAATTCGATCGTATTTGAAAGATAGATTTTCAAATCGACTATTTAAATTTAAAATCCACTTAAATCGATTTCTACGCGTTTTAGCTTGACCCGGACAAACCATAAATCCGATTGACACGAAATTTAAAATCTTACAATAATATAACATTATGGATCCAATGAAACTGGTTTCGTCGAAATCCGAGACTGTTTGGAAAATGACCATTTTCACTCGTCAATTAAATATTAAAATATTCAATTTCTACAAATCAACTTTTAATTCGATTTTAAAAGTTCTCTAACATCATTCTAATTCAAATAGAATTTTTACAACTTTATAAATCATTTTTATTCACATTAAATTCGATTTCTAATTATTTACACAATTTCAAATATTAAAGTATCAATTTAATTATCCAATTAACTCACTATATTTCAAATATAAGTTATTCGGCTTAGAATATTTACTTGTGCATATTTAAAATCAATTAAATATACGAATTTCAAATGATAGAAATTCTAGGTCGTTACATTTATATTCATGTTTAATACATAAATATTTTTGTTTCTAAAACCTTCAAACACAAGTTGTTTGTTATTATCGACAATATGACATCTTTCTCATTCTAAATTTAATTGAAAACCTTTATTGCATAATTGACTAATACTTAGTAGGTTGTGTTTTAATTTTTCTACTAATAAAACATTAGTAATAATAGGAGAGTTAAAAATACCAGAATTGATGACTTCTCTAATGCCCACGACATATCCTTTTGAATTATCTCCAAAAGTTACCGTTCCACCATCGTTGTATGTTATATTTGATAACATTTTTGAATTTTCGGTCATATGCTTGGAGCATTCGCTATCTAGTATCCATTTCTCCTTATTTTTTTATTTTGGGTACCTGCAAAATAAAAGATGTTTTAATTGGTACCCATATACTTTGTTAGGGTCCTAGATGTTAGAAGAAGGTAGCCACACCCAAGATGGTTTGGTACCTTTATAAATATAATTTTTATTATAGACTACATTCTCTAGGAAATTATTAATATGTTTTTGTCTAATCAAATTATTATTTGTCTTAGGAATCCAAATTTTCATATTTTTGGTATTCATATGAGACGTAGGTAAACTTTTTAGTCTTTTTATAACTATAATTCTTAGCATCATTTCCTTTTTGTTTAGAAGTATTTTTAATCCATTTCTATTACCTGATGGTTTTAAGTTGATAAGATTTTCCAAATCTTGTTTTCCTTTATTAAATTTTGAAACATTATTTGTAATTTTATCTAATTTTTCTCTTAATTCTAAATTTTCAATATTTCAATATTGCTTTTCAAGTTGACATTTTCTTTTAACAAATTATCCTTTATTATTTTAGTGTTATCAAAATCAATAGCAATAGCTTCACTTTCTATTAAATTATTTTTAATTTTTTCTTGAGATAATTCTAGTTCTTCTTTTAAGATAAATTTTTAACTTTAAACATTCCAACTTCAAGTTCTAATCTATTTATTTTGACTATATATTCTTTGTTTAATTTTTTAATTTGTCTAAATTTATCATCTAATTCCATGCTAAGTTCTAATAATTAGTCATAGCTAAGTTTGGGACATACCTCATCAGTTTGTGCCATAAAACACACATTAGCCTGCTCTCCATCACTGTCGCTATCACTTTCAGATGATGAAGAATCCAAGTCATCCCATGTTACTTTGAAAGCCTTCTTCTTTTTGAGTTTTTCAAATTTGTTCTTCTTTTTATCATTATTGAGCTTGGGGCAGTCTTTCTTCATATGTCCAAATTGATCACATTCATAACATTTGATTGATGTTTGATTCGATGAGCTTGATTTACCTCCTTTTTGAAATTTAGTCATTTTCCTGAACTTCTTGAATTTGTTGTAATTTTTGACAATAAATATAATTTCTTCTTCATCTAAGTCGGAGTCTTCATTTGTTGCTGGGAATGCTATGTTCTTCTTTTTCGAATTCAGTTCTTTTCGTGCCTACAAATTAGCTTCATAGGATATTAAATTTCCTATCAATTCTTCAACTAAGAGTGCTGAAAGATCATTAGCTTCTTCGATAGCTAATAATTTTCTTCCCCACTCTGGAGTTAAAGAATTGAGTATTCTAGATACTAGATCAAAATTTGTAAATTTGACTCCAAGTGCCATTAAATCACGTTGAATGATTTGAAATCTAGAGTACATATCTATTATAGATTCATTTTGTTTCATTTTAAATGATGAGAATTGATTGTAAAATTGAAATCTTGGTTTGTTTAACTTTGTTTGTGCATTTGTGTGTGATTGTAAAGTGCGCCAAATATTAAATGCAGTGTTACATAGCAAGACACGTGAGAATTCATTTTTGTCTAGTGAGCAAAATAAAATATTCATAGCTTTGGAATTATTAGAAGCCGCTGTTTTTTATGCATCGGTCCATGTGTTCATAGTAGTAGTAGGTGCTTCATATTTATCTTGAGTGGCTGACCAAATTTCTAGACCATTAGCTTCCATAAAAATTCTCATACGTGTTGACCAATATGCATAGTTAGAGCCATTAAAAAGTGGGGGTCGTGCTGTGGATTGTCCTTCTTGAAAAATACTTGCCATATTAAAATGATTCAAAAACGTGTTATTGTACTTTGATCGAACCTTGCTTTGATACCAATTGAAAGTCTATAGTATGGATCGTGTAGCGTATATGAAAGTATATATGACTAACTATAGTTATAATATCAATCTAGTAAAATATAAACTAAGCACACAAGGATTTTATACTGGTTCGGACCTCCCGTCCTACGTCTAGTCCTGAAGCTCCCCTTTGGAATTCGACTATCAAACACCCTCACTTCATCCGAAGGAATAAGCTTGGTTACTATAGCTTGTTCTTGTCAAATATGTGTTCTTATAACACGAATATTGACTATTAAGTACAAATGCTTTCGATATATATATATATATATATATATATATATATATATATAAAGGATATTAATTGAGGAGTTCTATATATGTGGAAGACTGGAATACAAATATATGATTGCTAGAGATCAAGAATATATTAGAGTATAAGAGTAAAGAGCACAAGTAAGTAAGGTGAATTCTTCTCTTTAATTCTTGATGTTATTTATAGTGTTAGAGAGATTCCTTGAGTAGTTGCATCCATTAACAAGTGTTCAATGATCGCTTCTGATGGTGATGAAGAGTTGCAGCGAAGAGAAGCGAAGATATCTTTTCAAGTGCGGCAGTTGTTATTTGAATTTCAAAATCCGAGTTCAGTTTCAGACGTTTGGAATATGCCTCAGAAGTTTGGATCTATATATTTTTGTATATAGTATCCTTTCAGACGTTTGAGTATATTAACCAGACGTCTATTTCTATCTGGTTTGTAATCCAGAGGATTTATTCAGACGTCTGGCTAGTGCACCCAAACGTCTGATCCTGTGCATGTTGCTTTTTGTGCATCTATGTTATTTCTCTACTGATCCTATCGACTTGTCATCCCTTGTAATGTTCTTTGAGCTTCGTTCTTATCTCTCTAGTGATGTTACTCTAGCAATTACCTGTAAATAGAAATATATATGCGTATTCGACTTCCATTGTATAGTTGTTGTCATCGAAACCGTAGATTTGATTTCCTAACAAATATCACAAGAGCTTGTTTCGAAGGCACGTCAACATGAAGTTCTTGAATTTTGTCGTCTTTTTCCTCTTCTTCGTGTTGGGCAACTTAAGAGGAGGAAGAAGCAATATTCGTGTCTCTTGGTTGAGTGATTCTTCGGTTTCGATTAAAAACTAATGATTTGTTGATGTTTGAGGCATTTAGGAAGACCCATTAGACTTAGAGTCTTTGAGTTAAGCTCTTCGATGGTCATGAAATCCGAATTAGTCAATGGAACTCAAAATTTTATAGGATCCGCATAACATAAGCTCCATAGTGAATCGTCTTGTAGCTTCTCTTGTGATTGATGGTGAGAAATTTATCCGATATAATTTTTCCCCAATTTATTCGTTGAGATGAGTAAATAGCATATAAGGCTTGAAAATCCCATTTGTAGACCTTTTTCTAGCTTCTGATCCGGAGTTATAACGATCGAATGAGCGCATGGTGGATGATTCGTGCCTTTGGATGTAAAGCACTAGATTTCAAAATGGTTAAATCGTCCGATAAAAAGAGATGTGATACTTCATCACGATTATACATACCCACCTCACATCTTTAATATCCAACACTTTGGATGGACATCGTAGTATATGGCTTAATCGTTGAAGAGGTAAATAAATCTATACTCCACACACTAAGGTCCATATGCAGTCATCTTTGTTTCGGGGATCTTGGTGGTTGAGATTCATATTTGCAAAGAAAAGCTTAATTAAGAGAGGGTAGATTTTGACATCGCTGGAATCATACCCAATAAGCGAATCGAAGCCATGAGCTTCGGCTATTTCTCTTATTGCTTACTCGTTGAAGTCGTGGAACTTTATAAAAGCTCCTTTAAATAAATTTGAATTTCTCATGGTGTTGAATCCATTGACCGCCGTTTCATTATGTAACCAAGCATGAATTTGGCTCTCAGATGGTTCGGTTGTTGATTCATGAGCTCTTTTTGAACTTGGTGCCACTTAGTTGATGAATTTTGGAAGAAATATTGAAGTTTTTAAGGAGGCTAGGGTTTGTATTTGATTTTATTTTGAAATAGAGAGTGTTTAGATAAGGTAAGAATGAAGGGGTAGATAGGAGTTATGTAGAGTTTGAGTGAATAGGTGTGTTGGAGAATGTGCATATCTATATTGAAAAACTAAAAACTGACGGGTCAACTGGCTAAAAAGGTGAAAACAGTCTGCTGGCATAAAAGGAATTTGAACCTGCAAGTTTGTAGTGAAAAATACTCTAATTCAATCGGCTGTAGGGGAATGGTCAGTTGACTAAATGTTGAGCTATATTTTGAAGTTTTGAATATTTAGTCGGCTGTTTTGGGGAATCAGCCTGCTGATGTGCAGGAAATTTCAACCCGTAAAAATTTAGTTCAATTTCGATACAATTAAGTCGGTTGTTTGGAGGTAACCAATTGGCTGAACTCTAAAATAATTTTAAATATCTATGAATATTCAGTCGGCTGAGTACCTATGGGTAGCCAGCTGAAACTGTTATTTTGTCGAGGTCGGGCTTCCTTTTAGTTTATTCTTAAATTAGTTATTTTACAAACTATATATATATATATTTAAGCCTTATGCTCATGTTAAATATAATTATAATTTTTATATCAATAAACATATTGCATGTACATATTACAATATTAAAGTTATAAACTTAAAAGATATAGAAATTAATTTCACAAAGTCTTAAGTTCGTCTATGCTTGGTTCAACTTTGGTGATGTCACATAATGGATGTATAGGAGACCAAACATTACGCTGAGCGCCTTGTTCCTGTGAATTCAGAGATACATAAGGTCATTGAGGAGACGGATTGTGCACATCTTGCTTAGGAGATGATCCACAGAATTTGAGAGCGAATTATTCAAGGAAATTTAATCGTCTTCCATGGTGTTATTGTTTATAATACATCTCACATTCTAAACCTAAAGTCTCACATTGATAATGATGGATTTCGTCAATTTTTTCTTTGGTAGATGGTGAACCGAAGTCTAAGTTTTTCTTAGCTCGCTTCTCATTTGTTGTATATCCAGTATGATGATACGAAGATGGAGTATCTTCATTGGAATATATACCGGAGTAGATTTGTTCAATGAATTCATAGAAGGAGCACTGAAAACGATCGATGAGAGATCGGAGCTTTCTTAAGATGACATTGGAAAGGGAATGTTTATTTCTGTTTAAAGTTTGTATACGAGTTTAAGAAAATTCTAATCACATATAAATACTGAGTTGATTATCTATTTAAAATTATTATTTTATGGTTAATATTCTTTAGAACTTCAGCTAAGAGAAGATGTAAGGTTAAAAATATAAAAAATGTTAGTCGAATATAAAATAAAAGAAATGCATGGTCTTAAAACAAGTAACACAATAGAACATTGGAAAGACATATGACTTCCTCCCATGTGTGCAAAGTTCGAGTGCTATCATCTCCAATTTTTGCTCTATTAATTTTTTTTTAATTTTTATACTTTAATATCAAATTATAAGTCATGCAACGACATAATTCCTAATTCACATCTTAATTTTAGAAAAATATTTTCATTTAAAGGTTTAGTAAACATATCTGGAATTGGATTTTCTGATGGTACAAAATCTAGTGACATATTACCTTTTTCTATATTACGACGAAGAAAATGATGTTGAATATCAATATGTTTAGTTCTGGAGCGATCTATAGGATTTTTTGAAAAATTTACAGCACTCGTATTATCACAATAAATTGTTGATTTAGTTAGATTTATACCAAAATCTTGTAGTGTTTGCTGCACGTATATTACTTGAGCACATGCCAAAGCAGTAGAAATATATTCTGCTTCACACGTCAAAAGTAAAACACAATTTTGTTTCTTACTAGACCAAGATACTAAAGACTGTCCAATGAAATGACAAGTACCACATATACTCTTTCGATCCGTACGACATCCTTCAAAATCAGCATCACTATATGGTACTAACTCAGAATGATATTCTTTCGAGCAAACGAGACCGTAGTCTTTAGTCTTTCTTAAGTAGCGCAAAATTCGTTTCACTGCCTGCAAATGTGATTCTTTGGGATTAGCCTGAAATCGGGACACAAGCATACACTCTTCATTATATCTGGATGACTAGTAGTTAAATAAAGTAAGGATCCGATCACGCTTCCATATAATTTTTGATCAACAATTTTTCCATTCTCATCTCGATCGAGACGTATCGTAGTGCACATAGGAGTTGGTTTAGCAAAAGTGTTTTCCATACCAAAACATTGATTAAAAAATTCCACTATTTAATTGTTTAATTTGTAATCCAAGAAAATATGAATGTTCTCTCATATGAGACATTTCAAATTCTCTTGTCATAATATTTTTCTTCCCATAATTTTTCGTTCGTAGAACAAAAGTTATGTCATCTACATAAATTTGTATTATTAAAATATCATTTTTAACTTGTTTTATAAACAAAGTTTGATCTTCTTTTCCAATTTTAAAACCATAATTTATAAGGTAACTTTTAAGACGATCATACCAAGAACGAGGTGCTTGTTTTAGACTGTATACATCTTTCTTAAGTTTATAAACATGGTCTGGAAATTTTTCATGTACAAAAAAGGTGGTTGTTCTATATATACATTTTCATTGATAAAACTGTTTAGAAAAGCACTTTTATGTCCATTTGATATAGTTTAAAATTATGAAAACAAGCAAAAGCTAATAAAATACGTATTTCTTCTAGTCAAGCTATAGGCGCAAATCTTTCCTCGTAATCTATTCCTTCTTCTTGATTGTAACCTTGAGCGACTGATCTAGCTTTGTTTTGAATAATATTTCCTTGCTCATCGGCTTTATTTTTGTAAACCCACTTAGTACCGATGACTGTTTGATCACTAGGTCTAGGAACTAAGTCCCAAACTTCATTTCATTCAAATTGATTTAATTCTTCTTGCATAGCTATAATCCAGTAATCATCATTTGAGGCTTTTTTGGCATTTTTGGGTTCAATGTTCGATAGGAAAGCTACATGACCCATTTGATTTAATCGATTTCAAGTTCTTATGTTAGTATTTACTTCTCCAATGACATTTTCAATTGGGTGATTTCTTAGAAGTCTTGGTGGAGTTCGAATTTCATTTTCAATTGGTAAATTGCTGTTTTCGTTTTCAACATTATTTTCATCATCTTCTATGATATTTGATTTAGGAATTATTTCTTCATCTTCGTTTTTATGATTAAATTTGAAATTTTCATCGAATGACACATGAAGTGTTTCTTCGATTATTTTAGTTCTTTTATTATAAATTCTATATGCCTTGCTTCGTTTTGAGTATCCAATGAATATTCCTTCATAGGATTTTGGATTGAATTTACCAAGTTGATCTTTTGTATTTAATTGAAAATAATTTGAACCATAAACTTTAAAGTATGATATATTAGGTTTTCTTCCATTAAAAAGTTCATATGGGTTATGTTTCTGTTAATGGTCTAATGGAGACTCGATTTAAAACATAACAAGCAGTTGCTATAGCTTCTTCCCCAAAATGTTTAGGTAGAGTGCTTCCATTTAATAAAGTTCTAGCGCATTCTTGAAGTGTTCTATTTTTCCTTTCTACAACTCCATTTTGTTGTGGAGTTGCAGAAAATGAAAAATTATGAAAATTCCTTTCTTATTACAATGTTTTTCAAAAATATTATTATTGAATTCGCCACCATGATCGCTTCGAATATTTTTAACTTTTATATTCGTAATATTTTGAATTCTCTTAGCAAAGAAAGTATCACTTTTATTTTTCATAAATATTGTCCAGTTGCATCTTGAAAAATCATCTACAATTACAAAAATATCTATTTTGATTTATAGATTGAACTTGAATTGATCCAAAATGGTCTAAATATAATAACTCAAATGGTTGCACTATAGAAATTATTTTCTTTGATTTAAAAGAAGATTTGATTAATTTTCCTAATTGATAAGCATCACAAATACTATTTACTTTAAAATTCATATTTGGTAAACCTTTTACTAAATTATTTTTAGATAATTTGCTTATTGCTTTAAAGTTTATATTACAAAATCTTTTATGCTATAGCCAATGATCATTTTCTTTGGCTACTAGATACATATTTGTGTTATGATTAATTTTCATATTTAATATGTATATATTTTGTTCTCTAGTTCCCTCAAAGATTAGATTCTTGTTTTTACCAAATATATTACATTTATTTTCAAAAAAAGATATATTAAAACCTTTATGGCATAGTTGACTTATACGAGGCAAATTATGTTTTAAATTTTTAACTAGTAAAACATTTGTAATAAGAGGTAAGTTAGATATACTGTCATTTCTCACATCGACTTTGCCGATGATAAAACCTTTGGATTTATCTTCAAATGTGACAGATCCTCAATCTGAGTAGATAATGTTAGTGAGCATATCTTTGTTTCCTGTCATACGCTTTGAGCAACCACTTTCAAGTATCTACTTTCCTCTTTTCTTAGTTGGTACCTGCAAAAAATAGATATGACGTTGGTATCCACTTTTTATTAGGGTCCTAAGTTAAGAAGCCAAACCCAAGTGGGTTTAGAATTCCCTTTGTAAATAAATTTTCTATTTTTGTGAACTGTATTTAAAAAGTCTTAATATACTTATTTCTAATCTAATTATCATTAGTTTTTGGTATCCAAATCTTTATAGTATTTGTGTTGCAAATATCCTTCTTTTGAGTGAAAACCTTTGGTTTTGGTTTTGCTTTTACAAAATTCTTATGTATATGGAAATTTTTATGTGGTGAATTATTTCTTTTTGAACTAGATTTTGAGGAGTTTGTATGTCCTAACCCTTTCTAATTAAAAGTAGTTTGAGAATAATTAATAATCTTTAAAGGATTTTCTCTACCTTTATTAACGTTAGATACATTTTTAGCAATATTTTCTTACTCGGTTTTTAGACTAGTATCATTTAATTCAAAAAAATTTACATTTGATTTTAAATCGTGATTTTCAAAAGCTAATGTCATATTCTTTTCTTTTTGAATTTCAATTTCATTTGATAGCATAGTGAGTTGAGACGATGCACTAGACAAAGATTCTTGTGTTTTAACAAATTCTTCTTCTAGGATTTTCTTTTCATCTCCGAGACTATCAACTTCTATTTCACTTCTGTTTAGTTTTTCTAAAGTATCATTATACTATATTTTAACTTCATTAGTTTATCTAATAGCTCTGGGTTTATATCTATTAAATCGTCAAAAGTTAGGTCACTTACATCATTAGTCAACTCCACAAAGCAGACATTGGCTTGTTCAGAATCACTGTCAGTGCCACTATCTGCTGATGAAGGCGATTCTGAATCATCTCATGTAACAGAGAATGCTTGCTTCTTCTTATACTTGTTCTTCTTATTCTTGTATCTGTCTTTCTTACGACCAGGACAGTCCTTCATGCGACCCTTTTTATGACATTCGTAACACTCGAGATTTGAAGCAGACGGTGTAACATTCTTAGTTTTTAGCCAGATTGAAATTGGATAATTAATATAATTTTTTGGATTAATTGTGAAATTCATTTGTGAATTAATTAGAAACTTTCAAAAAATAAAAAAATATATATTTTAAATAGAATTTTGGATTTGGAATTCAATAATAAATATCTTGAAAAATAATTCTGATTTAAAAACTCTACACTTAAAACTAAATAAAAGTTGTTTTCTAATTTTAGTAAAATGTATATATGTATATAAACAAAAATTAATAAGAGCCTTCACATATATACATATATATCTTTTGGAATAAAATTTGTTTGTAGATATATAAGATGAGATTTAATTAAAGATTTAAAATACTTTTCTTTTATATACTTGGAAATAAATATAGTTAATATATATAAATAGATAAAAGCTTTAAACTTACATATATGTATATATATCTTTTGAAAATAAAATTGATTTATGTAAAGACATTTTAACTTAAAGTTTAAAATTCAAATGAGATTAATAAAAAGGTTTAAAAAAACATGATTCATAAAATTATTTAACATAAGGATATAAACATAAAAACATGATTCACAAATTATAAAAAGGAAAGGTTTCAAACATAATTTATAAATAAGGGTTTAAAACATAAAATTTATTATTTTAACAAGTGTAATGAAAATAGATCACTCAATTACTAGTGTTAATACAAAATAAACAAGTGGCACATTTGTTCTAAATTTACAAATAACATATAATTAAAAGAAACCAGGCCATTTTCTTTAAAACTTCTCAAACCTGAAAAGTACCAAACTGCGTAACAAAATTATCGAAAAAACCTAGGAAATCAAAACAATATTCAACCTGAGAAACCAAATTCAAAGCAAAATCAAAAACCTGGAAAGCAAAACCAAGCCAGGAAACCAAATCCAGATCAAAGGAAAAGAAACCAGAAAGGAAAATCAAAACAAGAAATTCCAACCTGGGATTCAATTCAAAACATCAAACAAGTTCAGATCATCTAAAATAAATCAAAGAATCAAGTTTTTTCAAAATCAGGATCAAAATCCAAATTCAAATTCCAGGCCCTCTGTCATTTTTTTCAGATGAGCAAACCCCTAAGCTAAATCCTTTAATCTATTGTTGCTTGCGAGTAAGCAATTTATTTAAAAAAACCTGATGCTTATGATAATCTTGCAGTATGCTATGAAATGTAAATGCATGTATATATGTATGTGTTGCTGAGGTGAATGTCTGGACATATATGTATGTGTCTGTATACTTATATTTACAAGCTACATCCACCTTAAAAATCCAAACTCTCTTTATATAATCAGCAATAGGTTGGGATTCTTGAAGATAAAAAGTGTGCAAGGGTGTAATATTATTTTTAAAAATATTACAGGAGAAAATATTCAGTGATTGATTCAAAAATAGAAAATGACAGGGATAAACATTTATATGTTAAGATTTAATCATCTCGAAATTAAGTTTGGATAATATGGTCAGATTCGTATTTCATAATTATGAATTTAGGTAATCAATTCAGGATTTTTAGGCTGATAATTATTGGGATTTAAAGTTAAACGAAATTGACATTTTTGTCAAATTCCGGTGATCGACAATATATTGGGTGGCGCGATTGATACTGGAAATGGCCGGAGGATAGGAGATCATCAGAAAATTGCTCGCTTGAATTCTAAGCTGATGTGGTGGCTGGTTGACGTGATAGTAGGGTTTAAGCCTAGATTTTATTAGTGTTAGAAATTTGATTGCCGCATCATCGTCAATGGACTGGAGAGGATTGCACCGAGGGGGATAGGTTCGAGGTTGAATAGCAAGGCTCTAGACGTGGTGGTGAAGGTCCTGATGGTCGGAGATGGCGAAACGTGGAAGGTTTGGACGGTCGAGTTGTTCCTGGTAGTGGTTATTGATGTTCGAAATCAATTTTCAAGCGTGATTTAGTTTTTGGGTGGTCAAAATCGAAGAAGAGGTCAACGTCGACTCATCAATGTCGGTGAAGTCGATCGAAGGTGATCATGGTAGTGTGCACGATGCATAGATACTTGTCGTATCGGCGGGTTGTTGTTGAATTTGGGAAGAAGGGGGTAGCTCGGGTTTGGATCGAGTTTCCTTCGTGTTGGACTCAAAGACGAGGGATGTGAGGGGAACTCGAGGTTGGTCTCGTGATTTCTGAAGTTTGACTCGGGTTATTTGAAAATACAATAGGTTTTTAAATTTTAAAGTAAAAGATTAACAAAGTTTTAAACAATGTAATGTTTAAATCAGGTTTTAATGAACAAAAGAAGGTAAACAAAGTTTAGAATGAAATGATAGATTTAATCAAGTTTCAAAACATACTAACTACGTTTTAAAAACCAAAATGAATTTTTAAACAAGTTTTTAAAGGTTTAATCATGTTTTAACAAATTTTGTTAAACTAATTCTTTTATACAATATGTGTTTATTTTGGGATTAATTAAAGGTTTTAAATACAAATTATTTTAATTAATCAAGTTTAAAGTGTT
This sequence comes from Allium cepa, assembly GCA_030765085.1. Taxonomy (NCBI): domain Eukaryota; kingdom Viridiplantae; phylum Streptophyta; class Magnoliopsida; order Asparagales; family Amaryllidaceae; genus Allium; species Allium cepa. Next base: position 670,733,068 of record CM060929.1, on the reverse strand, counting down.
TTAAAATACACACACACATATGCTTTCATTAATTAATTCTTAAGCCTATTTTTAAATAAAGAATTAAATAGCTTAATTAAGAAGTATATTAAAAAGAAAAGGTTGTTTTTGGTTGTTAATTAACTTAAAGATCTAAGTTAATTTATGGATAGTAATAATTTTGTTTCAAAGATTAAAGGTTTAAAATTAAATGTTTTAAAGTTAATTGATGAATAATTACTTTGTGTAATTAAATTAAAGTTAATTATTTTGTGTAACTAATTTGAGGATAATTAGTTATTGTGATTAAATTAAAGAATAATTAATGTAATTAATTAAAGGATTTATTAATTAAGTGAAATTGATTACTTAAAGATAATTACTTAATAAAAGTAACTAAGGATAAATAATTAATGATTAAAGGTTGATTAATCAAGTGATTAAGCAATAATTAATTAAAGGGTAACTAATTTATGTGTTAAATTAATTAAGGTTATTAATTTAAGGATTATTAATTAATTAATTAAAGGTTAATTACTTTATGAGAGTGATTAAGAGATGATTTATTAATCAAGGGTTAATTAATAAATTTATTAATTAATTAAGAATAATTAATTAAAGAATAATTAAATAATTAAGGGTTAATTACTTAATGATTAAAGGTTGATTTATTTATTAATTAAGATTGATTGATTTATTATCAAAGGTTAATTAACAAATTATTACAGGATAATTAATTAAAATGGTTTGTAATTAATTAATGTTAATTAACCAAGATTAGTAATTTATTCATAAGTAATTAATCTGGTTTAAATTTATTAGATGATTGATTGATCTTACGTATGAATATTTGGATTATATTGAATATTTGAATTGTTGGATATCCCTTATGTGTGATATTCTATGATGTAAATTGTTTGAATTAAGCTGGGTGTGTAATTTGTTTATTTGTGATGTATTTTACGTATATATCCGTCACTCTATGAATGAAAGATAAGCGTTATAGGATCATATCGCTTATCGATATTGCTGTGCTTGAATCTGTAATGATTGATGATGTTGCACTATTCTGTAAAACCCCTGGACTACTCTTTACACACACAAATATGGATTTCACGAGGAAATTGGTTAAGTTACAGATATTTGAATTTGGTTTGGAAATTGGATTAGCTTTAAGGTTTGGTTTTGAATCCAAAAGGATTTTGGAAATGGAATAGGGTTGAATATGAAAAGCTTTTGAAAAAGAAGTTAAATTTTTTATATTTAGTTTGAATATAAATTTGGTTTTTTAAGTTTCAAAATTATTTTGGAAACTATGGTTTGAAAGGATAATACAAGTTATACAATATTCATATGGATTAGAAAACCATTATAAATGAATTATTTTGGAAGTTTAAATTTAATCTAAATAGAGCTTGCAATTGATACGGCAGGTCGCTGATTTTCTGGCTATAACTTGTGTATATTTGATCAGATTTTTTTCGAAACGAAAAGTTTTTTTATATTATTAATAGCTTTCAAATAAAGAAAGGATTTCTAGTTTTTGTTGAAAAGGGTTTTAAAATTTGAAATGGAATTGTTTTGAAAGCTGTAGATGAATCTTTGTTAAAGATTGATGAACTTTGTTTTCAAATTTAAGAGGATCTTAAAGGTGTATCTTTTGTACAAAAAGGTTTGAATTGTAAATAGTTTTGAAAGCTATGAATGAAACTTTGTGAAAGATTGGTGAACTTTGTGAAGTGAATCTTTTTTTAAAAGATTAAAAGTGTAAATTTGTTTAAACCATTCAAAAGAAAGGTTTTAGGTAATTAGTTATGACTTAGCTAAGATCCCAATATCCATATGTTCGTAAATATCGCGTTCATTATTTGACTTAGCCGGGAGAGGACTTTATGTCATATCATCCATTCCGAATAATAATACGACGAAATGGATAGCATTTGAAGACCGGTAGTGAGGACCGAGTATTTTCGAGAATGAAAGGATTACCTGTCGAATGACTCTGCACTGAGTAGCTACGGTATCGAGATCTCCATATGTGATGGGGAGTCCGATCAGGATTGTGAATACCCGGACTGCAAGGGCTTCTTTGAAGTGCCTTCGGTTCTGTTTGGACCCGGAACAGACTTGTATGGATGTATGTCTGACATTACACTTTGAGATGTAAGCTGGTTTCTATCAAATACATTTCTGTTTGGTGGTGGAGAATTTATTCTGTTAGCTTAACACCCTTCTCTGAGACGTATGAGCTCAGAGGTTATGTAGTTGATGGTTACTAGTGATACATTCCCAATTTGGTAATGTGGCATACGAAGTGCTGTTGAACATTTGTTGATCGAAGCATGACGATTGTGAAAAGCGTAGCTTTGTGGACGTGCCCTCGTCGGACCTCACAACCCGAAAATGGTTGAAACAGGAAAGATGCGGCAAGGTTATTAGGGGTCGTGCTCCTAGGTTATGTCCATTTCCTTCTCGAAAAAGGTGATACCATGGTATGGAGCCCAGATATTTAACCTATGTGATTGCTGCAAATTTATTACTTTGTGGTTGTTGGTGTTGAGGATCCTCGGATAAAGGTCGGTAACGACCGAGGATGGCATATTTGTAGATGTTACCTAGTTACAGAGGTAACTCGACCTTGTGTTGGCAGAGATCCGGTTAGGTTCTCGGAGCGTCCCTCCAGAGGCGTACCTATATGGCCTAGGAAGTTCCTTTGCCTAACCATTTGTTGGAAATCCAATCACCAATATGCGCCCTGTACGGTTTTAGTTGTATAACCTACCTTTTACTTATGGAGGTGACCCACTGTTTAATTGGTAGCTATAGTAGGCATACAATAATGATTGTATGCTGGCTAAGATTAATATTATATTTGCAAATATTTTCTGCACCATGCACTAATAATAATATCAAATGGTTTTTGCGTATCAAGCATGTTTGACTGTCATAAGGAGAAATCTCCTCCAATTGTGCGCTTGCATTGTGTGTATGGCAGGAGGCCTTATGGCAGTTTCATTTTCCAAAAAGCATTGTGGATTTCTTTTAATTTCTTTTGTTTCAAATAAAACTGTTTTCGTTTGCTCACACCACTCCCATGATTGATTTGGAGTTTATTGTTCCCTTTCTAAACTATGGGTACCCACAATTTTCCATACGTGCAACCTAGAGTTAGATTTTCAGATAGTCAGCTAGTAGATATCGAATCGATAGCTTTCAGTCTCGGGTTTGGTAGCTTTTGGCAATCTACAAAGTCTTTGGATTTTGGGTGATCACATTCATGACTGACCTTGCTTAATACAACTTGAGGGTGGTTCGAGCTTCTTGGCTTGGAGATTTTTGGACTTGGAATGCAGTTTTGGATTCTATCTTTCTTTTCAATCCTTTGGAAGATCAAATTGGTGTTATTGTTCTGTTGTTGTCTTGTATCTCTGATATATGTTGAACATTTCATTGTATCATTATTGTAACAGTTGTATCAATAAAATTATTCTCTTTCTTCAACTATATTGTTGTACTTAATGTGTTATAAGCTCCAGCACGAAACGAATTTCAACGTTTGAATCTGCGGCATTCGAATACGAATGAAATATGGTTGTCAATTTTCGAAGGCTAAAATTTAGGTCGTGACATTTTGGTATCAGAGCTGAAGGTTGAGTAAGAACTTTAGCTTAGGAGTATAACACATTAGGTGACTCATTAGAGATAGGTTTATAAATGCCCTAGAATGAGTATATCCCTAAGATATCCATGCTTGCCTCGGTAAATTCTCTTACTATCACTGATAGTAAGTATGAGTGCAAGAAGAGGACAAGGTAGGGGACAGGAAAGTACCGCTACAAGTGTTCAATACCCTACAACAACCAGGAAATAATCTTTTCTCCGTCAATCTCTTTGATCATCGTCCAATTTCAAATTATTTGATTGCTTCGTGGCAGCTACAAGAGGAAGCTTTGGTGTGATGATGACCTTGCGAATCGTTGTAGAAAAGGTTCTAATTCCTATTTCATATTGTCTTCATCAGTTTTCAATCAGCTTTTCATTTTAAAGTTCAATAAATTTGAGAATTTATTTGAAATGAATTGGTTAACAAAATATGAAACTAAATTGAATTGTATATGTTTGTCTATTCTGTAGGGTCCAAATACATTCTACGAACGGTTAGTTATCCCTTCGGAGTAATCAATGCCTCTGCATATTTCGTAGACCTGATGACCTGAGTATTTCGTAAAGTGTTGGATGAGTTTATTCTCATATTTATTGATATTCTGATTTGGTAAGCCAGATATAGAATAAAATATGATCTGATAAACCATTTCTCTATCTTTCATTTGTTCTTTGTTGCCTCCCAAGCAAATTTCGGGGACGAAATTTTCTCAAGGGGGGAATTTGTAACATTCTCGGTTTTTAGCCAGATTTAAATTTGATAATTAATATAATTTTTGGGATTAATTGTGAAATTCATTTGTGAATTAATTATAAATTTTCTAAAAATAAAAATATATTTTTTAAATAGAATTTTGGATTTGAAATTCAATAATAAGTATCTTGAAAAATAATTTGGATTTAAAAACTCTACACTTAAAACTAAATAAAATTTGTTTTCTAATTTTAGTAAAATGTATATATGTATATAAACAAGAATAAATAAGAGCCTTAACATACATATATGTATATATCTTTTGGAATAAAATTGGTTTGTAGATATATAAGATGTGATTTAATTAAATATTTGAAATACTTTTCTTTTATATACTTGGAAATAAATATAGTTAGTATATATAGATAGATAAAAGCTTTAAACTTACATATATGTATATATCTTTTGAAAAAAAAAATGATTTATGTAAAGATATTTTAACTTAAAGTTTAAATTCAAATGAGATTAATAAAAAGGTTTAAAAAAACATAATTCTTAAAATTATTTAACATAAGGATACAAATATAAAAACATGATTCACAAATTATAAAAAGGAAAGGTTTAAAACATAATTTGTAAACAAGGGTTTAAAACATAAAATTTATTATTTTAACAAGTGTAAGGAAAATAGATCATGCATTTACAAGTGTTAATACAAAATAAAAAAGTGGCACATTTGTTTTAAATTTACAAATAACATATAATTGAAAGAAACCAAGCCATTCTCTTAAAACTTCTCAAACCTGAAAACTACAAAACAGTGTAACAAAATTATCAAAAAAACCTGGGAAATCAAAATAATCTTCAACCCGAGAAACCAAATTCAAAGCAAAATCAAAAACCTGGAAAGCAAAACCAAGCCTGGAAACCAAATCCAGATCAAAGGAAAAAAAACCCGAAAGGAAAATCAAAACAAGAAATTCAAACCAGGGATTCAATTCAAAACATCAAACAAGTTCAGATCATCTAAAACAAATCAAAGAATCCAGTATTTTCAAAGTCAGGATCAAAAATCCAAATTCGAGGCCGTCTGTCATTTTTTTTAGGTAAGCAAACCCTAAGCTAAATCCTTTAATCTGTTGTTGCTTGTGAGAAAGCAATTTATTTAAAATAACCTGATGCTTGTGATAATCTTGCAGTATGTTATGAAATGTAAATGCATGTATATATGTATGTACTGCTAAGGTGAATGTCTAGACATATATGTATTTGTCTCTGTTCTTATATTTACAGGCTACATCCACCTTAAAAATCCAAACTCTCTATATAATCAACAATAGGCTGGGATTCTTAAAGATAAAAAGTGTGCAAGGGTGTAATATTATTTTTTAAAAATATTACGGGAGAAAATATTCAGTGATTGATTCAGAAATATAAAATGACAGGGATAAACATTTATATGTTAAAATTTAATCATCTCGAAATTAAGTTTGGATAATATGATCATTTTCGTATTACAGAATCATGACTTTAGGTAATCAATTCTGGATTTTTAGCCTGATAATTATTAGGATTTTTAAAGTTGAACGAAATTGACATTTTTGTCAAATTCCGGTGATCGGCAATATATTGGGTGGTGCGGTTGATACTGGAGATGGCTGGAGTATATGAGATCATCAGAAAATTGCTCGCTTGAATTCTAAGCTGATGTGGTGGCTGGTCGACGTGATAGTAGGGTTCAAGCCTTGATTTTGTTCGTATGAGAAATTTGATCGCTGCATCGTCACCGGTGGACTACAGAGGATCGCACCGAGGGGGATAGGTTCGGGGTTGAATAACAAGGCTGTAGACATGGTGGAGAAGGTCCTGATGGCCGGAGATGGCGAAACGTGAAGGTTTGGATGGTCGGGTTGTTCCTTGTAGTGGTCATTGATGGTCGAAATCGATTTTCAAGCACAATTTTTTTTTGGGTGGTCTGAATCAAAGAAGAGGTCAACGTCGAATCGTCGATGTCGGTGAAGTCAATTGGAGGTGATCATGGTGGTGTGCATGATGCACAGGTACTTATCGTATCAGTGGGTTGTTGTTGAATTTGGGAAGAAGGGGATAGCTCGGGTTTTGATCGAGTTTTCTTTGTGTTGGTCTCGAAGACGAGGGATGTGAGGGGAACTCGAGGTTGGTCTTGTGATTTCTGAAGTTTGGCTCAGGTTATTTGAAAATACAACAGGTTTTTAAATTTTAAAGTAAAAGATTAACGAAATTTTAAACAATGTAATGTTTAATCAGGTTTTAATGAACAAAAGAAGGTAAACAAAGTTTAGAATGAAATGGTAGATTTGATTAAGTTTCAAAACATATCAACTATGTTTTAAAAACCAAAATGAATTTTTAAACAAGTTTTTAAAGGTTTAATCTAGTTTTAACAAATTTTGTTAACCTAATTCTTTTATACAATATGTGTTTATTTTTGGATTAATTAAAGGTTTTAAATATAAATTATTTTAATTAATCAAGTTTAAAGTGTTTTAAAATATAAATATACACATACATATATATGCTTTCATTAATCAATTCTTAAGCCTATTTTTAAATAAAGAATTAGATAGCTTAATTAAGAAGTGAATTAAAAAGATAAGGATGTTTTTAGTTGTTAATTAACTTAAAGATCTAAGTTAGTTTATGAATTAATAATAATTTTGTTTCAAAGATTAAAGGTTTAAAAATTAAATGTTTTTAAAATTAATTGATGAATAATTACTTTATGTAATTAAATTAAAGTTAATTACTTTGTGTAATTAAGTTAAAGTTAATTACTCTGTGTAATTAATTTGAGGATAATTAATTATTGTGATTAAATTAAAGAATAATTAATGCAATTAATTAAAGGATTTATTAATTAAGGGGAATTGATTACTTAAAGACAATTACTTAATAAAAGTAATTAAGGATAATTAATTTATTATTAGAGGTTGATTAATCAAGTGATTAAGCAATAACTAATTAAAGGGTAATTAATTTATGTGTTAACTTAATTAAGGTAGTTAATTTGAGGATAATTGATTAAAGGTTAATTACTTAACGAAAGTGACTAAGGGATGATTTACTAATTAAGGGTTAATTAATTAATTAATTAAGAATAATTAATTAACGAATAATTAAAAAATTAGGGGTCAATTACTTAATGATTAAAGGTTGATTTATTTATTAATTAAGATTGATTGATTTATGATTAAAGGTTAATTAACCTATTATTAAAGGATAATTAATTAAAATGGTTTGTAATTAATTAATGTTAATTAACCAAGATTAGTAATTTATTCATAAGTAATTAATCTGATTTAAATTTATCATATGATTGATTGATCTTACTTATGGATGTTTGGATTATATTGAATATTTGAATTGTTGGATATCCCTTATGTGTGATATTCTGTGATGTAAATTGTTTGAATTGAGCTGTGTGTGTAATTTATTTATCTATGATGTATTTTACGTATATATATGTAACTCTATGAATGAAAGATAAGCATTATAGGATCATACCGCTTATCAATGTTGCTGTGTTTGAATTTGTAATGATTGATGATGTTGCACTATTGTGTAAAACCGCTGGACTACTCTTTACACACACAAATATGGTTTGCACGAGGAAATTGGTTATGTCACAGATATTTGAATTTAATATTATGAAATAGTTTTAAAGATTTGGTTTGAATCCAAAATGATTTTGGAAATGGAATAGGGTTGAATATGAAAAGCTTTTGAAAAAGAAGTCTAAAACTTTAAATTTAGTTTGAATATAAATTCTGTTTGTTTAAGTTTCGAAATTATTTTGGAAACTATGGGTTGAAAGGATAATACAAGTTATACAATATATATGGATTAGAAAACCATTATAAATGAATTGTTTTGGAAGTTTAAAATTAATTTAAATAGAACTTGCCGATGATACGGTAGTTCGCTGATTTTCCGGCTATAACTTGTGATATTTAATCAGATTTTTTTTGAAACGAAAAGTATTTATTTTCAAATGATAATAGCTTTCAAATAAAGAAAGGATTTCTAGTTTTTGTTGAAAAGGGTTTCAAAATTTGAAATGGAATTATTTTGAAAGCTGTAGATGAATCTTTGTTAAAGATTGATGAACTTTGTTTTCAAATTTAAGAGGATCTTAAAGGTGTATCTTTTGTATAAAAAGATTTGAATTGTAAATAGTTTTGAAAGCTATGGATGAATCTTTGTGAAAGATTGGTGAACTTTGTGAGGTGAATCTTTTGTCTAAAAGATTAAAAGTGGAAATTTGTTTAAACCATTCAAAAGAAAGGTTTTAGGTAATAAGTTGTGACTTAGCTAAGATCCCAATACCATATGTTCTTAAATATTGCGCTCATTATTCGTTTAGTCGGGAGAGGACTTTATGTCATATAACCCATTTCGAATAATGATACGACGAAATGGATAGCATTTGAAGACTGGTGGTAAAGACCGGTGGTAAAGACCGGGTATTTTCGAGAATGAAAGGATTACCTGTCGAATGACTCTGCACTGAGTAGCTACGGTATAGAAATCTCCATATATTATGGGGAGTCCGATCGGGATTGTGAATATCTGGATTGCAAGGGCTTCTTTGAAGTGCCTTCGGTTCTGTTCGGACCCGGAACAGACTTGTATGGATGTATGTCTGACATTACACCTTGAGACGTAAAGCTGGTTTCTATCAAATACATTTCTGTTTGGTGGCGGAGAATTTATTCTCTTAGCTTAACATCCTTCTCTAAGACGTATGAGCTCAGAGGTTATGTAGTTGATGGTTACTAGTAATACATTCCCAATTTGGTAATATGGCGTATAAAGTGCTGCTGATCATTTGTTGATCGAAGCATGGCTTTTGTGAAAAGAGTCGCTTTGTGGATATGACTTCGTTGGACCTCACAACCCAAAAATGGTCGAAAAAGGAAAGACGTGACAAGGTTATTAGGGGTCGAGCCCCTAGGGTATGTCCATTTCCTACTGGAAAAATATGATATCATGGTATGGAGCCCAGGTATTTAACCTATGTGGTTGCAGCAAATTTATTACTTTGTGGTTGTTGGTGTTGAGGATCCTCGGATAAAGGTCGGTAACGACCGGGGATGGCATACTTGTAGGTATTACCCAGTTACAGATGTGACCCGACCTTATGTTGGCAGAGATCCGTTAGGTTCTCGGGGCGTCCCTCCAGAGGCGTACCCATGTGGCCTAGGAAGTTCCTTTGCCTAACCATTTATTAGAAATCCAATCACCAATACGCGTCCTGTATGGTTTTAGTTGTATAGCCTGCCATTTTACTAATGGTGGCGACCTACTGTTTAATTGGTAGCTATAGTAGGCATACAATAATGGTTTGTATGCTAGCTAAGATTAATATCATATTTGTAAATGTTTTTTTCACTATGCACTAATAATAATATCAAATGGTTTTCGCGTATCAAGTATGTTTGACTGTAATAAAGAGAAATCCCCTCCAATTGTGCGCTTGCATTGTGTGTGTGGCGGGAGGCCTTATGGCAGTTTCATTTTCCAAAAAACATTGCGGGTTTCTTTTAATTTCTTTTGTTTCAATAAACTGTTTTCGTTTTCTCACACCAGTCCCATGACTAACCTGGAGTTTGTTGTTCCCTTTCTAAACTCTGGATGCCCACAATTTTCCACACGGACAGCCTAGAGTTAGATTTTTAGATAGTCAGCTAGTAGATATCAAATCGATAGCCTTTAGTCTCGGGTTTGGTAGCTTTTGGCTATCTTCAAAGTCTTTGGATTTTAGGCGATCACATTCATGACTGACCTTGCTTAATACAACTTGAGGGTGGTTCGAGCTTTTTGGCTTGGAGATTTTTGGAGCATTGGATTAGAATGCAGTTTTGGATTCTATCTTTCTTTTCAGTCCATTGGAAGATCAGATTGGTGTTATTGTTCTGCTCTTGTCTCGTATCTCTGATATATGTTGAACATTTCATTGTATCATTGTTATATCAGTTGTATCAATAAAATTATTCTCTTTCTTCCGCTGTGTTGTTGTACTTAATGTGTTATAAGCTCCAGCACGAATCGAATTTCAATGTTTGAATTTGTAGCATTCGAATACGAATGAAGTATGGATGTCGATTTTCGAAGGCTGAAATTTGGGTCGTGACAGACGATTTATTTGTTTTGTCTATCCTATTGTTTTCGAATTTCTTATTCTTTCTAAATTCCATTTTTTTTGAAATTCTTTGCTATAAATGCGATGTCATCTTCATTAGAATCAGAATCTTCTTGTTCAGCTTGGAAAGCTACATTCTTTCTATCTTGGGCTTGATCTCATTTTGCCTACAAATTTACGTCATATGACATGACATTTCCTATTAATTCTTCAAGTTTGATGATAGAAATATCGTTAGCTTCTTCAATAGCTAAACTTTTCGTTTTCATCCATCCATTAAAGAGTTTAGGATTTTTGAATATCAAAATCAGCGTATTTTTATCCTAATGCTAATAGTGAATGGTATATGTATTGGAATCTAGAATACATTTCATTTATAGTCTCGTCCGCTTTCATTCTAAAATTTTGAAATTGATTTTTTAGCATAGAAATCTCGCTTTGTTTAACTTTGTTTGTTCCATCATGTGTAACTTTAAGAGTTCACCAAATTTCATAACCAGTTGTACAAATGCTTACTCTATTAAATTCATTCTTATCTAAAGCACAAAATAACATATTCATGGCTTTTGCATTTGAGATAGCATCCATCTTTTGTTTGTTGACCATCGTTCATATGGTGTAGTGGGCATAATGTATTCATTCTGAGTGAATTCCAAGTATCATATCCATTTGGTTGTATATAAATTCTCGTGCGAGTTGGCCAATAATTGTAATTCGAACCATTAAATAGTGGTGGTCATGTTGTGGATTGACCTTCAATAAAACTTGTACTACTATTATTTTCCATATTAAATGGATATCAAATAACTGTGTTACAGTTATATGATGACCATGCTCTGGTACCAAGTGAAAGTGACTAAGAATCATATAATATGGAATATTAACTAAGCTATCTACTATTGTCGAATATAAATATAAAAGTATATAATAAAGTGAATGACACCAGAGATTTTATAGTGGTTTGAACTTTCCGTTCTACGTCCAGTCCCAGACTCCTTTTGTAATTCTATTATGAACCCTCACTTGACCCGAAGGAACATGTATTACACTGCCTGAGCAACCAAACAGGACTTCTACCCCCTAAGCAACAAAATAAGACTTTAACCGTCTGAGAAACCAAATAGGACTTCCAATACAAATAGTAAAATTGTTTCTGACTAAATATGCTCTTGAGTAGCGCTGATAAGTCAATAACATACACCCTTCTTATAATCTTCTCCTTTGTAGTATCTCGTGTATCGTGAATATAGGAAGTTTATTTAAACACTAATGAAGTTTCCTTGAATGAACATGTGATTAGAACGAAAGTATTGAATGCAAAGAATGCAAATGGCAAGATTGTTTAGACAATAAGAATGATAATTAGAATCAAAATTCAGTAATTAAAACAATTGATTTCATGGCTATATATAGTGATCAAGAATTGAATCTTCATGAAAAGTAGCCATAAAAGAATATGGAAGCAACTCTTGAATCAAGAGTTATTTCTATTTGCTGAAATGAAGTGTGTTTTCAGCCCTCTGAGTGGAATAATTCAGCCAGCTGAATTGATTAAAAATCGAATCACAAAAAAATAGTGCAGAAGTCATGCAATTCAACCGGTTGAATCGTCTACTTCAGCCATATGAATATTTAAATGTAGTTGCGCATGTGCATAGGCATTCAGTCGACTGAACTATATGATTCAGTCGGCCGAATTGCCTGTTTCTTGTCATATCAAATCTTTTTCAAAATAGTTTTTGTATATGAACTAGTTTACTAAAAAACTTAGCACATGAACTATAATTTAAATGATTTTAAATTGCGTGTGCGTGCTTATACCACTTCAGAGAGATTTTAACATGAATTCACTACTAGATCTATACCATAGACAAAATATATTATTAAAGCTTCTATCTGGAATCTGGTCTGCAATCCGTTAGATTATTTGTCGAGTAAAACATATCTACAAATATGGTTAGTTCATATAATATTTACTTATATAGTTGTCACAATCAAAACATCAAAATTCAAGGTTCTAACAATTATAACTGTCCAGGCTGACGATAAGTTAGTTTTACTCTGATTATTATATCTATACATTTTTTTCCTTTGTAAAAGTATCATTTTGATATTATATGTTATCGTTCCGTTGTGAGATTCTGAAATTGTGTTCTCTTCTTTCTTGTTCAGTTTCTTTTCTTCCTTTATTTTACCCTACGTTCTACCTTTCCAGCACTTGGGTGCTCGACACGTGAATACCGTGGATGTATTAGTGTCAATATTTGGTGGTCGAAAAGGCCTTCGTTACAATGAGATTATGACGAAAACTGTGGGTTAGATATATCATACAACCGATAACATGTTATCCATCGCTTGTGGGTCTGTGATTTAATAAACAAATTGAAGATCGAAATCCTAAGGCAAGCGAGTCTCTCACTCACTAAAGGAGTCGAAAGGCTTCCATGATTTTCTTAAAGTTTTAAGAAACATTAAAATCTTCTGGAAGCCTTATTAGAAAAATAAATTGAGTATATTTAACCTTTCTAATCCTGTAAACATATATTCTATACAAGTTTAAATAATCAAATTTGATAAATTTGTGCAATTAATATAATTAATAAGATGCTTATCGGTTAAAATATACAAATTAAGATTGTAAAAAAGAAACTTAAATATATAGTTACCAATAAAGCTTTTGACATGTCGTCAACTACTAAAATGTCCATACCATGGTCACTTAAGTGTTTGTTTGTCTAAAACCGTATACTGCCTTCAATGAGTTTTAAACTCTTGAGCAATGCAAGAATATTGATATTTGATTCATATCGATCACATATAAATGTTATATAATAAACATTTGTAATTCATAATGTGAGAAACCTCAATGAAATTGTTCATTCGAAATAAGAATGTTAACTATAAAGCAAGATCGTGTATTCAATATGAATCATTACAGTAAGGATCTCGTAGTGTTGTATGAAACATTAAATAAAGAAATATAAAATGGACTAGGAACTCGGTCATTGGAGTGTCAATTGACCAGTTTACATAAAGTGCAATCTATTCAATATCCTTAAATGTTATGGATGACTAAGTGCACTTTTGTAAATATGTCGTTATAGTCTTGTAGTAAGAGCTTTTTGAATGGTTCAGCCTTTTGAAAAGGAAAGAGAATGTACGAGAGTGATTGTAACTTAAGGCACGATTGAGATGTAGACAGTGAATGGTCACTTTTACTTTATAAAGAGACATTAGAAACAAGATTTGTACAAAACGCTAAAAGCTACTTAATATTGAATGAGAAATGTGGTTTTTATTATAAATTTTTTTCGTACAGAAAATTATTTTCTATAAAATTATTTCTTTGAGTTCGAAATATTTAATCTGAAACTCTAGACCATAAATTAGTTATAGTGTTTGAGATAAAACATCATAATAAGTGGATGAAAGGAGCTTCGTATTTCATAAGCTGTTATAGTAATGGTGGAAATAGTGGGAGCATAACATATATCAGTTCTTAGTGGATGCATTAACTTACCAAAAACTGTTCATAAATATACCAAACATTTTTTGAGAAAAATGTGTGGTCCTCTAATAATAGAGGAGAGCACACATGCATATATATATATATATATATATATAACACTCAAAAAAAGGTGCTGCCAACATGCCTGGCAGGTAGCAAGTCTAAGTACAGGTCTCAAGTACCCCTATAATGAGTTCCGGCAAAGCCACCGTCCATTACACCCTATTATCGAGCTCCGCCATGTGCACCGTCCAATAATAAGGTGTTAGGAATATCTGAAAATATAAAGAAAACACGAAGCCAAAAATACAAGAAGCCAGCACTCTCTAACAAGGTTGCTTCATGCTACTGGTTCGGAAGGAAGGAGGATGTGACTACACTGAGGTGGAACTGCTAGTGATCCTTAAAGGAAGACTCCACTCCGAAGACACGGTAATAATGTAAGTAGCGCCTATCTGAAAAGCGAATCTCCCTGAAAATATGCCACCACGATGATGCTAAAGATGAACTGAGAAGTGAGCCTCTCTACAATCTGAAATCCTGCAATATGTAGTCCTAAGAACCTGCAAAGAGAACCTAACACCTTATCTATCACCCTATCACCCATATCTATTTATGTAGAATAACTAAGTAAATAATTAGAATGATACACATAAATGTATATAATTAAAATTTATATACATTTATATGTGTTAATAAGATAGGAGTAAAATACTTAAGAACGACAGACTGAAAAAATAAAGAAAAGAGAGAAGAAATACTTAAAAACAAATATAAGAGCTAGTTAAGAAATGCCAATAGATCACAAAATTAAAGAACTAAAGATCGATAATCTATTACAGACAATGACTAATTCTGAATTTGAAACAAATCTTAAAATGTTCTTATGGACCTTTAATCAAAAGTAAATTATGATACATAGTATAATCATCATTTAAGTTTGAATGAATATTAATACTACAATTGTTGATGTTAAAGATATTGTTATTATGCTTAAATAAATTCATATTATAACTAACCTTATTAAGATACTCTTTAAATAGGTTATTTTTAGCAAATTTATATTTAGGAATCGAGATCCAATTAAAACAAAATGAAGAAATTGTAAAAATCAATTTGTTAAGGTGATTATTATTATTATTATTAAAAAATTTCCGATTTATTTCTAACCAAATATACCAACAAGTAGTTATGAATAAAGTGTCAAGTAAGAATCTAATATTCTTTTAATACTTAAATCTAAAAGTATTCCAATAGAATCCACAATCTGAAATTTTTGTGTTTATATTAAAGTTCAAAATTTTAAGAGTATTATTTAGAATGAAATAAGTATCCATGCAATCATAGTATATATGTTTAATATCTTCAAAATACAGATTACAAAAATAACAATTATTATTATTCTGAAAAAAAATTCTCTTTATAAATTCTATAGTGTTAAGTTTTCCATGCAGTATTAACCATATGTGAATTTTAGATTTAGGAGGAGTATTGGATTTCCAAATAAATTTGAAAGAGTTATTAGTTATACCTAGAAAGTTGATAAATCTATAAAATGAATTAGAAGTATATTTATTACTCTTGTCCTATTTCCAACTAATAATATCATTATTATTATCAATATTATAAAAATTTAATCTAGCATAAAGCAAAGAAAGCTGCCTAAATGTTGAACCAACTAAAATACTATTAAAACTAAACTTCCAAGGAGGATCATCTTTAGGAGAAAAAACTTCAATAATTAAAGCATATTTAAAATTACAGATTTCATAATGCTCTTTGAACTCTATCTTAAGAGGTAAAACGGAAATCCAACGATCATGACAGAAAGAAGTACAATTACCAGAATGAAATATTGTACTAGTACCTAGATTAAAAATCTCATGCATTTTAAAATGGATTTCCATAAATTAGATGGTTTACGAATGACTGGAGAGGTAATTTGGTATAAATTGCTACTACCATTATAGCAATATTTAGAAATGATCTCTTTCCAAGTGGCTTTATCATTTATATCCTTAAACTTCCATAACCATTTACCTAGTAAGGACTTGTTCATATTGCTTAAATTAATGACTCCTAAACCACCATCCTTTTTATATTTACACATAATTTCCCAATTAACTAAACATTAATGTAGCTATTAGAGTTATCCCCACTCCATAAGAAATCCCTTCTTCTTTTTCCTATTTTATCAATCATCCAGTTTGGAAATAGATACATAGACATCCAATAGATTGAGAGCACCAATAAAATAGAATTTATTAAAACTACTTTACCCGCTCTTGATAAAAATATCCCATTCTAATTAGAAATCTTATTTTTGATTTTATCTATGATTATAAACCAATCGTCATGTTTTAGTTTAATAGGTCTAATCACAAAACCAAGGCAGTCAAATAAATATATCAAATATTATTTATAAAGTAATAATTGTTTTCAGTATTGACTAAAAATAGACATAATTTTATTTCAATATGAATATCAGTGATAGGATAAAACTATAATAATGGTATTTGTTTAATAACAAAAGTGAAGCATTGAAAGTACAAAAGTATCTGAAGTTATTATAACTATTTTGGAAATATGGACTAAGCCACAGTATTGAAGAATAATTCTTCAATCATGTGATCCATATGGCATCGGTGAATTGTATCTCAAATGATTAAGGGCAAGACACCCATTCAGTGGGAATGACATAAGAGTTGGAGAACTCTTTGGATTGATACATATAGACGTATGCAATTCAAGGTCTAATAATAACAAAACATAACCACTTACTTCATTAAATTCATAGAAATGTATGTGTATTTGATATACAAGTCCTGTAATCATGATAAGCTCATTTAATATAAAGTGAAAGTAGAAAATATAACACGCAAAGATATGATTTGGTATGCGAGTATACTAGAGAAGGTCCAAAAGTACATAAAAAATAAGGAAATTCTATTTCAAAAGTCACTCCTCCCTATGATGAATAATGATGAATCGATAAGGATTAATTAGACTTTGTTAAACAAGGCAGGATCGATGGTGAGGGAAGTCAGCTTGTTTCTATAAAGACATGTACTTAGGAGTATGCACATAAAGTCAAATTCAATTCATCCAAAGCATAAATTACAAAATCATACGAGATAAGAATTGATAAGAAACCTATATATTGATAGAGTTAGGGGTATGCTCTTGAAGAAACTCTTTAATTTATTGTAAATTATTAACTCTATAATCAATTCCTATTCATAATAAAATGTGTTTTCTTTCTGTTGTATGCTTTTTATAATACGTTATATTTAATTAGTTATTTAAGTCATATTTAACAAAAAATCTGTAAATAGTGTGTTTGTGATAATAATTACAAATAGTTGTAATCATGAGTATCTTATCACAATATAATAAACACATCATTTTAAATTTTCCTAATCAAGATGTACTAGACTGTATATCGATGCAGCCATTGGGACTAATGTAGTAATGCTCTCTAAATGTTGGGCAGTGTGTTACATGTGACTATTAGGGGCACCAAGGGGTTATGTACCAATAATTATTAGATAACCATGGAATGAATCACCCGATAGTTTTCTGTTGGTTAATATAACTAAGGTTAAACAGAAAATACCAATGTGACAATTACACAGTTATCCTGACTTGAGAATAGTGTCGATCTTCAATATAAAAGTTCTACTTTGATTATAGTTAAATCATGTTATGGCATCCATGGAATGACTATGGTTGGGTCAAGTGGAAGTATTGGAAGTGAAATATTAATCAATATATGATTCGTCTCCTTGGTTATATGAGGTCAGTATCATGGTCAATTGAAATCAACTCAAAGTCAAAATCTCTGGCTAGAGTAGTTTGGTTAATAATACTTGTTATTATTGAACAAAGGACTTTATGTTTGGACTATAAAGTTGAATATGCACGATATTGGAATTTTGACCATTACAAATTCGATAAATCCTAATATGATATAGTTTTAATGAAGAGAATTGGTGTAAATAATTGTCACTACGGGGTACACTTAAATAAAGTAATATTAAACTTTACCGAAGCTAAGCAAGCGAAAAATTTGGCCATGATATCACACCACCCTGCTAAGTGATGTGTGAACGTTAATATTTGAATTGTTCGATATTAATCGTTGATCGAATATACACCTAAGAGTCATACAACAGAAACGTCGAATACTTCTATTATGTAATGACCTGTAAATTTTCGATAATTAATTTGTTAATTTAATAAGATTTTGGTAAATAAATTTGGAAGAAAAAAAAAACTTTGTAATTTAATAATGGAATGAATACTGAAAAGACGTAACAAATGATAAATAAAGCTAATAATTAACAATTTAAATGAAATTACAATTAATTGAAATAATATAAAGGTTATGTTTGGTTATAAGTTGAATAGGAGGAACAAATGTAAATAGTTAATTTACAAATGAAATAATGTATTGTTAATGGTTATGAATGAACTAGTAATTATAATTAAAGGTAATAATGTTAATATAAGTTGACTATCAACAACTTGAATGAAATTCCAAACAACTGAAAGAGTTAAAGAGTTATAAGTG
Organism: Allium cepa; assembly: GCA_030765085.1. Taxonomy (NCBI): domain Eukaryota; kingdom Viridiplantae; phylum Streptophyta; class Magnoliopsida; order Asparagales; family Amaryllidaceae; genus Allium; species Allium cepa. The sequence continues at coordinate 670,714,470 of CM060929.1, read as the reverse complement.
GCGTAGGTGGTAAATAAATTTTAGTAATATATGCATTGATAATTGAAATAAGAAGAAATTGATAATGTGAAGGATGTATTAATTAATTACATAAGGTGCAATGAATAGGAATTGAATGGAATTTGAATTGTATAGGTTGTTTTTACATTTGTTTGTGTAACGACCCTGAATTTCCGACCCATTTTAAATTTTAAATACATCGTTTTAGTATAAAAATTTTGAAATTTATAAACGATCTCAATTTACGTCCAAACTTTATTTGTGAGATAGGTCTAGTTAGATATGAGCATAGAAAAAGTTTCGTCGCAAATTATTGCAGTAAACTTCGTTCGTGTTTTACTGTATATCAGTACATATAAAGCCGCGTAAAATTTATTTTTCAAATCCAAATATTTTTACTTCTGAGCAAGATGATGTAGTTCATTTCGTCAGAAACTGTCATCGCCGGTTCCGTTTAAATTGTTTTGCAAAATGAACAATTTGAGCAACGTAAAATCGAATTTTTATAAAGCTATCGTATCGCAATTATCTATGTACCGTTGGAAGCGCCTCGTCGGGCTGATCAAAACGGTATATTCATTCGTGTAAATCGGAGTCCGACGTAAAAATATTCGTGTTAATAAAACGGTTCCGGACGGACCGGTTAAATAATATTCAACCCAAAAATTATAGCCCATACACATTCAAAATTTTGAAAATAAAGTTTCAGCTGAAAGAAATAAATGTTGTAGTTGAAAGATGGGGGTTATCTTGGAAATAGTTGTGACATTTGGAAAAATGGAGTGGCTTTGTGGGTTACAAAGAGAAAATTTATTGCTGAAAAAAAAGTATAAAATTAAAATAAACAAACATATTGTTCATCCCCAAACTACTCCAGGTAAGAAAACATTTCACCTTCTTCTCCTCACCTCTGTTCTTTCTTTGTTTTATGTTCCTCACTGTTATATATAAAAAAAATTATGAACAGAGCTCGTCATTTCCCACCTGCGTGCGAACTCCACCTCACCCACCATCAATTCCCTACTCGTGCACATCCTTCCTCAACCGACATCGTACCACCCAGTCACCCAGCTCCAGCAAGCCGTACGCCTCGTCCATAGCCAAGCCGACCGCTTCTCCCTCTTTCGCGCAACACCCCAGTCGATCGAGCCACCGTTCCATTCACTTAAATCCTCCGGCCATCGCTCAAAAACCCACCGTACCGAGCACCACATCCACTCACCTTCCCTCCAACCATTACTCCTTAAACCCCTCCTCACTGACTATGTGCGTACGTATGTGTGGTGTATGCGTGCGTTATTGGGTGTAGTTGTGCGTTGCGTGAGTCTCGGCCTGGAATATAAAAAAAAATTGCAAAGGAGAAGGGTGCGTGCGTTGGCATAGGAAAGAGAGGAGGGGATGATGTATAATGTTGATGTGCTGGGTGTGTGTACATTTAGTGCATACGTGTATGCATGTAGTAGATGGAAGGAAGGGTGGGAGTTGTGACACCCCACCTCTATACCCACGCTAGCCAAGGACACTACGGTGTAATGCTGTCAACTAGCACGGAGAATAAGGTTGTTGAGGAGCGACCATCCGTGTGATTGCCTTGTGCGAGCACCGATATACCGGATAAAATATAACATGCATTTCATCTCAAGAGGGAATCCGACATACCGACACAAACTCAAAGCTACTACACAGTGGCTATATATAATCTTCGGAAACAAATATAGAAATAAACATAACATAAATCAGTCACAGATAATTCATATCACAAAGGCGGAAAAAATATGAATATATAACTAACACATGAAAGTGTACATCAGAGTAGTGGTCAAAAGGATCCACAATAATAAAAAAGAATAGCAACACGTGCTATCCAAAAGAATATAGCTATGAGTCTATATCTCAAGTGTATACAACAAAAACTGCTAATCTATGTGGTTAGCCAAAAGTCAGAGTAACGAATCCCTGGGGATAAGTCACGTAGAAGCACCTACAACATCTCGGTCTGACCTGAGTATTATTCATAAGAAAATAATAAACGGATCAGTCTAGATATAAATATCAGATGACATGATATAAAGTAAAAGATATGGCATAAACATATAATATCCATAATGGCATACTACAATAAGCATGCAAATGATGATCAACAAAAGATCGTTCAATACCACAAGAATCTTCACAAAGATTCAAAAAGGGTTTCATACCCAAAACTTGTATTCACAACAAGTCAATGACACACGAATTCACCAATGCACCAAAAATTGATAACTCATATCAATGAAAATCACTAAAATTGGTGAAGCATAAATTCCAGAATTCAACACACGAAATCCAGAAATCATAAAAAAAAGGGGGAGGCCTATCACACGAACGGGAGCATGAAAACTCACCAACATATGTATCACACGAACGAGACGCTATCTCATGGTGGCTAGCCATTAATTTTTGAAACACGAATGGCCCGAAGACCATGGGGCGCTACCCCACAAGTGTGAGTCGAAATCACACTGAAACAGGGTCTAGTCTAAATCGCAGACAAAGAGACATCGCACAATTGCTAGTCTAAATCATAAAAATGATCGTCATGATCATCAAGAAGTGTCAATTACAGTAAGCTAGTAAATATATGAGCTTAGCTTCATGTCCCATAACCACTAGCTTAACTTAAATATTTACGAACAAATTGTAGATTTCCACTAGAAAATTGTCACAAGAGATTCAATCGAACAAGTCCAAGAATTAACCGACGAAGTAAACGCAAGCGTTTCATACCACTTGTTTTACTAAGTCGTTTAATTAGATTTCTCATACGAGTGAGGAAAAGGTTTGTATATACTAATAGATTGGAAAACGGTTTAAGAGAACAAGCTTTGTAAGAAGATGTGCAAGAAGTCCAGTCGACTGACCAAGAAGTCCAGTCGACTGACTGGAGCTAAGGCAGTTTTCCCTGCCTTTGCACAAAATGTGCAAACCCAACCAATTCGCAACCGAATTCGAGCAATGGCGCTAGGGGTTTATGCCAATCGACTACCCGGCCCTTATGGCTCTTTGATGCGTCACCAAAACTTGTTCAAATATCCATAGAAGGATTTCCATAGAATTTGCTTTCAAAGCACCAAAAGTTGGGATATAAACCAAACTAATCCAAACTAAAAGCAAATGCACATGAATAATTGTTAGGAATTCATACCCAACGTTCGAAGATAGTTATAGACCTAGATGTGAGATAAAAATCTCACTTTTTTCACAAAATCAATGTAGAAGAGGCTTGAAAACAAGGGGAGAATCAACCACTCTTCAAATCCACTCAAGAAGCTTGATTCTAAGCTTTAAAAGAAGAACGTTCCCAAAGTTAGGTTTAGGAATTTCTGAAATTGATAAAAGAATGAGTTGGAGAAGAAGAATAGAAGGCTTACCAATGGGTTCTCTTGAATTTGGAGCTAGAAGTTGGATTTGCTAATGAAGACTAGGGCTTGGAGTTTTAATTTCCTCTTCCACTCTCTATTGTTATAAGAGCTTGAGTATTAGGAAATGAGGAATGAAGCAATGAAGAGGAGAAGGGGTTGGGACTGAGTTAGTAAGTGGGTTCAGACCAAACCAAAGCCCTAAGTGGAAAGTGGCAAAATTCCTCTAACTCCAAACATATCAAAGTTTACACTTAAAAAGATCGCAAACGTCATTTTGAACTCAATGGAAGTGGTCCCGAGTCCTAATTCGACCATATGCAAAAAGTAGCTTTTCGCACTAAATTCCGAGTATCGATAAAATATTTAAATAAAATATTTAAATATAAAACCGATAAATATGCGGGTTGTTACAGATTCCCCTCCTTAAAGAAATCGCGTCCTCGCAATATTTAAGAAGAAGATATAGAGTAACAACCATAAAAGCATATTAACACAAAAGAATTTTGAAGTAAGAAGTTCACCTTAAAGAGCATGAGAAAGTAAGTCAGGATGCGTTTGCTCGATGAATTCTCTAGATTCCTAAGAGCAATCCTTAGGATTTGAAGACCATTGAATTTTAACAAGCGGAACATCTTTATTTCGAAGTCGTTTGACTTCCGAAGCAATGATACGAATAGGATGTTGCTCATAAGTTAAATTAGGCGAAACTTCAATCTCTTCCACAACGCCGGGCTCAAGAATAGAATCGGAATCTCGAAGGTACTTCCGTAATTGAGAAACATGAAACACGTCATGCATAGTAGAAAACTGAGCCGGTAATGTAAGGCGCTAAGCCATGGAACCAATACGTTCAGTGATAGGAAATGGCCCAATATATCGAGGTGCTAACTTTCCCGACCGACTGAAACACACAACTTCATAGGTGACACACGAATAAAAACAAGATCTCCAACAGAAAATTCTAATCTCCTTCTTTGATTATCGGCATAGGATTTTTGTCTACTCTGGGCTTCTTTCATCCTATGACGAATAAGTTCAATATTTTCTATGGAATCACGAATAACGTCTGGACCTAAAACCAGCTTCTCACCGGCCTCAAGCCAACAAGAAGAAGATCGGCATGGCCTACCATAGAGTGCCTCAAAAGGTGCCATACCAATACTAGATTGGAAGCTATTATTATAGGAAAATTCAACAAAAGGAATATGATCTTCCCAGCCTCCACCGAAATCAAGCACACAAGCACGAAGAAGATCTTCAAGAGTTTGATTCACACGCTCGGTTTGTCCATCGGACTGAGGATGATAAGCAGTACTAAAATTAAGCTTTGTTCCTAAAGCTTTTTGATGACTCTTCCAAAATCCACTAGTAAATAATGGATCACGATCACTCACAATAGAAGTAGGAACTCCATGTAATTTAACAATCTCTTTAACAAAGAGCTTGGCCAAAAGAGGAACGGTTCTGTTAGATCAAACGGGAATAAAATGGGCGGATTTAGTAAGTCTATCAACAATCACCCATAAGCTATCATGACCCGAACGAGAACGAGGAAGGTCGTCAATAAAATCCATGGAAATTTGGTCCCACTTCCAAATTGGAATTTCTAAAGGTACAATAACCCACCGAGCCTTTGATGTTCAGCCTTAACGAGTTGGCAAGTCATGCAACACTTAACGAAGTTAGCGATGTCAAGTTTCATTCCCTCCCAATAATAAAGTCGCTTCATATCCGCTTACATTTTACTACTATCGGAATGAATGGTAAATTTAGAACGATGGGAATCTTCTAAGATGTCTTTTCGAAGATCACTAATATTTGGCACGATAAGTCTACCAAATTTCCGAATGATGCCACGAGAATCAATATCAAAGTCTTTCAAACCTTCAATATTAATTTTATCCTTAGAATTTTGGCCAAGAAGAGCCAATTCGGGATCTAGCCTTTGAGCTTCAAGAATGTGGCCTAAAAGAGAAGGATGAGCCTCAAGGCTACATAAAGCAAGAGATGAACACAAGTCGGAAACATGACCTCGAATTTTACAAGTGGACAAAACCTCGAGATCATTCCATTCAGATATCATCATGGAAACAACTGCTTGTTGCTTGCGACTAAGTGCATCGGCAACTCGATTTCCCATTCCGGGAGTATAAAAAATATCAAGATCATAAGGTGCAAGAAATTCGAGCCAACGCTGTTGACGCAAATTAAGTTCCTTTTGAGAAAATAAATATTTCAAAGACTTATGATCTGTGTAAAGAATAAATTTCTCTCCCAATAGGTAATGACGCCAAATTCGAAGGGCGAAAACAATAGCCGCGAGTTCTAAATCATGTGTGGCATATCTAGTCTCGGCCGGCTTCAATTGCCTAGAAGCATAAGCAATAACACGTTCTTTTTGCATAAGAACGGCACCCAAACCAATGCGACTAGCATTAGTATAAACAATAAAATCTTGGTTCCCATCGGGAATCACAAGAATAAGAGCATCGGAAAGGAGTTCTTTCAATTTCTGAAAAGAGGCTTCACATTTGTCCGACCAAATGTATTTCACTCCCTTCTTAGTCAAGCCAGTAAGAGGCACGACAATCTTAGAAAAGTCTTTGATAAAATGACGGTAATAACCCGCCAATCCGAGAAAACTACGAATTTCCGTTACACTCTCCGGTCTCTTCCAACTTTGAATCGCTTCAATCTTTGAAGGATCCACTGATATTCCGGATTCAGAAATAATATGACCGAGAAACTTCACACGAGATTGTCAAAAGTGGCATTTAGAAAACTTTGCTTTCAATTGATTACTCGTAAGAGTTTCCAACACAATCCGAAGATGCTTTTTATGCTCCTCCTCGGTTTTAGAATACACAAGAATATCATCAATAAAGATGAGAACAAATCGATCGAGGAAGTCTTTGAAAACTCGATTCATTAGCTCAACGAAATAAGCCGGAGCATTCATTAAACCGAATGGCATAACAAGCCATTCATAAGATCCATACTGAGTACGGAACGATGTCAAAGGAATGCTATCCTCTGCAATACGAAGCTGATGAAAACCAGTAGCTAAGTCTAATTGTGAAAAGACTTTAGCACCACAAAGTTGATCGAATAGATCATCAATCCGAGGTAAAGGATATTTATTCTTGATAGTAAGATCATTAAGCTTGCGGTAGTCAACGCAAAGCCTAAGTGTACCATCGGATTTCTTCACGAAAATAGCTGAAGCTCCCCAAGGTGAGGAACTAGAGCGAATAAATTGCTTCATTTCCAAATCGGATAATTGTTTGCGCATCTCCTCATTTTCTTTATTGGATAAACGATAAAGAGAACGAGTAATAGGTTGAGCTCCAGGGATAAGATTAATTTGAACTCAATTGCTCGCTTAGGTGGCAATCCTAAAACGGGCTCAATTATGTTGGAAAATTCACGAACAACGTGAATAAGAGCAATGACATCTTCCTCATCATCATTATCGTCATCACGAGGATTTAGAGAATATAAAGATGCAGTCAAAGAGGATCCAAATCTTTAAGAATAATAGAAATCTGCTTAACAGATTGAGGGTGTCGAAGATAAAGAGTCCGTTCAGGACATAGGATTTGGGCTTCATAACGGCTAAGCCAATCCATTCCCAAAATCATTCCAAAGCCTAAATAACGCATGACATGCAAAGCGGCTAGGAAGGGAAAATCACACAAAATAATCTCGACATCTTTACAAAGCAAACTAAGAGTTGCAGATCCACCAACTGGATTCGAAATTCTCAAAGAAGTCATTAAAGCAACAACATTTAAAGAAAAAGTATCAACAAGTTCTTTTGATATAAAAGAATGGGATGCACCCTTATCAAAAAGAACTCGAATAGGTTGATCACGAAAATAATAATAGCATCAAAGATAGAATGAGAAATGCCTTGACCACAAGATGTGTTGCCAGGGGCTTGAGCCACATTAAGCTTTCCCTCCTTCTTGCCCTCAAGCTTGGGGCATGAAGATATAACATGGCCGGGACTTTTGCAGTAGCGACAAGAGAGGGGCTTCAAACACTTATTTGAATAATGGTCCTTTGAACCACAATTATAGCATTCTCCACGACCAAAGGAAGAAGTCCTTGCCACAGGGGTTGCTTGCTTCCCCTTTTTGTTGGGATAAGGACCTTTGAATTTGCTAGGCCTTTTCTTGTTGTTGTTGAAGTTTGGTTTGGAACCCACCACTTCAACATCACTTTTCCTATCCGCCTCTTCAATACGAAGAGCGATATCAATGAGTTGGTCGAAAGAAACTTCTAATTTTAGAAGTAATGGCTTCTTGAGACTTTTGTTTAAGCCATAAACGAACCTATGGTTCTTCTTCAATGGGGTGTTAATATATTCAACCCCGTATTTAGAGAGAGATTCAAAAGACGCGACATAATCTACCACAGAAGATTCACCTTGAACAAGGTCAATAAAACGGCGAGCCAAAGTCACCTTCTCAGCTTCTGGTACGAATTTTAACTCGAAGCGCTCTCTGAATTTATCCCAAGTGAGATCCGCTTCATTTGTTTCAGAAATCAGAAGCTCATACCAGTATAATGCTCTTTCTTGGAGCATACTAGAAGCCACCTGAACTCGGTGAAGATCAATGAGGTTCATGCGAGAAAAGATTCGATCGCATGTCCTTAACCAAGCCTGGACCTCGATGACAGTTTCAGAACCTTTAAATGGCTTCCCACCCAAATTGGTATAATCGCTGCGCAAACGTGCAAACCCAGATTTAGGGTGAGTAGGTTCCGGATTAGCTCCAGCTGCTTGAGCATTCTTAACTAAATCAAGAAGCTGTTGGACAGACATAAAAACTCCATCTTCGGGAGTAGCACAAGATTGACTGGTGCTGGGACGGCTAGGTCTAACCATTTCTCTTCCTTTAGAAAGAAATAAAGAAGAAGAAAAAGGTTATTCACCAAATGAATATAAAGCAATTTTGATAGATAAAGCAAGGAATCATAAGGAAAATAGGATGAATCGGTACGAAGACTCGAATTAAATCCTAAGGCACGACTCCTAAGAAGGACTTAGGACGATGATCCTTGTTAAATTATTCTACATTGTTCTGAAGTTTGGCTCTGATACCAAGCTGTGACGCCCCACCTCTATACCCACGCTAGCCAAGGACACTACGGTGTAATGCTGTCAACTAGCACGGAGAATAAGGCTGTTGAGGAGCGACCATCCGTGTGATTGCCTTGTGCGAGCACCGATATACCGGATAAAATATAACATGCATTTCATCTCAAGAGGGAATCCGACATACCGACACAAACTCAAAGCTACTACACAGTGGCTATATATAATCTTCGGAAACAAATATAGAAATAAACATAACATAAATCAGTCACAGATAATTCATATCACAAAGGCGGAAAAAGATATGAATATATAACTAACACATGAAAGTGTACATCAGAGTAGTTGTCAAAAAGATCCATAATAATACAAAAGAATAGAAACACGTGCTATACAAAAGAATACAACTATGAGTCTATATCTCAAGTGTATACAACAAAAACTGCTAATCTATGGGTTAGCCAAAAGTCAGAGTAATGAATCCCTGGGGATAAGTCACGCAGAAGCACCTGCAACATCTCGATCAGACCCGAGTATTATTTATAATAAAATAATAAACGGATCAGTCTAGCTATAAATATCAGATGACATGATATAAAGTAAAAGATATGGCATAAACATATAATATCCATAATGGCATACTACAATAAGCATGCAAATGATGATCAACAAAAGATCGTTCAATACCACAAGAATCTTCACAAAGATTCAAAAAGGGTTTCATACCCAAAACTTGTATTCACAACAAGTCAATGACACACGAATTCACCAATGCACAAAAAATTGATAACTCATATCAATGAAAATCACTAAAATTGGTGAAGCATAAATTCCAGAATTCAACACACGAAATCCAGAAATCATAGAAAAAGGAGGGGAGGCCTATCACACGAACGGGAGCATGAAAAATCACCAATATATGTATAACACGAACGAGACGCTATCTCATGGTAGCTAGCCATTAATTTTTGACACATGAACGACCCGAAGACCATGGGGCGCTACCCTACAAGTGTGAGTCGAAATCACACTGAAAAAGGGTCTAGTCTAAATCGCAGACAAAGAGACATCGCACAATTGCTAGTCTAAATCACAAAAATGATCGTCATGATCATCAAGAAGTGTCAATTATAGTAAGCTAGTAAATATATGAGCTTAGCTTCATGTCCCATAACCACTAGCTTAACTTAAATATTTACGAACAAATTGTAGATTTCCACTAGAAAATTGTCACAAGAGATTCAATCGAACAAGTCCAAGAATTAACCGACGAAGTAAACGCAAGCATTTCATACCACTTGTTTTACTAAGTCGTTTAATTAGATTTCTCATACGAGTGAGGAAAAGGTTTGTATATACTAATAGATTGGAAAACGGTTTAAGAGAACGAGCTTTGTAATAAAATAGCGTTAAAATCATTTTGATGAAAGAGTTTTGATATTTACTACTAGTATTGAAACCTTTTTATTTTTAAAGTGACAAATCACAAAAAAGATTGTAGGAACAATCAATTCACTAAAATATACATTCGAAGACGTGAATAAAATCCAAAGAAATCGACAACAAATCCATCAAAGTGGATATTTCCAAAAATTCCAAAATAGAAGTCACCAGAGTCGAATAATTGATAACAACAACTAGAAATCAAAACGAGTCGATAAAAATTGGAAACCAAGCAAAACAAGGCTCAAATAGGCAAATATGAACAGGTCAGTCGATTGACTCACTGAGTTCAGTCGACTGATCACAGTCCCAAAAAACTCTCGGGATGCAGGTCAGTCGACTGAACTCAGTGAGTCAGTCGACTGACTGCAGTAAACAGAGCCCCCAAGGCTCTGCAGGAAGCCTTCACCCTGCTTATTAGCTTCAGCCAGTCGACTGACCAAGAAGTCCAGTCGACTGACTGGAGCTAAGGCAGTTTTCCCTGCCTTTGCACAAGATGTGCAAACCCAACCAATTCGCAACCGAATTCGAGCAATTGTGCTAGGGGTTTATGCCAATCGACTACCCGACCCTTATGGCTCTTCGATGCGTCACCAAAACTTGTTCAAATATCCATAGAAGGATTTCCATAGAATTTGCTTTCAAAGCACCAAAAGTTGGGATATAAACCAAATTAATCCAAACTAAAAGCAAATGCACATGAATAATTGTTAGGAATTCGTACCTAACGTTCGAAGATAGTTATAGACCTAGATGTGAGATAAAAATCTCACCTTTTCACAAAATCAATGTAGAAGAGGCTTGAAAACAAGGGGAGAATCAACCACTCTTCAAATCCACTCAAGAATCTTGATTCTAAGCTTTAAAAGAAGAACGTTCCCAAAGTTAGGTTTGGGAATTTCTGAAATTGATAAAAGAATGAGTTGGAGAAGAAGAAGAGAAGGCTTACCAATGGGTTCTCTTGAATTTGGAGCTAGAAGTTGGATTTGCTAATGAAGATTAGGGCTTGGAATTTTAATTTCCTCTTCCACTCTCCATTGTTATAAAAGCTCGAGTATTAGGAAATGAGGAATGAAGCAATGAAGAGGAGAAGGGGTTGGGACTGAGTTAGTAAGTGGGTTCAGACCAAACCAAAGCCCTAAGTGAAAAGTGGCAAAATTCCTCTAACTCCAAACATATCAAAGTTTACACTTAATAAGATCGCAAACGTCATTTTGAACTCAATGGAAGTGGTCCCGAGTCCTAATTCGACCGTATGCAAAAAGTAGCTTTTCGGACTAAATTCCGAGTATCGATAAAATATTTAAATAAAATGTTTAAATATAAAACCGATAAATATGCGGGTTGTTACAGGAGTGCATATGCTTCAGGGGAGGCCACGGCTGAGAGAAAAAAAAAGAAGAAAAAAAAACGTGCGTGCATGTATGTGGCCAGTGGGTATGCATGGAATTGTGGAGTGCGTGCGTTCATCAAAACATGCATGTGTATACGGGTTGTATTATTTAAGTTAGCATGCGTGCGTTTTTTTATTAAAAAAAATGAAACCGAGACTTGCAACTAGTTTTAGATATTGCAGAAAGTATTTACGCAAATATCTATTTTGGTTGCCAAAATAATAACCAACTTTTCTTTTTCGTTGTGTGCAGAAGCAACCGACTAAGCTTTTTGCAGCAGCATCGATCTCTTAGCTTTTGTTCTTTTCTCCGTCATCGGTAAGCGCATTTATATGAATTTATAAATTACATGTGACGTTCATTGTGTTAATATCGTTTTTTTTGTCGATATTACAGTGTTCGTTGTTCATGTTGTACCGACTTTATTCGTGCTTCTTTGGCTTCGCCGTCAATTTCCTTATCCACGAAAGGTGAATTAATTTTCATAACTATGTTCTTATGCAAGTTTGAATTGATGAATGATTGCTATGAATTGGATGTTAATTGTTATTTTAAGTAAATTTGCAAGTAAATCTGAATAGGATAGTTAACGAATTAAATCGGATTATATACGTCGAACTTTGATTTGTTAAACTTGACCCCTTCATATGTTAAATTTGATTAGTTAAACTTGACCCTTTTAATTGTTAATTGACACATAGAAATTTGTTAAATACACTTTGAACTATTGAACATATATCGGATTAATAGTTGTAGTGTAAATTTGAAATTGAAATTGAACGGCAAGTGAAAAACTGTAATGTAATAATCTCTAATCTACATGAAATGATAGTGTAGATTCTAGAAATAATCTTATTAATTTACATAAATAACAAATGTAAATTAATACGATTATTTCGGGATTATTTAATAAAATTGTTAAATTGTTATGAATGGATGCTATTGCTTGTTTATTTACTTTGACACCATCCCAGCTATCACACTGCAAGTTCCATTTGTATGCTTTGATTGTGAATTGAAATGGAATCGGGTTGAAATGATAAATACCCAAATAACTTTGACTTAGGATAGAAAATTAAATTAAAACCGATTGGTCAATGTTTTGATTTAAAATAAAATAAAGTTTTATTTGACTAATAACAAGGTTTTGAATAAAATTGGAATTTAAGTTCAAATGAATGTAAATGTGAATATTTAATTGGGAACAAATACGAACGTCGTAATTGACAAAAGAATATTGTTTAAAATTTAATTATGTAATAATTAAATTTAGAATTAATTGATAATTAATTTTGGAGTTATTGATAATTAAGTTGAAATTAGTAATAATAAAATGTGGAATTATTAATAACGAAGTTTGAAATTATAAAAAATTAAGTTTTGATAATTAAGTTTGAAATGATTAATAATTAAGATTTGAAATTTTTGATAATTTGAGTAGATTGAATTATTTAATGAATAAATTAAATTGAATTGGATTTTCTTAATAAGAGAAATCGAATTTTTAATAAGTGAAACTAATTTCTTTAATTGAGTTTTGATTTGTAACGAAGGTAATAAATGAATGAATTGAATTTCTTTAATAAGAAATAGAATGCGTCTATCGAACAAATGAAAGATTTGAAAGTTAGGGGATTGGATTTGACAAATTTAATTTGAATTAAATTTGTAAGCTTGATATAATAAGTTGAACTTAAGAAAGTAATGTAATGTATTGAAAATTTAATTGAAATTGTTTTAATGATAAATTAATTTAATGAATATCGAATGAAATTGATAAATGAGTTTAAACCAATTTGAACGTTAAAATTAAGTTAAATGATTATAGAAGGAACCTATATACGAAATTAAATGAATATTTCAATTGAAACTTTGAAATTGAATTATAGAAATTTTGAAATGAAGTTGTAAATTTATGAAACGTAAATTTCGGAAATTATTTTGAAAAGACTAACGAAATGTTGAATTACGAATTGTAATTGAAATTGAAATTGATTCGGTTTTGAAATATAATTAAACGACCAATCGGTAAATTAATTATGAAGGTTATTAAAGGAACCGGAATCGGTTAGGGGCATACTCACTGTCTAAACCGAAAACCACTTTAATAACTATACGCGGAGTGTGATCCAGAATGAAGTGGTTGGAATGACGAACGCGATGACTGAAGAAAGTGAACGATAATGGATAGCCTTGACACTTGTGTCAAATTGGAAATGACTTAAACAGGAGCCGTGCCGGGCCAAATGGGGTTAGCTACCTCGAGCGAACACACTTCTTCATAAACTACTCATTTACTTTGTGTTTGATTGGTGCGCACCCTTGAATTTGGAGTGTTTGTCAGGACCCGATTCTTCGTCTTCCGAAAATTCAACATCGATACTCACTTTATCGACTGCCGAGTAATCGAGCGACGGAAAACCGAACACTGAGGGTTTTAAGAAAAAGAAAGAGAGAGAAGAAGAGAGACAAAGATAGAACATAGAGAGGAAAGAAAATAGAAAATAGAACGGAACAGAAAGAAAACAATAGAACAACATCAGAATCTCACAATTCGCAGCGGAACAACATATAATAATAAATGAATAATCTTTAAACAAAGAACTATATCAGTTATTACATTTCATACATTACATTTCATTACATCATATCATCAGAGTGTACAACAACATACAACAACAACATACAGCGGAAAAAGAAATACTATATACTAATTATACGCCATGCCATCCATCTTGCCTCCAGCAACTCCAGAATATCCAGAATATCCTGATAAACCTAACTCTTGACTGCCCGTGTGGAAATTGGTGGGCACCCAGAGTTTAGGAAGGAAAACAATAAACTCCGAGTCAGTCATGTGACTGGTGTGAGAACTCAAAACAGTTTATTTATCTTTAAAATCAAAATAGAGGAATATTTTTAAAGTCAATTCGCAATGCTTTTAAAAATGAGACTACCATAAGGCCTCCCGCACACACACACAATGCAAACGCAGAATCGGAGGAGATTTCTCCTTATGATAGTCAAAGATGCTTGATACGCATTAAAAAGAACATTTGATATTATTACTAGTGCATAGTGTAGGAAAAATTCATTTCGAAAGTAGAATATAAATCTTAGCCAGCATAGACATTCTGAACTATGCCTACTATAGCTACCATCCAAACAGTGGGGCGTCACCATAAGTGAATGGCAGGTTCTACAACTAATACCGTACAAGATCGTAGTGTTTCTTTGGATTTCCAACGAATGATCAGGCCAAGGAACTTCCCATTGCCACATGAGAATGCCTCTGGGTGGACATCCCCGAGAACCAAACCGGATCTCTACCAACACAAGGCCGGGTTACCCCTAACTGAGTAACAACTGACCGAATATGCCATCCCTCGGTCCTTTGGGATCTTTTATCCGAGCGCTCGTAATCAATTCACACAATCATAACAAAGTGTTTTCAACATGAGTAAGTATCTGGGCTCCATACCATGATACCACCCTTTTCCAGAAGGAAATGCACACATCCTAAAGGGCGCTACCCCTCATAACCTTGCTGCTTCTTTCCTGTTTTGACCATTCACGGGGTGTGAGGCTCGACGAAGTCACGTCCACAAAAAATACTTTATACAAAAGCCATGCTTTGGGTCAACAAATGATCATAGAAATGATCACCAAGATAGACGATCAAATAAACGATCCTATCACAAATAATCAACACAATGATCATTTACAGAAACACTCAGCATGTCACATTACCAAATTGGGAATATATCGCTGATAACATTCAACTACATAACCTCTGAGCTCGTACGTCTCAGAGAAGGGTGTTAAGCTAAAAGAATAAATTCTCCGCCACCAACAGAAATATATTTGAAAGAAAATCTGCTTTATATCTCAATTTGTAATGTCAGACATACAATCCATACAAGTCTGTTCCGGGCTCGAACAAAACCGAAGGCACTTCTCACGAAGCCCTTGCAATCCGGGTATTCACAATCCCGATCGAATTTCCCATCACTTAAGGAATCTCTATACCAGGAGCTACCCAGTGCAGAGACAATCGATAGGTCATCCTATCGCTTTCGCAAATATTCGGTCTTCAACACCGGTCATCAAATGCAATTCATAACGACGTATCACATATTCGGAATGGGTTATACGACCCCATGGTCCTTTCCCGGTTAACCCGAATAGTGAGCGCTTATTCAAAATAAGTGTGGCATTCAAATTCAAACAAATCACATCAATTACCCATTCAAAGGGAAATATTGATAGTCAGTTATTGAACTATCAATGGATATGCACACATCACCAGTTTCCAAATAATTTTCCAAATTATTTCTTTTCCAAAATATCTTTACAAGATATATAATTTTAATATGTCAAAAATAAACCAACATTTATTCTTAAACAAATTCCACTTTTCATTTATAAATTCCATAATGAATTTATATTTCCCAAAATATCTGTGAATATACGTTTCAATTCGATTTCTAATATTCATTTTCCATTTATCTTCAAAAAGATAAATTCTCAAAATATTCACTTATTATTGGAAAAAAAACATTTCCATACTTATTAAAAATAAGTAATTCATAAATCTTTTTATTTTCAACCTTGGAAAATATTCCATATACTCAAATCGAAATTAAGTATATATTTCATTCTTTAAGGAAATCATTCTCTTTAACATATTTATTTTGGGCCAAAACGAATGTTGCATAAAACATCGTTACGACGTCCCAAAATCACTAGTATAGGGATTCAAAATTAAAATAGATATATAAATCCCAATACTATACAAAACATTTCCTTTTGGAAATCATTTACTATAACAACAGTGTTATAGTCCACCATTTCCTTTTATTTCTCGAAAACATCTATTTCAACAATAAATGTTGAAATCTATGGTTTCGAATCTCAACACATTTAAAAACATCGTTAGATCGTTTTAATTCAATTTAAAACATCACATTCAAAACAATTCCTTTAACATATTATTCACTATTCAAAAACGTGAATATACTTTGTTAACAAATTTCATCCTTTTATTCATTTTATTTCAAAGGATTATTCACAGTCAAAAACGTGAATATAACTCCATTAATAAGTTATAACAATTTACTTATCAAAATAAGTCGTTGGTGAATTTATAAAACAACGTTTATAAATTCCTTTTATTAACCTATTCAATTTATAACTCAATTATATACCAAAGGTTCACATTATAAGTTAAATGCTTATAAAACGATTATTTTACAAAATCGTTTCTTTGAACTTCATAATTATAAATCTTATAACTTATAAGATTCAATTATTCATCCAAATATATTCTTTAATAATTTCACAAAATTTATAAATCTTACTATTTATAAATTTCATTTATAACTTCACCATTTATAATTTTATAAATTCCATTCATTTACAAAATTCATTTTCACTTCATTCAGACACTTATAAAAACTCGTTTTATAATGTCAATATTTCAATTTATAAATATCCATTTATAAATCTCTTAATATAAATCAATTTATATTATTCTTTAAAACATCTTTAATCTCCTTTATAATTTCATCATTCTGATTTATAAAATAATTAAATTTCATAAATCCTATATTTCAACTTTTCATAATAAATTCAATTAATCCCGATTTAAATTCGTTTATAAAATCATTAATCCATATTTCTCAAAAATCAATCTTTAACCGTATTTCTCAAAAATCATAATTTTTATAACATTAAAAATTTATACGTTTATTTATTTAAAATGAATCAATTTCCAAACATATAATATATTTTCAAAAATCATTTTAAAATTCCAAAATTTTGTCCAATGATGCTACACACCAAATAGTCAATCACGACAACAACGACATCATATATTGATATGATAGTCCATCAAATATCAAAATATCTGAAATCAAATAAAAACTGTTGAGGAATCCAGTTGGATCCCTCCAACCTGTTTCCTGCATCCACAAACATTAGCACAATACCAATTCCGCTCCAGTACGGAATTATCGCGGTATATGGGATTTAAAATATTATCCGCTTAATAGACGGCGCAATAGGGTCTCATCCGCTATACAAATGCGGGAAATCAATAACTCCAATATATACATATGCCAATATATATATATTGCTATTATATATAATACCAATTTCACTGTTTATGAAATATTCGCGGTATATGTTTTTAATAAATAACATCCGCTTACTAATGGCGCATAATGTCTATTTTAACAATCAATAGATAACAATCATCATTCAAACATGCATTCAAATATTTTAAATCTAACCATTTAAAATAAAATCGAAACTGATTCGATTGAGTGAGAAGTTCTCACCTTGATTTCAATTTCGTTTTAGCGATTTATTTCGAATAAAATTAAACGGACGTTTAATTTTACCCGAAATTCTCACTAACTCCAAACGACTCCAATCCAATTCCATCGCGTAGTGCTCGTCCATATGATTCCAACGCAACTGGTTTCGCGCGTTTTTGACCTCGTATGAAAAAGTTATGATTTATCAAAGTTTATACTAATTTTTTATAAACAATTTACAACCTTTTATATAAATTTTAAACCTATCTTCATTCAGAGCCATTGGATCTGGTCTCCCTCATCACATCCGTGCGCACCATCATCTCCCCCTACGTTCTCTACAGGCCGCCCCTCTCCAGAACACAATTACGTACATGAACCCATATAGGCCGAACTAGGGTTTCGATTTGCTCCGCCAATACTCGACTAAACTTCATCAAACCACTGCATGTTGAAGCCCATTGCAAGAGCTACCTCCACCACCCCCAGCATGAAGCTCGGCCCCCCTACCTCCTCGAGTTGCGTGCGTAACTTGCCACAAACGGCCCCACTTTGCTCCCTCTACGTTGCACCAAAACCCATCATCACCGTATAGATTTCTAGCTCTCTTCATGCTCTACAATGTTGTAGTTGATCACTTCGTCTAATTGTCGATGGATTTGGAGAGATTAAGGAATGAATTTGGGTGTTTTCTGGCCATCCATTATAAAAGAGGCGGCTAGGGTTTAGGAATTAGGTTTTTTTTTTAATTTATGAAGGGTAGGGGCTATTTATAAGGAAATGAACGAACACTATTCATCCGAAAATTCCGAACTCCGATTCACGCGCCATAACCAGCGTTTCTAGAGTTTATCCTGCGTTTCGGACACAATGGAACAGGTTTCGAAAGCTAATTCGGACATCTGTGCTAGTTATGGCTACAAACGATCGATTTAAATTAAACCGATTTAAACGATTTTCTAGGCGTTTTAATTTGTATCGGACAAACGGTAAATCCAATTGACACGAAATTTGAAACCTTACAATAATATCACATTACGGATCCGATGAAACTGGTTTCGTCGAAATCCGAGACTTTTTGAAAAATGGCTATTTTAACTCGCCAAATTAATATTAAAACAATTTCGATGCGTTTCGAGCTGCCACGATCAAACGATAACTCCGATTGACACAAAAATTAAAATCCGGTAATAACTAACTATTACGGATCCAATGGAACTGGTTTCGTTCAATTCTGAGACTGTTCAAAAATTGACTATTTTCGCTAGTCGATTTAAATATTAAAATATTCAATTTTCACAAATTAACTTTTAATTCGATTTTAAAAGTTCTAAAATATCATTCTAACTCCAATATGATATAATAAAATTTTACAAATCAATTTCAATCATATTTAACCCTATTTCCAATTATTTCCATAATTTAACATATTAAATTATCGATTTAATTATCCAATTAAATCCAATTATTCAAATAAAAATTTATTTGACTTATAAATTCACATATTAATATTTAAAATTAATTAAATATTCAAATTTTAATTAAATAAAATTTTGGATCGTTACAGTGTTGTTTCGCGATGTTGCGATCGTTGCGGCGATGCGTTCTCACCAGTCCAGATCAGGCAAACAGTAGTTTCACTAACTTGGGTATTGCCTCATGTGCCTTGCCATATTTGTATTCCCATATACGCGACCACTACGATTTTGTTTTGTATTATACCTATGGAGTACTCTCTGATATCCCACTAGTTTACGGTGGAGTTTACAGTGCTGTATAGTCTATAATGCTATATGAAATATGCTAAGGGGGACAATGGTAACGCCTTAACACTATTTTGATATTTTACTTTACAGATAGACATTATCTATGTATCGTACATTACTATGTATAAATAGTTTAACGGACCCTTAAAGATGTTATTCCATTCATATTTGAGTTATTGTTATTTGAATTTGAACCATATTATCTGTATAAGAATATATGTTCTGATTCGAGTGTTTGTTTGTGCATATGCTCGGATCAGACTGAGGATTGTTGTTGCTGTTCCTACGTGGAGCTGAAGACCGAAGACTATCATTATCTTATCTTATCGGTATTGCTCTTTCTATTCAGACTATTGGACATCTATGTGTTCTATTTTATTTTATATGAGACATTGTTGTATTTATGGGTAGCTTCATGAACTACTCTTATGACTATGTTGTATTTCCGCTGCACTATTCTGTGATGTTATATTTCTGTGATTCTGTGATGATTCTCATTTATATATATATACACACTCCATTAATGATTCGTGTTTTGTACTATTTAAGTTGGCAAGTATGAAATATCGTCAATTTAAATGGTACAAATATACGGGTTGTTACAGTTGGTATCAGAGATTTGGTTCCCGATAACCTTAGCCTGTGGAGTTTAAAGCTCATTAGAGATAGGGTAAACATACCCTAAAATGAGGAGAATCACTTCGGAATCCATATCCTTTGATTCCATTCTTCTTATTGAATTCATTCGATTTGAATTTCTTTAAGTTCCATAAATTTCTATCTTTGATTCTAAAATCACTTTTGGTATTCCATGATGGCTACCAGAAAAAATGTTAGAGGCAGGGGTAGGGGAAACGCTTCCGAACCATATGCCCCAGCTCCCGCAGTCAGATTCTCCACTCTTAGCAAGGAGTACACTCAGCTTGGCAGAGTCAAATTCACTGGCTCCGAGAGTATCATCGAAGCACAGCAATGGCTAAAGAGTTTGGAGAGGATTTTTACTGGCTTGGAGATCACAGATGCTCAGAAGCATAAGTTAGCCGCTTGGCAGCTTCAGGATGCTGCACAGGATTGGTGGGAGTCAGTCACTTCTCGTATTGATGAGGAAACCATCACTTGGGCCCAGTTTAGGCAGTAATCTATCTAAAATTTCATCTAAATAAAAAAAATTCCGTTTATCTCGTCAAATTTTGATTCATTTTCATATCACTTGTAAATAGGGATTCCTCAGCTGCTGGGAAGGCCCAACTCTATCGGTCTTTTATGGATCTCAAGCAGGGCAACATGACCTTCACTAAGTATGAAAGGAAATTCAACGAACTATCTAAGTTCGGACCTGGCCTGATTGATACACCTCTGCTTAAGAATGAGAAGTTTATACATGGCGCACGCCCTGAGTATTACGAGCTCCTCACTGCTCATGTCCATGGAACTTTCACTGAGTTGATGGATTTTTCTCTTCGATATGAGGGAAAGCCAAAGGGAACTTCAGTCACTAAAGTTCCAGCTACTCACAGCCATCCTCTAGTCATACTGGAAAGAGAAAGCCAAATTTTGCACAACAGAAGAAGAACTGGCAGAAGAAGTCCAGTCTTGGCTATTCTCAGAAGAAGCCCATTGACATATCATCTATTACTTGCTTCAACTGTAACCAAAAGGGTCATTATGCTAGTAGCTGCCCATCTCCAAAGGGCGCAGCTGTTCCGCCACCGGCACAGATGACTAGGAGGGATGTGTGTCATATCTGCTTACAACTTGGACACTTCAAGAAAGACTGCACAACACAGAAGAAAGGTACACCATCTGGAGTCTTTGCTCTTTCTACACCTGCCCCGGAAGTTCCTGCCCCGGAAGTTCCAGATAATCAAGGTACTTTGCAAAGTACTTTTATGTTGCATACCTTGCCTGTTAGAGTTCTATTTGACATCGGAGCAACACACAGCTTCATATCAATTGATTTATGTAATAAACTTGGTTCAGAACCCACTCTTGCACCTATTTCCTTATGTGTATCTAACCCTATTGGAGGGCCCGCTAACCTTAAAATTGGTTTTCAAATATGTCACACTTATGTATGGCATGCATCGTTTTACTTGGGATTTCTTTGTACTTGGATTCGAGGCATTCGATATCCTACTAGGTATTGATTGGCTATGGAAGTTCGAAGCCGTTATTTCATGCAAAGCTCGAACCGTCTCTCTTATCGACTACAAGAGCTTACCTTAAGATTAAAGGCAAATCACCTCAAGAATATGCTGGGAGTTTTATATTCTCTCTTGACTCCCATCCAAATGAACTAAGCTTTACTCCAGTGGTCCAATTCTTTTCTGCTGTATTTGGAGAAGTTAATTCTCTACCACCTTCGCGGGAAATCGAATTCCGCATTGACCTTATTCTTGGTGCACGACCAGTAGTTCTTCCTCCAAGGAGAATGGCTCCTAAAGAAAAGGCAGAATTGAATGTTCAAATCGAAGATTTATTTTCTAAAGGCTTGATTCGGCCCAGTCATTCAGAATGGGGTGCTGCAGTTGTATTTGTCACCAAATCTGATGGCTCACTCAGAATGTGTGTGGACTATAGAGAGCTAAATAAGCTCACACACAAGAACAGGTATCCGATGCCCCACATCAACGATCTATTCG
The DNA here is from genome assembly GCA_030765085.1 of Allium cepa. Taxonomy (NCBI): domain Eukaryota; kingdom Viridiplantae; phylum Streptophyta; class Magnoliopsida; order Asparagales; family Amaryllidaceae; genus Allium; species Allium cepa. The sequence goes on along the minus strand of CM060929.1, from coordinate 670,692,400 downwards.
ACCAGCTTCATGGAGCTAAAGCCTTTTCTCAGCTTGATTTGGCTACTGGCTTTCACCAACTCAGAATCGCTGAGGATAGTATTCCTAAAATAGCATTCCGCACTGAAAAAGGTTTCTATGAATGGCTAGTTATGCCGTTCGGTCTCACTAATGCTCCAGCTTATTTTGCTGACTTGATGAATAGAGTTTTCCGGGATGTTCTTAACAAGTTCGTTCTTGTTTTCATCGATGATATACTCGTCTTCTCTAAAGATGAGAAAGAGCATAGGTCACATTTGGCTTTTGTTCTTGAAACTCTTCGCAGACATCAGCTTAAAGCCAAGTTTTCGAAATGCCACTTTTGGAGAGATGAAGTTCGTTTTCTTGGCCATATTATTTCGGAGAATGGGATTTCGGTCGATCTAGCTAAGATCGCCGTAATCAATGTAAGTTCTATTCTTACTTGTCAATTCTATCTATACAATTTATCTATCTAAATTCAAATCCTTGGAATTTGCTGGATTGGGGGACTCCCAAAACTCCTACAGATATCCGCAGTTTCCTAGGTTTGGCCGGCTATTATCGCAGATTCATAGAAAACTTTGCTCGTATCGTTGCCCTACTTACCGCACTGACCAGAAAGAATGTGAAATCTATTTGGAGTGAAAAGTGCGAAGCAGCTTTCAATGAGATGAAGCAAAGGTTGACATCTGCCTCAGTTCTTACAGTTATTGATGGTAGCGAAGGATTGACCGTCTATACAGATGCTTGTCGTGATGGTCTTGGAGCAGTCTTAATGCAAAAAGGAAAGGTTATTGCATATGCGGGTCGTCAATTAAAGACCCATGAAGGAAATTATGCAACTCACGATTTAGAGCTTCTTGCGGTTGTATTTGCTCTTAAGCTATGGAGGCACTATCTATTGGGAACAAAACTCGAGTTATTCACTGACCACAAGTCATTGAGATATATTTTCTCGCAAAAGGATTTGAATCAGAGGCAAGTCCGATGGCTTGAATTTTTAGCTGCATATGATCTTGATATAAATTACACTCCGGGGAAAGCAAATGCCGTAGCCGATGCTTTGAGCAGAAATCAAGCAATGACATGTTGTAATCTTGTTGAAGGAATGTTATTCCAGCTTTTTGTCTCCCCAGCTCTTATGGATCGTATTATAGCCAAGCAATACGAGGACACCTTGCTTTATCGCATCAAAGAAATAGTTCTTGGCAGAGTTGGAAATGCTGATAATAAATTGGGCGCACATGTTGACAGTAACGGAGTCTTGAGAATTGATAATCGCATTTGTGTCCCTAATGTTAATGGTCTTAGGCAAGAAGTGCTGAGAGAAAACCATAACTCTTCGCTTTCATTTCATCCCGGTGTTACTAAAATGTACCATAATATGAAGAAGTTATGTTGGTGGAGTGGGATGAAGCGCGATATCTCTACATATGTTAGCAGATGCACAACTTGCCAGCAAGTTAAAGCTGATCACAGAAAGACGGCAGGTTTGCTTCAACCATTAGAGATTCCAGGTTGGAAGTGGGAGCAAATTTCTATGGACTTTATTGATGGACTGCCAAGGACTAGAAAGGGTAATGAAAGCATTTGGGTGATTGTCGATGGACTGACGAAGTCCGCTCACTTTATTCAAGTCAAGTCCACTCGTACAGCTTCGAGTTTGGCCGAGATATACATGAGAGAAATTGTTAAACTTCATGGTGTACCATCCAGTATCGTATGCGATCGAGATCCTATTTTCACCAGTAAATTCTGGAAAGCATTTAAGGATACTTTAGGCACCAAACTGAATCTGAGCACTGCTTATCATCCTCAGACAGATGGCCTAACTAAGAGGGTGAATCAGATTTTTGAAAACCTTCTCCGAGCTTGTATTATTGACTTTGGTGGATATTGGGAAGACCATCTTCACTTGGTCTAATTCACTTATAATAATAGTTACCAGGTAAAGAAATTGAATTTCAAACTTGAATAAGTATATTTGAATTTGAATTAATCATCTTTAATAAATTAGGTAAGCATTGGTATGGCACCGTTCGAAGCCTTATATGGACGGCCGTGCAAATCGCCAGCTTGTTGGATAGAGTCGGGTGATCGATTAGTGCTTGGTCCAGAAATAATTATGGAAGCTTCTGAAAAGGTCGAAGAAATCAGGAAGAAGATAAAGACGGCACGGGATAGACAGAAGAGCTACGCTGAAAAAAGGAGAAGGGATCTCGAATTCAGCGTAGGAGACAAAGTGTTTCTGAAAGTATCGCCTTTAAAGAATATTGTTCGATTTGGAAGGAAAGGAAAGCTAGCTCCGAGATTTATTGGTCCGTTTGAGATTACGGAAAGAGTTGGAACATTGGCATATAGAGTTGCATTACCAGAGAAGTTCGCCGGTGTGCACAACGTGTTCCACGTCTCACATCTGCGCAAAGTTGTACACGATCCATCTATGACCATCCCTATTGCTCAGTTGGAAGAGATAGTTTTTTGAGCCTGACTTGACTATTGAGCGAAAGCCACTTTGGATAGTCGATCGTGAGACAAAGCAACTTAGAAGGAAGCCGGTAAATCTCGTCAAAGTCCAATGGAGTGCAGATGAGCGAGATTGCACATGGGAGCCTGAGGATAGTATTCGGAATTCAAACCCCAAATTACTAATTTCAGGTATAATTCAAATTTCCAAAATCTATCTTGACTTTTTTGCTTATTTCATTCTTACTTCACTTGTCTCGTTCCTTTTCGAGGACGAAAAGTTTTGAGTGGGGGAGATTTTAACGACCCTGAATTTCCGACCCATTTTAAATTTTAAATACATCGTTTTAGTATAAAAATTTTGAAATTTATAAACAATCTCAATTTACGTCTAAACTTTATTTATGAGATAGGTCTAGTTAGATATGAGCATAGAAAAAGTTTCGTCGCAAATTATTACAGTAAACTTCGTTCGCGTTTTACTGTATATCGGTCCATATAAAGCTGCGTAAAATTTATTTTTCAAATCCAAATATTTTTACACAATTTTGTTGTAAAAATTATTCTGAGCAAGATGATGTAGTTCGTTTCGTCAGAAACTGTCATCGCCGGTTCCGTTTAAATTGTTTTGCAAAACGAACAATTTGAGCAATGTAAAATCGAATTTTTATAAAGCTATCGTATCGCAATTATCTATGTACCGTTGGAAGCGCCTCATCGCGCTGATCAAAATGGTATATTCATTCGTGTAAATCGGAGTCTGACGTAAAAATATTCGTGTTAATTTAACGGTTTCGGACGGACCGGTTAAATAATATTCTGCCCAAAAATTGTAGCCCATATACATTCAAAAATTTGAAAATAAAGTTTCAGCTGAAAGAAATAAATGTTGTAGTTGAAAGATGGGGGTTACCTTGGAAATAGTTGTGACGTTTGGAAAAATGGAGTGGCTTTGTGGGTTATAAGGAGAAAATTATTGCTGAAAAAAAAAGTATAAAATTAAAATAAACAAACGTATTGTTCATCCCCAAACTACTCCAGGTAAGAAAACATTTCACCTTCTTCTCCTTACCTCCGTTCTTTCTTTGTTTTATGTTCATCACTGTTATATATATATATATACATATATAAAAATTATGAACAGAGCTCGTCATTTTCCACCTGCGTGCGAACTCCACCTCACCCACCATCAATTCCCTACTCGCGCACATCCTTCCTCAGCCGACACCGCACCACCCAGTCACCTAGCTCTAGCAAGCCGTACGTCTCATCCATAGCCAAGCCGACCGCTTCTCCCTCTTTCGCGCAACACCCCAGTCGACCGAGCCACCGTTCCATTCACCTGAATCCTCCGACCATCGCGCAAAAACCCACCGTACCGAGCACCACATCCACTCACCTTCCCTCCAACCATTACTCCTTGAACCCCTCCTCACTGAATATGTGTGTGTGCGCGTATGTGTGGTGTATGCGTGCGTTATTGGGTGTTGTTGTGCGTTGCGTGAGTCTCGGCCTGGAATATAAAAAAAAATTGCAAAGGAGAAGGGTGCTTGTGTTGGCACAGGAAAGAGAGGAGGGGATGATGTATAATGTCGATGTGCCGGGTGTGTGTACATTTAGTGCATACGTGTATGCATGCTGTGACGACCCAAACTCGATGTCCAATAAACGACATCAAATTCGCATCGCCGGAGCTTATAACAACAATTAGATGTATATAAAACAGCGGAACAGAATCAATATCATAAATAACATCACTGTTACAACATCAACATAATATCCATACTGCAACAGAGTACATAATACATACACTACAACTCCAAATACAACATCATGATAATACAACAGTGAACATATATCCAAAAGTTCTCAAATGAGAGATGATAACGAACTCCCAAAAGTTAACACCTGTAATCTCCAAAAGCTCCTAAGATAGCTCCAAGGTAAGAGCTCCAAAATACTGCTACTCCAAAATACAGAAACCTGCTACTAGGCTGCCCGTGTGGAAATAATGGGCACCCAGAGTTTAGGAAAGAAAACAATAAACTCCGGATCAGTCATGGGACTGGTATGAGTAAACAAAACAGTTGTATTTAAATAAACAAGATTTATAAAAGAATTTTCGGAATGCTTTTAAAAATGGAACTACCATAAGACCTCCCGCTACACACACAATGCAAAAGCAGAATTGGAGGAGATTTCTTCTTATGATAGTTAAATATGCTTGGTACGAGAAAAGAATTCTTTGATATTATTACTAGTGCATAGTGATAGTAAATCCTTTCGAAAGTAGAATATTAATCTTAGCCAGCATAGACATTTCGAACTATGCCTACTATAGCTACCATCTAAACAGTGGTGACCAACATAAGTAAATGGCAGGTTCTACAACTAAAACCGTACAGGGTTTCTTATTGGGAATTGGATTTCCAACAAATGGTCAGGCCAAGGAACTTCCCATTGCCACATGAGAATGCCTCTGGATGGACATCCCCGAGAACCAAACCGGATCTCTGCCAACACAAGGCCGGGTCACCCCTAACTGGGTAACTACTGACACGAGTATGCCATCTCCCGGTCGTAACCAACCTTTAACCGGGGCCCCAGCAACAAATCACAAAATCATATATATATATATCTGCGATATCAACATAAGTTAAGTATCTGGGCTCCATACCATGATACCACTTCTATCCAGAAGGAAATGTACATACCCTAAGGGGTGCTACCCCCAATAACCTTGCCGCATCTTTCCTGTTTCGACCATTTCGGGGTGTGAGGTCCGACGAAGTCACGTCCACAAAAACACTCTTTATACAAAAGCTGTGCTTTGGGTCAACAAATGATCATAGAAATGATCACCAAGATAGACGATCAAACAAATGATCCTATCACGAATAATCAACACAATGATCATTTCACAGCAACACTCAGTATGTCACATTACCAAATTGGGAATATATCGCTGATAACTTCAACTATATAACCTCTGAGCTCGTACGTCTCAGAGAAGGGTGTTAAGCTAAAAGAATAAATTCTCCGCCACCAACAGAAATATATTTGAATGAAATCTGCTTTATATCTCAACTTGTAACGTCAGACACACAATCCATACAAGTCTGTTCCGGGCTCGAACAAAACCGAAGGCACTTACAAAGAAGTCCTTGCAATCCGGATATTCACAATCCTGATCGGATTTCCCATCACATATGGAGAACTCTATACCGGAGCAACTCGGTGCAGAGTCAATCGACAGGTCATCCTATCGCTCTCACAAATACACGGTCTTCAACACCGGTCGTCAATTGCTATCCATAACGTCGAATCACATATTCGAAATGGGTTATACGACCCAAAGGTCCTTTCCCGGCTAATTCGAATAGTGAGTGTCAAATTTTAAAACATGTGGATGTCATTCACAAATATTCACAGGTTCGATGTGGGTTTCGGATAACCAACTGAAATCCGATACCCTGTCGCATCGAAGTTTAAATGTCGTTTTACAGACAACAGGGTTTTCTCATTAATACAGAATGAATCACAATCACAGTACAATAACATGGAAATTACATCATACAGAATTACAAACAGAACAAAGATGATATCAATATAAGTTAACAACAATAGTTAATTACTTTCCAATGTGATTTAAATACATTTGCCACTGAATTAATTAAATTTAATGATAAGAATCTGGATAAATAAATTACATTTTTGATTACTCAATTTATTGTTTCAAAATTTACAAATTCTTACTTACAAATTTATTTAAACACTTAATTGTTTATAAATCAATTTAATTACAAGTTTGTAAATCATTCTTAAATTTCTTTTCAGAATCATTGATTAATGACAATTATTCACTTTAATTATCATTTTAAACTACAATTCAATTAGATCTCAATTGAATATATTAATTTATTATTCCTTAATAAATTTATTTTAATGTAACTATCAATTTTGAATCAATCAACTTTAATTATCAAATTAACGATTCTTAATTTACAACTTAAATTTTTTTTATTGCTTTTATTTATTTATTATTATAAATAACAAAGTAATTATAAATCATAAATTATTTAATCATTGTTTAATTTAACTTCACATTTCATTAAAAATCATCATTTCATAAAGAATGCTTATAAAAATAGTTTAAACTTAAATTGTCCACAAATTGTCATACTGGAAATATGGTTCAGGTGGTCAACCCGAGGCTTCCCCCGAGTCTCGCCCGAGCTCAAATACTTCCTGCTTCGGGTTTCACCCCAAAGCTACCCGTGAAAACAAAAATTTTCAAAATTTATTTAAGTCCAAACTTTTACACGACCCAACGCTGAAACCCCCCCGAGTCTCCCTTCGAGTCATGCTCAGTTTTCCCCGATCCATGCTTCGAGTCTTCCTCCACGCCACTTCTTCTTCCACAACCCACCATTTTCAGACACGCGATGATATGCGTATACGTGTACGCCTGAACGGTGACGTTCTGACCCTCCGCGCGACCATCGGCAAGTCAACGAAGACTACCTCAACCTAGCCGACCCCCCAGAAGTTTTAATATCGCCGTGGTTCAACTTCCGGTGGTTCAATCGAATAAACCCATCAACACATCACCACTAAAACATCTCGTCTTCCCACGTATGGCCATCAGAAGCCACTAAAATCATACTGAAGCTTCATCAAGATGTGACGCCTCGATTGGCACCGGCGACGTGGATTCCGATCACCCCTAGGTGGAGCGGCGATCCCATTTTCAACGCGAACTGGAAACAGTTCTTAAACCCTAGTTTTCATTCGAATTCAAAATTGATACAATAGAAAAAATTTTCAACATTTTTCCCGAACTCAACGATGAACAATCTTGCTTTAAGCAAAATCTTAGCATACGATTTTGATTCTATCACCAGATAATGATCAAAGTGCTATCTTTGTTCATATTCAAACTGCACGTGTAATACCAAATTAAAAATTCTCATTTTTGTTGTATAAATCATGATTTATAGTAAGAATTTAAGTTATTAACTTGGATTGGCTTTTTATAATACTTGAATTTATCACAATTTTCCTTTGATTGCCTGTAGATCAAATTAACAGTAGTATATTTCTTCACATCATATTGAAACAGTTTTTAAAACTTGCTTACAGATTTAATTGCTTGATTGATTTAAGACTTTTATTACTTAACAATGTTCCAATGTAAATAAATCAAATTCTTTGAATGAATAATCAAATGCTGTGATAGTTACAGAGAAATGAAATGCAGAGCATACAAAATCCTCTTTATAAACTGAAGCATATATATAAACAGCTCATAAATAAAATTTAAACTGTTTAAATAGATTTAAGCTTTTAAAGATTATTTTACTCACCTGTTTGTTTTGAAACAGAAAGCACTATGGTTTCTTTATAACAGATTTGCAGAAGTTTGCAGATAAAATGCAGAGCATACAAAATCAGGTTTGCAGAAGTTTGTTTGAATGATACTTGAGTTGTTTTTAACAAATGAATGTGAGGCTTTGTATACGTATACATATAGGAGAAAAGTGGTGTACAGGGTAAAGCATAAGCAAGTACAAGTTGAAGTAAAAGAAAAACTAAACCATGCTGGAAGTAAAAGCATTAAATGCAGGTATGTTACTTTGTAGAGGCTTGCATTTAATGTGAGCATGTTCTTGTTCAATTATATTCTATAAGTACATTTTCTATATTTTTTTTTTGTTGACTAAATTTCGGCTGAATTACTCTTGTACATGAAAAGGAGTAATAGCATTTAATACAAGCATGTTCTTTTGTTTGTTCATTTGTTCATTTATTTGTTTGTTTATTCTTTTGTTCATTGTTTGTTCTTTGGTTCAACTATTTGTTTACTTATTTGTTCATTTGTTTGATCTTTTGTTTAACTATTTGTTTATTTATTTGTTTGATCTTTTATTTAACTATTTGTTTATTTATTTGTTTGTTTGTTTAGATTATGATTATGTTATTTAAATTTTATAATTTCATCATAACTTACTTTAACAAATTTTAAATTCCGTTAAAAGATCATCTATCAATATCTCTTTTTTATTTAATTCTATATTAATGTGTAATATTAATATCAACAATATTAAATTTAGATTGAATTTTACTAGTTAGATCCCAAAGTTCAAACAATTTATCGAATTTTTTTAATTTCAAAAACTTCGGGATGTTACAATATCCCCTCCTTAAGAAAATTTCGTCCTCGAAATTGAAAGAGAGAGAAACTTAAACAAAGAATATACGAATTCAGAAATAAGGAAATCACTTACAGATTTAAGTCGAGATGTCAATTCTGCATTTGGGATATGACTTCTTCATATTCTCTTCAGTCTCCCAAGTACAGTCCTTTGGATTGCCACTCCATTTAACTTTGACCAATTTCACAATTTTGTTCCTCAATCGCTTCTCATCACGATCAACAATTTTCATCGGTTCCCTTCTAACTGCCAAGTTGGGAGTGATTTCTAGATCCTGCTGAGCAGCTTCTTCAATAATATCATCTGGATCGTGCACATATTTCCGAAGATTAGAAATATGGAACACATCATGTACGCCAGACAACCAGCTGGGTAACTGCACTCTATATGCTAGAGAACCAATCCTTTCCAGAATAGGAAAAGGACCAATATAACGCGGTGCCAACTTTCCAGTTTTCCCGAATCTCAACACACCCCGCATCGGAGATACTTTCAGAAATACAGAATCTCCAACTTGAAATTCCAAATTTCTCCTTCGACGGTCATAGTAGCTCTTCTGACGGCTTTGGGCAGTTAATAACTTCTTTCGAATAAAATTTACCTTCTCAGTGGCTTCTTTTATCATATCTGGTCCAAGAACAAGTCTGTCACCTGATTCGATCCAGCATGTAGGTGATCGACACGGACGACCATATAAAGCTTCGAAAGGAGCCATTTCTAAACTGGCCTGATAACTGTTATTATAAGAGAATTCAACCAGATGCAAATGGTCCTCCCAAGAACCACCAAAATCATGAACACAAGCACGCAGTAGGTCTTCTAAAATTCGATTAACTCTCTCAGTCCGTCCATCAGATTACGGATGATAAGCAGTACTGAAATTTAATTTCGTTCCCAATGCATCCTGAAATGCTTCCCAAAATCTACTAGTGAAGATCGGGTCACGATCACTCACTATACTACTGGGAATACTATGGAGGCGAACAATTTCCTTTATATAAATACCTGCCAAGCTTGCTGCAGTCCGAGTAGATTTAACTGGAATGAAATGAGCATTTTTGGTTAGACGATCCACAATAACCCAAATCGCTTCATTGCCTTTCTTGGTACGAGGCAATCCATCAATGAAATCCATCGATACCTGATCCCACTTCCATTTCGGTACTTCTAAAGGTTGAAGTAAACCGGCCACTTTCTTTTGGTCGCTCTTGATCTGCTGACAAGTAGCATAACGACTCACATAAATAGATATGTCTCTCTTCATCGTTTTCCACCAGAATGTTCTTTTAACATCTCGATACATTTTGTTGACTCCCGGATGGATGCTGAATTTGGACTTGTGGCATTCGTCCAATACTTCTCGTTTCAATTCTGGAATGTCAGGGACACAAATCCTGCCTTTTAATCTTATTACTCCTCTATTATCCATCTCGAAACTAGTGCCTTCACCCTGGCATATTCTTTTATGGATTCCTCGAAGAAACTCATCTTCTTTCTGCCGTCTTGCAATCCTTTTGAGAAGAGTAGGAGTGATAACAAGATAAGCAAGAACAGCATAACTTCTGCTCAAAGCGTCTGCAACTACATTGGCCTTTCCGGGCGTATACAGAATATCTAAGTCATAAGATGCTAGAAATTCCAACCAACGTTGTTGTCGCAGATTCAGATCCTTCTGGGTGAAAAGATATTTCAAGTTTTTATGATCGGTGAATAATTCGAATTTTTCACCTAAAATAAAGAGAGTTTATTAAGTATATTTCTTTAGTCAATTTCGCAAATTATTAAGAAAGCTGAAAAGATTCTTACCCAGGAGATAGTGTCGCCATATTTTCAAAGCGAAAACAACAGCCAAAAGTTCCAAATCGTGCGTTGGGTAGTTCTTCTCATGCGGACGTAATTGTCTACCTGCGTAGGCAACCACCTTTCCATTTTGCATTAATACTGCACCTACCCCTTCACAACATGCATCAGTATAGACAGATAGGCCTTGGTTCCCGTTAACAATAGTGAGAACAGGAGCAGTGGTCAATCTCTTTTTCAACTCTTGAAAAACTTCCTCACATCTTGAAGTCCAAATGAACTTTGCATTTTTCATTGTTAACTTAGTCAGCGGACTAGCTAACTTAGAAAAATCTTGAACGAATTTCCGATAATAGCCTGCTAAACCCAAAAAGCTTCGAACTTCTCTTGGTGTAGTGGGTTGTTTCCAATCAAGAATAGCGGAAATTTTGCTAGGATCTACTGAAATTCCTTCTTCATTAACAATATGGCCAAGGAATTTCACTTCATTGACCCAGAAATGGCATTTGGAAAATTTTGCATATAGAACATTTCTCCTCAAAATTTCTAAGACAATTCTAAGATGCTCGGCATGCTCATCTTCAGTTTTGGAGAAAATTAAGATGTCATCAATGAATACAAGCACAAATTTATTCAAAACTTCCCGAAACACACGAGTCATGAGATCTACGAAGTATGCTGGAGCATTGGTTAGCCCGAAAGGCATAACCAACCATTCATAGAACATATTAGGACCTCTGAAAGCGGTCAGATGTACACAATCTTCGGCGATTCGTAATTGATGGAATCCCTGGACTAGATCCATTTTTGAAAAGAAACGAGCGCCATGCAACTGATCAAATAAATCATCAATCCTGGGCAGTGGAAATTTATTCTTGAGAGTTTGTTTATTTAGATCGCGGTAATCTACACACAATCTCAAGGATCCGTCTGATTTAGCAACAAATACGACGGCTGAGCCCCATTCAGAAACACTGGGTCTAATTAATCCTTTTGCTCGTAGCTCATCAGTTTGATGAACTAATTCAATCTTTTCCCTAGGTGCCATCCTGCGACTTGCGTGAACAACAGGACGAGTATTAGGTACAAGATCGATTCGGAATTCTATTTCTCGATGAGGAGGTAAAGATTTCACTTCTTCAAATACGTCGGAAAAATCCCGAACAACAGGTATAGACTGTAAAGTGGGTTCAAGATTTCCCAAAGTATATATCAATCTGTCGCTCCTTGGACTTGGATTCTCACAAGAGATTTCAATAAAATTTCCAAAACTTGTTTTGATTAAAACTGTCCGATTACTACACTCCAATCTAGCATCGTATCTCGTTAACCAATTCATACCGAGTAAGATTTCAAATTCATCAAATTCGAGGACATAAAGGTTGATAGGAAATTTATAGCTAGCATATGAAATAGGAACTCTCTTACAATATGAACAAAGATTTGCGGGACCTCCAACCGGATTTTTCACGCAAATAAGATCGTCAGCAAATTTAGTTTCAAGTCCTAATTCATTTACGGTTTGTTGGGAGATAAAGCTATGTGAAGCTCCTGTATCAAATAAAACTTTAACAGTTCTATTATTAATAGTAAGGTTACCTTCCAAAACGCTTTTTCCTTTATCAGCTTTTGAAGATGAGGGGTCCTCCTTTATCGTGTAAACCTTTGCCACTTGTGCTGGCTTCATCACTGGGCAATCTTTAACTAAATGTCCCGGTTTATGACAATTGTAACATTCTCTAGCTGGTTTCTTCGGTTTTGGGCAGTCATTTGAATAGTGGCCTTTCTCTTTGCAGTTGTAACAAGTGACATTTTCTGTTTCTCTCCCTTGAGTGTTCCTCTTCTTCTCATTGCCTTGCCAAGGTTTCTTGCCTCCGAATTTTCGCTTTTTATAATTCTGACTACCTGAATTACCTTTCTCCATAGTTGCTTCTTGTATATCAAGAGTAGCGTACCTGTATCCCATATCTACCAAATCTGAAAAAGATTCTTTAACATGACCTGTCATTCTTCCATGATATTTCTGGTTCATTCCCCGGATAAACCTTTCGTTTTTCTTCAGAGGTGTATTTAGCAATTCCGGGCCAAACCGAGATAGTTCACTGAATTTATTCAAGTATTCTTCAAACGACAAACTTCCTTGTTTCAAATCCAGAAATTCCTGATACATTCTAGAAACTCCCGCCGATGGCATGTAACGTTTCTCAAACATTTCTTTAAAACGATCCCAAGTAAATTCTTCCTCGGGTTCATCTATAATGATGGTTTCCCACCAAGCTGAAGCTTCTCCTTGGAGTTGCCAAGAAGCTATAAGTCTTTTCTGCTCATCCTGCAATTTTAGCCCTTTAAAAATCTTTTCACACGATCTTACCCAAGCTTGAGCGTCAATAATTGACTCTTTGCCAATAAATGGTTTTCCACCAAGCTTTTCAAATTTCTTATATAATTCAGCCAAGTCCGGCTGCTGCTGAATTTCTATTACTGCTTCTGCGGCTGCAGGAATTTGATTGGGTGCTGCAGCATTGCCTTGACCCCTAGTTCTTCCTCTGCGTCCACTCATTTTCACTATCTGAGATTAGTAAGAAAATTGATTTAGATATATAGACGAAATATCTTAAGGAATATCAGCAGTAAAAAGAAATAGACTAAGAAATTTCAAAGTTTTAATTTTGATTATACTCATTCTAGGGTATACTTCACCCTATCCCTAATGAGCAATCTAATGTGTTATACTCCGTAGCTAAAGTTCTTACTCAACCAACAGCTCTGATGCCAATTTGTGACGACCCAAACTCGATGTCCAATAAACGACATCAAATTCGCATCGCCGGAGCTTATAACAACAATTAGATGTATATAAAACAGCGGAACAGAATCAATATCATAAATAACATCACTGTTACAACATCAACATAATATCCATACTGCAACAGAGTACATAATACATACACTACAACTCCAAATACAACATCATGATAATACAACAGTGAACATATATCCAAAAGTTCTCAAATGAGAGATGATAACGAACTCCCAAAAGTTAACACCTGTAATCTCCAAAAGCTCCTAAGATAGCTCCAAGGTAAGAGCTCCAAAATACTGCTACTCCAAAATACAGAAACCTGCTACTAGGCTGCCCGTGTGGAAATAATGGGCACCCAGAGTTTAGGAAGGAAAACAATAAACTCCGGATCAGTCATGGGACTGGTATGAGTAAACAAAACAGTTGTATTTAAATAAACAAGATTTATAAAAGAATTTTCGGAATGCTTTTAAAAATGGAACTACCATAAGACCTCCCGCCACACACACAATGCAAACGCAGAATTGGAGGAGATTTCTTCTTATGATAGTTAAATATGCTTGGTACGAGAAAAGAATTCTTTGATATTATTACTAGTGCATAGTGATAGTAAATCCTTTCGAAAGTAGAATATTAATCTTAGCCAGCATAGACATTTCGAACTATGCCTACTATAGCTACCATCTAAACAGTGGTGACCACCATAAGTAAATGGCAGGTTCTACAACTAAAACCGTATAGGGTTTCGTATTGAGAATTGGATTTCCAACAAATGGTCAGGCCAAGGAACTTCCCATTGCCACATGAGAATGCCTCTGGATGGACATCCCCGAGAACCAAACCGGATCTCTGCCAACACAAGGCCGGGTTACCCCTAACTGGGTAACTACTGACACGAGTATGCCATCTCCCGGTCGTAACCAACCTTTAACCGGGGCCCCAGCAACAAATCACAAAATCATATATATATATATCTGCGATATCAACATAAGTTAAGTATCTGGGCTCCATACCATGATACCACTTCTATCCAGAAGGAAATGTACATACCCTAAGGGGTGCTACTCCCAATAACCTTGCCGCATCTTTCCTGTTTCGACCATTTCGGGGTGTGAGGTCCGACGAAGTCACGTCCACAAAAACACTCTTTATACAAAAGCTGTGCTTTGGGTCAACAAATGATCATAGAAATGATCACCAAGATAGACGATCAAACAAATGATCCTATCACGAATAATCAACACAATGATCATTTCACAGCAACACTCAGTATGTCACATTACCAAATTGGGAATATATCGCTGATAACTTCAACTATATAACCTCTGAGCTCGTACGTCTCAGAGAAGGGTGTTAAGCTAAAAGAATAAATTCTCCGCCACCAACAGAAATATATTTGAATGAAATCTGCTTTATATCTCAACTTGTAACGTCAGACACACAATCCATACAAGTCTGTTCCGGGCTCGAACAAAACCGAAGGCACTTACAAAGAAGTCCTTGCAATCCGGATATTCACAATCCTGATCGGATTTCCCATCACATATGGAGAACTCTATACCGGAGCAACTCGGTGCAGAGTCAATCGACAGGTCATCCTATCGCTCTCACAAATACCCGGTCTTCAACACCGGTCGTCAATTGCTATCCATAACGTCGAATCACATATTCGAAATGGGTTATACGACCCAAAGGTCCTTTCCCGGCTAATTCGAATAGTGAGTGTCAAATTTTAAAACATGTGGATGTCATTCACAAATATTCACAGGTTCGATGTGGGTTTCGGATAACCAACTGAAATCCGATACCCTGTCGCATCGAAGTTTAAATGTCGTTTTACAGACAACAGGGTTTTCTCATTAATACAGAATGAATCACAATCACAGTACAATAACATGGAAATTACATCATACAGAATTACAAACAGAACAAAGATGATATCAATATAAGTTAACAACAATAGTTAATTACTTTCCAATGTGATTTAAATACATTTGCCACTGAATTAATTAAATTTAATGATAAGAATCTGGATAAATAAATTACATTTTTGATTACTCAATTTATTGTTTCAAAATTTACAAATTCTTACTTACAAATTTATTTAAACACTTAATTGTTTATAAATCAATTTAATTACAAGTTTGTAAATCATTCTTAAATTTCTTTTCAGAATCATTGATTAATGACAATTATTCACTTTAATTATCATTTTAAACTACAATTCAATTAGATCTCAATTGAATATATTAATTTATTATTCCTTAATAAATTTATTTTAATGTAACTATCAATTTTGAATCAGTCAACTTCAATTATCAAATTAACGATTCTTAATTTACAACTTAATTTTTTTTTATTGCTTTTATTTATTTATTATTATAAA
Source organism: Allium cepa (assembly GCA_030765085.1). Lineage (NCBI taxonomy): Eukaryota > Viridiplantae > Streptophyta > Magnoliopsida > Asparagales > Amaryllidaceae > Allium > Allium cepa. Next base: position 670,676,730 of record CM060929.1, on the reverse strand, counting down.
TAACAAAGTAATTATAAATCATAAATTATTTAATCATTGTTTAATTTAACTTCACATTTCATTAAAAATCATCATTTCATAAAGAATGCTTATAAAAATAGTTTAAACTTAAATTGTCCACAAATTGTCATACTGGAAATATGGTTCAGGTGGTCAACCCGAGGCTTCCCCCGAGTCTTGCCCGAGCTCAAATACTTCCTGCTTCGGGTTTCACCCCAAAGCTACCCGTGAAAACAAAAATTTTCAAAATTTATTTAAGTCCAAACTTTTACACGACCCAACGCTGAAACCCCCCCGAGTCTCCCTTCGAGTCATGCTCAGTTTTCCCCGATCCATGCTTCGAGTCTTCCTCCATGCCACTTCTTCTTCCACAACCCACCATTTTCAGACACGCGATGATACGCGTATACGTGTACGCCTGAACGGTGACGTTCTGACCCTCCGCGCGACCATCGGCAAGTCAACGAAGACTACCTCAACCTAGCCGACCCCCCAGAAGTTTTAATATCGCCGTGGTTCAACTTCCGGTGGTTCAATCGAATAAACCCATCAACACATCACCACTAAAACATCTCATCTTCCCACGTATGGCCATCAGAAGCCACTAAAATCATACTGAAGCTTCATCAAGATGTGACGCCTCGATTGGCACCGGCGACGTGGATTCCGATCACCCCTAGGTGGAGCGGCGATCCCATTTTCAACGCGAACTGGAAACAGTTCTTAAACCCTAGTTTTCATTCGAATTCAAAGTTGATACAATAGAAAAATTTTTTCAACATTTTTCCCGAACTCAACGATGAACAATCTTGCTTTAAGCAAAATCTTAGCATACGATTTTGATTCTATCACCAGATAATGATCAAAGTGCTATCTTTGTTCATATTCAAACTGCACGTGTAATACCAAATTAAAAATTCTCATTTTTGTTGTATAAATCATGATTTATAGTAAGAATTTAAGTTATTAACTTGGATTGGCTTTTTATAATACTTGAATTTATCACAATTTTCCTTTGATTGCCTGTAGATCAAATTAACAGTAGTATATTTCTTCACATCATATTGAAACAGTTTTTAAAACTTGCTTACAGATTTAATTGCTTGATTGATTTAAGGCTTTTATTACTTAACAATGTTCCAATGTAAATAAATCAAATTCTTTGAATGAATAATCAAATGCTGTGATAGTTACAGAGAAATGAAATGCAGAGCATACAAAATCCTCTTTATAAACTGAAGCATATATATAAACAGCTTATAAATAAAATTTAAACTGTTTAAATAGATTTAAGCTTTTAAAGATTATTTTACTCACCTGTTTGTTTTGAAACAGAAAGCACTATGGTTTCTTTATAACAGATTTGCAGAAGTTTGCAGAAGTTTGCAGATAAAATGCAGAGCATACAAAATCAGGTTTGCAGAAGTTTGTTTGAATGATACTTGAGTTGTTTTTAACAAATGAATGTGAGGCTTTGTATACGTATACATATAGGAGAAAAGTGGTGTACAGGGTAAAGCATAAGCAAGTACAAGTTGAAGTAAAAGAAAAACTAAACCATGCTGGAAGTAAAAGCATTAAATGCAGGTATGTTACTTTGTAGAGGCTTGCATTTAATGTGAGCATGTTCTTGTTTAATTATATTCTATAAGTACATTTTCTATATTATTTTTTTTTTTTTTTTGTTGACTAAATTTCGGCTGAATTACTCTTGTACATGAAAAGGAGTAATAGCATTTAATACAAGCATGTTCTTTTGTTTGTTCATTTGTTCATTTGTTCATTTATTTGTTTGTTTATTCTTTTGTTCATTGTTTGTTCTTTGGTTCAACTATTTGTTTACTTATTTGTTCATTTGTTTGATATTTTGTTTAACTATTTGTTTATTTATTTGTTTGATCTTTTATTTAACTATTTGTTTATTTATTTGTTTGTTTGTTTAGATTATGATTATGTTATTTAAATTTTATAATTTCATCATAACTTACTTTAACAAATTTTAAATTCCGTTAAAAGATCATCTATCAATATCTCTTTTTTATTTAATTCTATATTAATGTGTAATATTAATATCAACAATATTAAATTTAGATTGAATTTTACTAGTTAGATCCCAAAGTTCAAACAATTTATCGAATTTTTTTAATTTCAAAAACTTCGGGATGTTACAACAGTAGATTGAAGGAAGGGTGGGAGTGCATATGCTTCAGGGGAGGCCACGACTGAGAAGGAAAAAATAAAGAAGAAAAAAACGTGCGTGCAAGTATGTGGCCAGTGGGTATGCATGGAGTTGTGGAGTGCATGCGTTCATCAAAACGTGCATGTGTATACAGGTTGTATATTTAAGTTAGCATGCATGCGTTTTTTTTATTAAAAAAAAATGAAACCGAGACTTGCAACTAGTTTTAGAAATTGCAGAAAGTATTTACGCAAATATCTATTTTGGTTGCCAAAATAGTAACCAACTTTTCTTTTTGGTTGTGTGCAGAAGCAACCGGCCAAGCTTTTTGCAGCAGCATCGATCTCTCAGCTTTTGTTCTTTTCTCCGTCGTCGGTAAGCGCATTTATATGAATTTATAAATTATATATGACGTTCATTGTATTAATATTGTTTTCTTTGTCAATATTACAGTGTTCTTTGTTCGTGTTGTACCGACATTATTCGTGCTTCTTTTTCTTCGCCGTCAATTTCCTTATCCACGAAAGGTGAATTAATTTTCACGACTACGTTCTTATGCAAGTTTAAATTGACGAATGATTGCTATGAATTGGATGTTAATTGTTATTTTAAGTAAATTTGCAAGTAAATCTGAATAGGATAGTTAACAAATTAAATCGGATTATATACGTCGAACTTTGATTTGTTAAACTTGACCCCTTCATATGTTAAATTTGATTAGTTAAACTTGACCCCTTCATATGTTAAATTTGATTAGTTATACTTGACCCTTTTAATTGTTAATTGACACATAGAAATTTGTTAAATACACTTTGAACCATTGAACATATATCGGATTAATAGTTGTAGTGTAAATTTGAAATTGAAATTGAACGACAAGTGAAAAACTGTAATGTAATAATCTTTAATCTACATGAAATGATAGTGTAGATTCTAGAAATAATCTTATTAATTTACATAAATAACAAATGTAAATTAATACGATTATTTCGGAATTATTTAATAAAATTGTTAAATTGTTATGAATGGATGCTATTGCTTGTTTATTTACTTTGACACCATCCTAGCTATCACACTGCAAGTTTCCTTTGTACGCTTTGATTGTGATTGAAATGGAATCGGGTTGAAATGATAAATACCCAAATAACTTGTACTTAGGATAGAAAATTAAATTAAAACCGATTGGTCAATGTTTTGATTTAAAATAAAATAAAGTTTTATTTGACTAATAACAAGGTTTTGAATAAAATTGGAATTTAAGTTCGAATGAATGTAATTGTGAATATTTAAATGGGAACAAATACGAACGTCGTAATTGACAAAAGAATATAGTTTAAAATTTAATTATGTAATAATTAAATTTATAATTAATTGATAATTAATTTTGGAGTTATTGATAGTTAAGTCGAAATTAGTAATAATAAAATGTGGAATTATTAATAACAAAGTTTGAAATTATAAAACATTAAGTTTTAATAATTAAGTTTTTGAATTGTTAATAATTAAGTTTGAAATGATTAATAATTAAGATTTGAAATTTTTGATAATTTAATAGATTGAATTATTTAATGAATAAATTAAATTGGATTGGATTTTCTAAATAGGAGAAATCGAATTTTTAATAAGTGAAACTAATTTCTTTAATTGAGTTTGGATTTGTAAAGAAGGTAATTAAAAGTTATAGTAACGGTTGTTTTAATTTGGTCTATTAATCTAGGATGTTACATTTAGGTATAAAATTTGAATATAAGTAAATAAATGTAAGTGTTGTATGAATAAATGAATTAGCATATAATTAATGGTAATTGGCTGCATTCAGTATTATGTAAGCAATTATGATACTTAGTTGGAAATAATAAACTTAAGTGTAATTTAAAGTTAATAGCAAGAATTATTGCAAGTTACATATTTATTTAGGCCGCTAAATTAAAATAGGAAATCAATTAGAATTAAATGAATTTTAATGTTATATTCATGAGAATTAATGCAATAATTAAAGATGTGAATGTAATAAAATAAATAGAAATGTAAATTTATTCATAAAGCAATAATTGATAGAAGAATGGAACTAAGGTAAAATAAGTAATTGGATTAAAATCTTAATTACTGTGTGCAATTGACAAAAATTACACATTTTGAAATATAGTCACTAATACAAATTTAAGATGTAAATAGGGGTATATTTATGTAATGAAATATAAGCCAATGATCATTGTAACGATCTTGTTTTTAAGCCAAATTTAATTCAATAATTTATATGATTTTATTAATTAAATTATGAATTAATTTGAATTTTTCAAAAATAAATAAGATAAGTGTTTGTTTACGTATATATGTAAATAGATTTCAAATAAGATTTTGATTTTGAAATTCAAAAATAAATATCTTATAAATTAACTGGATTTAAAAACTTTAAATTTTAAAAGTTAATAAAAATTTGTTTCCTAATTATATAATATATTTATGTATATATAAATTGTGATTTAGAAATTTTATTTTGAATTTAATATAATAATTTTCAAAAGCTACTAAAGGTTAAATTCTATATTAAAAAACTCTATAGATAAATATTTATTAATATTAGATATAATAGCTTTAGTTGAAAAAGATTAGATAAAAGGTTTAATATTCTTTCTTTAAAAATTATACATAAAATAAATATAGTTTGTATATATATATATAAAAATAATAATTGAAAATGTATTAATAAAAATATAAAAACGTATATATATATAACTAAATAAATTATATAAAACTAATAATAATATAAAATCATATTAAAGACATTGTAATATGCAAAATTACAAGTGTTACATTTTAAACATGTGTAAGTATTTTAACAAGAAGATTAACAAGTGTTAACAATTATATCATGCAAAATACAAATGTACAATTTTATCATATAGATATAACAAGTGTCATTTATTTCTTTTATTTTTAAAATTAATAAATAAAATGAAATTCAAGTATGTATACAATCTACTTCTCCTATCTTACATTTTCAAAAATTATATCAAAACTAAAATAAAAAAGCCAAAACCTGAGAAACAAACCAGGAAAGAAAAGAAAAACAATCTCGTCAAAATTTTAAAACCTGAGCGAACTCAAAGAATCAAAAACAAGCAAAGATCATATCAGTAAGCCTGCTGTTTTCAAGTTTAAGATCAGATAAATCAAGTCTCAGATCATAGGCAAGATCAAAACCAGAAAATAAAAATTAAAGCAATCAAAACAATAATCTTCAAACCTGAAGCAGTAGATTCAAGTTCAGTTGCAAAATCAAAAGTATTTCATAACTGAATCAAAGCAACTATATATCATCTTAAAATAAGAGCTTAAGTTCAATAATCAAGTTCTAGATTTTCAAATCCATTTTCCACGCTTCATAGGTTCTCTGTTTTTCAATTCTAGGTGAGTAAACAACCCTTATAAATTCTTAAATCTGTTATATCTGCGTAGCATGTGATAATCTTAGAAGTTATAAAGTGAAATATGCTTGTGTGATTGTGTAAATATGCCTGTATGTCTGTGTACTTTGTGTACATGTATGGAAGCAGGCAGTTATGCCTCTGTTCAAAATTTACAGGTTTTAAATCTAGTTCAAAATTCAAAATCTCATCCTCTATTTCTTTTCAGGAATGGATGTTTGAACAAAATAGGTTTGAATAAACAAAATCTTAATTTTAAAAATATTATTTAGTGTAATCAACATGTAGGATTGTTGGAAATAAGAAATGTCAGAGAAAAGAGATTCAAGTCAAAAATTTGATTTTTAAAATTCCAAGTTTTAATTATATAAACTGATTCGTATTGGAAAAAGATGAATTTTAATAATATTATCAAGATTTTTAAGTTTGGATTTGGGTATAAGTTATGAGTTGAACGGTATTGGTACTTTCGTCGATTCTCGACGATCAGCGAAGAAATGAGTCTCGTGATTGACGCTGGAGGTTGCTCGAAGATCAGGGATCTTAGGAAAAATGTTCGGTGGATTTCTCAACCACCATGGTGGCGTATTGACGTTGATTTATGGTTTAGCGAGCTGTTTTGGTTGGCATTACTTTCGAAGGCCTGGCTACGACGAGGGTGAATCAGAGTTGATCGTAGGTGGGGAAAAGGAAGCAGAGAACTCAGGCGAAGGATCGGGCGCAAGGTTGCGGTCTCCAGTGGTCGGAGAGTGGTGATGCGAGGAGTTTCAGATGATCGGTTTCGTCCTGATGGGTTTTTTTTCACTTGATTTCGAATTGAGGGGTCTTTCGCGAATCTGAGTGGATAGGGTTGGTGGGCGTGACGTCGGTGACTTGGTTGTGTCGTCGTGGTTGATCTAAGGGGCTCCGACCCTGTATGCATGTGCACATGGTATCAATAATTGGGTAGTTATGTTGAGTTTGAGGAAGAAGGAGGGACCATGGAGTCGTACTTGGGTAGATGATGTTTTGACTCGGGTATGCTGTCGGGTTTGGCTCATGAATGATTTATCTATAGCAATAGTTTTAAGTTTAAAAAATATAGCAAAGTTTAGAAAGAAAAGAAGTAACTCGGTGCAAGGCTCGGGGATTTTGAGTCTTAGCTCGGGTAGTTGCTCGGGTCAGAAAGCTAGGAGTGTATTTACAAGTTTTAAAAGTTTAAATTAATCAAGTTTTAATAATCTTCTTAAACTAATTCTTTTATATGACATGTATTTATTTTTGGGAATTAATTAAAGGTTTTTAAACAATTATTTTAATTAATTAAGTTTTAATAGATATCCTTTATTTTAATCAACTCTTAAGTTTATTTTAAATAAAAATTAAATAGTTAATTAAGAAGATAAGGATGTTTTTAATTGTTAAGTAACTTAAGGTCTTAAGTTAATTCATTTATTAATGAAAATTAATTTCAAAGGTATATTAGACTTAAATGTAATTAAGTGATTAATAAAGATAAGTTGTTTATCTTAAATCAATTAAGTTATTAATTAAAGGTTAATTAAATAAGTTACTAATTAAAGATTGATTAATTTATAATTAAAGGTTAATTAATATATAATTAAAGGAAGATTAATTAATGTAAGTAATTACTTAATGTTAGTAATTAAGGGAAATTACTTAATGAAAGTAATTATGGGATAATTAATTACTTAAAGAATAATTACTTAATGTAATTGATTTAAGAATGATTAATTAATGTGTTTAATTACTTAAAGAATGATTACTTAATTACTTAATGAAATTAATTAGAGGTTAATAAATTGATAATTAAAGATAAAAATTAATGATTAAAGGTTAATCAATTAATAATTAGAGGTTAATTTATTAATGATTAAAGGTTAATTAATCAAGTGATTATAAGATGATTACTTAAGTAATTTATGGGTTAATTTGCTATTATAATTAATTAAGGGTTAATTAATTAATGTGATTAACTTAAGGTTAATTAATTTATATGGTTAATGTAAGTAATTGAGGATAATTACTTAAGATGGATAATGAAGGATGATTAATAAATTTCATTAATTAATTAAAATAGTAGCCAATGGTTTGTAATTAATTAATGTTAATTAAGTAGGATCTAAAAAGTAATTAAAGTAATTAATTTAATTTATCTGGAAATTAGATTGAATTAATTAAGGATTGAGCTACTAATTGATCTTGCTTATGAATGATTGGATTATATTGAAAGCCTTGAATTGTTTGATATCTCTGATATGTGATGTTCTGTGATATGATTGCTTTGGATTGAGCTGTGATAAATGTAATTTATTTATCTGTGATGAATTTACATGTTTATCTATGAATGAAAGATAAGCGTTATAATATTGTACCGCTTATTGACATTGTTGTGCTTGGATTTATGATGGTTGTGATATTTATTGTTGTATGTAAAACCCCTACACACAACACACACACCGATATGGATTTCACGAGAAATTGGTTAAGTCATGGGTATTTTGAATTTAATATTATTTTATTCAAACGGTGAAAAAATATTTAAATATTGGATTTTGAATCCAAAATGGTTTGGAAGTAAAATTGGGTATAATATGAAAAACTTTTGAAGGAAGTCTTGAAATTAAAATTATTTTGAATATAATATGGCTTATTAAAGTTTTGAAATTTTGGAAACTATGGTTTAAAAAGGATTATACAGGTTATATATATATGGATTTTAAACCATTTTTAAAGTATTTTAAATGAATTATTTTGGGAATTTAAATTTAACCCAAATAGAACTTGCCGAGGATGCAGTAGTTCGCTGATTTTTTTATTTATACTTCAATAGGCTATAATTTGAGCAAATTTAATCGGATTTTCCCGTAACGAAAATCTTTGTTTTCAAATGATAATAGCTTTTATATAAAGAAATAATTTCCTATTTTTGTTGAAAGGATTTTGAGTTATGGGTAAGTCAAATAGAAATAGTTTTGAAAGCTATGAATGAATCTCTGTTAAAGATTTGGTAAACCTTGTTTCAAACTGAAGAGGATCTTAAATATGAATCTTTTGTTTAAAAGATAAAAAATGGAAATTTGTTTAAACCATTCAATAGGAAAGGTTTTGGGAAATAAGGGGTAAAAGTTGTGACTTAACTAAGATCCGACTGGATCCATATGTTTTTAAAACAAGCGCTCTTTATTCGGTTAAGGCGGGGGGGGGGGGGGGGGGAGCATTAAGTCATAAAACTCATTCCGAATAATGATACGACGAAATGGATGGCATTTGAAGACGGTGGTTGAAGACCGGGTATTTTCGAAAACGAAAGGATAACCTATCGATTGTCTCTGCACTGAGTTGCTCCGGTATAGAGATTACCCCATGTGATGGGGAGTCCAGACGTGATTAGGGAATATCCGAATTTGCAAGGGCTTCTATCCTTAATTGGACCAAGTGCCTTCATTTCCATTCAGACCCAGGATAGAATTGTATGGATGTATGTCTGACGTTACACTTTGAGATGTAAAGCTGGTTTCTATCAAATACATTTCTGTCTGGTGTCGGAGAATTTATTCGCTTAGCTTAACACCCTTCTCTGAGACGTACGAGCTCAGAGATTATGTAGTTGATGGTTACTAGTGATATATTCCCAATTTGGTAATGTGGCATGCTAAGTGCTGATCATTGGTTGATCAAAGCATGGTTTTTGTGAAAAGCGTAGCTTTGTGGGACGAGTCTTCACCAAACCTCACACCTCGAAAATGGTTGAAACAGGAAGGATGCAGCAAGGTTACGGGGGTCGTGCCCCTTAGGGTATGTGCATTTCCTTCTGGATAAAAAGTGGTATCATGTTATGGAGCCCAGATATTTAACATATGTAGTTGTTGGAATTTGTTGGTGAGGCCTCGGTAAAGGCCGACGACGATAGGAGGATGGCATAATCGTGACAATTAGTTATCTAGTTACAGAGATAACCCGACCTTGTGTTGGCAGAGATTCGTTAGGTTCTCGGGGCGTTCCTCTAGAGGCGTACTCATTTAAAAAGGAAGTTCCTTAGCCTTGGCCATTTGTTGGAAATCCAATCACCCAATACGAGCCCTGTACGGTTTTAGTTGTATAACCTGCCATCTAACATGGTAGCTATAGTAGGCATATTATAATGGTACGTATGCTGGTTAAGATTTATATTATACTTTCAAAATGCTTACCACACTATGCACTAATAATAATATCAAAGTATTTTTGCGTATCAATCATGTTTGACTATCATAAGGATAAATCTTCCCATGTGTGCGATCGCATTGTGCTATATTGCAGCATGATAGGGGGTTCTCGTTTCGTGTTTGGTGGCGAGCAGGAGACTCTTACCTCTACATGTCCCTGCAAGGGTTGGTTGCGAGTCGAGAGGTTGGCCGTAAAAGCAAATACGAGGTACCATTGTGTGCCACGGCGGAGAGTACCCGCTGTCGAATGGCCGAGGGACTAACCGTCACTATTTGGTATCAGAGCTGAAGGTTGATTAAGAACTTTAGCTTTGGAGTATAACACATTAGTTAACTCATTAGAGATAGGGTAGAAATGCCCTGGAATGAGTATATTCCCTAAGATATCTTATCAATAGGCCTTAGTCAATTGTCTTACTATTCACTGATAGTAAGAATGAGTGCAAGAAGAGGACGAGGTAGGGGATAGGGGAGTGCCACTATAAATGGTCGATATCCTACAACAACACAATGATAGGGAACAACCTTTTCCTATCAACCTCTTTTGATCATCATCCAATTTCAATTCTTTGATGGCTTCCTGGCAGCTACAAGAAGAAGTTTTGGTATGGTGGTAGACCATTATTTTGGCAGAATCGGAGGATGAGTTTACATGAGATAGATTCAAAGAAGTATTTGAGCAGCATTATATGCCTTTCTTTAGTATTTCTAGGATATGTCAAAAAGATTACCTTACTTACCTAATTTTCTTATTCATCATAAAATTTGTTAGAGTTCTATTCGACCACTAGAGTCAACCATAGATTTTATTCCCAACAAAACCTAGAAGATTTAAATCCTGAACCAAAATTCGTAAACGAACCTATTTGTGTGAAGAACCCGATAGGTGGCCGTATGATTTTTTCTTTATGTTATAGAAAAATTCCTATTTCGTATTCTCATCATCAGATTCATATTAGTTTTTTTGTTTTTAACTTTAGTGAATTTGAAATTTTACCTGAATAAATTGGCTAACAAATATTAAGTTAAATCAAATTATATCAATAAAACGATTTCGGTTAAAACCTAACTTGGAAATTGTGTGTAGATTTTCGTGATCCTAATAAGTTAACTTTTAAAGATAAATTTCTTTTGTCCTGAATCGAGCACCATGCAATCGATTCTTTTCCATGATGGATCTAGCCCAAGGATTCCATCAGCTGAGAATTGCGGAAGATTACATCCATTTGTCTGTTTTTGGGGTCCAGATACATTCTACAAATGGTTAGTTATCCCTTCGAATTAACCAATGCCCCTGCATATTTCTTAGAACCGATGACTGGAGTACTTCGTGAAGTATTGAATAAGTTTGTTCTCATATTTGTTGTTGATATTCTGATTTGGTAAACCAAATGTAGAATATATACTCAGTTTGATCTGGTAAACCAATTCTCTATCTTTGATATGTTCACATATTCTTTGTTTGTCTCTCTGTCTAGCAAATTTCGAGGACGAAAATTTCTTAAGGGGGAATCTGTAATGATCCCGTTTTTAAGCCAAATTTTATTCAGCAATTTATATGATTTTTGGAACTAAATTGTGAATTAATTTGAATTTTTCAAAAATAAATAAGATAAGTGTTTTTTATGTATATATGTAAATAGATTGTAATTAAGATTTTGATTTTGAAATTCAAAAAGAAATATCTTATAACTTAATTGGATTTAAAAACTTTAAATTTTAAAAGTTATTAAAAATTTGTTTCCTAATTATATAATATATATCTATATATATGTATGTATGTATATATACATTGTGATTTGGAAATTTTATTTTGAATTTAATACAATATTTTAAAAAGCTATTAAAAGTTAAATTCTATATTTAAAAAAACTCTATAGATAATTTATTAATATTAGATATAATAGCTTTAGTTGAAAAATATTTAATATTCTTTTTTAAAATTATGCATAAAATTAATATAGTTTGTATGTATATATATATATATATATGAATAATAGAAAATGTATTAGTAAAAATATAAAAACATACATACATACACACACACACATATATATATACATTATATAAAACTAAAAAAATATAAAATCATATTAAAGATATTATAATATGCAAAATTACAAGTGTAACATTTTAAACATGAAATTTAACATGTGTAAGTATTTTAACAAGAAGGTTAACAAGCGTTAACAATTATATCATGCAAAATACAAATGTAACAATTTTATCAAATAAATATAAAAATTTTCATTTATTTCTTTTATTTTAAATTAATAAATAAAAGGAAATTCAGGCATATATACATATCTACTTTTCTTATCTTACTACATTTTTAAAATTTTTATCAAACTAAAATCAAAATGCCAAAACACCAGGAAAGAAAAGAAAAACCACATCTTTAAAAGTTTAAAACCTGAGCAAACTCAAAGAATAAAAAACAAGCAAAGATCAGATCAGTAAGCTTGCTGTTTTCATGTTCAAGATCAGATAAATCAAGTCTCAGATCATAGGCAAGATCAACAACCTTTTTCAAGATCAAAACCAGAAAATAAAAATTAAAGCAATCAAAACAATAATTTTCAAACCTGAAGCAGTAGATTCAAGTTCAGTTGCAAAATCAAAAGCATTTCATAACTGAATCAAAGCAAGCTATATATCATCTCAAAACAAAAGCTTCAGTTCAATAATCAAGTTCCAGATTTTCAAATTCATTTTTCAGGCTTCATATGTTCTCTGTTTTACAAGTCCAGGTGAGTAAGCTACCCTTATAAATTCTTAAACCTGTTATATCTAGGTAGCATGTGATAATCTTGGAAGTTATAAAGTGAAATATGCTTGTATGATTGTGTAAATATGCCTGTCTGTCTGTGTACTTTGTGTACATGTCTGGAAACAGGCAGCTATGCCTCTGTTCAAAAATTACAGGTTTTAAATCTAGTTCCAAATTAAAAATCTCATCCTCTATTTCTTTTCAAGGTTAGATGTTTGAACAAATAGGTTTAAATAAACACAATCTTAATTTTAAAAATATTATTTAGTGTAATCAACATGTAGGATTGCTGGAAATAAGAAATGTCAGAGAAAAGAGAATCAAGTCAAAAATTTGATTTTTTAAATTCTAAGTTTTAATTATATAAACTAATTCGTATTGGAAAAAGGTGAATTTTAATAATATTATCAAGATTTTTAAGTTTGGATTGGGTATAAATTATGAGTTGAACGGTACTGGGGGTTGCTCGAAGATTGGGGATCTTAGGAAAAATGTTCGGTGGATTTCTCAACCACTATAGTGGCATATCGACATTGATTTAGGGTTTAGCGAGTTGTTTTGGTTAGCATTACTTTCGAAGGCCTAGCGACGATGAGGGTGAATTGGAGTTGATCGCAGGTGGGGAAAAGGAAGTAGGGAACTCAGGCGAAGGATCAGGCGCAAGGTTGCGGTCTCTGATGGTCAGAGAGTGGTGATGCGAGGAGTTTCAGATGATCAGTTTCGTCCTGATGGGTTTTGTTTCACTCGATTTCAAATTGAGGGGTCCTTCGCGAATCTGAGTGGATAGGGTTGGTCGGCGTGACGTCGGTGACTTGGTGGTGTCATCTTGGTTGATCGGAGGGGTTCCGATGCCTTATGCATGTGCACATGGTATCAGTAATTGGGTAGTGATGTTGAGTTTGAGGAAGAAGGAGGGAGCTCGAAGTCGTACTCGGGTAGATGATGCTTTGACTCGGGTATGCTGTCGGGTTTGGCTCATGAATGATTTATTAGTGGCAATACTTTTAAGTTTTAAAAAACAAAGTAAAGTTTAGAAAGAAAAGAAGTAACTCGGTGCAAGGTTCGGGGTTTTTGAGTCTGGGCTCGGGTAGTTGCTCGGGTCAGAAAGCTAGGAGTATATTTACAAGTTTTTAAAGTTTAAATTAATTAAGTTATAATAATTTTCTTAAACTAATTCTTTTATGTGATATGTGTTTATTTTTAGGAATTAACTAAAGGTTTTTAAATAATTATTTTAATTAATTAAGTTTTAATAGATATCCTTTATTTTAATTAACTCTTAAGTTTATTTTAAATAAAAATTAAATAGTTAATTAAGAAGATAAGGATGTTTTTAGTTGTTAAGTAACTTAAGGTCTTATGTTAATTCATTTGTTAATGAAAATTAATTTCAAAGGTTTATTAGACTTAAATGTAATTAAGTGATTAATAAAGATAAGTTGTTTATCTTAATTGATTAAGTTATTAATTAAAGGTTAATTAAATAAGTTATTAATTAAAGATTAATTAATTTATAATTAAAGGTTAATTAATATATAATTAAGGGATGATTACTTAATGCAAGTAATTACTTAATGCAAGTAATTAAGGGAAAATTACTTAATGAAAGTAACTAAGGGATAATTAATTACTTAGAGAATAATTACTTAATGTAATTGATTTAAGAATGATTATTTAATGTGAGTAATTACTTAAAGAATGATTACTAAATTACTTAATGAAATTAATTAGAGGTTAATAAATTGATAAATAAGGATAATTTATTAATGATTAAAGGTTAATCAATTAATAATTAGAGGTTAATTTATTAATGATTAAAGGTTAATTAATCAAGTGATTTAGGATAATTACTTAAGTAATTTATGGGTTAATTTGCTAATGTAATTAATTAAGGGTTAATTAATTAATGTAATTAACTTAAGGTTAATTAATTTATGTGATTAGTGTAAGTAATTGAGGATAATTACTTAAGATGGATAATGAAGGATGATTAATAGATTTCATTAATTAATTAAAATAATAGCCAATGGTTTGTAATTAGTTAATGTTAATTAAGCAAGATTTACATAGTAATTAAAGTAATTAATTTAATATATCTGGAAATTAAATTAATTAAGGATTGAGCCATTAATTGATCTTGCTTATGAATGATTGGATTATATTGAATGCCTTGAATTGTTTGATATCTCTGATATGTCATGTTCTGTGATACGACTGCTTTGGATTGAGCTATGATATATGTAATTTATTTATCTATGATGAATTTACATGTTTATCTGTTAATGAAAGATAAGCATTATAGGATTATACCGCTTATTGATATTGTTGTGCTTGCATTTATGATGGTTGTGATATTTATTGTTGTACGTAAAACCCCTATACATAACACACACACCAATATGGATTTCATGGGAAATTGGTTAAGTCATGGGTATTTTGAATTTAATATTATTTTATTCAAATGGTGAATAAAAATTTAAATATTGAATTTTAAATCCAAAATGGTTTGGAAGTAAAATTGGCTGTAATATGAAAAACTTTTGAAAAGGAAGTCTTAAAATTAAAATTATTTTGAATATAACATGGCTTGTTAAAATTTTGAAATTTTGGAAACTATGGTTTAAAAAGGATTATATAGGTTATATATATATGGATTTTAAACCATTTTTAAAATATTTTAAATGAATTATTTTGAGAATTTAAATTTAACCCAAATAGAACTTGCCAAGGATACGGCAGTTCACTGATTTTTTGATTTGTACTTCAGAAGGCTATAACTTAAGCAAATTTAAACGGATTTTCCCGAAATGAAAACCTTTGTTTTTAAATGATAATAGCTTTCATACAAAGATAGAATTTCCTGTTTCTGTTGAAATGATTCCGAGTTATGGGTAAATCAATTAGAAATAGTTTTGAAAGCTATGAATGAATCTTTGTTAAAGATTTGGTAAACCTTGTTTCAAACTGAAGAGGATCTTAAAGATGAATCTTTTGTTTAAAAGATAAAAAATGGAAATTTGTTTAAACCATTCAAAAGGAAAGGTTTTGGGAAATAAGGGCTAAAGTTGCGACTTAACTAAGATCCGACTGGATTCGTATGTTTTTAAAATAAGCGCTCATTATTTGGTTAAGCCAGGGGAGGACATTGAGTCATAAAACCCATTTTGAATAATGATACGATGAAATGAATGGCATTTGAAGACGGTGGTTGAAGACCGGGTATTTTCAAAAATGAAAGGATAACCTGTCGAATGTCTCTGCACTGAGTTGCTACGGTATAGAGATTACCCTATGTGATGGGGAGTCCGGACGTGATTAGGGAATATCCGGATTTGCAAGGGCTTCTATCCTTAATTGGACGAAGTGCCTTCGGTTCCATTCAGACCCAGGATGGACTTGTATGGATGTATGTCTGACGTTATACTTTGAGATGTAAAGCTGGTTTCTATCAAATACATTTCTGTTTGGTGTCTGAGAATTTATTCTCTTAGCTTAACACCCTTCTTTGAGACGTACGAGCTTAGAGGTTATGTAGTTGATGGTTACCGGTGATATATTCCCAATTTGGTTATGTGGCATGCTACGTGTTGATTATTGGTTAATCAAAGCATGGCTTTTGTGAATAGTGTTGCTTCATAGGATAAGACTTCATCGAACCTCACACCCCGAAAATGGTCGAAACAGGAAGGATGCAGCAAGGTTACGGGGGTCGCGCCCCTTAGGGTATGTGCATTTCCTTCTGGATAAAAAATGGTATCATGGTATGGAGCCCAGATATTAAACTTATGTGGTTGTTGGAATTTGTTGGTGAGGCCTCGGTAAAGGTCGGTGACGACCGAGGAATGGCATACTCGTGTTGGCAGAGATCTGGTTAGGTTCTTGGGGCGTCCCTCCAGAGGCGTACCCATTCGGAAAGGAAGTTCCTTAGCCTTGGCCATTTGTTGAAAATCCAATCACCCAATACGAGCCCTGTACGGTTTTAGTTGTATAACCTGCTATCTAACATGGTAGCTATAGTAGGCATACTATAATGATACGTATGTTGGCTAAGATTTTATTATACTTTCAAAATGTTTTCCACACTATGCACTAATAATAATATCAAAAGGACTTTGGCGTATCAAGCATGTTTGACTATCATAAGGAGAAATCTCCTCCATGTGTGTGATTGCATTGAGTGTGTGCCGGGAGGCCATATGGTAGTTTCATTTTCCAAAAAGCATAGCGGATTTTTTTTTGTTCAAACAAATATTTTTGTTTGCTCACACTAGTCCCATGACTGACCTGGAGTTTATTGTTCCCTTTCTAAACTCTGGGTGCCCATAATTTTCCACACAGGCAGCCTAGAGTCAGGTTATCAGATAGTCAGCTAGTAGGTGTAGATTTGACAGTCTTCGGAGTCTTTGGTTTGGGAATCGCATTTGCTTCACTACAACATGATAGTAGTTCGAGCTTTTTAGTTTAGGAGTTCTTTGATCTTTTGGTTTTGGATATGAAAGTCTTTGGAGTCTTTGGAGTTTTAGCAATTAAGATGTAATTTGCTGAGTTTTCTTGAAGTCCATATTGTTATCTTTCCGCTGCTGTTGCTGTTGTTTTCCGCTGTTATATCTATTTAGATCTCTGATATTGCTCATTTGTTATCAATATATTGTATCCATGTTGAATCCATTCTGTATCAATAAAATATTCTCCTTTGTTTCCGTTGTGTTGTTATCACCTAATGTGTTATAAGCTCCGGCGAATTGGACTCCAACGTTTGAATCTCCGACATTCGAATACGGGTGATGTATTGGATGCCGATTTTCAAGCGAATCCGGGTCATTACAATTATTATGTTAATGGACAATAATTGATTGAATATAAAGTCTGAAATCAAATCAAAATAATTCATTGGAGTTAACTCTTAATTCATTGGATTAATTGCAGTTGTAAATTGAACACTGTAATTATTGAAATGATTAACACTGAATTAAATATGTAGATTTACTTTTATTTATTATGAATATCCAAACAAACAAAAATGATGAAAATTATTAGTTAATAAATATTGGATTGAAAACGTGATTTAATTAATATAATATTATTTATTTAATTAACTGGAAAATAGCCATTTTGGCCACTGACTCGAATTTCGATGAAACCAGTTTCATCGGATGTGTAACAATGAATTATTGTAGAATTTCAAGTTTCGTAACGTTCGGACTTGTCGTTTGATCGTACGAGCTCGAAACGCCTAGAAATCAATTAAATAGAAATCAATTTGAAATAAGATGCTTTTGGCATAGCTTTTTTATGCAATGGAATTAGGACTTGAAACCTGTTCCATTAGGTTTAAAATATTTGAAAACATCTATTTTGATATATGTGTTGACCCTTTTGCATTCCAGAGGCAGAACGGGCTTTTCGGGCCATTTATAGTTCAATGTGTAGATCAATCGTATCCATTCATTCTATTTTTCAGATCTACCTGTAAATACTCCTTATAAACCCTAGTGATTTCTTATTCCTTATTTCTATACGTACAATTCCATTTGTTCTTCCGCATTCCAATAGCAACAAAACCAAATTCCAGTTCTATTTCAAATCAGATTCCAAATCAAAAAATAATTCAAACCCCTAAAACTATATCAAATTATATATCGATTTGAAGCTCTCGAAGAGCACAAGTCGGTTATGTGGTTTGTTTTTGGTCGGGGTTGGTCTGTCGTCAGAATTGGCTAGATTATTTTCGACCATCGATTTTTCGGTTGATGAACAGCCATGATTCGTCGGGCCATGTGTACAGTTGTGTAGAGATCGTCGATGGGTGTTCATCTGAGTCGTTGGTTGGGGAAGTTGATGGTTAGATCGTCGACAATTGGTGGATTAGCGTTTCGGCAACAACGTGTTTTGGCAGCGGTGGCTGGCACATGGGGGTACTGGAGGCCAGACGGAGGTGCGCCTTGATCAGGCGAGTGCGTCTGGGTGTGTGTTGAAGCGTTAGCGGCCTATGGCGGTAGGGATTCTCGGTCAATGTCGGAGTCGTGTTAGTGAATTTGGGTTCAAACAGTTAGGGTTGGCTGTTGAGGATGGGGACGCGGCAGATGAGGATTGATTACTAGTTTACCCTTCAATTTGTTTTAATTTAATTTAAATTCCGAATGTTCTAACGTGCGTAACTTTCGCATATGAGGTTCGTTTCATGTACGGTTTCTTCCATTAGGATCGCATCGAAATTTCGGACATTTAGACTCTAGTTTGGATGAATTCTGAGACCGTTTGAATTTCGGGTTTAAATTGGATTTAAATTCAATTTAAATTCAAAATGTGAGTGTTTTAACCCACTTACGACTTCTAAAATTTCTTATGTTTGTTAAAATCTAATTTATGATGTGATTAGAAATTGATCTATGGCTGTTTGTTATATTTTGAATCATCATCTCAGTTAATTCGAATTCATTACAGCAAATCATTATTTAATTTATTATTGAATATATATTGCCAGTTAAATACTTGTTATTGGCTATCTGTTCTATACTAATATTTATTGATTGATTTGAATGCTGATTGTGATGGATATTTGACTATTGATATTGAATGAATGGATGTCGTATTTTATATTGTTATAAACTGCAAGTTTGTTATGGATTTTTATTTCATTCGGGATTTCGGTTTGAAATGATATATAACCGTAAAATTTTAAATTGCGGATTGAAATGATAAATATCTGTATCCCTTGACACTAGGGTAGAGAATTATATACGCGCATAAGATTGGTTAAATTAAATGACTTTAAAATCCTTAAATTTTTGTAAGGGAATTAAACAATATTTTGAAGTAAAATTTGATTTGTATAAATTGAAGTATTTTGGAAAATCAAGTTTTGTATTGAAATGTGAATTGGCTTAAAAGGAATTGTTGTAAGAAATTAAATTGAAATGGTCTGATTTTATTGAAACGAAACAAATAATTTTAAATTGATATAAATTCCAAATTCATGTTTTTCAAATATAAACCATTTTAAATTATATATTTTTAAGATTTTAATATTTATAAACTATTTTAACCTTATTAACTATATTAATTCAATTTAACCTATTTTAAACCAATTAATTCATTTTAAAACTAATTAAACCATTTTAACTTAAATTAAATCTAATTAATCTATTTTAAAGCTATTTAATCTATTTTAATTTTATTTAATCCATCTAACTATTTTAAATCTATATTTACTATGCTATAGTATTTTGACTATTGAAAATTTATTCAAACTATTTATAAATTATTTTAACTATTTATAACCATTTAAACTATTTTCTAAATTTTTAGACTTAGTAAAAGGGAAGTGTTTATATTCAAAATTCATTGGTTTAAAAGCAAAAATGATGAAATGACCTAAGTTGGGATTTAAATGTATAATAAATTGAATATGATGATTTTGAAGTAAGGCTCTAACCTGTTTTGAAAATATGTTTTTGGAAGAAATTATGATTTGAAAGATTTCAAAATCAATATTATTTCAAAAGTATTATGATTTGAGAAGATGAAACTTTGATATAAATTGTGAATTGTCCTTAAAAACGTAAAAGGTCTATCTGGTGTGTAATAAGCGTTTGGTTGTTAGAGACATCGGGATCAGATATTGTCATATTCTCTGCCAACACCGAAAACCAATTTAACAATTGTGTACGCGGTGGAGATTCCAGAAATGAAGTTGGATGGTTTGGCGAACGATTCCTATATAAGGTATGACTTGACTCTGACTCCCGTGAGTCAGCTTAGATTTGACTAAAATAGGAGCTACGTTGGGCCAAGTAAGGCCATTCCTCCTATCGGACATGCTTCTTCGATATTATATTCTGATTTTTGATTGTTTTGGTGGCCACCCTTCGATTTTAATTTAGGGGTGTGTTTCGAGGTGGGCGGTAGTAGCTGCTATGCGTTACCACCAGGCCGGATCTGCAAATGGTATATCTACCCTGGCATTTCCTCATGTGCCGTGTTCACATGCCCTAGCACGCCTTCTATGAGTTTGTTTTGTACCATACCTATGAAGTGCTCTCTAATAGCCCTCCAGTTTACAGAGGAATTACGGTACTGTATAGACTATGGGAATATATAAAAATGTGTTAAGGGGGATATGGGTAATGCCATAACGCTATTATAATACTTTAATTTACTGTAGACATTATTATAATAACTTATTGTACTACATAGTAGATAGTTTAACGGATCCTTAGGAGATGTGAATCCCAAACATCTTAAGTTACTACACTCATGTTAGACACTAGAAAGGAGATGTCAAACCCCGTAAACATCTCTAACGCCGTTCCACTCATATTTATTTCCGTTGATTTAACTTACATAAGATCTTTTAGATCTGACTCGAGTGTTTTGTCTTTTCAATTCACTTGGGTTAGCCTGAGCATTTCAGGATCAAGACCTTATTTCTGAAGGACGAAGATGAAGATTATATTATTATTATTATTATTTATTATATGTCACTGCATCATGTATTCCACTGCATTAATTATTATTCTCTTGTATGTGTAACTCAGATTGGTGTTGTATAAATATAATCAAATGTTTTGTAAACTGCTTCATGAACTGTTATTTGGTTATTATATTTTGTAATTCCACTGCGAGATTCTGTTTTTTTTTTGTTTTTTTGGTTTTTTTTCCTTTCTCCACTTTCTAATAACAATCCGCCCTTCTGTATGGTTTGAGTCAGCATGTGTGTCCGCCTAAAACGTACAAAAAGGTAGGATGTTACAGTTGGTATCAGAGCTTTGGTTTAGCGATAAAGCTTAGTTTTATGGGGGTATGACTCATATTTAATAGGGTAGTAATGCCCTATGGTGAGTCACTGAGAGTATATATATGAGAAAGCATGTTTGTTAGTGTTATAAAAGGTTTTATGTTGTGTTAATTTATTTCGTTTTGTACTTATAAATTCTAGTTGGTGCATAAGACATTGGTGCATAAGACACTATGACATCGATAAGGATTTCTAAACACTTAATAGGACAGACCGACACGATATTTGTTTTGAAATATAGGTAAAAGATATAATTTTTCCTATTGTAAAGTTTTGTATAAAATAATAGATGTTATAAGGGATATATTTGATTGTAATATGTTGGTTGTTAGGTAGTGAAATTTATAAATATTGGTTGGAAATAAGATTTGAAAATAAAATAAATGAAAATTGAAAATTTAGAACCTAAGTCCCGGGGTTTTTGAAAATTTCTTTCAGATGATTTTGGTATATAATAATAATATTATTAGAAGTATTTTCTAATATAAATATTTCAATATAATTTGAAAGAACTGCTTTGAAGGAATTTTGAAAAGAAATAAGTCTGTACTCCCCTCTCTATCGTTGGAAAATAATTTCGATGATGAGTGCATGCATCATCGACATTCATTTTCAAGTTTCAAAGTGGAAAGATGTAACGACCCCTATATTTGTCGATTTTATATTTAAATATTTTATCGATACTCGGAATTTAGTCCGAAAAGCTACTTTTTGCATACGGTCGAATTAGGACTCGCGACCACTCCCATTGAGTTTAAAATGCCGTTTGCGACCTTTTTGAGTATAAGCTTCGATATGTTTGGAGAAAGTTGATTTTTGCTACTTTTTCACTTTGGGTTTGGGTTTGGGCTCGGCCCTATGTTTAACTTATACTCAAATCTGAGCCACTCCTCCCCATTCACCCTCACTTTCTCCTCTTTTTAGTTTTAAAGCAACAATGGTGGGAGAGATGGGAAATTAAAACTCCAAAACCCTAGTTTTCTCTTGCAAATCAAGTTCTAGCTCCAAACTAATAGAAGAACTCATTGGTAAGCTTCTCTTCTTCTTCTCCAACTCAATCTCTTATCAATTTCAGAAATTCCTAAACCTAACTTTGGGGATGTTCTTCTTTTAAAGCTTAGAATCAAGCTTCTTGAGTTGCATTTGAAGAGTGGTTGATTCTCTTTTGCTTTCAAGCATCTTCTTCAAAATCGTTTGGGTTCAAAGGTGAGATTTTTATCTCACATCTATGTCTATGATTATCTTCGATTGTTAGGAATAAATTCCTAACACATATTCATGTGTATTTGATTTTGATTTGGATAGGTTTTGTGAACATTCCAAATTTTTAGTGTTTTGAGTTCAAATCTTCAAAAATCATAGCTTTGTTGTTTGAACTTGTTTTTGGTGATGCATCGAAGAACTTATAGGGCCGGGTAGTCGATTTGCATAAACCCCTAGTGACCGTGCTCGCTCGATTGCATTTTGAAGAGGATTGCATCTTCATTTTATAGGCTGGAAAACAGCCTTGATGCCAGTCAGTCGACTGGACCTTTGAGTCAGTCGATTGGCTGTAGCACATAGGCATTCCGAAGGCAACCAACAGAGGCTCGGGTCCTCTGTTTTCCCTGCAATCAGTCGACTGAATTTTTAGGTCAGTCGACTGACTGCAGGAAATTATTTTTTCATGCCTCTGGTCCAGTCGACTGGACCTGTCAGTTGACTGACCTACACCTATTTGCCTAATTGTGCCTATTTGTGCATATTTTTGCTTGGTTTCCAAATTCCATCGATTCGTGTTATTTCCCACTTATTGTTGCTACGACTTTAATGACTTCTATTCTTGGAATTTTTAGGAATACCCATTTTGATGGATTCGGATCGATTTCTTGGATTTTTTTCACGTCTTTGAATGTGAATTTTGGTGGTTGATTTTTCTACAATCATTTTCGTGTTTTGTCACTTTAAAAATATAAAGGTTTCAATACTAGTAGTAAATATCAAAACTCTTTCCTCAAACGATTTCAATTCTATTTTAATACCAAATTCGTTTATAAAACCGTTTTCCAATCTATTAGTATATACAGACCTTTACCTCACTCGTATGAGAAATCTAATTAAACGGCTTAGTAAAACAAGTGGTATGAAACGCTTGCGTTTACTTCGCCGGTTAATTCTTGGACTTGTTCGATTGAATCTCTTGTGACAATTTTCTAGTGGAGACCTACAATTTGTTCGTAAATATTTAAGTTAAGCTAGTGGTTATGGGACATGAAGCTAAGCTCATATATTTACTAGCTTACTGTGATTGACACTTCTTGATGATCATGACGATCATTTTTGTGATTTAGACTAGCAATGTGCGATGTCTCTTTGTCTACGAGGGAGACTAAACCCCGTTTGTGTGAGTTTCAACTCACATATGTGGGGTAGCGCCCCATGGTCTTCCGGGCCGTTCGTGTGTCAAAAATTAATGGCTAGCTACCATGAGATAGCGTCTCGTTCGTGTGATACATATGTTGGTGAGTTTTCATGCTCCCGTTCGTGTGATAGGCCTCCCCCCTATTTTGTGTGATTTCTAGATTTCGTGTGTCGAACTCTGGAATTTTCTTCTTCACCTATTTTCGTGATTTCCATTGATATGATTTATCAATTTTTGTGCATAGGTGAATTCGTGTGTCATTGACTGGATTTCTTGAGATGATTTCTAGAATTTGTGCTTCACCAATTTTCGTGATTTCCATTGATAAGTTTTATCAATATTTGTGCATTGGTGAATTCGTGTGTCATTGACTTTTGTGATTGACATTGATATAATCGTCAATAAATGTGGTTTGATGAACGAAATAAGGAGTATGACATTTCTTTGATTCTTGTGTAGATTTTGTGACATTGATTAATCCCTTGATGATTTTCAACAACTTATATATATCACAGCTTGGTATTGTGATTATTATGTGTTTAGTCATATCTCTTACTCTATATCGTTTCATCTGATATTTATAGTTAGACTGATCCGTTTATTATTTTCTTATTAAATAATACTCGGGTCAGACCGAGATGTTACAGGTGCTTCTGCTTGACTTCTCCCCAGGGATTCATTACTCTGACTTTTGGCAAACTACTTAGATTAGTAGTTTATTTTGTAGTGTACACTTGAGATATAGACTTATAGTTGTATTCTTTTGTATAGCACGTGTTGCTATTCTTTTGTATTATTATGGATCTTTTTGACCACTACTATGATATACACTTTCATGTGTTAGTTATTTATTCATATCTTCTTCCGCCTTTGTGATATGAATTATCTGTGACTGATTTGTGTTATGCTTATTTCTATATTTGTTTCCGAAGATTATTATAGCCACTGTGTAGTAGCTTTGTGTTTATATCGGTATGTCGGGTTTCCTCTTGAGATAAAATGCATGTTATACTATCTGACATATCGGTGCTCGCGCAAAGCAATTATACAGATGGTCGCTCCTCAACAGCCTTATTCTCCGTGCTAGTTGACAGCATTCACCGTAATGTCCTTGGCTAGCATGGGTATAGAGGTGGGGCGTCACAGCTTGGTATCAGAGCCAAACTTCGAAATAATATGGAATATTATAACAAGGATCATCGTTGTAACGACCCGTAAATTTGGACAATTAAATTATAAATTAAAAAGGATTTTGTAACGACCCTGGATTTTGAATAATTTAAATTGAGAATATTTAATTTATTTTAAATATTTAAATGATGGTTTGGATTGAATTTTCAATATAACTTTAAATTTGACGATTAAATTATAGAATTTAATCTATTGAGAGTTGAATAAAAATTTGAATCTTCAATTTTTAAGCTGAATAAAAATATTTCAAAGGCTTGTAAAATCCATATTGATAGTACTGAAGATTTTAGAAGCTTCAGAATTGAAATTGAAAGTGAATCGTTCAGTTTTGAATTAAATCGTTTGAATCGATATTTAAAAATAGCCGTCCGAGGCACAGTCTCGGAATTCGACGAAACCAGTTCCATTGGGTCCGTAATATTGAATTATTCTCGGATTTCAAAATTCGTAATTTTTGGAATTGATATGTGATCACACGACGCGTAAACACGTTGAAATTTGTATTGAAACAAATTGAATTTAAATTGAAAAAAAATAACAATAATAAAATAATAATAATATATATATAATATAAAGAGTACATTACCTTACTCTTATCAGCCGAAGACGTGCCTTGATCCACGCCTTTGTTTCAGCCATAACCCACGACCGAAAATCACGTCTCTCCCTCTCCTATTTCTTCCCCCCAAATCAACAGCCAAACCGAATTCACTTCAAAAGAAAAAAAAAATAATAATACCCAAAACAATGGCGCGCGGCAGGGAGAGGAGTTTTTCGTGGCGTTCGAAGCAGGGGCCGCGAGCTAGGGCGCGCGCTCGCGCGTGCTTGCGCGTAGAAGAGGCGACTGCGGCGGCTACTGTAGTGGTGGAGCGGCGTCGATTTTGGAGGGGGTTTGCGATTTGCTCGATGGGGTTTCGGTGTCGCACGCGCGTGAGACAGTTAGGGGTAGCGGCGATCACGGCGGCGACGTCTAGGGATTGACGAAGTCGCGTTTCAGTGGCGCGTGGGAGGGGGGCTACGCGTTTGAGATTGGCGGCGTTGTCGTGGAGGTGAACGGCACGACACGCGATTCGAGAGGCAATGGCTGCGGCGAGGAAGTCGAGTCCTGAGTTGCTCAAAGTCAGTAAAGGTAATTCGAAATTTTTGTTTTCAATGCAGTATTTAAATTTTAGTTAATCAAATTTATTGAAATAAAAGGGATTTATTTAAATTTTAAATAGTTAGTTAATAAAATTTATTTAAATAGAAATTAAATTTGTTCGACAAAAAAATTGAATTTATAAAGAATAGTTTGAATTTAATTTTTGTTAAATCAAAGTATTAGAAAGAAATTGTTTGAAACAATTTATTAAGAAAGGATTTAATTTTTTAATTGTAACCTTTAGTTAAAATAAATTTATCAAAAGAAAAAAAAAATTAGTTCAAAATTTAATTGAAAGATAATAGGAGTTGTTTTAAATAATGAAATTAGTGAAAGATAGTTTCATTAGTTGATTTAAAATTAAATCTATTTGTTAAAACAAAATTATCAGTTAAATATAAAATTTAGTTTCAAATAAAAAAAAAATAATAATAAAATTTGTAAAAGAAAAATTTGTTAATAATTCAAATCAATTGATAAAATAATTTTGTTAAGGAAATTTGTTTTTTTAAGTTAAATAAAGAAAATAATTTATTAAACAGGAATTTGGTTTAAAAGAAAACAAATTTATAAAAAAAAAAGGAAATTAAAGTTCAATGGGAAATTTCTAATTAGGATTTTTTTTTCAAAGGGAAAAATGTAATTTAAATAAATAGTTAGTTAAGAAAGTTTATTTAAAAGAAATTTAAATTTTTAGTTAAATAAATTTAATTAAATAAAAATCAGTTTGAATTCAGATTTTTAGTTTGAAACCAGAAAATTTGTATAAATTTAAGATTAGTCAATTTAAAATTATTAATTGATAAGAAAAAGAAATTTAATTATAGGGCGAATTAATTAAATCTAAATTTATTTTTGTGTTACTAAGGATAATTTATTAAAAGAAGAGAATTTAGTTTTAAAATTAAATTGTAATTGAATAAAATTATTAAAGAAATTGGTTTAGAACAAAACCGATGAATTAAAATTATAAAAAGAAAAATTTAATTTATTCGATTTATTCGAATATTAATAAATTGTGTAAATATTTATACAAGGTATAAATGAAGAAATCAAGTTGAATTGGAAGTGGATTGCAAACGGGAATAAAGGTGAGAACTTCTCACTCAAAAGGAATTTTGTTGTTTATTTAAATTTTAAATAGTTAAATTTAAAATTGATTGACTGTGTTGATTGAATGATTGAATGATGATTGTTATATATATATATTGGATGTGAATAGACCCTATGCGCCGTTAGTAAGCGGAGGTTATTTAGTACACACATATACCGCGATATTCCACCTCGAAGTGGAATTGGTATTATATTATATATATAGCAATATATATATATTGGCATATGTATATATTGCATTTGATTGATTTCCCGCATTTTCTTTTTAGCGGATGAGACCCTATGCGCCGTTAGTAAGCGGATATATATTTATAAAATCCCATATACCGCGATGTTCCGTCTTGAAACGGAATGGTATTGTGCTAATGTCTGTGGATGCAGGGAAACAGGTTGGAGGGATCCAACTGAATTCCTCACAAATATTTATTGATTTTAAATATTGTGATGCTTGATTGTTTATCAAATCGATATATGATATTGAAAAATCGTGATTGACTATTGATGTGTTGCATCATCGGATCCAATTTTGAAAGTTTAAAAAATACGATTTTTATTTATAAAGGATTCTAAAGTAATTTTGAAAGTATACGTTTATAAAATATTTTTTGAATTGATTTATCACAAATAAATAAACGTTATAATTTTTATGTTATAAAAAATTACGATTTTTGAGGAATATAGTTAAAAGTGATTTTTGAGAATATGAGATTAAAAAAAAAAAAATTTGATAAAATAATTTAAACTGGGATTTTTGAATCTATTATAAAAAGTTTAAAAAAGGGGATTTATGGAATTTGATTATTTTATAAATCAAAGTGATGAAATTATGAAAGACTTTGAAGATGTTTCAAAAAGAATAATATAAATTGTTTTATATTAAAAGATTTATAAATCGATATTTATAAATTAAAAACATTAGAATTTGTAAAACGAACTTTTCTAAGTGTTAAAATAAATTGAAAATGAGTTTCATAAATAGAAATGGAATTATAGAATTATAACGGTGATGTTATAAATAGAATTTTATAAGCAGTAGGTTTATAAAATTTATAAAGTTATTAAAGGAATGATTTTGGATGAATGAATGAATCTTATAAGTTATAAGATTATAAAATTTATGAAGTTTAAAGGAATGATTTTGTAAATAAATAAATTATAAGTATTTGACTTATAATATGAATTTCTAGTATATCATTGTGATATGAATTGAGATAGTAAAGAAAATTATAAAAGGAAGTTGATATAAATAGAATAGAAGTTATAAACGTTGTTTTATAAATTCAAAACGACTTATTTTGATAAGTAAATTGTTCTAATTTATTTATGGAGTTATATTCATGTTTTAGACAGTGAATAATTCCTTAAACTAAAATGAATAGAAGTGATGAAATTTATTAACATAGTATATTCACATTTTTGAATAGTGAATAATATGTTAAAGAAATTATTTAGAAGGTGATGTTTTTAAATAAAATTAAAACGATCTAACGATGTTTTACGCAACATTCGTTTTGGCCCAAATAAATATGGTTAAGTGAATGGTTTCCTTAAAGAACGAAATATATGCTTAATTTCGATTAGGTATATTAAATATTTTCTAAGTATAGAAAATAAAAAGATCTGTGAATCACTTATTTTTAATAAGTATAGAAATGTTTTCCAATGGTAAGTGAATATTTGGAATTTATCTTTTTGAAGATAAATTGAAAATGAATATTTAAAAATTAAATGGAAATCGAATATTCATAAATATTTTGGAAATGTAAATTCCTTATGGAATTTATAAATGAAAAGGAGATTTGTTTGAAAATAAATGTTGATTTATTTTTGAAGTGTGAAAACTATATATCTTATATAAAGATATTTTTGTGAAATAAATAATTTGGAAAATTATTTGGAATCTGGTGATGTTGGCATATCTATTGATAGTTCAATGACCGACTATCAATATTTACCTTTAAATAGGTATTTGTTGTGAATTGTTTGAAATTGAATGCCACACTTATTTTTTTTTTTTTTTTTTTTTTTTTAAAATAAGCGCTCACTATTCGGGTTAACCGGGAAAGGACCATGGGGTCGTATAACCCACTCCGAATATGTGATACGTCGTTGTGAATCGCATTTGAAGATCGGTGTTGAAGACCGGTATTTGCGAAAGCGATAGGATGACATGTCGATTGTCTCTGCACTGAGTTGCAACGGTATAGAGACTCCCTAAGTGATGGGAAATCCGATCAGGATTGTGAATATCCGGATTGCAAGGACTTCTTGTAAGTGCCTTCGGTTCTGTTCGAGCCCGGAACAGACTTGTATGGATTGTATGCCTGACATTACAAGTTGAGATATAAAGCCGATTTCTTTCAAATATATTTCTGTTGGTGGCGGAGAATTTATTCTTTGCTTAACACCCTTCTTTGAGACGTACGAGCTCAAAGGTTATATAGTTGAAGTTATCAGCGATATATTCCCAGTTTGGTAATGTGACATGCTGAGTGATGCTGAAATGATCATTGTGTTGATTATTTGTGATAGGATCGTTTATTTGATCGTCTATCTTAGTGATCATTGTGTTGATCATTTGTTGACCCAAAGCATGGCTTTTGTATAAAGTATGTTTTTGTGGACGTGACTTCGTCGAGCCTCACATCCCGGAAATGGTCAAAACAGGAAAGATGCAGCAAGGTTATTAGGGGTTGCTGTAGCTCCCCTTAGGGTATGTACATTTCCTTCTGGATAGAGGTTGTATCATGGTATGGAGCCCAGATATTTAACCTATGTGGTTACTACGAGTTTATTACTTTGTGGTTGTTGGTTATCGGGATCCCGTGAAAAAAAAAGGTCGTTTACGATCGGGGAATGGCGTGCTCGTGTCAGTAGTTACCCAGTTAGGGGTAACCCGGCCTTGTGTTGGCAGAGTTCCGGTTTGGTTCTCGGGGATGTCTTTCCAGAGGCATTCTCATGTGGCAATGGGAAGTTCCTTGGCCTGACCATTTGTTGGAAATCCAAAGAAACAATACGTGACTTGTACGGTATTAGTTGTAGAACCTGCTATTCACTTATGGTGGTCACCACTGTTTGGATGGTAGCTATAGTAGGCATACGACAATGGTCGTATGTTGGCTAAGATTTATATTCTACTTTCGAAATGATTTCCTACACTATGCACTAGTAATAATATCAAATGTTATTTTAAATGCGTATCAAGCATCTTTGACTATCATAAGGAGAAATCTCCTCCGATTCTGCGTTTGCATTGTGTGTGTGTGCGGGAGGCCTTATGGTAGTCTCATTTTTAAAAAAAACATTGCGAATTGAGTTTAAAAATATTCCTCTTTTTGATTTTAAAGATAAATAAACTGTTTTAAGTTCTCGCACCAGTCACATGACTGACTCGGAGTTTATTGTTTTCCTTCCTAAACTCTGGGTGCCCACCAATTTCCACACGGGCAGTTAAGAGTTAGGTTTATCAGGATATTCTGGATATTCTGGAGTTGCTGGAGGCAAGCTGGATGGCATGGCGTATTACTAGTTTATATAGTATTTCTTTTTCCGCTGCATTGTTTGTATGATGTTGTACACTCTGATGATATGATGTAATGGAATGTGATGTAATGTAATAACTGATATAGTTCTTTGTCTAAAGATTATTCATTTATTATTATATGTTGTTCCGCTGCGAATTATGGGATTCTGATATTGTTCTGTTGTTCCTTTCTGTCCGTTCTATTTTCAAATTCTCTTTTTCTATTTTTTTAAAATTCTCTATTTTCTTTCTCCTTTCTTTCTATTTTAAAATTTTCTATCTTCTTTTCCCTCTATCTTCTTCTCTTCTTTTCTTCCCTTTTCTTTTCTTAAATTCTTTCTAAAACCCTAATGGTTCGGTTTTTCGGCAACGAAAAACCGCGTCGTTACAGTTGGTATCAGAGCTGTTGGTTACGCGGCAACCATGGTTCTGATGGGTATTACTCGTTAGAGATAGAGTCAGCAGTACTCTAGAATGAGTTTGAGTGTAATAATAGATATGAGCGCGTATTTGTTAGTGAATATAAAATTGATTTATATTATAAAATAATTTTGCCCAAAACTATTTTTGTATAAAAAAGAAATGATTTTCTATGAATTATTATAGTATATGGTTGCATGATTGTTAGGAAGTGATACTATTGAATTATTATCATTAGTATATGGAATTAAAGAAATAAATGGATTGAATTCAAGTAAACTAACTTGATAATTTATTCATTTGTAAAATAATTTCAAATGGAATGAATATGAATTACTAAATAAAAGTAATCGATAGAATTCAATATTTAGAATTTAGAATTTAATTCAAATAGAATTTAAATTGAGAATTGAATTCGGATGAATTTAAAGTCGTAAATTGAATTGAAACGTGAAATTGAATGAAAATTAAATATATAACTTCAATAGTGAAGTAAAAACATATAAGAAACATATATTGGAAATTTTGTAATAGAATTTGCAAAATGGTTTGAATATTGGATTTGGATGCTACTACTAGCAGGCTATACAGGTTATACAGGTATATAAAGAAATTGAGATTTTGATTTCAAAGATAAAATTGAATTGCTCGACAAAAAGGTACGTATTTCAATTTCAGTATGAGATTTGATGACTTTCTTCTCTAGCCACTTGGCTTTTCTCTTTTCTTTTTGATTCTGAGGGGCCGTGGTGCCATTTTGTAGTCGTACCGATCGAGCCGCGCAAAGGAAACGCTGGCGAAATTTTTCGAAAATTTAGGGTGTTAGAAAAATTTTGAGAAAAAATTTGAAAGTTTGAAATTTAAATTTGAATTTAAATTTAAATGGTTAGTGAAACAATGTTGTTTGAAACCTATAATTGGAGTTGGAAAGCTAGTTGAAATGATAGTGAATCTCTAGTGAAAAGATTTAGGCTAGTAAGATAAAACTATTTGGATTATGAAAAATAATAGACGGGATAAGGGCATTCTTCTTAACTTGTAATTTCGGGACGAAATTCTTTTAAGGGGGAAAGATTGTAACGACCCTGGATTTTGAATAATTTAAATTGAGAATATTTAATTTATTTTAAATATTTAAATGATGGTTTGGATTGAATTTTCAATATAACTTTAAATTTGACGATTAAATTATAGAATTTAATCTATTGAGAGTTGAATAAAAATTTGAATCTTCAATTTTTAAGCTGAATAAAAATATTTCAAAGGCTTGTAAAATCCATATTGATAGTACTGAAGATTTTAGAAGCTTCAGAATTGAAATTGAAAGTGAATCGTTCAGTTTTGAATTAAATCGTTTGAATCGATATTTAAAAATAGCCGTCCGAGGCACAGTCTTGGAATTCGACGAAACCAGTTCCATTGGGTCCGTAATATTGAATTATTCTCGGATTTCAAAATTCGTAATTTTTGGAATTGATATGTGATCACACGACGCGTAAACACGTTGAAATTTGTATTGAAACAAATTGAATTTAAATTGAAAAATAATAATAATAATAAAATAATAATAATATATATATAATATAAAGAGTACATTACCTTACTCTTATCAGCCGAAGACGTGCCTTGATCCACGCCTTTGTTTCAGCCATAACCCACGACCGAAAATCACGTCTCTCCCTCTCCTATTTCTTCCCCCCAAATCAACAGCCAAACCGAATTCACTTCAAAAGAAAAAAAAAAAAATAATACCCAAAACAATGGCGCGCGGCAGGGAGAGGAGTTTTTCGTGGCGTTCGAAGCAGGGGCCGCGAGCTAGGGCGCGCGCTCGCGCGTGCTTGCGCGTAGAAGAGGCGACTGCGGCGGCTACTGTAGTGGTGGAGCGGCGTCGATTTTGGAGGGGGTTTGCGATTTGCTCGATGGGGTTTCGGTATCGCGCGCGCGTGAGACAGTTAGGGGTAGCGGCGATCACGGCGGCGACGTCTAGGGATTGACGAAGTCGCGTTTCAGTGGCGCGTGGGAGGGGGGCTACGCGTTTGAGATTGGCGGCGTTGTCGTGGAGGTGAACGGCACGGCACGCGATTCGAGAGGCAATGGCTGCGGCGAGGAAGTCGAGTCCTGAGTTGCTCAAAGTCAGTAAAGGTAATTCGAAATTTTTGTTTTCAATGCAGTATTTAAATTTTAGTTAATCAAATTTATTGAAATAAAAGGGATTTATTTAAATTTTAAATAGTTAGTTAATAAAATTTATTTAAATAGAAATTAAATTTGTTCGACAAAAAAATTGAATTTATAAAGAATAGTTTGAATTTAATTTTTGTTAAATCAAAGTATTAGAAAGAAATTGTTTGAAACAATTTATTAAGAAAGGATTTAATTTTTTAATTGTAACCTTTAGTTAAAATAAATTTATCAAAAGAAAAAAAAAATTAGTTCAAAATTTAATTGAAAGATAATAGGAGTTGTTTTAAATAATGAAATTAGTGAAAGATAGTTTCATTAGTTGATTTAAAATTAAATCTATTTGTTAAAACAAAATTATCAGTTAAATATAAAATTTAGTTTCAAATAAAAAAATAATAATAATAAAATTTGTAAAAGAAAAATTTGTTAATAATTCAAATCAATTGATAAAATAATTTTGTTAAGGAAATTTGTTTTTTTAAGTTAAATAAAGAAAATAATTTATTAAACAGGAATTTGGTTTAAAAGAAAACAAATTTATAAAAAAAAAAGGAAATTAAAGTTCAATGGGAAATTTCTAATTAGGATTTTTTTTTTCAAAGGGAAAAATGTAATTTAAATAAATAGTTAGTTAAGAAAGTTTATTTAAAAGAAATTTAAATTTTTAGTTAAATAAATTTAATTAAATAAAAATCAGTTTGAATTCAGATTTTTAGTTTGAAACCAGAAAATTTGTATAAATTTAAGATTAGTCAATTTAAAATTATTAATTGATAAGAAAAAGAAATTTAATTATAGGGCGAGTTAATTAAATCTAAATTTATTTTTGTGTTACTAAGGATAATTTATTAAAAGAAGAGAATTTAGTTTTAAAATTAAATTGTAATTGAATAAAATTATTAAAGAAATTGGTTTAGAACAAAACCGATGAATTAAAATTATAAAAAGAAAAATTTAATTTATTCGATTTATTCGAATATTAATAAATTGTGTAAATATTTATACAAGGTATAAATGAAGAAATCAAGTTGAATTGGAAGTGGATTGCAAACGGGAATAAAGGTGAGAACTTCTCACTCAAAAGGAATTTTGTTGTTTATTTAAATTTTAAATAGTTAAATTTAAAATTGATTGACTGTGTTGATTGAATGATTGAATGATGATTGTTATATATATATATTGGATGTGAATAGACCCTATGCGCCGTTAGTAAGCGGAGGTTATTTAGTACACACATATACCGCGATATTCCACCTCGAAGTGGAATTGGTATTATATTATATATATAGCAATATATATATATTGGCATATGTATATATTGCAGTTGATTGATTTCCCGCATTTTCTTTTTAGCGGATGAGACCCTATGCGCCGTTAGTAAGCAGATATATATTTATAAAATCCCATATACCGCGATGTTCCGTCTTGAAACGGAATGGTATTGTGCTAATGTCTGTGGATGCAGGGAAACAGGTTGGAGGGATCCAACTGGATTCCTCACAAATATTTATTGATTTTAAATATTGTGATGCTTGATTGTTTATCAAATCGATATATGATATTGAAAAATCGTGATTGACTATTGATGTGTTGCATCATCGGATCCAATTTTGAAAGTTTAAAAAATACGATTTTTATTTATAAAGGATTCTAAAGTAATTTTGAAAGTATACGTTTATAAAATATTTTTTGAATTGATTTATCACAAATAAATAAACGTTATAATTTTTATGTTATAAAAAATTACGATTTTTGAGGAATATAGTTAAAAGTGATTTTTGAGAATATGAGATTAAAAAAAAAAAATTTGATAAAATAATTTAAACTGGGATTTTTGAATCTATTATAAAAAGTTTAAAAAAGGGGATTTATGGAATTTGATTATTTTATAAATCAAAGTGATGAAATTATGAAAGACTTTGAAGATGTTTCAAAAAGAATAATATAAATTGTTTTATATTAAAAGATTTATAAATCGATATTTATAAATTAAAAACATTAGAATTTGTAAAACGAACTTTTCTAAGTGTTAAAATAAATTGAAAATGAGTTTCATAAATAGAAATGGAATTATAGAATTATAACGGTGATGTTATAAATAGAATTTTATAAGCAGTAGGTTTATAAAATTTATAAAGTTATTAAAGGAATGATTTTGGATGAATGAATGAATCTTATAAGTTATAAGATTATAAAATTTATGAAGTTTAAAGGAATGATTTTGTAAATAAATAAATTATAAGTATTTGACTTATAATATGAATTTCTAGTATATCATTGTGATATGAATTGAGATAGGTTAATAAAGAAAATTATAAAAGGAAGTTGATATAAATAGAATAGAAGTTATAAACGTTGTTTTATAAATTCAAAACGACTTATTTTGATAAGTAAATTGTTCTAATTTATTTATGGAGTTATATTCATGTTTTAGACAGTGAATAATTCCTTAAACTAAAATGAATAGAAGTGATGAAATTTATTAACATAGTATATTCACATTTTTGAATAGTGAATAATATGTTAAAGAAATTATTTAGAAGGTGATGTTTTTAAATAAAATTAAAACGATCTAACGATGTTTTACGCAACATTCGTTTTGGCCCAAATAAATATGGTTAAGTGAATGGTTTCCTTAAAGAACGAAATATATGCTTAATTTCGATTAGGTATATTAAATATTTTCTAAGTATAGAAAATAAAAAGATCTGTGAATCACTTATTTTTAATAAGTATAGAAATGTTTTCCAATGGTAAGTGAATATTTGGAATTTATCTTTTTGAAGATAAATTGAAAATGAATATTTAAAAATTAAATGGAAATCGAATATTCATAAATATTTTGGAAATGTAAATTCCTTATGGAATTTATAAATGAAAAGGAGATTTGTTTGAAAATAAATGTTGATTTATTTTTGAAGTGTGAAAACTATATATCTTATATAAAGATATTTTTGTGAAATAAATAATTTGGAAAATTATTTGGAATCTGGTGATGTTGGCATATCTATTGATAGTTCAATGACCGACTATCAATATTTACCTTTAAATAGGTATTTGTTGTGAATTGTTTGAAATTGAATGCCACACTTATTTTTTTTTTTTTTTTTTTTTAAAATAAGCGCTCACTATTCGGGTTAACCGGGAAAGGACCATGGGGTCGTATAACCCACTCCGAATATGTGATACGTCGTTGTGAATCGCATTTGAAGATCGGTGTTGAAGACCGGTATTTGCGAAAGCGATAGGATGACCTGTCGATTGTCTCTGCACTGAGTTGCAACGGTATAGAGACTCCCTAAGTGATGGGAAATCCGATCAGGATTGTGAATATCCGGATTGCAAGGACTTCTTGTAAGTGCCTTCGGTTCTGTTCGAGCCCGGAACAGACTTGTATGGATTGTATGCCTGACATTACAAGTTGAGATATAAAGCCGATTTCTTTCAAATATATTTCTGTTGGTGGCGGAGAATTTATTCTTTGCTTAACACCCTTCTTTGAGACGTACGAGCTCAAAGGTTATATAGTTGAAGTTATCAGCGATATATTCCCAGTTTGGTAATGTGACATGCTGAGTGATGCTGAAATGATCATTGTGTTGATTATTTGTGATAGGATCGTTTATTTGATCGTCTATCTTAGTGATCATTGTGTTGATCATTTGTTGACCCAAAGCATGGCTTTTGTATAAAGTATGTTTTTGTGGACGTGACTTCGTCGAGCCTCACATCCCGGAAATGGTCAAAACAGGAAAGATGCAGCAAGGTTATTAGGGGTTGCTGTAGCTCCCCTTAGGGTATGTACATTTCCTTCTGGATAGAGGTTGTATCATGGTATGGAGCCCAGATATTTAACCTATGTGGTTACTACGAGTTTATTACTTTGTGGTTGTTGGTTATCGGGATCCCGTGAAAAAAAAAAAGGTCGTTTACGATCGGGGAATGGCGTGCTCGTGTCAGTAGTTACCCAGTTAGGGGTAACCCGGCCTTGTGTTGGCAGAGTTCCGGTTTGGTTCTCGGGGATGTCTTTCCAGAGGCATTCTCATGTGGCAATGGGAAGTTCCTTGGCCTGACCATTTGTTGGAAATCCAAAGAAACAATACGTGACTTGTACGGTATTAGTTGTAGAACCTGCTATTCACTTATGGTGGTCACCACTGTTTGGATGGTAGCTATAGTAGGCATACGACAATGGTCGTATGTTGGCTAAGATTTATATTCTACTTTCGAAATGATTTCCTACACTATGCACTAGTAATAATATCAAATGTTATTTTAAATGCGTATCAAGCATCTTTGACTATCATAAGGAGAAATCTCCTCCGATTCTGCGTTTGCATTGTGTGTGTGTGCGGGAGGCCTTATGGTAGTCTCATTTTTAAAAAAAACATTGCGAATTGAGTTTAAAAATATTCCTCTTTTTGATTTTAAAGATAAATAAACTGTTTTAAGTTCTCGCACCAGTCACATGACTGACTCGGAGTTTATTGTTTTCCTTCCTAAACTCTGGGTGCCCACCAATTTCCACACGGGCAGTTAAGAGTTAGGTTTATCAGGATATTCTGGATATTCTGGAGTTGCTGGAGGCAAGCTGGATGGCATGGCGTATTACTAGTTTATATAGTATTTCTTTTTCCGCTGCATTGTTTGTATGATGTTGTACACTCTGATGATATGATGTAATGGAATGTGATGTAATGTAATAACTGATATAGTTCTTTGTCTAAAGATTATTCATTTATTATTATATGTTGTTCCGCTGCGAATTATGGGATTCTGATATTGTTCTGTTGTTCCTTTCTGTCCGTTCTATTTTCAAATTCTCTTTTTCTATTTTTTTAAAATTCTCTATTTTCTTTCTCCTTTCTTTCTATTTTAAAATTTTCTATCTTCTTTTCCCTCTATCTTCTTCTCTTCTTTTCTTCCCTTTTCTTTTCTTAAATTCTTTCTAAAACCCTAATGGTTCGGTTTTTCGGCAACGAAAAACCGCGTCGTTACAGATTTTGTGGTCTGAATTTCTGAATATATATATATATATATATATATATATATATATAAGTACGAGAGATAAATTAATACTGAATGAACGCTAAATGGAAATTTTAGCAGCAACAAGTAAAGCTTAATTATTGTTAAATTGAATGAAAATCTAATTGAGATAGTGTAAGATGTATATCTTTGTGTAAGTTGTATAAATAAAGGAGATTTAAATGTATAATTAATAATGAATTATAGAAACGGTTATTTAACCTGATTGTTGGAAAGTTAGGGGAAAAATAAATAAGGAAATAGCGTAAATTGGTTGCACTTGAATAATATATAAATTAAAGAATTTATGACAAGAATTTAAATTTCCTATGTGTTTATATATATTGGTAAAATTGTAACTATATGTGAATTTAGGTAGTAAAATAAAAGGCAGTGATGGATAACCAATTTAATGCAATACAAAGGTGATTGAAACGACTGTTGGGTTTTAATGGAGTGTATATAAATAGTGAAAATCATTATAATCTCTTAATTTAATACGATTGTTTAATTAATAGTAAAAGAATAAAATTTGAAATAGTATTAACGTAATAATAACTATAATAGATTGCAATTGTATAATGGAAGTAAATTGTTAATAAATGGATGTAAATATTAACAAATTTATGGAAATAAAATATAAATGAATGTTGGATAGAACATAAGTGAATGCAATTGGGAAGTACGTTATTTGGAGATAAATTTAAGAAAGGATAACAACCATTATAAATTTCCTAATTTATTTGTCAATGAATGTATTTGAGAATAGAGTTCTTTTATATGTTGAATAGTTATAATGTTGTTATTAAGAATAAACGTTACTTTATTAAGTATAAATATAGTAACGGAAGTATGAATAAATTTATAGAAATGTAAGACTTACTTTAAGGTAATAATTGAGTGTAGAATTTTTGAAATAGATTTAATAACAATAATTATTGTTCGTTACCTCTCTTATTTGTTGAAATCAATCTCAAATTTATTCACTAAATTATTGCAGTTAGCGTAGTTTTGGTTTTGCAATTGCAGTAGTTAATTCTTTAAGATGAGGTTAATACTAATTCTATTTTAATTGGACCAATTGTTGATATAGATTTTAGAAAGCTGGATCTATGAAAAAATTTGAGTATCAGATTCAATAATTGCATTTATTGCATAAATAAAGGGAATTTAACGTTAAATATTACGTTATTGAAATTTAAAATAGACTTTAAGAATAATGATGTGAATCATGAACCAAAGTATGTGGCATCTCTATTTTGGATAAAAGATGAGTACATAAAGGTTAAAAATTTAATAAATAGGTTTTGAGAAATTTATTTATAATTCCTTAATATAAGGAAGCGGAGAAATTTATACTGAAATTTGATAGACTTGTCAACTCTAATTCACAGCCAAACTTGTTAAATCATTTAAGTTGATTTTAATTTTATAAGCAATAAAATTTGGACAATTTTAGAATATTAATATAAGATTGGATTTTTATGATTTATTTAATTTATTTAATGAATATTAAAAATAGCCATTTTGGCCACGGACTCGGATTTCGACGAAACTAGTTTCATCGGATCCGTATCGGTGAATTATTATAGGGTTTCAAGTTTCGTATCGATCGGACCAGTCGTTTGATCGTACGGACGCGAAACGCCTTGAAATCGATTTAATTAAAATCAATTTGAAATCAATTTGGAAATTTTGTTTTCAGCATAACTTCTTCGTACGATCAAATTTGGACGTGAAACTTTTTCCATCGCGTTCAGAATATTTTAAAATACCTATTTGGATATATGGATTTAACAAATTCGCTTCCAGAGGCATAGCGGAGTTTTTGGGCCATAGTTTGTTCCGCACGTTCATTCTACGGTCTATCTACTCTATCTCTAACCCCTCTATATAAACCCAGCTATTCAGCCCTAGCCTCCGCCTATTTTTCATTTATCTGCGCGTATATTTTCTTCAAGCCTCTCTTCTTCTTCAATGGGTGCAAACCCTAGATCCAATCAATTCAAAAACAAAATGGAATTTCAGACTACTCTAAAAATTCTGAAAAAAATTATATATCGAACATCTCGACGATACGAATCAGCGTATGCTGTTTGTTTTTTTGAGATTTCGCTTCGATCAGCGGGAAATCACGGTCAAAGTTCCAATTTTCGTAACCCATATGTCAAATTGGGCGTTTTCGATTTAGGCATCAATCGAGCAATTGGTTTCTGGGTTCTGGGGAGATCGGGATGCCGAGTGTTTTGGTGGTGGTCGTGGCGCAGAAGGTTAGCCGTGGACGACGAATTTTGCGATCTAGGGCTAGAAAGGGGACGGCCGGAGGTGGCTCTAGGGGGGTTCGGACCTGGGTTATCGCGAGCGGCCGGCCGAGGCGATGAAGAGGGTGGCGTCGGTTTGGGGAATTGAGGACGGTGGTGGTCACGGTGGATGGTCAAAGGCCGAACGTGGGAGTGGGTTTCGGTCGAGTGAGTTTTGCTGGGTTCAGTATGACGCGTGAAGATGGGAGGTATTGCTGGTGACGTGGCAATAATTATTAGGTAAGTTTTGTTTTAAATTAAATTTGTTTTCAAATCGTTTAATTCAAATAACTTCTGCATACGGTGTCCGATTCACGCGAATTTTTTTGTTAGGATCGTTATTTAATTTCGGAACCAATGACGCTAGTTTGGACGAATTCTGAGACCGTCGAATTTTTGGGTTTAAATTGAATTTAAATTCAATTTAAATTCAAAAGGTGAGTGTTTTAACCCACTCACAACTTCTAGAAGCTTTTATATTTGTTAAATTAATGTTTAATATGAGTAGAAATTTATTTAGAACTGTTTGACATGTTTTATTCATCATATCTGTTTATTCGCATTTATTTAAATTAACTGTTAATTTAGTTTATTTATTGCATATTAATTGACAGTTAGAATCTATTTAATTGCATATAAACTGCTTGTTAAAAAGTTATAAAATTTATTACTGAATATAAACTGTTAATTTAATAGCGGTTAAATTTATTTTTGAATATAACTACCAGTCATTACCTGCTATATATTATCAGATATATATTGATATTGATTTATTTTTGGATGATGATGGTGATTTGGATGATGGATGATGTTGATGAATGGATGTTTTATTTTATATCATTAAACTGCAAGTCATCATGCATTTTATTTTTTCGGGATTGTGGTTTGAAATGATATACAACCGCAAAATTTTATTTTAAATTGCGGATT
This sequence comes from Allium cepa, assembly GCA_030765085.1. Taxonomy (NCBI): domain Eukaryota; kingdom Viridiplantae; phylum Streptophyta; class Magnoliopsida; order Asparagales; family Amaryllidaceae; genus Allium; species Allium cepa. The sequence continues at coordinate 670,635,117 of CM060929.1, read as the reverse complement.
GAAATGATAAATATCCGTATCACTTGACCATAGGATAGAAAATTTTATACAGGCACCGTGGTCTATATATATAAATTATTTTAAAGTGATTTTTATGGTTTGGATGAGATACGGTTATTAAAATTTAGTTTTGATATTTTATAAATATTATTCTTCCATATATATATACATATGAAAGTTAAATTTTGAATTTGAGCTTGGTATAAATCCGTTAAATAAAAATGGAAAAAAATATATTTAGGAATGGATTTGATAATTTATAATATATGTTAAGTTTGGAAGTTTTAAAGATGTGATATTATAAACTGAATTTTCCTAAATAAATCTAAAACGGAATATTCTAGTATAAAAAAATTTGAGAAAATATTTAATTACTAGAATTGGAGTTTTATTTATGGATTTGATGTGAATATTCAAGACTAAGTAATAAACCATTTAATTTGTTGAAGGAATAAATTCCAACTTTAGTTTTGAAATATTAATACCCCAAATGGATATACATATATATATAGAAATTGAAGGGGTTTTGAAACTTGAAGTGATATTTAAATTTTGGTTTAAAACTTTAAATAAAGAAATATATTTGTAAAGTAATGGGAATTTATTTTTCTTTACAAAGTAACTTTAAAGTTAAACCATTTATTCTATATACCATTGAATATCCCAACCATTTAAGTTTTAGAAGTTATGGGTTTAAAGTATAATTTCCGAAATGTTATGTTTTGAAAGTATATTTCAAATATTTGGTTTCCAGATATTATAAATTTTAAAGCAGTATGGTTTTGGAAAAGAATTATATTTGGATAAAATGATATCATATTGTTTTGGGTTTTAAAATGATATCGTATTCATAGTTTTGAAATGGAAATTTCTATTCTGGTTTTAAAGTATAATTTTTTTTTCAAAATGACCGCGGTGTTATAATAACGATGGGTTGGCAAAGAGACCGGGATCGGATATGGACATACTCTCTGTCGATACCGAAAACCACTTTGACTAACCGTGTAAGCGGTGGAGATTCCATAATGAAGTAGGTTGGTGGCGGCGTTTCCTGTAAGGTAAATACGTGGACCCGACTCCCGTGAGTTGGCATAAGGTGGCTAAAACAGGAGCGATTCTCAGGCCAATGAGGTCATTCCTTTGATCGGACCCTCCTCTTCGATATTATACTTTGATTTTGGATTGATTCAGTGGCCACTTCTATATTTTGATTTTGGGGAGTTAGTCCGAGGTGGGCGGTAACTGCGGCTACGCGTTTCCACCAGCCTGGATAGCAATTGGTATATCTACCCTGGCATTGCCTAGTTGTGCCGTGTCACCTACCATACCGAGCCTTTACTACGAGTTTCTATTTGTGTCGTACCTATGGAGTATCCTCTGGTAGCTTCCCGATCAGGAGGTATTACGGTACTGTATAGACTATTGGCATTATTTGTGTTAAGGGCTATATGGGTAACCCCTTAACGCTATTATAAAGTAAGTTTATTTTATAAATAGACACTATTATAATAGCGCAATATACTACATAGTAAATAGTTTAACGGATCCTTAGGAGATGTAAATCCCGAACATCTCTTGAGTTACTGTACTCATATTTATTTCTGTTAATTTAACTCACATAAGATCTTTTAGTCTGACTCGAGTGTTTTTGTCTTTTCAAATTCGCTCGGGTCAGTCCGAGCGTTTCAGGATCGAAGACTTTAGCTTTGGAGGACGAAGACGAAGAATCCGTATTATTATTATTTATAGTATTGCACCACACTCATACTGTTCCGCTGCATTGATTGTATTGGTATGTGTAACTCTGATATTTATTGTGTAAAGAATAACAAGTGTTTTGTAAACCATTTATGAACTGTATATTTATTATTATATTTTATCCTTCCGCTGTGAGATTCTATTTTTTTTTTATTTCTTCTCTGTTTTTCTTATTTACCCCATAACAATCCGCCCTTCCGTTATGTTTTGAATTGGCACGTGTGTCGGTTTAAAGTGTGCGAAAAGGCGGGATGTTACAGTTGGTATCAGAGCTTTGGTTTAGCGATAAACTTTGGCTCTGTGGGGATTTGACTCTTTGTAAATAGGGTAGTAATACCCTATGGAAGTCACTGAGTTTATATATATGAGAGAGCGTATTTGTTAGTGTTATAAAAGGATTTTGATATTGTGTTAATCTGTTCCGTTTTGTATTTATAAATTCTGGTTGAGGCATGGGACGATATGTCATCAACAGGGATTTCTAAACACTTAATAGGACAGACCGACATAATATTTGTTTTATATAGGTGAATGAAATAATTTTGCCTATTATATTTTCTATATATAAAAATATTTTATAAAGATATATATTTTGGTTGCTATAGATTGGGTGTTAGGTAATAAAAATATTTATAATAATTGAAGCTAAGTTGAAATTATAATGAATCAAAATGGAGATTTTTTTTAGAACTTAAGTCCGGGATTTTGAAAATCTACTTTCAAAGGATTTATGAAATATAATGATTTGGTTTATAAGTATTTTCTTATATAAATATTTAGTATAATTCGAAGGAATTGGTTTAAAGAGGATTTTGGAGAAAATAATTTTGTACTTTCCTCTCTGTCGCTGGAAAATAATTTCGGTGATGGCGGCCGCATCATCGACTTTCATTTTCGAGTTTCGAAAGGGAAAGGCCACTGTAGTAAAATTCTACTGCAAGATTTATTTTGAAATTGTCTAAAATTTTAATTGTTTTAAAATATAATTGAGATATAAAAGTTGTAGGAAACTAATTATCTATTATTTTAAAATAAATTGAAATTTGACCCGGTATTTAATTCTAAAATTTTCCATTAATTAATTGTTTAAATTATTTCAGTGAAATATAAAGTAAGAAATAAATGGATTGAAAACCTCTAATTTAGGAAAGAGAATTAATGCTAAGTTATAAAGGAAGTTAAGATTTTAACTTATAAATAATGGTAAAGATTTATTGAACAATCAAGGAATTAAAAGAATTGAGATTAAACTTGTATAAGTTCAATTGCATCTTCTTTAACATAAATAACTTACCAAATATAAAAAGTTGAAATGTTAAATAAGAGATTGGAATAGAATATTATACAAGTAGGAATTTTGGAAATTATGAAGTATTCAATGAATTGCTGTTATCAATAAGAAGTTAATGTTATAAACTTAAGTTATAAATTGAATTTTCCATAAATAAAGGTAAGTATTATGAACAAGTGATTTAAACTTAAGTAAATAAATGAAATTCTTTAATAAATAAGGATTGATGCGTAGGGTTATTAACTTAAGTATGATTGAAACACTACTACTTTAATATAATAAAAGTAGGTAATATAAATAAATGACTGTAAACCCTAGGTAATAAATTAATAAAAAGCCTTTATTTATAAGAATGGAGGTTTTAAGGTTAATAATTTAAGTGTAAGTAGAGGGTTACTGTAATTAAATATAATAGAAACGTAAACATTAAATAAAGGAATGAAATTAAGGGTAAGTTGAAATTGTAATTTATTAAACGAATATATATTTATTGAACCATTAATTAATAAAAAGGAATCGAGAAGAAACTTGTAAATTTTCACTTACATTCTTAAAACATACATAACTTACCATATAATAAAAGTTGCAATGTTAGTAAGAAAATGTAGGGGAAATCTTACAAGTGAAGCTTGAGGTAATAAAGGTATTCAATAAATTTGCTGTTATTAATGAGAATTAATCGTATAAACTTAAGTTAAATTGGAAATTTTACTATATAAGTAAAGGTAAGTAGTATAAATAGATGATATAAACTTTAGTCAATAAATTGGAATACAAATATAATGAATTTTGTAAAAAAATGGAAAATGAAAATTGTAAGAAATAAAGAAATCCCTCCATAAATGAAAGAAAGAAAATCAAACCACTGAAGCATGAAATAAATGTATAATAAGTTAATTTGGTTGTTGGTTTGAATTGTTATCGTTGATTTATGTTTATTGGGTAAGGAATTTGAAGTTGTTGGATGAATAAATAATCTATCTTTGTTCCATCTAAGACTGTTGAGTAAAGGATGCACTTGATAGTTAGTTTCATTTCATACAAATTTCAAGTTTTGAACCCAAACAACTATTTGTTTGATGGATTAAATGGTTGCTTTGTTTGTGTATGTATGCTGTTTGTAAGGATGATGGTTGTTGTACTGATTGATTGATTAATGATTGAATCCACTTAAATATTTCACTTTAAAATTAATATTTAACCTTTTTAGATTATATAAGTGAAATGCAGGTTATGGAAGCAACTGCTACGGCTTTTGGTTCCACAATAATAAGCGTATTGCCCGAAAAATAGGTACGTTTCCGGATTACGTTTTGTAACGCTATTCTATATAATTTTCCCGTATTGGGATATAATATTTTGGATAATATATGTATATATTTGTTATATTTTGATATTTTATTTTCTCTCGAGCCTTTCCGTACAAAGGAGACTCTGCCAAAATTTTCCGTAAATTTTGGACTTAGAATTTTGTTAAAAACGTTTTTCCAACTTTAATTATTTAAGTATAAAAGGATATAATGATTTTAAAACAGGTATATTTTATATAAGGTAATAAATTTAGTAAATTATTGTTTATAAATAATATTTTGAAATAAGATGTACTGTTTTTAATTCTTACTTCTCCCTTCTTTTTCCTTTTCGGGGACGAAAAGTTTTGAGTGAGGGAGAGTGTAACGACCCGTAAATTTCGACAATTAAATTATAAATTAAAAAGGATTTTGTGGTCTGAATTTCTGAAAATATATATATATATATATAAGTACGAGAGATAAATTAATACTGAATGAACGCTAAATGGAAATTTTAGCAGCAATAAGTAAAGCTTAATTATTGTTAAATTGAATGAAAATCTAATTGAGATAGTGTAAGATGTATATCTTTGTGTAAGTTGTATAAATAAAGGAGATTTAAATGTATAATTAATAATGAATTGTAGAAACGGTTATTTAACCTGATTGTTGGAAAGTTAGGGGAAAAATAAATAAGGAAATAGCGTAAATTGGTTGCACTTGAATAATATATAAATTAAAGAATTTATGACAAGAATTTAAATTTCCTATGTGTTTATATATATTGGTAAAATTGTAACTATATGTGAATTTAGGTAGTAAAATAAAAGGCAGTGATGGATAACCAATTTAATGCAATACAAAGGTGATTGAAACGACTGTTGGGTTTTAATGGAGTGTATATAAATAGTGAAAATCATTATAATCTCTTAATTTAATACGATTGTTTAATTAATACTAAAAGAATAAAATTTGAAATAGTATTAACGTAATAATAACTATAATAGATTGCAATTGTATAATGGAAGTAAATTGTTAATAAATGGATGTAAATATTAACAAATTTATGGAAATAAAATATAAATGAATGTTGGATAGAACATAAGTGAATGCAATTGGGAAGTACGTTATTTGGAGATAAATTTAAGAAAGGATAACAACCATTATAAATTTCCTAATTTATTTGTCAATGAATGTATTTGAGAATAGAGTTCTTTTATATGTTGAATAGTTATAATGTTGTTATTAAGAATAAACGTTACTTTATTAAGTATAAATATAGTAACGGAAGTATGAATAAATTTATAGAAATGTAAGACTTACTTTAAGGTAATAATTGAGTGTAGAATTTTTGAAATAGATTTAATAACAATAATTATTGTTCGTTACCTCTCTTATTTGTTGAAATCAATCTCAAATTTATTCACTAAATTATTGCAGTTAGCGTAGTTTTGGTTTTGCAATTGCAGTAGTTAATTCTTTAAGATGAGGTTAATACTAATTCTATTTTAATTGGACCAATTGTTGATATAGATTTTAGAAAGCTGGATCTATGAAAAAATTTGAGTATCAGATTCAATAATTGCATTTATTGCATAAATAAAGGGAATTTAACGTTAAATATTACGTTATTGAAATTTAAAATAGACTTTAAGAATAATGATGTGAATCATGAACCAAAGTATGTGGCATCTCTATTTTGGATAAAAGATGAGTACATAAAGGTTAAAAATTTAATAAATAGGTTTTGAGAAATTTATTTATAATTCCTTAATATAAGGAAGCGGAGAAATTTATACTGAAATTTGATAGACTTGTCAACTCTAATTCACAGCCAAACTTGTTAAATCATTTAAGTTGATTTTAATTTTATAAGCAATAAAATTTGGACAATTTTAGAATATTAATATAAGATTGGATTTTTATGATTTATTTAATTTATTTAATGAATATTAAAAATAGCCATTTTGGCCACGGACTTGGATTTCGACGAAACTAGTTTCATCGGATCCGTATCGGTGAATTATTATAGGGTTTCAAGTTTCGTATCGATCGGACCTGTCGTTTGATCGTACGGATGCGAAACGCCTTGAAATCGATTTAATTAAAATCAATTTGAAATCAATTTGGAAATTTTGTTTTCAGCATAACTTCTTCATACGATCAAATTTGGACGTGAAACTTTTTCCATCGCGTTCAGAATATTTTAAAATACCTATTTGGATATATAGATTTAACAAATTCGGTTCCAGAGGCATAGCGGAGTTTTTGGGGCATAGTTTGTTCCGCACGTTCATTCTACGGTCTATCTACTCTATCTCTAACCCCTCTATATAAACCCAGCTATTCAGCCCTAGCCTCCGCCTATTTTTCATTTATCTGCGCGTATATTTTCTTCAAGCCTCTCTTCTTCTTCAATGGGTGCAAACCCTAGATCCAATCAATTCAAAAACAAAATGGAATTTCAGACTACTCTAAAAATTCTGAAAAAAATTATATATCGAACATCTCGACGATACGAATCAGCGTATGCTGTTTGTTTTTTTGAGATTTCGCTTCGATCAGCGGGAAATCACGGTCAAAGTTCCAATTTTCGTAACCCATATGTCGAATTGGGCGTTTTCGATTTAGGCATCAATCGAGCAATTGGTTTCTGGGTTCTGGGGAGATCGGGATGCCGAGTGTTTTGGTGGTGGTCGTGGCGCAGATGGTTAGCCGTGGACGACGAATTTTGCGATCTAGGGCTAGAAAGGGGACGGCCGGAGGTGGCTCTAGGGGGTTCGGACCTGGGTTATCGCGAGCGGCCGGCCGAGGCGATGAAGAGGGTGGCGTCGGTTTGGGGAATTGAGGACGGTGGTGGTCACGGTGGATGGTCAAAGGCCGAACGTGGGAGTGGGTTTCGGTCGAGTGAGTTTTGCTGGGTTCGGTATGACGCGTGAAGATGGGAGGTATTGCTGGTGACGTGGCAATAATTATTTAGGTAAGTTTTGTTTTAAATTAAATTTGTTTTCAAATCGTTTAATTCAAATAACTTCTGCATACGGTGTCCGATTCACGCGAATTTTTGTTTGTTAGGATCGTTATTTAATTTCGGATCCAATGACGCTAGTTTGGACGAATTCTGAGACCGTCGAATTTTTGGGTTTAAATTGAATTTAAATTCAATTTAAATTCAAAAGGTGAGTGTTTTAACCCACTCACAACTTTTAGAAGCTTTTATGTTTGTTAAATTAATGTTTGATATGAGTAGAAATTTATTTAGAACTGTTTGACATGTTTTATTCATCATATCTGTTTATTCGCATTTATTTAAATTAACTGTTAATTTAGTTTATTTATTGCATATTAATTGACAGTTAGAATCTATTTAATTGCATATAAACTGCTTGTTAAAAGGTTATAAAATTTATTACTGAATATAAACTGTTAATTTAATAGTGGTTAAATTTATTTTTGAATATAACTGCCAGTCATTACCTGCTATATATTATCAGATATATATTGATATTGATTTATTTTTGGATGATGATGGTGATTTGGATGATGGATGATGTTGATGAATGGATGTTTTATTTTATATCATTAAACTGCAAGTCATCATGCATTTTATTTTTTTGGGATTATGGTTTGAAATGATATACAACCGTAAAATTTTATTTTAAATTGCGGATTGAAATGATAAATATCCGTATCACTTGACCATAGGATAGAAAATTTTATACAGGCACCGTGGTCTATATATATAAATTATTTTAAAGTGATATTTATGGTTTGGATGAGATACGGTTATTAAAATTTAGTTTTGATATTTTATAAATATTATTCTTCCATATATATATATACATATGAAAGTTAAATTTTGAATTTGAGCTTGGTATAAATCCGTTAAATAAAAATGGAAAAAAAATATATATTTAGGAATGGATTTGATAATTTATAATATATGTTAAGTTTGGAAGTTTTAAAGATGTGATATTTATAAACTGAATTTTCGTAAATAAATCTAAAAAGGAATATTCTAGTATAAAAAAATTTGAGAAAATATTTAATTACTAGAATTGGAGTTTTATTTATGGATTTGATGTGAATATTCAAGACTAAGTAATAAACCATTTAATTTGTTGAAGGAATAAATTCCAACTTTAGTTTTGAAATATTAATACCCCAAATGGATATACATATATATATATAGAAATTGAAGGGGTTTTGGAACTTGAAGTGATATTTAAATTTTGGTTTAAAACTTTAAATAAAGAAATATATTTGTAAAGTCATGGGAATTTATTTTTCTTTACAAAGTAACTTTAAAGTTAAAACATTTATTCTATATACCGTTGAATATCCCAACCATTTAAGTTTTAGAAGTTATGGGTTTAAAGTATAATTTCCGAAATATTATGTTTTGAAAGTATATTTCAAATATTTGGTTTTCAGATATTATAAATTTTAAAGCAGTATGGTTTTGGAAAAGAATTATATTTGGATAAAATGATATCATATTGTTTTGGGTTTTAAAATGATATCGTATTCATAGTTTTGAAATGGAAATTTCTATTCTGGTTTTAAAGTATAATTTTTTTTTCAAAATGGCCGCGGTGTTATAATAACGATGGGTTGGCAAAGAGACCGGGATCGGATATGGACATACTCTCTGTCGATACCGAAAACCACTTTGACTAACCGTGTACGCGGTGGAGATTCCATAATGAAGTAGGTTGGTGGCGGCGTTTCCTGTAAGGTAAATACGTGGACCCGACTCCCGTGAGTTGGCATAAGGTGGCTAAAACAGGAGCGATTCTCAGGCCAATGAGGTCATTCCTTTGATCGGACCCTCCTCTTCGATATTATACTTTGATTTTGGATTGATTCAGTGGCCACTTCTATATTTTGATTTTGGGGAGTTAGTCCGAGGTGGGCGGTAACTGCGGCTACGCGTTTCCACCAGCCTGGATAGCAATTGGTATATCTACCCTGGCATTGCCTAGTTGTGCCGTGTCACCTACCATACCGAGCCTTTACTACGAGTTTCTATTTGTGTCGTACCTATGGAGTATCCTCTGGTAGCTTCCCGATCAGGAGGTATTACGGTACTGTATAGACTATTGGCATTATTTGTGTTAAGGGCTATATGGGTAACCCCTTAACGCTATTATAAAGTAAGTTTATTTTATAAATAGACACTATTATAATAGCACAATATACTACATAGTAAATAGTTTAACGGATCCTTAGGAGATGTAAATCCCGAACATCTCTTGAGTTACTGTACTCATATTTATTTCTGTTAATTTAACTCACATAAGATCTTTTAGTCTGACTCGAGTGTTTTTGTCTTTTCAAATTCGCTCGGGTCAGTCCGAGCGTTTCAGGATCGAAGACTTTAGCTTTGGAGGACGAAGACGAAGAATCCGTATTATTATTATTATTATTTATAGTATTGCACCACACTCATACTGTTCCGCTGCATTGATTGTATTGGTATGTGTAACTCTGATATTTATTGTGTAAAGAATAACAAGTGTTTTGTAAACCATTTATGAACTGTATATTTATTATTATATTTTATCCTTCCGCTGTGAGATTCTATTTTGTTTTTGTTTCTTCTCTGTTTTTCTTATTTACCCCATAACAATCCGCCCTTCCGTTATGTTTTGAATTGGCACGTGTGTCGGTTTAAAGTGTGCGAAAAGGTGGGATGTTACAATCGTCCTAAGTCTTTCTTAGGAGTCGTGCTTTAGGATTTAATTCGAGTCTTCATACCGATTCATCCTATTTTCCTTATGATTCCTTGTTTATCTATCAAGATTGTTGATATTCAATTTGGTGAATAATCTTCTTCTTGTTCTTCTTTCTTTCTAAAGGAAGAGAAATATCTAGACCGGGCCGCCCCAGAGCCGTACCATCTAGCACTCCACCCCAGGATGGAGTTTTTATGACTGCTCAACAGCTTCTTGATTTAGTGACGAATGCTCAAGCAGCTGGAGCTAACCCGGAACCTACTCACCCAAAGTCGGGATTTGCACGCTTGTGCAGCGATTACACTAATTTGGGTGGGGAGCCATTCAAAGGTTCCGAAACTGTTATTGAAGTACAGGCTTGGCTAAGGTCATGCGATTGAATATTTTCTCGCATGAATCTTATTGACCTTCACCGAGTTCAGGTGGCCTCTAGTATGCTCCGAGAAAGAGCATTGGACTGGTACGAGCTTCTTATTTCTGAGATTAATGAAGCGGATCTCACCTGGGAGCAATTCCGGGAACGCTTCGAGTTGAAATTTGTACCAGAACCAGAGTAAGTGACATTGGTTCGACGATTTATAGACCTTGTTCAAGGTGAGTCCTCCGTGACTGATTACGTCGCCTCCTTCGAGTCGCTTTCCAAATATGGGGTTGAATACATCAACACCCCTTTAAAGAAGAACCAGAGGTTCGTCTATGGCTTAAACAAAAGTCTCAAGATGCCATTACTTCTAAAATTAGAAGTTTCTTTCGACCAACTTGTTGATATCGCTCTTCGTCTTGAAGAGGCGGATAGGGAGAATGATGTTGAAGCGGTGGGTTCCAAACCAAACTTCAACAACAAGAAGAGGCCAAACAAATTCAAAGGCCCTTATCCCAATAAGAAAGGGAGGCAAGCAACTCCTGTTGAAAAGACCTTTTCCTCTACTTAAGGGAAATGCTATAATTATGGTTCGAAAGACCATTTTGCGAACAAGTGTTCAAAGCCTCGTACTTGTCGCTATTGCAAAATCCCGGACCATTATATGCATGTATGTCCCAAAATTCAAAATAGAAAGGAGGGAAAGCTTAATATTGCTCAAGCCCCTGGCAACACATCTCGTGGCCAAGGTATTTCTCATTCTATTCTGGATGGAATTATTTTATTTCGTGATCATCCTATTCGAATTCTTTTTGATACGGGTGCGTCCCATTCTTTTATATCAAAAGAACTTGTTGATACTTTTTCTTTGGATGTTTTGTGTTTAATGACTTCTTTGAGAATTGCGAATCCGGTTGGTGGATCCGCGACAATCAGTTTATTGTGTAAACATGTCGAGATTATTTTGTGTGATTTTTCTTTCCGAGCCGATTTGCATGTCATGCGTTATTTAGGCTTTAGAATGATTTTGGGAATGGATTGGCTTAACCGTTATGAAGCTCATATCCTATGTCCTGAGCGGACTATTCATCTTCGACATCCTCAATCTGTTAAGCAGATTTCTATTAATCTTAAAGATTCAGATTCCAGCTTGGTTGCATCTTTATATTCTTTAAATCCTCATGATGACGATGATGATGATGAGGGTGATATTATTTCTCTTATTCACGTCGTTCATGAATTTTCCGACATATTCGAGCCCGTTTCAGGATTACCACCTAAGCGAGCAATTGAGTTCAGAATTAATCTTATTCCTGGAGCTCAACCTATCACTCGTCCTCCGTATCGTATGTCCAATAAAGAAAACGAGGAGATGCGTAAATAATTGTCCGAATTGGAGACGAAGCAATTTATTCGCTCTAGTTCCTCTCCTTGGGGAGCTTCGGCTATTTTCGTGAAGAAATCCGATGGTACACTTAGGCTTTGCGTTGACTACCGCAAGCTTAATGATCTTACTATCAAAAATAAATATCCTTTACCTCGGATTGATGATCTATTCGATCAACTTAGTGGTGCTAGAGTCTTTTCACTATTGGACTTGGCTACCGGTTTCCATCAGCTTCGTATTGCGGAGGATAGCATTCCTTTGACATCGTTCCGTACTCGTTATGGATCTTATGAATGGCTTGTTATGCCATTTGGTCTAACGAATGCTCCGGCTTATTTCGTTGACCTTATGAATAGAGTTTTCAAAGACTTCCTCGACCGGTTTGTTCTCATCTTTATCGATGATATTCTTGTGTATTCTAAAACCGAGGAGGAGCATGAAAAACATCTTCGGATTGTGTTGGAAACTCTTAGGAGTAATCAATTAAAAGCAAAATTTTCTAAATGCCACTTTTGGCAATCTCGTGTGAAGTTTCTCGGTCATATTATTTCCGAATCCGGAATTTCCGTGGATCCTTCAAAGATTGAAGAGATTCGTAGTTTTCTCGGATTGGCGGGCTATTACCGTCGTTTTATCAAAGACTTTTCTAAGATTGCCGTGCCTCTCACTAGCTTGACGAAGAAAGGTGTTAAATACATTTGGTCGGACAAATGTGAAGCTTCTTTTCAGAAATTAAAAGAACTTCTTTCTGATGCTCCTATTCTTGTTATTCCCGAGGGGAATCAAGATTTCGTTGTTTATACCAATGCTAGTCGCGTTGGTTTGGGTGCCGTTCTTATGCAAAGAGAACGTGTTATTGCTTATGCTTTTAGGCAATTGAAGCCTGCTGAGACTAGATATGCCACTCATGATTTAGAGCTCGCGGCTATTGTTTTCGCCCTTCGTATTTGGCGTCATTATCTTTTAGGAGAGAAATTTGTTCTTTATACCGATCATAAGTCCTTGAAGTATTTATTCTCTCAAAAGGAACTTAATTTGCGTCAACAGCGTTGTCTCGAATTTCTGGCACCATATAATCTTGATATCCTTTATACTCCCGGAAAGGGAAATAACGTTGCGGATGCACTTAGTCGAAAGCAACAAGCGGTTGTTTCTATGATGATATCTGAATGGAACGATCTCGAGATTTTATCCACTTGTGAAATTCGAGACCGTGTTACCGATTTGTGTTCATCTCTTGTTTTATGTAGCCTTGAGGCTCATCCTTCTCTTTTAGACCGCATTCTTGAAGCTCAAGGATTGGATCCTGAATTGGCTCTTCTTGGCCAAAATATTAAGGATAAAATTGATATTGAAGGTTTGAAAGACTTTGATATCGATTCTCGTGGCGGCATTCGGAGATTTGGTAGACTTATCGTGCCAAATATTAGTGATCTTCGTAAGGATGTTTTAGAAGATTCTCATCGTTCTAAATTTACCATTCATCCCGGAAGTAGTAAAATGTACGCGGATATGAAGCGACTTTATTATTGGGAGGGAATGAAACTTGACATCGCTAACTTCGTTAAGCGTTGCATGACTTGCCAACTCGTTAAGGCCGAACATCAAAGGCCCGGTGGGTTATTGCAACCTTTAGAAATTCCAATTTGGAAGTGGGACCAAATTTCCATGGATTTTATAGATGGCCTTCCCCGTTCTCGTTCGGGTCATGATAGCTTATGGGTGATTGTTGATAGACTTACTAAATCTGCCCATTTTATTCCCGTTTGGTCTAACCGAACCGTTCCTCTTTTGGCCAAGCTCTTTGTTAAAGAGATTGTTAAATTACATGGAGTTCCTACTTCTATTGTTAGCGATCGAGATCCATTGTTTACTAGTGGATTTTGGAAGAGTCTTCAAAAAGCTTTGGGAACGAAGCTTAATTTTTGCAGCGCTTATCAGCCTCAGTCCGATGGACAAACAGAGCGTGTGAATCAAACTCTTGAAGATCTTCTTCGTGCGTGTGTTCTTGATTTTGGTGGAAGTTGGGAAGATTATATTTCACTTGTTGAATTTTCCTATAATAATAGCTTCCAATCTAGTATTGGTATGGCACCTTTCGAGGCACTCTATGGAAGGCCATGCCGATCTCCTTCTTGTTGGCTTGAGGCCGGTGAGAAGCTGGTTTTAGGTCCAGATTTTATTCGTGATTCCACAGAAAAGATTGACCTTATTCGTCATAGGATGAAAGAAGCCCAGAGTAGACAAAGATCCTATGCCGATAACCGGAGAAGGAAGTTAGAATTTTCTGTGGGAGATTTTGTGTTTGTTCGTGTTTCACCTATGAAATGTGTTGTACGTTTCAGTCGATCGGGAAAATTGGCGCCTCGATATATTGGGCCATTTTCTATCACTGAACGTATTGGTTCCATGGCTTATCGCCTATCATTACCGGCTCAGTTTTCTGCTATTCATGACGTGTTTCACGTTTCTCAATTACAGAAATGCTTTCGAGATTCCGATTCTATTCTTGAGCCCGGTGTTGTGGAAGAGATTGAAGTTTCGCCTAATTTAACTTATGAGCAACATCCTATTCGTATCATTGCTTCAGAAGTCAAACGACTTCGAAATAAAGATGTTCCGCTTGTTAAAGTTAAATGGTCTTCAAATCCTAAGGATTGTTCTTGGGAGTCTAGGGAATTCATCGAGCGATCACATCCGGACTTACTTTCCCATGCTCTTTAAGGTGAACCTTTTATTTCAAATTTCTTTTGTGTTGAATATGATTTTATGGTTGTTACTTTATGTTCTCTTCTTAAATATTGCGAGGACGCAATTTCTTTAAGGAGGGGAGTCTGTAACAACCCGCATATTTGTCGATTTTATATTTAAATATTTTATTTAAATATTTTATCGATACTCGGAATTTAGTTCGAAAAGCTACTTTTTGCATACGGTCGAATTAGGACTCGGTACCACTCCCATTGAGTTTAAAATGCTGTTTGCGACCTTTTTGAGTATAAGCTTCGATATGTTTGGAGAAAGTTGATTTTTGCTACTTTTTCACTTTGGGTTTGGGTTTGGGCTCAGCCCTATGTTTAACTTATACTCAAATCTGAGCCACTCCTCCCCATTCACCCTCACTTTCTCCTCTTTTCAGTTTTAAAGCAACAATGGTGGAAGAGATGGGAAATTAAAACTCCAAAACCCTAGTTTTCTCTTGCAAATCAAGTTCTAGCTCCAAACTAATAGAAGAACTCATTGGTAAGCTTCTCTTCTTCTTCTCCAACTCAATCTCTTATCAATTTCAGAAATTCCTAAACCTAACTTTGGGGATGTTCTTCTTTTAAAGCTTAGAATCAAGCTTCTTGAGTTGCATTTGAAGAGTGGTTGATTCTCCTTTTCTTTCAAGCATCTTCTTCAAAATCGTTTGGGTTCAAAGGTGAGATTTTTATCTCACATCTATGTCTATGATTATCTTCGATTATTAGGAATAAATTCCTAACACATATTCATGTGTATTTGATTTTGATTTGGATAGGTTTTGTGAACATTCCAAATTTTTAGTGTTTTGAGTTCAAATCTTCAAAAATCATAGCTTTGTTGTTTGAACTTGTTTTTGGTGATGCATCGAAGAACTTATAGGGCCGGGTAGTCGATTTGCATAAACCCCTAGTGACCGTGCTCGCTCGATTGCATTTTGAAGAGGATTGCATCTTCATTTTATAGGCTGGAAAACAGCCTTGATGCCAGTCAGTCGACTGGACCTTTGAGTCAGTCGACTGGCTATAGCACATAGGCATTCCGAAGGCAACCAACAGAGGCTCGGGTCCTCTGTTTTCCCTGCAATCAGTCGACTGAATTTTTAGGTCAGTCGACTGACTGTAGGAAATTATTTTTTCATGCCTCTGGTCCAGTCGACCGGACCTTTTAGTCAGTCGACTGACCTGCACCTATTTGCCTAATTGTGCCTATTTGTGCATATTTTTGCTTGGTTTCCAAATTCCATCGATTCGTGTTATTTCCCACTTGTTGTTGCTACGACTTTAATGACTTCTATTCTTGGAATTTTTGGGAATACCCATTTTGATGGATTCAGATCGATTTCTTGGATTTTTATTCACGTCTTTGAATGTGAATTTTGGCGGTTGATTGTTCTACAATCATTTTTGTGTTTTGTCACTTTAAAAATATAAAGGTTTCAATACTAGTAGTAAATATCAAAACTCTTTCCTCAAACGATTTCAATTCTATTTTAATACCAAATTCGTTTATAAAACCGTTTTCCAATCTATTAGTATATACAAACCTTTACCTCACTCGTATGAGAAATCTAATTAAATGGCTTAGTAAAACAAGTGGTATGAAACGCTTGCGTTTACTTCGCTGGTTAATTCTTGGACTTGTTCGATTGAATCTCTTGTGACAATTTTCTAGTGGAGACCTATAATTTGTTCGTAAATATTTAAGTTAAGCTAGTGGTTATGGGACATGAAGCTAAGCTCATATATTTACTAGCTTGATGTGATTGACACTTCTTGATGATCAGGACGATCATTTTTGTGATTTAGACTAGCAATGTGCGATGTCTCTTTGTCTACGAGGGAGACTAAACCCCGTTTGTATGAGTTTCAACTCACATATGTGGGGTAGCGCCCCATGGTCTTCGGGCCGTTCGTGTGTCAAAAATTAATGGCTAGCTACCATGAGATAGCGTCTCGTTCGTGTGATACATATGTTGGTGAGTTTTCATGCTCCCATTCGTGTGATAGGCCTCCCCCTATTTTGTGTGATTTCTGGATTTCATGTGTCGAACTCTGGAATTTTCTTCTTCACCTATTTTCGTGATTTCCGTTGATATGATTTATCAATTTTTGTGCATAGGTGAATTCGTGTGTCATTGACTGGATTTCTTGAGATGATTTCTAGAATTTGTGCTTCACCAATTTTCGTGATTTCCATTGATAAGTTTTATCAATATTTGTGCATTGGTGAATTCGTGTGTCATTGACTTTTGTGATTGACATTGATATATTCGTCAATAAATGTGGTTTGATGAATGAAATAAGGAGTATGACATTTCTTTGATTCTTGTGTAGATTTTGTGACATTGATTAATCCCTTGATGATTTTCAACTACTTATATATATCACAACTTGGTATTGTGATTATTATGTGTTTAGTCATATCTCTTACTCTATATCATTTCATCTGATATTTATAGTTAGACTGATCCGTTTATTATTTTCTTATTAAATAATACTCGGGTCAGACCGAGATGTTACAGGTGCTTCTGCTTGACTTCTCCCCAGGGATTCATTACTCTGACTTTTGGAAAACTACTTAGATTAGTAGTTTATTTTGTAGTATACACTTGAGATATAGACTTATAGTTGTATTCTTTTGTATAGCACGTGTTGCTATTCTTTTGTATTATTGTGGATCTTTTTGACCACTACTCTGATATACACTTTCATGTGTTAGTTATTTATTCATATCTTCTTCCGCCTTTGTGATATGAATTATCTGTGACTGATTTGTGTTATGCTTATTTCTATATTTGTTTCCGAAGATTATTATAGCCACTGTGTAGTAGCTTTGTGTTTGTATCGGTATGTCGGGTTTCCTCTTGAGATAAAATGCATGTTATACTATCTGACATATCGGTGCTCGCGCAAAGCAATTATACAGATGGTCGCTCCTCAACAGCCTTATTCTCCGTGCTAGTTGACAGCATTCACCGTAATGTCCTTGGCTAGCGTGGGTATAGAGGAGGGGCGTCACAAAAGACCACTGTAGTAGTTTATTGTAGATTTATTTTGATAAACAAGAATAAATTTCAAATTGTTTTAAATATAACTGGATATATAAGTTGTAAGTATATCATCTATCTAGTATTTTTAAATAATTTGAAATGGAACCCGGTATTTAGTTCTTAAATTCCTATAAATTTGAGGTTTTAATTATTGAAATGAAAAGGAATTTAACTATTTAATAATTGGAACTTCTAAATGAAAACAAGAAATTAGATGTTAGGTTATAAATAAAATATACAAGGAATTTGAAATTTGTAAGCTGTAAGTAAAAGAATGACAATATGAAAGATACGATTATTGAATATTTTGCCAATTAAAAGAAATAAGATAAACTTGTGTAACTTTCAATTACATCTTTAAAAGCATATATATAACTTACCAAGTATTAAAAGTTGTAATATTTAATAAGAGAATGTAATGGAAAATGTACAAATATGATTTATGTAAGGAAATTTGTCAATGAATTGCTTTTATAAATAAGAATTGATGTTATAGTGTTATAAACTTAAGTTATAATTGAAATATTACTATAATAAAATGAGATAGAAAGCAAGTATTATAAGTAAAAAAAATTAAACTTAAATAAATGAATTGATATGCTAAGAAATTAAATTGAACCTGAATACTATCAATAAATGGATTATAAACTTAAGTTAATGTATGAAGCCATTAATAAATAAAGGCAATGAATTTAAATCAAAAACAAGAAACTTAAGAATGAATTTATTCACTACTGAGTATTAAGGTCTAATTGAAATCAAGTATATAAATTAACTAATGCAAACTAAATTGGTAATAAAATGTATGAAATACTTGAATAATAAATTCAATGATTAGTATAAACAATTGAATAGAATAACTTCTGCGAGAAATGAATATAAAGTAATAAAAAGAAATTGACATGATATGAACAAATGAAAATGAATTTTGTAAGTAATAAATGAAAATAAAGGAAATAAACACTGAATGAATGAATGGGAATAAAATTTTGTAAGAAATAAATGTAAAATTAAAAAATGTAATCACTAAGTGAAAAAAAGAAATGATCAACTGATCTTGTGAAAGGAAATTAATAAGAATAAATTTAAATAATGTTAGAAGTTTGTTTGGTTATAGATTGTTTGGGAAATGATACTTCTAATTGTTTGGATGTATGAATAATCTATTGAGTTTTATCTAAGACTATTGAGTAAACGATATGCTTAGTAGTTGTTTGTCACTACATGTGATTAAAAGTGTCTTAACCCCAACAAACTATTTGTTTTGGTTGATATGGATGGATAATTGATTGTATTAATTTCATATGATGATTGTATCCTATGGTTGCAATTGACGGTTGTTTTATATTGATTTGTTTGTTAGTGGTTGAAGCAACTTCAAATATTTCATTTTATATAATAATTAACTTCTTTTGGATTATATAAGTGAAATGCATGTTATGGAAGCAATTGCTACTATCTTGGTTTCATAAAATAAGCGTTAATTGCCCGACAAATAGGCACGTTCTCGGATTACGGTTTTATAGCATTATTATATTATTTTTCCCGTGTTGTGATATATTATTTTGGAAAATATATGTTATATATTGTTATATTAGATATTATAATTTCTCCCATACCTCTTCGTACAAAGGAGACTCTGCCGAAATTTTTCAAAAATTGTAGACTTAGAAAATTTTATGAAAAATGTTTTTCAAAATTTATTAGTTTGAGTATAAAAGGATTTAATGGTTATAAATTGGTATATTTTATTTAATTTATTTAATTGTTAAATTTATTTGTTAATACATTTAATATTTTGAATAAAATATATTGATTTAATTCCTTCTCTTCCTTCTTTTTTCTTTTCGGGGACGAAAAGTTTTGAGTTGGGGAGAGTGTAACGAATTGTAAGATAATTAATTTGTTAATTTAATAGGATTTTGGTAAATAAATTTGGAAGAAATAAAAACTTTGTAATTTAATAATGGAATGAATACTAAAAAGACGTAACAAATGATAATTAAAGCCAATAATTAACAATTTGAATGAAATTACAATTAATTGAAATAATATAAAAGTTATGTTTGGTTATAAGTTGAATAGGAGGAACAAATGTAAATAGTTAATTTACAAATGAATAATGTATTGTTAATGGTTATGAATGAAATAATAATTAGAATTAAATGTAATAAAGTTAATATAAGTTGACTACGAATAACTTGAATGAAATTCCAAACAACTGAAAGAGTTAAAGAGTTATAAGTGGCATAGGTTGTAAATAAATTTTAGTAATATATGCATTAATTGATAATTGAAATAAGAAGAAATTGATAATGTGAAGGATGTATTAATTAATTACATAAGGTGCAATGAATAGGAATTGAATGGAATTTGAATTATATAGGTTGTTGTAACATTTGTTTGTGAATATTGACTTCATAAGTGTATTTAAAAGTTATAGTAACAGTTGTAAGTCAATATTTAATTGGTCTATTAATCTAGTTGTAAAATGTTACATTTAGGTACAAAATTTAAATATAAGTAAATAAATATAAGTGTTGTATGAATAAATGAATCAGTATATAATTAATGGTAATTGAACAAATTCAGTATTATGTAAGCAATTATGATACTTAGTTGGAAATGATAAACTTAAGTGTAATATAAAGTTAATAGTAACAATTATTGCAAGTTACCTATTTATTTAGGCTGCTAAATTAAAATAGAAAATCAATTAGAATTTAATGAACTTTAATGTTATATTTATGAGAATTACCGCAATAACTGAAGGTGTGAATGCAATAAAATAAATAGAAATGTAAATTTATTTATAAAGTAATAATTGATAGAAGAATGGAACTAAGTTAAAATAATTAATTGGGTTTAAATTCTTAATTACTATGTGTAATTGACAAAAATTACACATTTTAAAATATAGTCACTAATACAAATTTAAGATGTAAATAGGGGTATATTTATGTAATGAAATATAAGCAAATGATTATTATGTTATGGGGAAATAATTGATTGAATATAAAGTATGAAATCAAATCAAAATAATTCATTGGAGTTAAATTTTAATTAATTGGATTAATTGCAGTTGCAAATTGAACACTATAATTATTGAAATGATTAGCATTGAAATGAATATGTAAATTTACTTTTATTTATTATGAATATCCAAACAAATAAAAATGATGAAAATTATTAGTTAATAAATATTGGATTGAAAAAGTGATCTAATTAATATCATATTATTTATTTAATTAACTAGAAAATAACCATTTTGGCCACTGACTCAAATTTCGACGATACCAGTTTCATCGGATCCAGAACAATGAATTATTGTAGGATTTCAAGTTTCATAACGATTGGCCTTGTCATTTGATCATACGAGCTTGAAATGCCTAGAAATCAATTAAATTGAAATCAATTTAAATCAATTTGAAATAAGATGATTTTGGTATAACTTCTTCATACAATGAAATTAGGACTTGAAAACCATTCCATTGGGTTTAAAATATTTGAAAACATCTATTTTGATATATGGGTTGACCCTTTTGCGTTCCGAAAGCCGAACGGGCTTTTCGGGCCATTTATCGTTCAACGTGTAGATCAATCATATCCATTCATTCTAATTTTCAAATCTACCTATAAATACCTCGTTATAAACCCTAGTTATTTCTTATTCCTTATTTCTGTATGTACAATTCCATTTTTTCTTCTTCATTTCAATGGTAGACAAAACCAAATTCCAGTTCAATTTCAAATCAGATTCCAAATCAAAAAATAACTCAAACTCCTCAAACTACATCGAATTATATATCGATTGAAAGCAATCGAAGAGCGCAAGTCAGTTATGTGATTCGTCTTTCGATCGGGGTTGCTATGTGGTTGGATTTTGCTAGATTATTTTTAGCCATCGATTTTTTGGTTGATCAACAGCCACGACTCGTCGAGCCATGGGTACAGTTGTGTAGAGATTGTCGATGGGTGTTCATCCGAGTAGTTGGTTGGGGAAGTTGGTGGTCAGATTGTTGGCAATTTGTGGATTAGGGTTTCGGTAACCAAGTGTTTTGGCGACAGCGGCTGGCACATGGGGGGAATGGAGGCCAGGCGGAGGTGCGCCCTTGTCAGGCGAGTGCGGCTGGGTGCGTGATTGAAGCGCTAGCGGCGTACGGCGGCGAGGATTCTAGGTCAACACCGGAGTCGTGTTCATGAATTTGGGTTCGAATAGTTAGGGTTAGCTGTTGAGGATGGGGACGTGGCAGGTGAGGATTGATTACTAGTTTACCCTTTAATTTGTTTTAATTTAATTTAAATTCTGAATGTTCTAACGCGCGTAACTTTCACATACGAGGTCTGTTTCAAGCACGGTTTCTTCCTTTGGGATCATATCGAAATTTGTGACATTTTGACGTTTGTTTGGATGAATTCTGACACCGTTTGAATTTTGATTTTAAATTGGATTAAAGTTCAATTTAAATTCAAAAGGTGAGCGTTTTAACCCACTCACAACTTCTAAAATTTCTTATATTTATTAAATTCAATTTATGATGTGATTAGAAATTAATTTATGGCTGTTTGTTATATTTTGAATCATTGTCTCAGTTAATTCGAATTTATTACTAGTAAATCGTTATTTAATTTATTATTGAATATATATTGCCAGTTAAATACTTTTTATTGATCATTTGTTTTATACTGATATTTATTGATTAGTTTAGATGATGATTGTGATGGATGTTTGACTGTTGATATTGAATGAATGGATGTCAAATTTTATATTGTTATAAACTGCAAGTTTGTTATGGATTTTTATTTCATTCGGGATTGCGGTTTGAAATGATATATAACCATAAAATTTTAAATTGCGGATTGAAATGATAAATATCCATATCACTTGACCCTAGGGTAGAGAATTATATACGGACATCGGATTGGTTAAATTAAATGATTTTAAAATCCTTAAATTTTTTGAAGGGAATTAAATGATATTTTGAAGTAAAATTTGATTTGTATAAATTGAAGTATTTTGGAAAATCAAGTTTTGTATTGAAATGTGAATTGGCTTAAAAGGAATTGTTTTAAGAAATTAAATTGAAATGTTCTGATTTTGTTGAAATGAAACAAATAGTTTTAAATTGATATAAATTCCAAATTCATGCTTTTCAAATATAAACCATTTTAAATTATATTATTTTTAAGTTTTTTAGATTTAAAAACTATATTAACCTATATTAACTATATTAAATCAATTTAACCTACTTTAAACCAATTAATTTATTTTAATTTATATTAAGTCTAATTAATCTATTTTAAAGTATTTAGTCTATTTTAATTTTATTTAATCCATCTAACTATTTTAAATCTATATTTACTATTCTAGAGTATTTTGACTATTGAAAATTTATTCAAACCATTTATAACTATTTTAACTATTTATGACCATTTAAACTATTTTCTAAATTTTCAGACTAATAAAAAGGGAAGTGCTTATATTCAAAATTCATCGGTTTAAAAGCAAAAATGATGAAATGGCCTAAGTTGGGATTTAAATGTATAATAAATTGAAAATGACGATTTTGAAGTAAGGATTTAACCTGTTTTGAAAATATGTTTTTGGAAGAAATTATGATTTGAAAGTGAATATGATTTCAAAGTGAATATGATTTCGAAAGTATTATGATTTGAGAAGATGATACATTTATATAAATTGTGAATTGACCTTTGAAATGTAAAAGAACCATGCGGTGTGTAATAAGAGTTTGGTTGTTAAGGAGACCGGGATCGGATATTGTCGTACTCTCTACCAATACCAAAAACCACTTTAACAACTATGTACGTGGTGGAGATTCCAGAAATGAAGTAGGATGGTTTAGCGAACGATTCCTGTATAAGGTATGACGTGACCCTGACTTCCGTGAGTCAGCTTAGATGTGACTAAAATTAGGAGCTACGCCGGACCAAGTGAGGTCATTCCTCCTATCAGACACACTTTTCGATATTATATTCTGATTTGTGATTGTTTTAGTGACCATCCTTCAATTTTGATCTGGGAGTGTGTTTCAAGGTGGGTGGTAGTAGCTGCTATGCGTTACTACCAGCCCGGATCTGCAAAAGGTATATCTACCCTGGCATTTCCTCGTGTGCCGTGTTCACATGCCCTAGCGCGCCTTCCACGAGTTTGTTTTGTACCATACCTATGGAGTGCCCTCTGATTGCCCTCCAGTTTACAGAGGAATTGTGGTACTGTATAAATTATGGGAATATACAAAAATGTGTTAAGGGGGATGTGGGTAACGCCTTAACGCTATTTTAATACTTTACTATAGACACTATTATAATAGCGTATTGTACAACATAGTAGATAGTTTAACGGATCCTTAGGAGATGTGAATCCCGAACATCTCTTAAGTTAATGCATTGACATTAGACACTGGATAGGAGATGTCAAACCCCGTAAACATCTCTGACGCCATTCCATTCATATTTATTTCCATTGATTTAACTTACATAAGATCTTTTAGTTTTGACTTGAGTGTTTTGTCTTTTAAATTCGCTCGGGTTAGCGTGAGGATTTCAGGATTTGAAGACCTTATTTCTGAAGGACGAAGATGAAGATTTTATTATTATTATTTATTATAATTCATCGCATCATGTATTCCGCTGCATTATTTATTATTCTCTGGTATGTGTAACTCTGATCGATGTTGTTTAAATATAATCAAATGTTTTGTAAACAGCTTCATGAACTGTTATTTGAATATTATATTTTGTCATTCCGCTGCGAGATTCTGTTTTTTTTCTTTCTCTTCTTTTTTTATTCACCCCAATAACAATCCGCCCTTCTGTATGGTTTGAGTCGGCACATGTATTTGCCTAAAACGTACAAAAAGGTGGGATGTTACATATTACCACCTGATTTAATTAATTATAAACTGCTATAAATTAATTGAGTTGATTAACATATACAAATTATTAATTATAAATTTTTATTTTTTCTGTGTTGATCAATAGAAAATAGTGTGTATATAAAAGTTATTAATACACTTATCGATATACATCATCAATGCGCATTCAGATTGGATTTATGTATGTTATATATTTGTAACACCTCGTAAAATTTATAGTAAAATAATTAATAAAATCAATTAATTAATAATTACACTAAAAACGGGAAGTTCAAATGTTAGAATTTGGCCATGAAAGTTACAACATTGTGTTCGTAGTGATTTTCTAAGTAACTTTCATTTATAGAGTTTTGCTATCAAAGTCTACATCAAGAAGTTATTGATGTTTGAAGTTTTCAAATTCAAAATAATTCAAATGAATTTAAATTAATAATTAAATAACATTTATGTCAGAAATTAAAAAAGTAACAAAAGATTATAACATTAAGAATAAGCTTAACATCTAGGTAAAAGTTAGCGGTAACGAGTTAATAAATAAAATAACATATGTATGTGTGTGTGTGTGTATATATATATCTGTGTGTGTGTGTGCGCGCGTGTGTTAACGTTAACGGCGTATACCAAGACCACCAGTCGAAACCCTAATTGGGGTCGGTCGACCACTAACGGTCAACTGCCCAAAGGGTGCGGTCAACCAGTCACTATTAAACGCCGACTAGGATTTTATGGCCTGAATGGCTCAAATTTTATTGTTTTCGAAACGATTTTGATCGGACATGTTCTAACCACTATAAATATGAGGCTAGCCCTTTCACTTTTATTCACAAGAAAGATAATAACGCTAATAGACTCTGCTAGTTTTCTTCCTCTTTAAAAAACTTTCTAGATTCAAAAATAAAGGATTCAAGCATTATGTGAGAGATTAATTAAGTTAAAGGAAAAAGGTAATGAATTTTACTTATATGTATATTTTTCCATTTCTATTCTTCCTCGATCTACAAATTCTAAATCTAATCTATATATAAATGAATTGTTATATATTGTACAATTAAAAAGAAAATATTCGAAGGAAGAGGTCGACATTAATGCGAAAGCAAATCCAAGGGAATTCAGGGAAAGCTATCCATGAGTTGAAATATAGTAGTTTGTGTAGTTAATGTTTGGATTTATTTTATGCATTGGGGAGTTTTTTATGCAAAAACTTTAAATCTAAAACCCGAAAATATCCCCGAAAAATGTTAATTCTGAAATTGGTTCAAATCTTATTTGTTTTATCTTAATATATGATAGAATTTAATCTGTTATTATTTTCATTATGAATAATTTATATTTTGTTCAACTTCCACTTCCCAATTTGTGTTTATTATCATGAAGGATTCTAAAAAGAATTATGAAAGGACTTGCAAAGCATTGATTTTTATCCCATTCATTGGTTTCACCGCCTATTTCTATAATTAAAATAAACACGGATCCTTTTTCACTTAAATCTTATCCAATTAAAAGTCGAATATAATATAAATGATTTAAATTGGATAAGTTTTTCTCCTCTAAAATAGAGGCATTAAAAGTTGGATGTTTTGATTCCATTTTTAAATATATATATATATATATATATGTGTGTGTGTGTGTGTGTGCGTGTGTGTGTGTGTGTGTGTGTGCGTGTGTGTGTGTGTGTGTGTTGAAAATTGAATATATATGTGTATGTATGTGTGTGCAAGTTTGTTTTGTTCAGCCAATTTAAATTGTGATATTAGTTATTGTGTAAACATTTTTATTGGATTAGGACTTGTATGGATATGGAAATTATGGCATTTAAATTTTCGTAACAACTTGAATAGGAAGCGAAAATCTTAGTATATATATGCTTTTACACATGCCAAGTATTATTTAATAAAAACTATAGCAAAAAATTTAACACTAAGTATAAATATAATAAAAATATATAAGTCTTAATACATAAAATAAATAAGTTAACAAATATCAATGAACCATATAAAGAGGAAGTTAAGAACAGTTATGGAAATTAATCCATAATGAAAAGCGAAAAAGTGAGCTCCTATTATATAGCCTTGGTGGAGATTTTTTTTAAGGTGCGGTAGTGGAAATCTTTGGAGGGTTTTGCTTTGGGTTTGAGGTACTAAATGGCCATTGGAGGGTTTGCCTCATCCTCCTTTAAGAAATATTAAGTCACACCGTGGAATTTCTTATGTTGTTGACTGGGAAGACCAGAGGGGTGTTCACCTTTGGTCTAGGTATTAAATAATGGGGATCTACCCAAGGTCTAGGTATTACATGATCGGAATCTGCCTATGTCCCATTAAGAAAAGTCCTAAGTGACTCGGGTACTTTCTCTCGCATCGTTAGGATATGGCTGACAGAGGTGGGTTATTGGACCCAATATATTCCTTAACTAGTTATGTTGCACCGGCGTTATAGTTACGAAGTTAGACTAGAAAGGTCCATTGACTATAGTTGGAGATACATTATAAAGTAGGATTGGGAGTGTAGTTGGCTTGTAGTTGGAGTTACACTCAAAAAGACAATGTAAAATGCATAAAACATAATACTAATCTAAATGATACCATCCAAATATTATTATGGTAATAATTGAGATTTTCATTCACCAGACATTGTTGTTTTGACTCCTTCATCATTATAACCCATAGGTTAGGGGAACGATACCGATGATACAGTGTGAAGAAGGTAGTGAAAGACCGGTGGTGGCATAATTATTTATTTATGTTTATGATTTATCCTGATGTAACAGATTTTGGAATTGTCGATGTTCTATTTTGAGTATCGTGTAATGAATATTTTGAATATTGTATTTTTGAGATTTGAAAATGTGTGAAATGGGTACTTACTTTATTATATATATTAACCCTTGCGTTGCGAGATTCTAAAAGCATAGATAAATAGTTATGTATGTTGTTTATTTGACCAATTTTACTGACCGATAGCCAGCTATGGAATTGGTCTAAGGATTGATGGGCTATTATTGGATCGAAAATTAGACCCGTTCCAGAGACGGTTGTTGTATTTGGGATCGGAGCTTAGATTACCTGATCAGTGTGAATAATTATACATGAGAGCACTATTTGTTATTTTCGAAAATATTTTGCAAACCCTATTGTGTGTGTGTGTGTGTATAAGTATACATTTATGGACATACGTGAACACAATAGATAAATTTTTAATTCTATACGTAATATATCATAGCAAATCAAGATTAATCTAAAATTTTGATCCTACGGATTGTTGAAATTATTGAGAATAACGACTCTAGAGTCAAAAACTACCCCGCCCAAAAGATATCCATCATTTTGGGTATGCCATCAAGGTTCTGACAAATTCTAAGGCTCGTCGGGCAAGTTTATGTTCCTTAATAAGCTGCACTAGTGACACCATTTACTCCGCCCACTCAACCAGCAGCCTTCTCGCTAGACTTCCCTAAACCATGTAAAGATTTTCAAAACATGAGAGGATGAGTATTTTCAGGGGTGAAAGATTTTTTAGAAACCAAGCTTGGCATAATGACTATGACTGTATATTCCAAGAGCTGGGATGGGAAGACAAGGTCAAGAGGAAGATAACTACATTACAATTAAAGGAAGAGGTAACATATTTGTAGGCCATCGTTATTGAGGAGAATGTAGAGGAATGAATTACTTGGGCTCGCTTCAAGTCATAATTCATGTCCAAAGATGAAGTAAGTTTACAATTAGAGAAGCTTATCCAATCAAGATAGTGGGACTCTACTGTAAAGGAGTATATCAATAAGTTCATGGAATTTGCTAAGTCTGGAATGAGTTTGATTGACACCCAAGTGAAGAAGGCGATGAAGTTTGTCTGTGACGCCCCACCTCTATACCCACGCTAGCCAAGAACACTACGGTGTAATGCTGTCAACTAGCACGGAGAATAAGGCTGTTGAGGAGCGACCATCCGTGTAATTGCTTTGCGCGAGCATCGATATGTCAGATAGTATAACATGCATTTGTTTATCAAGAGAGAAATCCGACATACCGACACAAACTCAAAGCTACTACACAGTGGCTGTAATATCTTTGGAAACAAATATAGAAACAAGCATAACACAAATCAGTCACAGATAATTCATATCACAAAGGCGGAAGAAGATATGAATACATAATTAACACATGGAAGTGTATATCAGAGTAGTGGTCAAAAAGATCCACAATAATACAAAAGAATAGCAACACGTGCTATACAAAGAATACAACTATGAGTCTATATCTCAAGTGTATACAACAAAATAAACTACTAATCTAAGTAGTTTGCCAAAAGTCAGAGTAATGAATCCCAGGGGAGAAGTCAAGCAGAAGCACCTGTAACATCTCGGTCTGACCCGAGTATTATTTAATAAGAAAATAATAAACGGATCAGTCTAACTATAAATATCAGATGAAACGATATCGAATAAGAGATATGACTAAACATATAATAATCACAATGCCAAGCTGTGATAAATATGTAATTGAAAAAATCAATAAGAGATTAATCAATATCACAAAATCTTCTCAAAGATAAAAAAGGAATGTCATACTCCTAATTTCATTCACCAAGCCACAATAAATGACATATATATCAATGCCAATCGTAAAAGTTGGTGAAACATAAATTCCAGAATTCAACACACGAAATCCAGAAATCACAAGAAAAGGATGGGCCAAGACATTGATGTAGTGCAAACGGTACATCCAATGAATCCAAAAAGCAAAGACATTAATGTAGTACAAACGGTGCATCCAATGAATCAAAAGCAAAGACATTGATGTAGTACAAACGGTACATCCAATGAATCAAAAGCAAAGTCATTGATGTAGTACAAACGGTACATCCAATGAATCAAAAGCAAAGACATTGATGTAGTACAAACGGTACATCCAATGAATCAAAAGCAAAGACATTGATGTAGTACAAACGGTACATCCAATGAATCAAAAGCAAAGACATCGATGTAGTACAAACGGTACATCCAATGAATCAAAAGCAAAGTCATTGATGTAGTACAAACGGTACATCCAATGAATCAAAAGCAAAGACATTGATGTAGTACAAACGGTACATCCAATGAATCAAACGCAAAGACATCGATGTAGTACAAACGGTACATCCAATGAATCAAATAATTCGGAGCATCGACGTCGTACAGCGTGACGCCCGATGAACCGAATCAAAAGGGACATCGCACAATGCTAGTCTAAAACATAAAATGATCGTCATGATCACCGAGAAGTGTCAATTACAATAAGCTAGTAAATATATGAGCTTAGCTTCATGTCCCATAACCACTAGCTTAACTTAAATATTTACGAACAAATTGTAGACCTCCACTAGAAAATTGTC
Organism: Allium cepa; assembly: GCA_030765085.1. NCBI lineage: Eukaryota > Viridiplantae > Streptophyta > Magnoliopsida > Asparagales > Amaryllidaceae > Allium > Allium cepa. The sequence goes on along the minus strand of CM060929.1, from coordinate 670,605,230 downwards.
ACAAGAGATTCAATCGAACAAGTCCAAGAATTAACCGACGAAGTAAACGCAAGCGTTTCATACCACTTGTTTTACTAAGTCGTTTAATTAGATTTCTCATACGAGTGAGGTAAAGGTTTGTATATACTAATAGATTAGAAGTCGGTTTGAGAAAACGAGCTTTGTAATAAAATAGTGTTGAAATCATTTGAAGAAAGAGTTTTGATATTTACTACTAGTATAGAAAACCTTTATATTTTTAAAGTGATAAATCACAAAGAAGATTGTAAGAACAATCAATCAGTAAAATTCACATTCGAAGACGTGAATAAAATCCAAAGAAACCGATAAAGAATCCATCGAAATGGATATTCAAAAATCCCTAAAAAGGAGTCATCAAAGTCATAATAAATGATAACAACAAATAGGATCATCACGAATCGATTTAAATTGGAATTCTCAAGCGAATAGGCAAATAGGAAAAATAGTGCTGATTCAGACGTCTGAAATCAAGGCTTCAGCCATCTGAATCTGGAAAATAAATATTTTCCAAAGACAGAATTCAGACGTCTGAATCCTTGGATCCAGACGTCTGAAATAGGCACTTTTTAGCCTATTTCCTTTCTGGTTCCAAATGAACCAATTCAGACGTCTGAAACCATATATTCAGACGTCTGAATCTGGGAATAGAATTCTTCCCAGAATAATATTCAGACGTCTGAATATTACATTTCAGACGTCTGAATGAAGGGTTCAGGGCATTCCCTGAACCTAGGCCAAAAATGGCCAAACGAATATCGAAAACGATCGAACGAGCAAATGACGATGACTAAGGAATTACGTCGAACGACAACCCAGCCTAAACGGCTCTTCGATACGCCTCAAATATCAATGTCCAAATATCCATAAAAGGATTTTCATAAATTAGACCAAAACACCAAAAATTGGAATATACACCAAATCAATCCAAACCAAAATCAATTGCACAAGAATAAGTGTTAGGAATTCATACCTAACAATCGAAGATAATTATAGACTAAGATGTGAGATAAAAATCTCACCTTTGAACAAAATCAAACAAGAAGAAGCTTAAAAGCAAATGGAGAATCAACCTCTCTTCAACACAACCCAAATGAGCTTGAATATATGCTCAAAACAAGAACATTCCCAAAATTAGGTTTAGGAATTTCTGAAATTGGTAAGAGAATAAGTTGGAGAAGAAGAAGAGAATGCTTACCAATGGGTTCTCTTGAATTTGGAGCTAGAAATTTGAGGTTGCAAGAGGAACTAGGGCTTAGGAATTTCTATTTCCCATTCTCTTCCACCATTGTTGCTAAAGCTTGAGTGTTTAAGAAAAGTGGAGAAGTTATGAAGAGAAGGGGGTTGGGCCGAGCTAATAAGGGTGCAGTCCAAACCAAAGTCATAAGCGGGAAAAAGTAGCAAAAATCAACTATCTCCAAACATATCGAAGCTTATACTCAAAAAGGTCGCAAACGGCATTTTGAACTCAATGGAAGTGGTCTCGAGTCCTAATTCGACTGTTTGCAAAAAGTAGCTTTTCGGACCAAAATCCGATGAACGATAAAGTATTTAAATAAAATATTTAAATATAAAATCGATAAATATGCGGGTGGTTACAGACTCCCCTCCTTAAAGAAATTGCCTCCTCGCAATACTTAAGAAGAAAATAAGAAGCAACAACCATAGAAGCATATCAACACAAAAGAAAATTTGAAATAGGAAGTTCACCATAAGGAGCATGAAAGAGTTAGCACGAACGAGATCGCTCGATGAATTCTCTAGATTCCCAAGAGTAATCCCTAGGATTTGAGAACCATTGAACCCTCACAAGAAGAACATCTTTATTCCGAAGGAACTCAACCCCCGAAGCAATGATGCGAATTGGATGTTGCTCATAAATCAAATCTGGTGAAACTTCAATTTCTACAATATCACCGGGCTCAAGAATAAAAACCGGAATCCCTAAGGCTTTTCCATAGATAAAAGACGTGGAGAACATCAAGAATAGCAGAAAATTGAGCTGGTGCAATGACGTAGTATAATAACAGTACGCCCGAGAAACTAGAAACTCAAATAATTTGGAACATCAGCGTAGTACAAAAAGGTACGCCCAATGAACCAAAGCCCTAATAATTTCGGAACACCGACGTAGTACAAAAACAGTACGTCCAATGAACCGATAAACCGGAACAACGATGTATTATGATAACAATACCTCCGATGAACCGAACACCATAAAAGAACATCGGACACTAGTCCATAAAAGGAATGAGATAAAGCTCAATAAAACGAAGTATATCAAAACGTCCGACGAACTTGATAAAAAGATAATTCCATTCAGACATCATCAAAGAATCAACACTTGTTGCCTACGGCAAAACGTATTGGCAACATGATTTCCCCTTCAGGAATAGAAAGAATATCAAGATTATAAGATGCCATGAACTCGAGTCAACATGAAGTTCCTTATGAGAAAATAAATATTCCAAAGATTTATGATCGAGGTAGAGAACAGATTTCTCATCCAAAAATGATGATGCCAAACTCTAAAAGCGAAAACAATAGCCGCGAGCACTAGATCATGAGTGGCATACCTAGTCTCAATCGGCTTTTAATGATTTAGAAGCACAAGTGATAGCACGTTATCTTATGTAAGAGAACGGCATCCAAACCAATACGATAAGCATTGGTACAAAAGATAAAGTCTTGGTTCCCCCCCGGGAATCACAAGAACAAGAGTATCGAAAAGAAAGAATTTCTTTTAAATAATCTCCTTTCCTGAAAAGTTAAAACTTTCAAAATTACATTTATCTTTATGTAATAATCTTTCTACAAAAATTTACATTTTACAAGTCAATACATCGTGTCTGACTGTCTCATCAAAGCGTTTAGGAGATTCCTATCGATAACATTGATCAAGCGCATCGACCAGAATTCTTAAAACACTCAACGGGCAATACAATCACAAAATCATCTTCTATATGATAAACATGTTTCTAAAAACTTTTAAGAATATTCTTTGTTCATTTCAAGAACAAAAATCAAATTGTACTTATAAATAAATCTTATAAAAAAAGATTTTCAAAATTTTAAATTACTATTTTCACCCAAAATCAATATATACAAGAATGGTCTCATCGAAATATTCATAGAATATTCGATTTATAAAATGGATAAAATAAGCTGGACAAACTGAATAACATAATACTTCATTCATAGGAATCATAACGAGTGCGGAGTGCGTAAGTGGAATGCTAACTTCCGCAACTCGTCGCCAAATGAAAATTGGTGGCAAGGTCGAACTAAAGACCTTAACACCACACAAAAGATTTCTTAGGTGATAATTCTAAGACAAACTCAAAAATACCGGAAAATTTCTCAAACTATTTAGATAAGATAAACAACACTTTCCTTATCATGAAGGCTTAAAGAATAAAATGATGCCTTGAAAAATTTGAAATCGGAATCTCAAGAAAAAAAATAGAAATCTGCTTAACAGATAGAAAATGTCGAAGATGAATAGTCCACACGGAAATTAGGATATGGGCTTCACAACGATTGAGCCAATCCTTACAAAAATCAAATCCGAAGCCTACGTAAAAATATCGGCTCGGAAAGAAAAATCACATAAAATAGTTTCGACATCAATAGAAAGCAAATTGAGTGTTGCGGATCAACCATCTGGATTCGCAACTCTCAAAGAAGTCATCAAGCCCAAAATATTTTCAAAGAAAAAGAATAAACAAGTTCTTTTGATATAAAATAGTGAGATGGAACCCATATCAAAAAGAACTCAAATAAGAAGATCACGAAATAAAACAATGCCATCAAGGATTGAGTGAAAAATACCTTGACCACGAGAAGTGTTACCAGGAGCTTGCACAATATTCAGCTCTCCCTCTCTCCTGCTTTGAAGAATGGGACATGTAGATATAAGATGACCCGAACTTTTGCAATATCGGCAAAAGAGAGTTTTCGGGCACTCCTTTGCATAGTGGTCCGTGGAACCACAATTGTAGCATCGTCCACGACTAGAGATAGGAGACTTTGCTACCGGAGTTTGTTGCTTCCCTTTCTTGATGGGATTGGGGCCTTCGAATTTAATAGGCCTCTTCATGTTGTTGTTGAAGTTCTGTTTGGCCCGCACAACTTCAATATCGCTTTCTCTATCGGCCTCTTCAAGGCGAAGAGCGATATCAATAAGCTGATCAAATGAAACCTCAAGTTTCAGAAGTAATGGCTTCTTAAGATTCTTATTCAAGCCATAGACGAATCTCTGATTTTTCTTCATTGGGGTGTTAATGTATTCAACCCCGTATTTGGAAAGAGATTCGAAAGATGCGACATAGTCTGTCACAGATGATTCACCTTGAACAAGGTCAATAAAACGCCGGGCCAAAGTTACTTTTTGGCCTCCGGCACAAATTTCAATTCGAACCTTTCCCGGAATTGCTCCCAAGTGAGATCCGCTTCAATGATTTCAGAAATTAAAAGCACATACCAATCTAATGCTCTTTCTTGGAGCATGCTAGAAGCCACTTGGACTCGATGAAGGTCAATAAGGTTCATGCGAGAAAAGATGCGATCGCATGATTTGAGCCAAGCTTGAATTTCAATAACACTCTCGGATCCCCTGAATGGCCTTCCACCCAAATCGGTGTAGTCTCTGCACAAGCGTGCAAAACCGGATCTAGGATGAGTAGGCTCTGGATTGGGTCCGGCAGCTTGAGCGTTCTTAACAAGATCTAAAAGCTGCTGGGCAGACATAAAAACTCCATCCTGGGGAGTAGCACTAGATTGACCGGCGCTGGGACGACCTGGTCTAACCATTTCTCTTCCTTAAGAAAGAAAGAAGGAAGAAGAAGAAGGTTATTCACAAAATGAATATCAAGCAATCTTGATAGATAAAACAAGGAATCATAAAGAAAATAGGATGAATCGGTACGAAGACCCGAATAAAATCCTAAAGCACGACTCCTAAGATGGACTTAGGACGATGATCCTTGTTATAATATTCCATATTGTTCCGAAGTTTGGCTCTGATACCAAGATGTGACGCCCCACCTCTATACCCACGCTAGCCAAGAACACTACGGTGTAATGCTGTCAACTAGCACGGAGAATAAGGCTGTTGAGGAGCGACCATCCGTGTAATTGATTTGCGCGAGCATCGATATGTCAGATAGTATAACATGCATTTGTTTATCAAGAGAGAAATCCGACATACCGACACAAACTCAAAGCTACTACACAATGGCTGTAATATCTTCGGAAACAAATATAGAAATAAGCATAACACAAATCAGTCACAGATAATTCATATCACAAAGGCGGAAGAAGATATGAATACATAATTAACACATGGAAGTGTATATCAGAGTAGTGGCCAAAAAGATCCACAATAATACAAAAGAATAGCAACACGTGCTATACAAAGAATACAACTATGAATCTATATCTCAAGTGTATACAACAAAATAAACTACTAATCTAAGTAGTTTGCCAAAAGTCAGCGTAATGAATCCCAGGGGAGAAGTCAAGCAGAAGCACCTGTAACATCTCGGTCTGACCTGAGTATTATTTAATAAGAAAATAATAAACGGATCAGTCTAACTATAAATATCAGATGAAACGATATAGAATAAGAGATATGACTAAACGTATAATAATCACAATGCCAAGCTGTGATAAATAAGTAATTGAAAAAATCAACAAGAGATTAATCAATATCACAAAATCTTCTCAAAGATAAAAAAGGAATGTCATACTCCTAATTTCATTCACCAAGCCACAATAAATGACATATATATCAATGCCAATCGTAAAAGTTGGTGAAACATAAATTCCAGAATTCAACACACGAAATCCAGAAATCACAAGAAAAGGATGGGCCAAGACATTGATGTAGTGCAAACGGTACATCCAATGAATCCAAAAAGCAAAGACATTGATGTAGTACAAACGGTACATCCAATGAATCAAAAGCAAAGACATTGATGTAGTACAAACGGTACATCCAATGAATCAAAAGCAAAGTCATTGATGTAGTACAAACGGTACATCCAATTAATCAAAAGCAAAGACATTGATGTAGTACAAACGGTACATCCAATGAATCAAAAGCAAAGACATTGATGTAGTACAAACGGTACATCCAATGAATCAAAAGCAAAGACATCGATGTAGTACAAAAGGTACATCCAATAAATCAAAAGCAAAGACATCGATGTAGTACAAGCGGTACATCCAATGAATCAAAAGCAAAGACATTGATGTAGTACAAACGGTACATCCAATGAATCAAAAGCAAAGACATTGATGTAGTACAAACGGTACATCCAATGAATCAAAAGTAAAGACATCGATGTAGTACAAACGGTACATCCAATGAATCAAAAGTAAAGACATCGATGTAGTACAAATGGTACATCCAATGAATCAAATAATTCGGAGCATCGACGTCGTACAGCGTGACGCCCGATGAACCGAATCAAAAGGGACATCGCACAATGCTAGTCTAAAACATAAAATGATCGTCATGATCACCGAGAAGTGTCAATTACAATAAGCTAGTAAATATATGAGCTTAGCTTCATGTCCCATAACCACTAGCTTAACTTAAATATTTAAGAACAAATTGTAGATCTCCACTAGAAAATTGTCACAAGAGATTCAATCGAACAAGTCCAAGAATTAACCGACGAAGTAAACGCAAGCGTTTCATACCACTTATTTTACTATGTCGTTTAATTAGATTTCTCATACGAGTGAGGTAAAGGTTTGTATATACTAATAGATTAGAAGTCGGTTTGAGAAAACGAGCTTTGTAATAAAATAGTGTTGAAATCATTTGAAGAAAGAGTTTTGATATTTACTACTAGTATAGAAAAACCTTTATATTTTTAAAGTGACAAATCACAAAGAAGATTGTAAGAACAATCAATCAGTAAAATTCACATTCGAAGACGTGAATAAAATCCAAAGAAACCGATAAAGAATCCATCGAAATGGATATTCAAAAATCCCTAAAAAGGAGTCATCAAAGTCATAATAAATGATAACAACAAATAGGATCATCACGAATCGATTTAAATTGGAATTCTCAAGCGAATAGGCAAATAGGCAAAATAGTGCTGATTCAGACGTCTGAAATCAAGGATTCAGACGTCTGAATCTGGAAAATAAATATTTTCCAAAGACAGAATTCAGACGTCTGAATCCTTGGATCCAGACGTCTGAAATAGGCACTTTTTAGCCTATTTCCTTTCTGGTTCCAAATGAACCAATTCAGACGTCTGAAACCATATATTCAGACGTCTGAATCTGGGAATAGAAATCCTCCCAGAACAATATTCAGACGTCTGAATATTACGTTTCAGACGTCTGAATGAAGGGTTCAGGGCATTCCCTGAACTTAGGCCAAAAATGGCCAAACGAATATCGAAAACGATCGAACGAGCAAATGACGATGACTAAGGAATTACGTCGAACGACAACCCAGCCTAAACGGCTCTTCGATACGCCTCAAATATCAATGTCCAAATATCCATAAAAGGATTTTCATAAATTAGACCAAAACACCAAAAATTGGAATATACACCAAATCAATCCAAACCAAAATCAATTGCACAAGAATAAGTGTTAGGAATTCATACCTAACAATCGAAGATAATTATAGACTAAGATGTGAGATAAAAATCTCACCTTTGAACAAAATCAAACAAGAAGAAGCTTGAAAGCAAATGGAGAATCAACCTCTCTTCAACACAACCCAAATGAGCTTGAATCTATGCCTAAAACAAGAACATTCCCAAAATTAGGTTTAGGAATTTCTGAAATTGGTAAGAGAATAAGTTGGAGAAGAAGAAGAGAATGCTTACCAATGGGTTCTCTTGAATTTGGAGCTAGAAATTTGAGGTTGCAAGAGGAACTAGGGCTTAGGAATTTCTATTTCCCATTCTCTTCCACCATTGTTGCTAAAGCTTGAGTGTTTAAGCAAAGAGGAGAAGTTATGAAGAGAAGGGGGTTGGGCTGAGCTAATAAGGGTGCAGTCCAAACCAAAGTCATAAGCGGGGAAAAGTAGCAAAAATCAACTATCTCCAAACATATCGAAGCTTATACTCAAAAAGGTCGCAAACGGCATTTTGAACTCAATGGAAGTGGTCTCGAGTCCTAATTCGACTGTTTGCAAAAAGTAGCTTTTCGGACCAAAATCCGACGAACGATAAAATATTTAAATAAAATATTTAAATATAATATCGATAAATATGTGGGTTGTTACAGTAAAATGCCAAAATTATCCACTTAGGGAGCTAATTTTAACTCAAGTTCCCGTAGGTGCCACCTATGAGGCATTACTTGAAACAATCCTACTTTATACAGTTGGTATGTAAGAAAAGTCAAAAGTAAGATAGTTGGATAATCAAGATGGAGCGAAGAAAGGAGGATTCTGGGCAGACCAGAAAGCTAAGGGAAAGTTCAAGAAAGAAGGTGTGGTACACCACAGATGTCAGAAGATGAGGCACGTTGCTAAGGATTTTTAAAGTGAATTTGATGGGAGAAGGATTCAAGAAGAGGTGTTATAACTGCCATGAAGAAGGGCACAACAAGAACCGATGCTCGAAACTAGCAAAGGAGGGATAAGCATTGCAAGTTTATTCCATTGAGGCTATACCTGTATCAATCAGATCTCCTCCTTGGGAAAATGGAAAAGCTGTGATGGAAAGCACGACTATTATCTCTAGACATACTACTCATACCTTATTTGATTTAAGAGCGTCACATTCATTCATAGCAAAAAATGTAGTTAACTCTTTGGGATTAAAAACCCAATTTGTCACCAACCCTATAGTTGTGTCAAATCATATTGGGGGTTGACACATCTTTCTATGATTTTCAAAGACCTAATGGTGGGTATATATAATGATGAATCTATATGTAATGCGTATGTTCTAGGTTTTGAATGGTATGGACTTATCTTAGGGATGGATTGGTTGTCTTATTATTGGCTATCTTAGATTGTGATAGGAGGATTATTGGGTTAGGGAGTTTGGGGGGCAATATATAGATGTTCGTTATATGCCCCAAAGCTCAGTCAAGTTAAGTTATTTGTACAAGTACGAAGGCACGTCCGATGGACATGAGTAAGGCAAACTGGTGTGAAATTGGCTAGGTGCAAAGAGAACAATGTAGAATGTGTACTGCGGAAAAAATATTACCGTGTGAATTCATTTTACTGTCGAGTCTGCATATTTTATCTTTTTTTATTGGAAATTGATGGGAGGAATGAAGTAAGGCAACTACCTAAGTTTAATTAGCATGTATCTTTCTCCATCCCGATACTGGTCATTATTTTACCCGTATATACTTTTAACAAATAGAATTCAATGAATAGAGGTTTGGCGATGTCTTTTTGAAACTTGTAAAATACATTCTTCAATTTCATAGTTGGTTTACTATGTGAACTACCATTGTCTGCCCGACCATGTGTACCATCCCGGAATTTTTAACAATATCAATTTAATAATCTGTATTAAAATTAAATTGATATTGATATTTTTGTAAATAATAATTTGAATTGATTTAATAATCTTCTTCGATAATTATTTAATTGGTTATTTTATCTTTTTAAAAACTAATAAATTGGTTTCTATTTATAATATAAATATATGGTTTATATTGTAAATAGATTAACTTTGTTTTAAAATTATAAATAAAGCATATTTTCTAATTCTAATATTTTTAGTAATTTGGAAATTAGTTTTTATTTAATATAAAGCTTTTCAAAAGTTATTAAATAAATAACCTTGGTTTAAATTAATAAAGGAATCATGATTTAAAGTTCTAATATATATACACATTAATAATTTGGAAATTTTGATTTTTTATTTAATATTAAGTTTTCAAAGCTATGTAATAAATAAATATACGACTTTTAAATTATTAAGAAAAATGTTTAAATGATTAAAATGATTTTGGCTTGAGTTTTAAATTTAAAATGAATTAACAAAGAGTTTTATAGCTTAATAAATAAGTAATTTATTAATAGAAGAATAATTTCTTTTACAATTATTTTAATTTAATAATAAGATATTTATAAAAACAATATTAATAGTGTATTGTCTTTAAAAATAGATTTTGAATAAAATTTGCAATTGTTATTTCAAATTAAATTTTATATATAACTTGATTTTAAAATATTAGGTTTTGAATTTAATTTAAATTTAAATTCCAAAGTATAGATTTTAATTGTTTTAATTTTTATATGTATAAGTTTTATTTATAAACATGATTTGTTATTATTTCTTTTTATGAATTTATTACATATTAAATATTAACTAACAAATTAAAATTAGGCTTAATATATATAATAACTTGTAAATTAAATATTAGTTACTCTAAATAAGAAAAGTGTTGCATTCTTAAGCTTAATTAAACAAGCGTTCGAAGATTAATCATTTAATTTGACAAACGTTGTAATTTTTAAAAGTGTCATTTGGTTTTATTTCTTTTATTTTATTTTATTAAATCTGAAAATAACTTATATAAGAATACATTCATTCATTTCCATCTTTTTTTCTAATTTCCTAAATCAAAAGAGAACTTCAAAACACCTCTTCAAAAATCAAATTTGCATCTTCAAAACATCTTCATATCAAACCATTCATAAACCCTGCATGTTCAAATCTAGAAATCATGTCCACCTACAATTAAAAAGCAAAACTGCATTTTCATCTTTTTTCTGCAATCTGGAAAAAAAATGGATCTGCATGCAACTTGGAAATAGAGCATATCTGCATCTTCTCTCTGCAAATTCAATAGCAACTGCATTCCAGTTTCAACAGGCTTGCAACTCAATTTTTAAAAAAAAGATCATGCCTGCATTTTTCAACCTGCACTTCAATCAACAAGTTCAAAGCATAACAGAGGCTCTGCTTCTTTTAATCTGTGAGTAACATTTTAAATTTAAAAGTTAAAATAGGTTGCATGCTAGAATGTTTGATATAAATAAGTATTGTTTGTGTATTGATGAAAGTGTAATGTGTGCATGCTGTTGTTTTTATTACCTGTTCTGTTTTTCTTGATTTTCCAGGCAAAATTTTCTTTATTAAATCCTTATCTTTTAATTGGTTTTTTGATATGATGAAATTTATTAAGTAAAGTTATTTGAGTGTCTGAAGTTAATAATTAAAACATTTAGTAAGTTAAAATATGAGTTATTGTCTCTGGAAATACTAAGAAACATCAGTGCATGATAATTTTAACCAAAATTAAAATATGTAAATTTTGTATTTCAGTATCATAAAACAAAAGTATTAACTGAAACAAATTTTTTAAATTAAAAATTAGGATTTTTAGGTTATAGTTAAATATGCAGTTTTGTTTTGAGATGAAATTGAATTTTTAGCAAATTCTGATGATTTTTGATTTGTGGAGGTTTGGGTTTCTTCTATGTGATAGAGTAGTGTTAGGTGATGCTTAGAAAAATCATTTATGATGATGGAATTCAGTGTGGAAGGTTGTAGCAGTGATAATTTATTTGGAACCCTAGTTTACTGTGAGTTAAGAATTGATCACTACAGCTAGTGTAGTTGATCGAGTGATTGGATATTTGGGAATCGATAGATTGGTTGTGGTTGAAGTTGAGGCCAGAGGGGTTGACTCTTAGGTGGATGGAGCGATGCGAATTTGCCGTTGACAGGTTTGGGGGAAAAACTGAGTGTTGTTTCCAGGTTGGGAAATTTTGGGTTCGATTGTGTTTTCGAGGGTGATAGTTCGATCTGATGATCGCAATTGGGTATTGGAGTGTTTTTAGATGATGTACGATCATCTTTGATGATCAGAGGAGGCTGCGGTCACCGTGCATATGCACGGTGATGGAAGTTTCTGATGATGTTTTGGGTTGTTTGGTTGCAGGGGTAGTTGTTGATATTGCTCGAAGTAATAGGGTGAATGACTCGGGGGAATTGGGTAGAAGACTCGAAGCAATTTTTGACGCCTCGGGTTGATCTGTGCTTTACAGGTTTTATAGAAACTTGAGAATTTCTGTTTTAAAATTTTTAAAATCTGAAGTTTTTAAATGTAGAGAAAGATTTAAACCTAGTTTAAATTCAAGTTTAAATTGAATCCAAGTTTAAAATCAAAAATCTCAGTTTAAAATGAAATGAAGTTTTAAAAATTGAACTTAATTAACTACTTTATTTTGGTAAAGTAGTTTGAACTTTTTAAAAATGAAGTTTTTGTTAAAATATGAGCAAGTTTAAAATAAAGTTTAAATCTGGGAATTTAAAAATGAATTTCAGTTTGAAATTAAAGAAGGTTTAAATTTGAAAGATTCTAACAAAATGTAAATTGAAAATTTTATATTTTTGAAATGAATTTGGTTTTGAAATTTTTATGTATTTTATTTCTAAGACAAGCACTTGTTTGTCTTATAATTTTAAAAAGGTTTAAATTGTTTAAACTTTGATTAAGTTTAAATTATATTCATTTTAAATCTTGTATTTAAAATGAAATTTAAAAGTAAGTTCAAAAATACTTTGTTTTAAATAAATTTGTTTTTAAACATAGTTAAGAAATGTTTTAACTTAAAATTAAGTTAAGAATTAATGTTTTGAAATTAATTTATTAAAAAGGTAATTAAGGAATAATTAATTAATTTATTTAATTAATTTATTAAGGTTTAATGAATATTGATTAAGGGTTAATCAATTTGAAATTATAGATCATTAATTAAATTATTAACTAACGATTAAAGATTTCTTAATTAAGTAATTAAGTTTTAAATCATGGTTAATTAAATAAATAATTAAGGATTAATTAAGTTTCTGTTAACTCTTAATTAATTAAATAATTAGACTTTAATTAATGGATAATTAAGATAATTAAATTTGAGTTAATTACTTGATGAAAATAATTAGGGAATGGTTAATGAAGGTCATTAACCAGGATTATTTAATAATTAGTTAATATGGTTAATTTATAATAATTAATTAGATTAATTAATTTAATAATAATCATTTGTTAATGGTTTAAGTGTAATTACTTAATGAAGTAATTAAGAAATTAATTACTTGAGGTGATTAATTGACTTAAATGTGATTGTTTAATTTAATTAATTAAGTTTAATTAATTTTAAACACTTGAGGTTTTAAAGATAATTACTCAATGTAATTAATGGATTGGAAATTACTTAGTAAAGTAATTGACTGATAATTACAGATTGTAATTAATGGAAGATCTTTAGTAATGAAGTGATTTGGAGTTTAATTACTTAGTAATTAATCAAGGGATTAATTAAGAAATTAATTAAGGGATAATTAATTTGTTTTAATAAAGTAATTAAGTTAGTTAATTACCGAATATGGTTAATCAAGAAGGATTAATAATTATGGGTTAATTACTTAAGGTAATTAAATTAGGAAGATAAATAATTAAATATAATTAAGGATCATTAATTAATACAATTAATGATGTAATTAAAGATGATTAATTATGTTTAATTAATCAATGATAAATTAATGGTAATTAATTAATTAATGTAATTAATTAAGGATTAAGGTAATTAATTATAATCAATCAATTAATTAAAGTAATTAAAGGTTAATTACTATTTTGGGTTGAGAATAATTGATTTTTGAAACTAATTAAAGATAATTACTTGAATGTAATTAAGGATAATTAATCAAGGGTGATTAATTAAGGTGATTAATTTTGAATGATTAATTAATTGATTGTAATCAATTAAATGATTGAGTAAGCAAGATTTATATTGGTAAAGTAATTAATTTAATTTATTTTAAATTAATTAACGATGAAGTAATTAATTTAATTCACTTTAAATTAATTGGAGATGGAGATAATTAATTTAATTCATTTTAAATTAATTATATTGTGATGAAATAAATCATTGCTTATATTTGAATGGATGTCATTGATTGTCTTGGATGCTTTGTGATCTCAGAAATGAGATAAGTAATATTGTATGAATGCTTGGTTGCATTGTGATGATAACATAGATTATCTATTGTGATTGTGATATATGGAATATCTATTTTGATATTGATAATGTGGATTACCTGTTATTTAATAATGTTGATTATCTATTGTGATTTATGAGTTATCTATCTGTGTGTATATAGATAATTGAATTGTTTTTAACTCTAAAACAACTTGGACCTAAAAGACACGTTTTGGTTTTCGATGAGACCGGGATCGGGTTTCCATATTTAGATATCCGAAAACCACATCGATCAAAAGTAACGGTAGGTCGTGAATCTCCAAGTGAAGATGAAGATTTAGAGTGAAAGGGTTATCATTGTTAACTCTGAGGGTGATTCCAAAATGAGTGTAACGAGATAATGCCTTCGGTTTCGTTCGAACCCAGAACGAACTTGTATGGATTTAATGCTTACAGAACATCATCAGGTGGACGATGAGCATTCTAAGTGATGTGTTCACTAAAGGTAATCGTAGCCTCAAGCCTCATCAACCGGGAATGGCTAAAACAGGGGAGGTGTAGCAAGGCTAAGTGGGTCATGCCAAGTAGGACGAGATTTTCCCCCGTCTAGAGGTCCCTTTTATTTCGGCTGTGTGGATGGTTGTTGAGCTCCAACTGTTGGGGTTGTCTTGTTCAGAACTATTCAGTAAGGAATGGTTCCGGCCTTGTGTCGCAGGGGAGTGGGCGTACTCCTCGGTACGGTGATCTAGGCCACGTACTGTGACGGGCGGTACCCCAGTAGCCCTGCCATTTTATGGAATCCAAAATCCAATAAGTGCCAACGGTTTTGATTGTATTACCCACTTTTGTGGCTAGTAGCTGGAATTTAATAATGTAACAATTTCGGCTATTTCATATTTACTTGAAAACCCTAGACCTATTATAATATCACTGGATTTCCTATCAAATGTTTTGGTTAGCGTAAGGTACAAACTTTTCCATGTTTATGTGTGGGAAGTCTTACGTGATACCTTTCTTTACAAAGGTTTTTCAAAGTTAAGAAACTTTAACCTGTTACTCACACCAGACCCATGTCTGACCCGGAGTTTATCTTCTGTTTTCTTAAACTCTTGGGTACTCAAATTTTTACGAGTAGCCAAGGGATTCAGGTTAGTTTTGACGAATTGTAGAGGAGCAATGGAGCAGGAGGCTTCTGCGTGTAGATATATAGTTTTCGCTGTGTGTTCTCTGAGTTGTTCTTTGTATTGAATTGAGTGTATAACTAGACAGGTGTTTATAACTGTCTAGTATGTGTTGTACTATCTGTGTAACTCTGATAATGGTTGTAACTATGTAATATTTATGTTATCAATATAATTTATTCGTTCCGCTATTTAGATTCTGATGTTGTTTCTTCTTTCTCTTCTTTCTTTTCTCTTTTCTATCCCTTTCTTTCTTCTTAATGATGCGTCATTCTGTGGAGATGGATGGCGGGTCGTTAAAGTGGTATCAGAGCATTAGGTTGAGTGAATACCTTGGCTCTGTAGTGGTGTCTATCTTGAGAGAGCGTATTTGTAATTTATATATCTAAATATATTTATTTCTATATATCTGTTGGTTACCTGTTCAGGTTTTCCAATATAAGTTATAAAGGTAGATGGGGTAGTAGTGTGTGTAACACGACTAACATTGGTTGGAGTTTGGATGTTTGTCGAGACTGTAGACCTAATACCGTCTCGAGTGAATTTTGCTGTGATGAAGGATTTCATCAATCTCTGAAGGAAACCTGTTAAGGTTCGGAGTCCATTTTCGGATTTTGGATGAGTGGAGTTTGGATCTGTCGGCTAGGCAGAAGCGAGTGATGATATCTTGATACGTCAGGAAATAGTAGCTGCGTGATGAGACGCAGTGACTATGGGTGTTTCCGAAGATGATTCTTTGGAACAAGTTTAAGGAAGTGAGTCTGCTTCGATATTGTGGCTGTGTTCAGCTGGTGTTTCCATTTGCTTTGAAGTCCGAGTTTCTCGGAGAGCTATGATTTGGAATTCTTTGGCATCTGTGGCAGCAGTGCAGCTCGGAGTGTTCTTTGTGTTGGCTGGAGATCTTCTGGCTTAGCAGTTTTTTTGAGGTGGAGTTCAGAAGTAGTAGAGTGGACCCGTTTTTGGGTGGATTGGCTAGTTAAGAGTAAACTGTTCTGTTTGGTAAAAAGAAGAACAGTTTTCCTTCGAATTAGTTTGGATTGATCGCAAAAGTGACTTGCGATTGTTTGAGTGTTCTCTTGGGATATCAGTGTTTTTCCGGATGTCTTCAGAGGAGTCAGAGGTTTGTCCGCATCTGGAGATTGAGTTTCCTTATCGACTAGGATTCCAAGAGTGCTACCAGTGGTTCAGCTTAGTAGAGGATGGTTCTTAGGGATTGAGTTGGTGAAGCAGCTCAGGTTTTGGAAAAGCTTCTGAGTTTTCTTATGGATCTGATGAACCATATTTCTGGGAGGTGTTGTTCAGCTTGTGCTCGTGTTCTTCTTTAGCGTTTTCTTCTACTTCGGATCAGAGTTGTGCAGCGGAAGCAGTTTGGAAGTGTATCTGCTTTTCTTTTCTGGACAGAAGAAGTTGTCGTCTTCTGATGTTGAGGAGTAGAGTTTGAGTTCTTGGTTTTGGTTGATCTTGAGGAGATCATTTTGTAGAGTTGATTGGTTTTGTTTGTTTCTAGAGGCATCAGCGAAAGGTTGAGCTGATCAGGAAAGTTGTGGGCAGCCCAGGATCGTCCAAGATTTTTGTGGATTTGAGACGAAGGAATTTGGATTCCGGAGTCGGAGATTTGATCTTGGATAAGTTTTCTCTGATCATAAAGGAGCTATAAGATTGAGTAAGGCTGGAAAGCTAGCTCTGAAGAGTTTTGGATCTTTTCTGTGATCTTGGAGGTTAAGTGATTGATCTAGAAGATTGAATTGCCAGTTTGGATAATTGGGATACGATGAGTTTCACGTATCTTTGAGGGAGTACATGTATTATCTATCTTTGGTTGTGGAACCAGCAGTCCTGGAGTTTTGGTTGTTGAGTCAGACTCGTCTGTAGTCCGATATCTTGTCTAGTGTTATAGATCTAGATAAATAGGAGCTTTGTAGCTTCATAGTATTGATTGTTTGAATTCTATAGAGCGAGTATCCCGTATATATATACACACATTTGGGGAAACTCGAAGAAATTCTATCCAGAATTTTGTCTGGATAGTGAGATTTGTTTGATTGGATAAATTGGTTGTTTTGGTAGTTAGCATATGTTTGATATATGCTTGTGTTTTAAAATTAAATCTTTAATGAGATTATTAAATTACCTTTGTTTTAAATTTCGAGGACGAAATTCTTTTAAGGGGGAAGGATTGTAATATCCCGGAATTTTTAACAGTATTAATTTAATAATCTGTATTAAAATTAAATTGATAATGATATTTTTGTTAATAATAATTCGAATTGATTTAATAATCTTCTTCAATAATTATTTAATTAGTTATTTTATCTTTTTAAAAACTAATAAATTGGTTTCTATTTATGATATAAATATATGGTTTATATTGTAAATAGATTAACTTTGTTTTAAAATTATAAATAAAGCATATTTTCTAATTCTAATATTTTTAGTAATTTGGAAATTAGTTTTTATTTAATATAAAGCTTTTCAAAAGTTATTAAATAAATAACCTTGGTTTAAATTAATAAAGGAATCATGATTTAAAATTCTAAAATATATACACATTAATAATTTGGAAATTTTGATTTTTTATTTAATATTAAGTTTTCAAAGCTATGTAATAAATAAATATATGATTTTTAAATTATTAAGAAAAATGTTTAAATGATTAAAATGATTTTGGCTTGAGTTTTAAATTTAAAATGAATTAACAAAGAGTTTTATAGCTTAATAAATAAGTAATTTATTAATAGAAGAATAATTTCTTTTACAATTATTTTAATTTAATAATAAGATATTTATAAAAACAATATTAATAGTGTATTGTCTTTATAAATAGATTTTGAATAAAATTTGCAACTGTTGTTTCAAATTAAGTTTTATATATAACTTGATTTCAAAATATTAGATTTTGAATTTAATTTAAATTTAAATTCCAAAGTATAGATTTTAATTGTTTTAATTTTTATATGTATAAGTTTTATTTATAAACATGATTTGTTCTTATTTCTTTTTATGAATTTATTACACATTAAATATTAACTAACAAATTAAAATTAGGCTTAATATACATAATAACTTGTAAATTAAATATTATTTACTCTAAATAAGACAAGTGTTGCATTCTTAAGCTTAATTAAACAAGTGTTCAAAGATTAACCATTTAATTTGACAAATGTTGTTATTTTTACAAGTGTCATTTGGTTTTAATTTTTTTCTTTTATTTTATTAAATCTGAAAATAACCTATATAAGAATACATTCATTCATTTCCATCTTGTTTTCTCATTTCCTAAATCAAAAGAGAACTTCAAAGCACCTCTTCAAAAATCAAATTTGCATCTTCAAAACATCTTCATATCAAACCATTCATAAACCCTGCATGTTCAAATATGGAAATCATGTCCACCTGCAATTAAAAAGCAAAACTGCATTTCATCTTTTTTTTGCAATCTGGAAAAAAAATGGATCTGCATGCAACTTGGAAATAGAGCATATATGCATCTTCTCTCTGCAAATTCAATAGCAACTGCATTCCAGTTTCAACAGGCTTGCAACTCAATTTAAAAAAGAAGAAGATCATGCCTGCATTTTTCAACCTGCACTTCAATCAACAAGTTCAAAGCATAACAGAGGCTCTGCTTCTTTTAATCTGTGAGTGACTTTTTAAATTTAAAAGTTGAAATAGGTTGCATGCTAGAATGTTTGATATAAATAAGTATTGTTTCTGTATTGAAGAAAGTGTAATGTGTGCATGCTGTTGTTTTTATTACCTGTTCTGTTTTTCTTGATTTTCCAGGCAAAATTTTCTTTATTGAATCCTTATCTTTTAATTGGTTTTCTGATATGATGAAATTTATTAAGTAAAGTTGTTTGACTGTCTGAAGTTAATAATTAAAACATTTCGTAAGTTAAAATATGGGTTATTGTCTCTGGAAATACTAAGAAACATCAGTGCATGATAATTTTAACCAATATTAAAATATATAAATTTTGTATTTCAGTATCATAAACAAAAGTATTAACTGAAACAAAATTTTTAAATCAAAATTTAGGATTTTTAGGTTATAGTTAAAGATGCAGTTTTGTTTTGAACTGAAATTGAATTTTTAGCAAATTCTGATGATTTTTGATTTGTGGAGGCTTGGGTTTCTTCTGGGTGATAGAGTAGTGTTAGGTGATGCTTAGAAAAATCATTTATGATGATGGAATTCAGTGTGGAAGGTTGCAGCAGTGAGAATTTGTTTGGAACCCTAGTTTTACTGTGAGTTAAGAATTGATCACTACAGCTAGTGTGGTTGATCGAGTGATTGGATATTTTGGGAATCGATAGATTGGTTGTGGTTGAAGTTGAGGCCGGAGAGGTTGACTCTCAGGTGGACAAAGCGATGCGAATTTTCCATTGACAGGTTTGGGGGAAAACCTAAGTGTTGTTTCCAGGTTGGGAAATTTTGGGTTCGATTGTGTTTTCGAGGGTGATAGTTTGATCTGATGATCGCAATTGGGTATTGGAGAGTTTTTGGATGATGTACGATCATCTTTGATGATCAGAGGAGGCTGGGGTCGCCGTGCATATGCACGGTGATGGAAGTTTCTGATGATGTTTTGGTTTGTTTGGTTGTAGGGGTAGTTGTTGATATTGCTCGAAGTAAAAGGGTGAATGACTCGGGGGAATTGGGTAGAAGACTCGAAGCAATTTTTGCCGCCTCGGGTTGATATGTGCTTTACAGGTTTTATAGAAACCTGAGAATCTCTGTTTTAAAATTTTTAAAATCTGAAGTTTTTAAATGTAGAAAAAGATTTAAACATAGTTTAAATTAAAGTTTAAATTGAATCCAAGTTTAAAATCTAAAACCTCATTTTAAAATAAAATGAAGTTTTAAAAATTGAACTTAATTAACTACTTTATTTTTGTAAAGTAGTTTGAACTTTTTAAAAATGAAGTTTTTGTTAAAATATGAGCAAGTTTAAAATAAAGTTTAAATCTGGGAATTTAAAAATGAATTTCAGTTTGAAATTAAAGAAGGTTTAAATTTGAAAGATTCTAACAAAATGTAAATTGAAAATTTTATATTTTTGAAATGAATTTGGTTTTGAAATTTTTATGTATTTTATTTCTAAGACAAGCACTTGTTTGTCTTATAATTTTAAAAAGGTTTAAATTGTTTAAACTTTGATTAAGTTTAAATTATATTCATTTTAAATCTTGTATTTAAAATGAAATTTAAAAGTAAGTTCAAAAATACTTTGTTTTAAATAAATTTGTTTTTAAACATAGTTAAGAAATGTTTTAACTTAAAATTAAGTTAAGAATTAATGTTTTGAAATTAATTTATTAAAAAGGTAATTAAGGAATAATTAATTAATTTATTTAATTAATTTATTAAGGTTTAATGAATATTGATTAAGGGTTAATCAATTTGAAATTATAGATCATTAATTAAATTATTAACTAACGATTAAAGATTTCTTAATTAAGTAATTAAGTTTTAAATCATGGTTAATTAAATAAATAATTAAGGATTAATTAAGTTTCTGTTAACTCTTAATTAATTAAATAATTAGACTTTAATTAATGGATAATTAAGATAATTAAATTTGAGTTAATTACTTAATGAAAATAATTAGGGAATGGTTAATGAAGGTCATTAACCAGGATTATTTAATAATTAGTTAATATGGTTAATTTATAATAATTAATTAGATTAATTAATTTAATAATAATCATTTGTTAATGGTTTAAGTGTAATTACTTAATGAAGTAATTAAGAAATTAATTACTTGAGGTGATTAATTGACTTAAATGTGATTGTTTAATTTAATTAATTAAGTTTAATTAATTTTAAACACTTGAGGTTTTAAAGATAATTACTCAATGTAATTAATGGATTGGAAATTACTTAGTAAAGTAATTGACTGATAATTACAGATTGTAATTAATGGAAGATCTTTAGTAATGAAGTGATTTGTGAAATTAATTAAAGATAATTACTTGAATGTAATTAAGGATAATTAATCAAAGGTGATTAATTAAGGTGATTAATTAATTGATTGTAATCAATTAAATGATTGAGTAAGCAAGATTTATATTGGTAAAGTAATTAATTTAATTTATTTTAAATTAATTAACGATGAAGTAATTGATTTAATTCACTTTAAATTAATTGGAGATGGAGATAATTAATTTAATTCATTTTATATTAATTTTATTGTGATGAAATAAATCATTGCTTATATTTGAATGGATGACATTGATTGTCTTGGATGCTTTGTGATCTCAGAAATGAGATAAGTAATGTTGTATGAATGCTTGGTTGCATTATGATGATAACATAGATTATCTATTGTGATGGTGATATATGGATTATCTATTTTGATATTGATAATGTGGATTACCTGTTATTTGATAATGTTGATTATCTATTGTGATTTGCGAGTTATCTATCTGTGTGTATATAGATAATTGAATTGTTTTTAACTCTAAAACAACTTGGATCTAAAAGACACGTTTTAGTTTTCGATGAGACCGGGATCGGGTTTCCATATTTGGATATCCGAAAACCACATCGATCCAAAGTAACGGTAGGTCATGAATCTCCAAGTGAAGATGAAGATTCAAAGTGTAAGGATTATCGTCGTTAACTCTGAGGGTGATTCCAAAATGAGTGTTACGAGATAATGCCTTCGGTTTCGTTCGAACCCGGAATGAACTTGTATGGATTGAATGCTTTCAGAACATCGTCAGGTGGACGATGAGCATTCTAAGTGATGTGTTCACTAAAGGTAATCGTAGCCTCAAGCCTCATCAACCGGGAATGGCTAAAACAAGGAAGGTGCAACAAGGCTAACTGGCTCATGTCCAAGTAGGACGAGATTTTCCCCTGTCTAGAGGTCCCTTTTATTTCGGCTGTGTGGACGGTTGTTGAGCTCCATCTGTCAGGGTTGTCTTGTTCGGAACTGTTCAGTAAGGAATGGTTTCAGACTTGTGTTGCAGGGGAGCGGGCGTACTCCTCGGTACGGTCATCTAGGCCACGTACTGTGACGGGCGGTACCCCAGTAGCCGTTCTATTGTATGGAATCCAAAATCGAATAAGTGCCAACTGTTTTGATTGTATTACCCACTTTTGTGGCTAGTAGCTGGAATTTAATAATGTAACAATTTCGGCTATTTCATATTTACTTGAAAACCCTAGACCTATTATAATATCATTGGATTTCCTATCAAATGTTTTGGTTAGCGTAAGGTAAATTTTTTTCCATGTTTATGTATGGGAAGTCTTACGTGATACCTTTCTTTTCAAAGGTTTTTCAAAGTTAAGCAACTTTAACCTGTTACTTACACCAGACCCATGTCTGACCCGAAGTTTATCTTCTGTTTTCTTAAACTCTTGAGTACTCAAATTTTTACGAGTAGCCAAGGGATTTAGGTTAGCTTTGATGAATTGTGGAGGAGCAATGGAGCAAGAGGCTTCTGCGTGTAGATATATAGTTTCCGCTGTGTGTTCTCTGAGTTGTTCTTTGTATTGAATTGAGTTGTATAACTAGACAGGTGTTTATAACTGTCTAGTATGTGTTGTACTATCTGTGTAACTCTGATAATGGTTGTAAACTATGTAATATTTATGTTATCAATATAATTTATTCGTTCCGCTGTTTAGATTCTGATGTTGTTTCTTCTTTCTTTCTTTCTCTTCTCTTTTCTATCCCTTTCTTTCTTATTAATGATGCGTCATTCTATGGAGATGGATGGCGGGCCGTTAAACCATGCATTGACGGATCTCGTTATAAGTTTGAAAGCAGTGCCACCGCTAACAAATCAAGCATAGCAAGAAATTCAATCAAAACAGTAACATAATTTGTGTATTTTGTCCTTTCTGTTGTTACTTGATTAATTTTGTACTTGACTTTTTATACAGCTAACATTGTTTATATGCTTTTTTCAGGTTGATCCTGCTCAAAATTTGGAATACGTATAATCTTAGATCGCTAGATTAATATTTCTACGTTAATTTATGAGCTAAAATTCGAAATATGTATAAGCACAAACTCAGATCTACAACGAAAATTAGAGCATTGCTAATTTTTTTTTAAATTGTCCATGTAGATGAAAGAAAAACTTCATAGAAATCAACTCAATTTTCATTAATCCACTTAATCGTTACCCTTGTTTATGGGTATCTATATGAAAAATAGTATTATCCAAAAGACTACGCAAACATAACATAGACATGGTTGAGGAAAGGGAAAGTACTCAATTATATACAACTGCTTTAGTGTTCTTATAACTGCATATTTGTCCTTTTATCAGTCATAATCAACCTTTCATGATGTATATAGCAGTTTGGTTAGAAGATATAAGCTACAAATTCCACCCCGCTGCATGTTGATTGACTAAATGCATTCCCTCTTAATCCATGAATTTCATCTTGAATGTTCCATGATTCTTCCGAACTGATATGCTCCTTTATAATCTTAAGAAGTCCAATTCATGTATTCTCTATCATGCTTCCATATTTCTTCATACTATTAAAACATATGCATATAATCAGAAAACATGGAACGTGTTCGGTTTAGTTGTGAATTGTTATTTTCACCTAAAAGGTGTTACATACATAAAATATCGATAGTATAATTGTGTGTTACATGGAATAAAAGGACCACCACTCAAAGCCAAGATGAGACTCCTATGAACACGAAAACCTACTCAAGTTCAAAAAAGGCTCGGATTTTAATATACAATTAAGAGAAGCATTTTCTACTCATGCAGGTAATTTTAAAATGGGAATAGACTAAAGAAAATAGGAATCCGAAAATACGTTCATTACTAGGAACACTAACTAAAACTTGAAGAAAATAAATCGGTAAAACAACTATGAAAGAAAAAATAAATTCAATGATTGTTTTGCTACTTTTCCATTTAAGAATGTAAATAAAACAGTAATGGAAAGAATAGAGGGTTGTGTAAATTCAGTCAGTATCGAATACATCTCTTCTCATTCTATATCCCGATTCAGCCACTGAAAAAAGAAGTTAAATAGGGAAACAATAGGAAACATAATGAATGGATAAAAATACTAAGAATAATACCGAGTCACTATGGATTTACTTTTTTCATCCACATTTCCAATATATAAATTTTGAAAACTAAGTATGAAATTGTAAAAGTTGAAACCATAATTATACACTATTTATGTGTAATTCTTACATATGAGCTCTTATATATAGAAAAAAATTCACATATAAAAATAACCAAAAGAATGTTACTAATTACCGGGTATTTACATAGTGTAATAATGAATTTAAGATTGAATCCATATATCCTTCCGTCAATATATAATCCTTGATATCTCAATTTAATGTAATTAATTTCAGTAAAAAATGCAATGTGAATTAGCTGTTGAAAACAAAAGTTGAATAGGTTTAAACTGGGAAAAAAATGAATGGATCAAGATACTAAGAATAATATTGGGTCACTATGGGTTTACTTTTTTCCAGCCACGTCTCAAATGCGCAATTTTTTCGTAAATAAATATGAAACTCTATATATGTGGAAATCTTAAGCATACCGTTTGTGTGTAATTCTTACCTATGAGCTCTTATATACAGAAAATTTTCACATATGAAAATAACCGAAGGAATGTTACTAATTGCCAAACGTATATATATGATAGTAATAGTGAATTTAAGATTGAATTCATGTACCTTTTCATTAGGGTATACACCTTGACGTGTAAATTTGATGCAATTAGTGTTGGCAAAAAATAGTAATGTGAATCATTGACATGCTGTCAAATGTTAGGGACATAATAATTTGTAAAATGCATGGGTGTATATTAGTTGTCAAATAATGTCAATTATTATATCCAAATTTAAAATTATTAGTGGGTTGAGAAGCGACTTTAAGAAAAAGAGGCTAAACTTTCATTGGTAGCATTGTCATGAAGCCTTTATTTCCAGACTCTTTTTTTTTTAAATTAAGATGAATCATGAAACATTGGATTAAGCCTAAAAACTAAGAAGAATGCCAAAGTGGAGCAGGCATGTGAGGCATGAGATTTGATTCAGAACGTGTGAATGTACACAAAATGACAATTGCATCCTCAATTTCAAGTTATCAAAGTGAAAGCAAACTTTTTATTGTAAGTTGCAACAAATCACCCTTTGAAACTGTTATTCTTTTTTTGTTGTCTTACTTGTTATGTCGATTTGGCAATTGTGGACAACTTCTACTGTTATTAATTTTTCATCTTTTGTAGACGTCAAATATTTGGATCCATAATTAGAAGTGTCCAGTATTACCTTGGTTTGTCGGCCTTTGCAATGTGTTTGGACATTATTGAGGCCTGCACAGTTTTATGTCAGATGCTATTATCAATGAAATTTCTAAGAGTCTATATAATATCTACTAAATTAATAAAACAAAGAATGGAACTAAGGGTGCATGCAAGCGGTTTTATGGACAACATGAGTGGAAGTCAGTAGAATGTATGAATATAAGAAAAGCAGTTTAAGTTCAGCTCCATTTCAATCACAGCAATAAATGGAATTAGCGACGATGATGATAGTGATGTGTAATTTGGGGTGATCAGGAATGTTTTACGCTGTTGTGAAATGGGAAGTTAGAAATGTGAAGTGCGTAATGAAACAAAAGGCGGAAGAACATTAGATTGGGCAAAAGGGTATTTTTGGAAATTCAAAAAGGCGTGGATGGAAATTGTTCATTGAATTCTCAATTATTAATAGTAAAGATTCTCTTAGCTTATCACAGGATGAGCTCTCATCTATACTCAAAGTTTGGGAGTTTCTAGATGTTTTTGAAGAAGTCTTCGGCCTCCCGCCCCAAAGGGAAGTAGAGTTCAGGATTGATTTAGAGAAAGACGCTAGACCTGTCATGCTGCCATTGAGGCATATAGCCTCCAAAGAAAGGCGAAAACTGGATAAATAGATTTTAGAGCTATTATAGAAGAAGTTTATTTGCCGTATTACTTCTAAATGAAGGGCACCCGTTGTCTTCATTACTAAGGCGAATAAGAAGTATCGTTGTCATTTACAAAGTACTCAAAAAGTTAAATAAGAAGTACTGGTGTCATTTACCTAAAATAAATGGCTTGAATGATCAGCTTATTGGGGCCAAGGTCTTTTCTAAAATAGACTTGGCCACTGGGTTCCATCAATTAAGAGTAGGTGAAGATAGCAAAGAGTAGACTACTTTTCACACTCTAGACAGACTATATGAATATGAAGTAACGCCTTTAGGAATGACAAATGACTTTGCATATTTTGTAGATTTGATGAGTAGAGTCTTTAGGAGGCAACTAAATAAGTTTGCCACAGGGTTGATAGATGATATTACAGTATTCTCTTAAAGTGAAGGTGAGTATAAAGAGCACTTAAGGGAGTTACAAGATACCTTGAGAAAGCACTAGCTAAAAGGAAAATTCTCAAAGTGTAATTTTTGGAGGAAGGAGGTAAGGTTTCTCAGTCACATTGTCTCCGATAAAGGGTTAGTTGTTGACCCTGCAAAGGCAACAACTATTCAAGACTATAAGATTTTAAGGAACTCTACTAAAGCTTGGAGTTTTCTTGGTTTGGCTGGTAACTATAGGAAACTCATCAAGGACTTTGCAAAGATAGCAGGACCATTTGCTCGACTAACTAAGTCTTTGCATGGGATGAGAATTGCACGGAAGCCTCAGAGAAGTTGAAGAGGTTTTTGACTAGTGCACAAGTACTAACTATTCCATATAGGTCAATGCCTTTCAATGTTTATAACGATGTATGCAGTGCGGGGTTAGGAGCTGTTCTTATGCAAGAAAACAAAGTGATAGCCTATACAAGCAGACAATTGAAGGACCATGAGAAGAGGGTTTGCACTCATGACTTAGAGTTAGCGACTGTCGTATTCTCCTTGAAGACGTGGAGGCATTATATTTTATTGAAAAGGTTTTAGCTATTTACTGATCATAAGTCCCTTAAACACTTGTTTTTCCAAAAGGATTTGAACCTTAGGTAGCAGAGGTGGTTGCAGTTTATTGCATCATATGACATTGAAATTTAGTATAGCCCTAGAAAAGGGAATAGTGTTACTGATGCCCTTAGCCAGAGGCATGCTACTCTTGGCCCTACATACGAGTGGAGGCAGTTGGAGTTCCTCTAGAATTTCAAATTCCAACCACCATTAAAACTCACTCTAGGTTATTTGTATTAATGGAAGTAAGGCCAGCACCGATCAACCGCGCCGGTCAAGAACAGAAGAAGGATGCAGTAATAGTCGATATTGTGGGAAAGCTAGGTGGAGGAGAGCATTTCTCCCACATCAGTAGGTATTCTATCCATAAAAGAAGATAGCTAAGGAGAGATGGTGGATGCCTATGTGTTCCAATGGTGGAGGACATTTTAAAGGAAGTACTAGCCGAGTACCTCTATTCTAGAATGACTATTCAGCCCGATGGAGATAAAATGCGTAGGAACATGAAACATATTTTATATTGGTCGAGTATGAAAAGGACAGTAGCAAAATATGTCACTAAATGTTTAATGTGCCAAAGGATAAAAGCAGAACAAGGAAAGCCCGAAGGTCTATTATTGCCATTAGAGGTACCTATTTGGAAATAGGAGCATATATCGATGGACTTTATAGATGGGTTGCCTAGAAGTCAAAGAAACAATGAAACTATTGAGGTTATGGTGGTAGACTTACTACAAGTGCCCACTTTATTCCAGTAAGGAGTAATATGACTGTAGCATCTCTACCATTAATTTATGTCAAAGAAGTTATATAATTGCGTATAGTACCGATCAAAATTGTCAACGATAGAGACCACTTATTCACTAGTGAATTTGAAGGAGTTTGCAATTAGCTTTAGGAACGACATTGAATCTTAACATCGTTTACCACCTGTAGACCGATGCACTGAAAAAAAGGCGAACAAGATTATGATGGATTTATTGAGAACTTGCATCATGGATTTTGGAGAACACTGGAAACATTATTTATCCTTAGTAGAATTCACATACGATAATAATTACCAGCGATGATTGTTATGGCACCCTTTGAAACCTTACACGGATGGCCATGTAGATCGCCTAATTGTCAGTGGGAAACTACCGAAAAAATTCTACTTAGCCTAGTTTGATCCATGAGACCGTGGAAAAGGTTAAAGTGATTGGGCAACAAATAAAGGATGCCTAGGACTAACAGAAATCCTATGCCGACAGCTGAAGGAAATAGTTGGAAATTTCAATTGGAGACATGGTATTTATTAAGATTTCCTTTGGGAAATTTGGCGTTGAGATTTGCTGGACCTTTCCCTATCTTAGAGAGGGTAGAGAAACTTGCTTATCGAGTAGCGCTTATGGCTAAGTTAGCGAAACTTCATGATGTTTTTCATATATCGCATTTGAGGAAATGTCTACAAAATGCAGCCACTATAATAGAGCCTAATCAGCTAGCAGTTATAGAGTTAGAGCCGATAACACTTCATGCCGTCACATATATTGTACCGTCAATTTTGACCACTGAATATTTGAATTAATTTATTTAATTATTCAATGTTGATTGATAGAATGCCCATTATACTCAATTATTCAAAGACGGATGAATTGGGTCTCGAGATACCCGTAGTTGAGACCTCTTTTATGTTATGAGAAAAATGAATGTAAATTTGACTATATTTGGAGTCGATGAATTCTTAGGGTGGACAGTGATTTCTAGAAAGGAAGAAAAGTTGGATTTGGGCAAATCCCATTAACTTTCCCATAAGTTAGCATATAAGAAGCCAACTCCTCTTCCACTTTTCATTTCATGTTTCATTTTCCTTCCTCTCCACTAATCTTCTCCTAATTACCTTCTTAATCCCTTTTCTTTAATTATCAAATCCAAGCCAAAATTCTAAATTCAAATATAAATCACCATAATTCCTCTTTTCTCATTCTCTACAAAACCCATGAAAGAATTAGCTTGAAATCGGATTTGGGGTTTCATCTAATGTTTCAAGAGAGCTAAATATGGGTTTTGGTGATTTAGAGTTGGATTTGGTAAAGAAGAAGGTGAGTGGGATAATTTTCTTAATTTACATGTTATACTTCATATACTTATTTATTTGTGATTATGAAGTGAGATGAAGAATGTTTGTGATGTAATTAGGCTTATGTTTATGCCTTAGACATGTTTATATCATCACCTTATTTTTCAGAAACCTTGAAGGTCATGTTTTAAAAAGTTAGTAAGCCATAAATTGATTTGGCATTAATTGGGTTATTGTTTGTGATGTTATGATTTGATATGTAATTAATTAAGTAATATAATGATGTGCATGTCATTTAAAGATATTAATTAAATCATTTGAATTAGCATAAGAAAAGTTAGTAAGGTAACTAAGCGAGTTAAGAGCTCTACACTTACTATTAAAGTGATTAGAGGCCTAATGAAGCACAATTAGTATTTATAAATGTTCTTTAAGAGAAGGAATGGTATTATAAAATAATATAATCTTTTAGAAAATAAAGTTAGTAAGCTAACTAAGCAAGTTGACAGCTCTACACCTATTATTAAAGTGATTAAAGGCTTAAGGAAACTTAATTAATACTTATAAATATTATTTAAGTAAAGAAATAAATTTACAAGTGAAATAAATATTTTATAAGATAGAATGAGATTTTATAAAATAAGAAATAAATATATATTTTATGAAATAGAATGAGATTTTATAAAATAGTATAAAGGATATTTTATAAATAGAAGGAGATTTTATAAAATAGTATAAATGATGTTTTATAAAATAAAATGGGATTTTATAAAATAGTATATAAATTAGGAAAAAGATATATTTTATAAAGTAGAATGAGGTTTTATAAAATAGTATAATTGATATTTTATGAATAGAAGGAGATTTTATAAAATAGTACAAATGGTACTTTATAAAATAGATAGCGATTTTTATAAAATAGAAAAAAAATGATATTTTATAAAATAGAATGAGGTTTTATAAAATGATATAAAGATATATTTTATAAAAGTATGATATTTTATAAAATAATTGTAAGGTTTTATAAAATAATTATAAGATAATACTTGATTTTAAATGAAGAAATTAAGTATTATACAGGTCTAAAATGATTTATAAGCTAGTTTGGCATTATAAAATAATGGAATGAGTTTATAAAATAGTAAAAAAAAGATTTGGACTTTTATTGAAAAGATGTAGTAAATAAAAGTAAGTTTTGATTTAAGTAAATAGTTGAAATACTTATTTAAATATACATGTATGTATATGTTTATGCGTAAGTATATGAATATATGTATTTGAAGTTATATAATAATAAATACAACTCTTATATTGTAATTGAAATTGTCGAATAGTTTAGGTTGTTAATAATAATTTCTTTGTGTAAATAATTATATATGTGGATGGGAATATATGTGTTTATATATAAGCATATGGCGAGTAATCTCACGAGACCATAATGACTATTGGATGTGCTAAGCCACGTAGAGAACATCGAGTCGAATAATCGCTTTAGTGAAGCTCGAAATGCGATTGTGTAGAGGAAGAATGTTTGCATGTACATGTGTGTATATATGTGTAGAAGTAGTTGTATCGACACGTGTATGAGTATTATGTAAAGCGAGAAGGTCAGTTGTGTTTTTATGGTGTGTTAGAGGAGACCGAGACGAAAGAATTGTCCTGCGGAATTCTACGCACAAAAGAGTATTTTTTGTATTGAAATAGGTTTTCAAATACTTAAAAAACCACTTCCAAAATATAAACCAATGGACTCTGGAAGAGGTCTGATGCAACGAAGGAAGGCTATGGGAGCTGGGCGGCTCAGCAGGTGAAGCGATGGAGAAGACGAAGCTCGAATTAGCGATCGACGGTACATTTTGTACCCGAGCTGGGCTTTACTACTTAAGTCTTGCTACCACCGGTAGACCGGTGGTGCACCACTGGTGGTTTGGTGGTGAACTGAACAGCGCAGTAAAGCTTAGGTCAGGTGTATATTTACCTGGGGTATTTCCCCAGTTTCAGGTGCAGGCTTGCATAAGGTGTTGGCTAGACTTCGGGGTGGCTTCGGGATATTCAGGGAAGTAGAAGGCACGATGAATCTTGGTATCTGGACACTAGCTCAATGTGATTTGAATGTGATCAACAATGATCTGGAATAGGTTCGATACAGTGATTTGTCACACGATCATGTTAGATGAGCATGTATGACCGAGCAGAGTGATCCGTATCCCTTGGATTAGACCTTGGGTAAATATATCTAGACGGAAGGCATTGGTTTTATATTAGTAACCATATGCGATGTTATATTTGATATATATATATATATATATATATATATATTGATATAAAATCGGTGTCCCTTTATGGTCCTGATAGTGTATTACATAAGACATGGTAGTCATTCTCTTTTTGATAGGAGGCATACATAAGTTACTTGAGAAATACATGATGACTAGAATGGGGAATGATGACGATCATCCACGAGTGAACTATATGTCACCAAAGTTTGCTTCAGAGTGTATGGTGTGGTTTACATTTGACGATGATCATTTACGATAAATGTCACCAAAGCTCGATGTAGAGGGTATGGTGTGGCTCATATAGATTTCAAGTAAATAGAGTAAGTCATATATCACCAATCTTAATTTAGAGGGTATGGAGAGATCTACACGAGACCTATCACTAAGGATGTGACTCAAGGTTTACGGCATAATTAGGTACCGACTTTATTTATCTTAGACCTTCGAAGGGAATCATTGGATCACGATAGATGTCCGTAGCAAACTTCACCCATCAGCGATATTGGGTACCAATTAGTATTCTTTCGTTTTCTTTCAATGTATGTTGTGCATGTTATTAGTTAGATAATGTTATTGCTGTCACATTTATTATTGTTTTTTGATTCGTGATAGACTTGTATTATGGTTCCCTTATTTTTGTTTATTGGGCTACCTTACCATGATATATTATTATATTTCAATCACATTCTTTTAGTTGTGGTGACTCGTTGATTATAGGAAATGAGCAGGTTACGGTATGATTTCCTTTCTTTAGGATAGGTTTAGCAACCCTGATTTTGAGACGCTTAAATAGAATAAATAATAATTTATTTATTGGATTTTAGAATCTATTAATACAGAGATAATTTGTTTTGGAATGATTTATTGTAAATTAAAGGTTTAATTGAGAAATTTGAACTAATATTTTTATATATAAAGATAATGAAATCTTTTTGAATGAGAATTTTAGGTATACATATTATTAAATAATAATGTATCAAATGAATATTTTATAGATAGTCTATGTGAAGCACATTTAGGAATTTAATGATGTAAATTTCTTGTTTTAAAACTTGTTAAAGAAGGGGTTAGTGTTTTCTAAATACCATGTAAATTTATTTTGAGTGAAAATAAGTTTAATTATGTTAAAAATAATCATAAGTGTAGAAGAATGAATTTCGTTTCAATTGAATTTGTTTTGAGCTTAAATCAATGTAAGCCCATTTAAGTGTAGAAGAGGATTTATCCTTCTTCTGTACTTAGATAAAATGAATTGTACGTTCATTTTTAAGTTGCCGTAAAAACAAAAAACTTCTTTCTTTCTCATTCTCAAAACCTAGATTCTTCGAAAATCAAGTTTTTAAATTGAAATAAAATCAGGAAAATTTGGGTAAGCTCTTTAGCTCTAATTCTACCTACAACCAAAATCTTTTGTTTAATTATTGTATTTAATTTCAGTTTTGTGTATTTTTAAAAATTTGAGTTTTAGTTTTTAATTTTGGGAAAAGTGTTCTAGCTTGAAGATAAAGGCAAGGTAGAGTTGTAACAAGGCTATAAGGTGAGTTAAACCTTACAAGATCTATCTCTAAGTTCTGTTTCAAATGCTTGATTCTTGTTAATCTTAGATTTTGATGGCTATATGTTTGGAATTGCAAAGAATGAAAACTGCCGCTTAGATTCAATAAAATTGCTTGATTTTTTTTCTAAAATTACCATAAATTGATATAGCTTGCTTCTATATGTTTGTTTTGGTATTACATGAAAGTATTTATTTGTTATCTATTATATAATATTGCTGGATTCATGCATACCGTCGGAGATTGCTCTGGCCATCGATTGGAAACGAAAACCTGGAGCGTATAACTCCAGGAATTCACATTCAGTCGACTGAACGAGATGACATGGAGCATATAGCATATGTACTTAGTCGACTATCCTAAAACGTGGAGCACTATGTGCTTCACGCAGTTGCTTTTCTGCCCGTTTGGATACCCGCTTTTCTTGCATTCCTTTCTCTAGTTTCTAGTATTGTTCTGATGCTCTTGGCACACTAAATGCCTCATGTTGCTATATTTAATTCTCCTATGGGTTTTTTTGTGTGACGAATTGTGGTTTAAAATTCTTGAATAGTGCTCAAATTTATCTATAGTTCACTTTTAATGCTTTTCAGATAAATAGTTTTGATGATTATTGTTTTCAATTCATATCACAAATTGATTTGGTTTCAAATACAATTTAAAATAAGTGCCTTCAAAATTATTTAATAATATTATATATAAAAGTGTTTTCAAGTTATCAATATTCTTTTCTAAACAAATGGCTATATATATCTATATATGACTTTTGGAGCATAGTTTGTTGAACTATATATCTTTCTAATGGGATTTTGGAACAACTATATATATACACACGTTTTGATATTTATTCGGATTTATAGCGTATATATACACACATATATATATTTATCGAGTGATGAATAAATATATATGTAGCTGAATAGAAAATGAGTTTATGGATTTTAAAATAAGAAGTTTAAAAGTAAATATAAAGTATTTTTTAGAAATCAATTTTTATTTCGTAAAATCACACTATTTGCTTTCAAAACCATAAACTCTTATTGGATTTCATTATGCTTAACCTTTGGCTATTTATATGCTATTTTGTTGTGCAGCTTTTGGAATTATGGCTTTCTTGATATTTCTATCTTCATTTGATGAGAAATCTAATTAAACAATTTAGCAGTAGAAGTGGTAAGAAACATTTATATTACTTTATCAGTTAATTATTGGACTTGTTCGACTGAATATTTTGGTCGAGTGAGATTTATGATCGTTTAGTAAATATTTAAGCACCACATAATAATTATAGGACATTAGGCGATACTCTTTTGGTTACTAACTGAAAGTATATTACACTTATCGAGCAAAGTTTACTAATATTATTTAAATGTTCGAGTAAACACGTATGGTATGGGACACCCAGTCGTTACCTGAATGATTACTATTTGGAAGTATATAACACTTATTTTGATGAGTTTTCAGACTCATCCTTAAGTGATCCGTTTAATGTGGATTAATAGGTTTCAGGCCCTTATCAGGATACTCATTTAAAAGCGAGTTATAATTTGCAAAGCGCTCGTATCTTGGGTTGGCACGCGTAGTGCGTGTCTCTTGTATTGACTTGGGAAGCGCTTGTCTATTACGCTAGCTTATTTATTTAAATTGCGAAGTTCTTTTCCAAGTTGACCTGCGAAGTGCATGTCTACTTGTTGGTGCACGAAATGCATCTCTATTATTGTAGCTTGTGAAGTGCTTGCTTTTGTTTTGACTTGCGGTGTGCTTGTCTTTATGGTTTGTGATTTGTGACTCTCTTTTATGAAAAATCTTTGGGTTTTGACTCGCTTTTGAGTGAGTTATATTTTATAGAGTGACTTGCTTTTATGCAGTCTCCTTTGTTCTTGTGATTTTGAAGTTAGTTTTCTTATCATCATATTTGAGATGATTGCTGTTGATAGGCATGAGAGTGTATGGTGACATGGTGATCTGAAACTTGATGTCTCTTATTTGCATATGGCATATTATATGGTTATTATTATGCCTTCTATTTTATGCAAGTTTGATTAGTGAATGATTTCATGGTGATACCTTATGATGTTTAGTGTAATACACTATACGTATTTCTATACCTTTGATGTTTATACATGCTTATTATTATAATTGCACCTTTTGGATATTTAGAGATAATCTGACCTATTTATAATTTTTATAATACTCAGGTCAGACCAAGACTTGACAAATACATGGACTCACTTACATTGGATGCGGGCTAGCTAGAGTAGTTATATGTAGTGTTAGCTATATGATATAGCTTCCTTTTGAGATGCTAGACATATGCGTATTTGTTGTACTTTTGGTTGTAGTGTTAACTTGAATTGCCATGTATATTCTTTTAACCCGTCATAATCCATATATGTATATGGTCGTATATGTAAGTCTAGTTTTTCCTTTTTAGACTTACATTGTGACGCCCCACCTCAATACTCACGCTAGCCAAGAACACTACGGAGTAATGCTGTCAACTAGCGCGGAGAATAAGGCTGTTGAGGAGCGACCATCCATGTAACTTCTTTGTGCGAGCACCGATATGTCAGATAGTGTAACATTCATTTCATTTAAGGAGGAAGTCCGACATACCGATACAAACTCAAAGCTATCACACGGTGGCTATAAATAAATCTTCGGAAACAAATATAGAAATAAACATAACACAATCAGTCACAGACATCCATATCACAAAGGCGGAAAAAGATATGAATATATAACTAACACATGAAAGTGTACATCAGAGTAGTGGTCATGAAAGGACCACATACACAAAAGAATAGCAACATGTGCTATACAAAAGAATACATCTATGAGTCTATATCTCAAGTGTAAACGACAAAAACTGCTAATCTAAATGGTCAGCCAAAAGTTAGAGTAGTAAATCCCTGGGGGAGAAGTCAAGCAGAAGCCCCTGTAACATCTCGGTCTGACCTGAGTATTATTTATAAGAAAATAATAAACGGATCAGTCTAGCTATAAATATCAGGTAACATGATATAAAACAATAGATATGGAAAGAACATATAGTAAGCATAAAGACATACTATAATAAGCATGTAAATGAAGATCATCAAGAGATCAAACAATATCAAAAGAATCTTCTAAAAGATCCAAATTCACCTAAAAAAAGTGATGACACACAAATTCACCAAAACATAAAAGCTGGAAAATCATAACAATGAAAGTCATGAAAATAGGTGAAGCACAAATTCCAGAAGACTACACAAGAAATCCAGAAATCACAATATAGGAGCATGAAAACTCACAAAATGGGAGCATGAAAACTCACCTACACGTGTAACACAAAGCGAGACGCTATCTTATGGTTGCAAGCCATTAATTTCGACACACGAATGGCCCGAAGACCGTGGGGCGCTACCCCACATATGTGTTGGCGAAACATCACACAAATGCGATGGCGAAACATCACAAGAGCGGGGTCTAGTCTCCCTCGTAGACAAAGAGACATCGCACAGTTGCTAGTCTAAAACACAAAAATGATCGTCATGATCATCAAGTAGTGTCAATCTCACCAAGCCAGTAAATATATGAGTTTAGCTTCATGTCCCATAACCACTTGCTTAACTTAAATTTTTAAGAACAAGCTGTAGATCTTCACTAGAAGATTGCCACAAAAGGTTTTAAGGAAAAGGTTTGTATTTACTAGTAGATTGGAAAACGGTTTAAGGAAAGAGCTTTGTAGTAAAATAGAGTTAAAATTGTTTTGATGAAAGAGTTTTGATATTTACTACTAGTATTGAAACCTTCATATTTCTAAAGTTGTTATCCCGCCTTTTT
Organism: Allium cepa; assembly: GCA_030765085.1. Taxonomy (NCBI): domain Eukaryota; kingdom Viridiplantae; phylum Streptophyta; class Magnoliopsida; order Asparagales; family Amaryllidaceae; genus Allium; species Allium cepa. Next base: position 670,568,418 of record CM060929.1, on the reverse strand, counting down.
AGCAAGGCCGTGATACCATAAAATCGACCGAGGAGCCCAAGATAGTTTGACTCAAAGAATGGTCAACCAAGCATCTCAACAAAGCAAGTTCTGTTGAATGTTTTTCAGATAAGATCCCCTACGGAGGGGGGTCCGGGGGGTGGCAACCCCCCAAGGTGGGGGTGCGGGGGAAACACCCCCGCTATGGGGTTCGACCTAGTGAAGACCTAAGGGAGGATAGGATCGAGCGACCTAATGGATGCGACCTAGGGGTCTAAGGGGTCAAGCGACCTAGTGGTTGCGACCTAGAGGTGTTTGCGAGTTAGCAGAAGCGAGCGACCTAACAGAGGCGAGCGATTTAAGGGACTCGCGACCTAACAAGGTTATAAGGTCGAGCGACCTACGACCTAACGAGGTAAAGGCCTAACGGCCTAGTGAAACACGCGACCTAAAATGTACGTGACCTAATCGGGCCGAGTGGTTTAAGGTCGGAGACGACCTACGACTTATAAAGGTAGACAGTTGAGCGACCTAGTGAGGCTCGCGACCTAAAAATGACAAGGCCGAGCGAGCTAACGAAGTCCAGAGTCGAGCGACTTAGCGACACAGTGTGTTGAGCGACCTAACGAGGTCCAGTGGAGAGCGACCTAAAAGAGACGTGACCTAAAAGAGGCGCGGCCTAACTCAAACAAGTCGGGCGATATAAGGTCGGAGACGACCTACGACTTAGCGACCTATTTCTGTGCGACCTAAGCCAGAACGAGCTATAAGCAGGCGGCGACTTTTCCACGCGAACGGCCTACGACCTTGCGACCTAACGAAGGCAGAGCGACCTAAACGCAGGGATTCGCCAAGAACGCTAGAAATTGGAGTTTTTTGCCAATCCAATCCAAACCAAATGCAAATGTACATGCTAAAGTGATGGGGAATCATTCCCAACAGTCCAATATAGTTATAGACTAGAATTGGAGATAAAAATCTCATCTTTTCACCAAATTATGAAGGTAAAGCTTGAAGGTGAATGGATAAGCAACTACAAGCTTGAATCCAATGCTTTTCCTTGAATTTGGAGTTGAATGATGGAGTTGGAGTTGAAACCTAGGCTTGGAGTTTCTAAGTTCCCTTTCCACTCACCATTAATGTTAAAGTTTGTGTTTGGTAGGAATTTATGAAGAGTGAGGAGAAGGAGAGAAGTGGGTTTGAGTTATAATGGCTAATCTAACCTAAAGTCCAAAGCGGGAAAAGTAAGTGAAATTCCACTAACTCCAAACCTATCGATATTTATACTTAAAAAAGTTGTAAATGACATTTCGAACTCAATGGAAGTGGTCTCGAGTCCTAATTTGATCGTTTGCAAAAAGTAGCTTTTCGGACCAATATCCAATTAACGACAAAATATTTAAATAAAATATTTAAATATAAAATCGATAAATATGCGGGTTGTTACATACATTTTTGAGAGATATATTATGTATTAGATTTTCGCTGCGGCGTATGATTCTGTGTTGTATTATTATGTGATAAATTATTCTGAATTATATTAGGCCATGTATTATTGTTTTGCACCTGGATTGTATACGTTGAATCCCTTCTAGTAAGGAAAATAAAAAAATATAGTCACATAATTCAACGTACTGATACTCGTCCAAAGCAATATTACGGTTGGTCGCTCCTAACAAGACTTATTCTCCATATTACTTGACAATATTACTTGTAATATTTTTGGATAATATGAGTATATAGGTGGGGCACTACAACTTGGTATCAGAGCAGGGATTCAAGACAATATAAAATATAAGAAACACAAATCTTGGCTTAGACAGACTTAGAGTCCCATCCCATGGGTGTGTCGAGTAGAATTTAGGATTTAATTCCTAATTAGGATATAAGTATAAATGATTATTGGGAATAATCATTGGTATGCATTTGAATTTTTTTGAATTACTTCACAAATTGCAGTTATAAAATGATTTTTTAAAGTTTTGTATTGTGTAGTGGTGTCCTGATCCGTTAGTGATCAGAGAGCGAATGCTGATAGACTGTTTCCATTGAGCATGATAATAGTATTTTATATATGTTTGATTGGATGATGTATGCATGGATGAATGGTTGCATTATTAAATAATATTAGTAGATTTTCACTGTATGAAAATATGGAGATTTATAAATTTGGAATTATTTTTGTGTTTAGTTGCCCGTTGAGTGCTTTAGGAATTCTAATCAATGCACTTGATCAACATTATCGTTAGGGATTCCTAAATGCTTTGACGAGGCAGTCAGACACAATTATTTCGAAATATAATATTTAAAGTATTATATATAACTGTGAATATGTCGTAAATAATATTTAAAAAGGGAATAAAGATTATAAGTGAGTTAAATATTATTTTTATAATGCAATAAATGTTTTGGAAAATATAATTCTATTCATGTGAAATAAATTTTGATAGTGAAATGATATTTTAGGGAAAAGTATGTATACACGTGTATACAAATGTGATTATTTTAAAAGTATGTATCTTAAAGATAAATAATATTTTCAAAAGGAAATATTATGACCTATATAGTTATTTGGAAAGAAGATATTATATTGAGCTTTTGAGAATAATATTAAGTAAATGATTTGCAATTGAATATTATTATTTGTGAAATTAGAGTATTTTGTGGAATGATATTTTGAAAGATAAATTAAGAAGGAAAATTTATCTCTTTGTATGTTTGTGTTTTAAATTTTTTTGGTGGTTTAAAAAATTATAATGAAAACTATAAAGGTGCATTAAATGTATTATTTTTGATGACGTGTGCAGCTTCTGAACCTTAGCAATAATAGAGGTCAGTGGCAGGGCAATATTGATTGCACCGTCAACATCGCAGCCACTTGAAAAAGAGATTCACCATAAATGGCTGGAAAAACAACGTCATTATGTTCTTTGATGTACGTAAATTTGTGTACATTTGTATATGCTAAGATGTATTTTGCGTGATGCTTTAATTTTATGTGTATATCATTATATGATTTAAATGGATGTTGATTTTTATATTTGAGCCCTAGTCTATAAGAGGTTAATACAAAAGATGTAAGTAATTGTGTAAATAAATTTTGGAATTTCAAAGAAATAAATTAATTGAAAATAAAATAGAAATTTATATTTTGATGATTTGGAATCTAAAAGATAAATCTTTTAAACTGGAATTGGTAAAAATAAATACCATAAGAAGCTAGTATATTATTTGAAGAATACAGAGTTAGAAAATTATTAAGGAGAGAAGATTTATCTAGAATTAGGTTATTTAAAATTTGAAAAGCAATTAAAGTTTTGTTGAAAAATAAAAGTGATGATAATCAAATCTTGAGAATAAAGGGATAGAAATTTCATTTCACCTTAAAGTGGTTTTATTAAAAATATTGAACTTTGTGGTTTTGTTTAAAATAAGTGGTATAAATTTTTGAAAACTCAAATTTTAGTAAATAAAGAGTATTTCAGTTTAAGTTGCTTTAAAAATAATAATAATAATGTAATGATCTACCTTTCTTACACCTAAAGACTACACTTAATACATTCTCGGTATTCATGTGCCGATCATTTAGGTGTCAAAAAGACAGGTCATTTAGGGTGAAGAAAGAAAAGAATAGACATAACAGAATCTCACATCATAACGAGCAATATGTAATATATGCAAAATCTTTACAAAAAGAAATCATCTGTATTGTACACAACATCAAATAACACTATCCTATTATCAGCCTAGACAGTTATAGCACCATGTCCTTACAATTGCTGATAAATATAGACAAGAAAAAACAAAATACAATAGAAGAATATAAGATACATGAATACGCCTTGGATAACCCAGCTCATTTCTTGAAAGCTCCAAAGCATCCAGCTAAATCTGGAAAATATGCTTGGGCTGAATTGAGTATTATAAGAAAATAACGCCCAAACAGTTTGGTAAACCAGCATGTGAAAGCTCAACCAAATCGTATTGATTTCAATATTGGAAAACCATTTTCAAAGTAAAGGGTATCTCGTAAGACCACGTCGCAACAAACATGGACGAATTTTTGAAAGGGAGTGCGAATTAAGGATCTTAAGGCTAATCTAACACAAGAGAGGAGGGTGAATAGTGTTTAATGGATTCTAAGACTTATATGGACTAAATTAAAATTATGACACAAATAGCAGAAATTAATCACAGAACAATCACAGAACCAAACACAGATGTAGAAATTAAATAAAAAGCAGTAAAAGGAAATAACACGCCGGATTTTATACTGGTTTGGAGTTACCCTACGTCCAGTCCTGCACTAAGGCAAACACCTCGTACATATTTTTAATATACCAATGTCGAGATTATAATCCTCAATTTCTAAAGGCCTTGAGGTACCCTCCTGTCTTTGAGTTCGGGGAAAACTCTCTTGATTTACGGGACACAAGATCACCCAATTGATTTCCAGGCACAACCACACCTTATAGAGAGACTCGATAAACTTTAGATTACAAATTGATCCTATAACTCTGAATAGCACTTTGATCTTCGAGAGAGGGCGGAGAATCAAAAAATAATGGGATTCTAATTTGATTCACTTAAGAATTCGTAGAATTTCGGTACGATCTTAAAGATATGAAAATTTTAGAATATGGATTTGTAGAGAAGAAGGAGTGAAGAAAATAATAAAACAGTTAGTTAAAAAATTCGTCTATGAAGGTTATTTATAGACCAGTAACGGTCATAACCATTCGTGAAGAGATTTAAACGAATAGACACTTCTTTTAAAAATTGAAAATTTTTAATCTAACGGCCACCATGTCGATATGGGGTATCCCATGATGTCGACATCCCTTAGTTAAAAACTATGTAAAATTTGTTTTGAAAATGGTATTGAAAGGAAAATAAGATGAAATGATTCCGAAGTAAAGTAAACTAATTTCCCTATGTTTTAAAATAAAGAAGAGTAGTAAAATATATTTTTAGAATGTATGTATATGTAAATTTGATTTTAAATCTCATATATTATAAAAGAATTTTTAAAATTCGGAAGATAAAAACAAACGAAGTTTAAAACAAGAGTTTATTTAAAAACAAAAACAAATAATATTTTAAGGCTAAAACATCTTTTTGAAAGTCATTTCAAAAGTTATTTTTTTAAAGCTAAAACATTTAAATAAAAACAGTTTTTAAAATCATTTTTAAAACCATTTTGAAGTAGTTTTGCAAGCTTATTCCTGCAGAATATTTCATCACATCAGGACTCGAGAACTTGTACAAACCAGGATGCCCGTGGGTTTATAAGCTACTTGTCGTAGGTTTGTAATCTACTTTTTGTCAGTTTGCAAGCCACTAAGAAGGTAGAAATGGGTTCCATCCCAAATGAAATTTGCAATGAAGATTTCCATGCTATTATGAAGTTTTAACAAAACTAAACACTTATCTTGAAATATTGATCTTGATACTATGAGCCTTCAAACTTGATTTCTTCATTCTTGATCTTTATACTGTACAGTCTTTAATAATCAGTACCTGCCTTATATATATCCTGCACAATAACATCCTGTATATATCTAGACAATAGTGTTAGTATATAAGTTATGATAAAATAAGTTGCAAAGGTTGTTGTCATCAAAACCACTATCTTCAGTTCCTAACAATCTCCCTCCTTTTGATGATCACAACCTTATAAAATATACTTACCACTTCGATCATACCATAACCCCCCCTTATACCAACAACTCACCCTTACTCCAAGCCTAATATTTTATATAACTTCTCCCCCTTTGCCATCAACAAAAATAACCTATAAACCTAAAACTTAATAGGACATAAGAATAATAACTATGCATGAGTGAAATATTGCATCCTAAGTTAAATGGAATTCAAGATTTTATACACCAAAGATTGTTTTTAGAAGAACATTAATTAAGATAACACTTATATACAAATAAACAAACCAATATACAATCGAGAAAGAGAAAAAAGAAAAACGCTTGACGAGGACCCTTAACTATTGGTGATTTATGGACCGAACAATTTGGATAGTAGAGATTAAAGTTTCCATGTTGTTCAACCAAGTTTCCATTAGCATCAAAAAGGACCTCTCCAATGCAAATCACGCCAACGTCTTCGTCCATATGAACATACAGATTCGGCAGAGGATGTTCTTCTTGTTGATCCTCTTTTGGTTCATCTAGAGGCACTTCTTCTTCTGAATTCATGGCTTGTGATGATTCTTCGATGACAATGGGATTGGCATGGTTATCCATATGGAAGTTTTGTAAATTCCTAAGGATTCTGCCTTGCCTATCTTGTTCTCTAGCCATTCACATTTGATTCACTTGAATTTCCATCATCATTTGAAGCAAATCTTTCATCTTCTCTTGTAATTTGATGACTCGTACGTGTGTGGAACATTGAAAAGGATCGGAATGAGGAGAAGTAGGTGAAAAAGATTCATTATTAGAGGAGGCAGCCATTAATTTACTGTTTTAGAAGTTTATTACAGAGAATAGAACGGAGAAAAGGAGTAAAAGTCGAAATATATAAATATATGACCAAATAATCTTTTAGAGGGAAATTTAAATTTGAAAATCTCTGCCTATATGTCGACATAGGGGGATGGGTCATGTCGACATGCCTAGTTCAATTTTTGAGAAATTTTTATTTATATTAATTATTAACTATACTTGTATTAATTATAATTTATACTTCAATTAATGAACATATATCTAATTCTCTTCTAAATTTAGTAAAGTTTTGTTCATTTAATGGTTTGGTTATTATATCAGCAATTTTTTTTCCAATATTAATATATTCAAGAGTTATGACTTCTTTACTTATATTACCTCTAAGAAAATGATGTCTAATATCAATATAGTTTGTCCTTGCATGATAAGTTGGATTTTTAGATGTATTTATTGCACTAGTATTATCACAATAAATTGGTGATTTAGTTATAGTTAATCCAAAATCTTTTAAAGTTTGTTGCATATATATTACTTGAGAACAAGCCAAAGCAGCAGACATATATTCTGCTTCAGTTGTTGACAAGGATACAGTGTTTTGCTTCTTACTAAAACAAGAAACCATATAATGCCCTGCAAAGTGACAAGTTCCACTTGTACTTTTTCAGTCTGATTTACAACCTGTGTAATTAGCATCACAATATGAAATTAAATCAAATATATCGTTTTTTGGGTAAAATAAATCATAATCTAAAGTAAATTTTACATATCTTAAAATTCTTTTATCAGCTTTTAAGAGAGTTTCTTTAGGTTGAGGTTGGTATCTTGCATAAAGACAGATGCTATGCATGATGTCAGGATGGCATGCTGTTATATAAAGCTGCGAACCAATCATTTCCCCATATAATTTTTGATCAACATCTTTTGATTTATCTTATTTACTTAAAGCTACATTAATTGTCATTAGAGTTGGTTTCCTACTAGAAGTGGTCAATCCAAATTTCTTAATTAAATACTTAGCATATTTTCTTGACTAATGAAAATTCCTTTATCTAGTTGTTTGATTTGAAGTCCTAAGAAGAAACTTAGTTCTCCCATATGACTCATTTCAAATTCTTTAGTCATTGTATAGGAAAATTCTTTATTCATTATGTTATTAGTTGACCCAAATATTATATCATCTATATATATTTGTACTAATTGAATATCATTTTTGTTTCTTTTAATAAAAAGAGTTGTATCTATTTTACCAATTTCAAAACCAGATTGTAGTAAATAAGATCTTAGTCTTTCATACCAGGCTCTAAGAGCTTGTTTCAGACCATATAAAGCTTTCTTTAATTTATATACATAATTTGGAAATTTATTATCTTCAAAAAGTGGAGGTTGTTCAACATAAACATCATCTTTTACAAAACCATTTAGAAAATAACTTTTAACATCCATTTGATATAACTTGAAATTATTGTAGTTTGCGAAAGCAAGTAGAATTCTGATAGCTTCTAGTCTTGCTACGGGTGCAAAGGTTTCATCATACTCAATTCCTTCTTCTTGACAATAACCTTGCGAGACTAAACGAGCTTTATTTCTCGCGACCTCACCAAGTTCATTCATTTTATTTTTATAAACCTATTTTGTTCCAATTATACTTTTATCCTCAGGTCTAGGAACAAGTTTCCAAACATCATTTCTGCTGAACTGATTCAATTCTTCTTGCATAGCAAGAATCCATGAATTATCAGATGATGCTTTCTTTGATTTTTAGGTTCAATAGTTGATATAAAAGCTACATTACTTATACAATTTAGTTGATTTCTTGTTTTAACTATAGATTCAATATTTCCTAGTATATTTTCTACGGGATGATCTTTTAATAACCTAATTCTTTTATTAGGTTGAATGATTTCACAATTAGTTTCATTAGGTTATTATTTAAAGTTACACAATCTTCTTCATCTTTTATTTGTAAAATATCTTTAAACTTTTCATCAAAAGATACATGCATTGTTTCTTCAATAGGGTTAGTTCTTAAATTATGAACTCTAAATGCTTTACTTCTATTCGAATGTCCGATAAAGATACCTTTGTTGGATTTAGGTTCAAATTTGTCTAAATTATCTTTTGTATTAAAAATAAAACACTTACTACCAAAAAATTTAAAATAAGCTACTATGGGTTTCTTATTATAAAGTAATTCATATGGTGTTTTATTAGTTAATGGTCTAATTTGTAACATTCCCCTTTTTGAACCAAATTTAATTTGGTAATTAAAATAAAATTTTGAATTAAATAGTGAATTTAATGATGAGTTAATCTGAATTTTTACAAATAAAAGTAGGTATTTATTTGTTATTAATATAAATGTATATAAATATGATTGAAATAGAATTTTGGTTTGAAATTCAAAAATAAATATTTTATAAATAAATTTGGATTTGAAATTCAATAATAAATATATTATGAATAAATTGGATTTAATACTCTATATTTTATAAGTTTGTTTTCTAAATTTTAATATATATATATATATATGTATGTATGTATATGTAGTTTGAAAATTATGTTTTGAATTTAATATAGAAATTTTCAAAAGCTATTTGAAGAGTTAAATTCAAATATGTACATATTACATATTTATTAATGTTTGATTAATTCTAAATCACATTCTTTAAAGTTATATATATATATATAAAGCTAAAGCATTAGTTTAAATATATATATATATATATCTTTAGACATCAATATAATATTTAAAATAAGAAATATATAAAACATATACATATATATATAAAATGAATTGAAAATATGAAATAAAACATTATTCATAAATTAGAATAAAGTAGCGGTTTAAAAGATAAATTACAATTTAAATGAAACAAGGGTTGAAGACATAAAAATGCATTATTATGACATTTGTAAAGTAATTTTAATATGCATATAACAAGTGTTAACATAAGATACAAGTGTAAACCATGAGATAAGGAATTAAACAAGTGTCATTGGTTTTCAAAAATAATAAATAGAATAAAAAAATCAAAGCTATGGATATATATACATCTATCTCCTTCCTTCTTATTCTTTATTAATCAAAACCAGAAATAAAAGAATTAGCAATCAAAACTTTTTACAATTTAAAAACCTAAAAAATAAGCAAAGCTTCAAACCTGAAGCATTTCGACCTGAAAAACAAAACCTGTAAAGATCAAAGTGTTCCAGTTCAAAGGCAAGATCATCTCAGGGATCAAACAAATACAAACCCTAAACAAAACTACAGATCAAAACACATTGAAATAAAATCAAAACTGAAAACAATAGTTCTTCTCAAAGCAAGAATCAAACCTGAAAAAAAAAAATCAAAATACCAAAAGCAAACTCAAGATCTGGAATTAAGTTTCAACATGATTCAATCTGAAGCATATGGAAATCAAAGAAGAATTAAACTCAAACTTGATCAAGCTTCAGATTCAATTCAGTATATATCCAAGTGCAGATCAAATTGAAAATTCATTCCCACGTTTTCAAGTTTGTCTCTGTTCCAAGTTCAAGTGAGCAAACTTTATTTTTTTTTAAAACCAGTTTCTTTTGATTCTCATGCCTGTGATGATAATGATTTGGAAATACTGTATGAATGTGTATATATCTGCAAGTGTGTGTATATATATATACACACACTTATATGTGTGAATTGCCGTGTGCATGTCTGTGTTATGCATAAGCACCTCTCCGTTGTTCTACATGCAGGCATTCTTCATAGAAAAAAAATTCATATCTCGAAATCTAAAAAGATTTGAACAATGATCTTTCAAAGAAAAGTGTTTATGCCCACTTGGTTCAAATTTTAAAAAATGATTTCAAATGTTTATGTAAAGTATTTATTCTAAAATAATAAATAACAGTATACAATCAAAGTGAATCAAAAATTCGATGTTCATAATTGTGTGTTTTGACTATACGATCTCATTTGTGTTGCAAAAATATGAATTTAGATGTGGTAATCATAATTTTTAATATTGTGAATTTTGAAATATCACGAGACGATCATTTTTCGTTTATTCGTAAAATTCCGACAAACCACGATGAAGGGTGGATCATGCTGATTGTCAGAGGTAGTTCGAGGAGGTGAGATCAGGGGAAAAATACTCATTTGAGTTATAGACGGCTATGGTGGCCGGACGATGTCATAGTGGGGTTTTAAGGGCCTGTTTGGTCGTTGTTGGAATCGAGTCGATTGTGATGTCTCTGGTGGATCGGGGTCAATCGGACCCAGGAGAATCGATGCGTCGTATTGTGGCGTTGCTCTGGATGGAATGGCGATGCATCTGATGGTTGGGATCGTCGGCATAGGGTGGATTTGACGATTGGAGTTTGGGTTCCAGGTGGTGTTGAACAGCTTGATTTTGATTTCAGGCAAGACTAATGGAGCTGTGTGATCGGAACGACTTGGGGAAACTCAGGTGACTCGTCGATGGCCAAAGCATTGATCAGAGGTGGTTGGCTCAGGCGTACACGTGCATACAGGATAAGTTTGTGTCAGTGTTTGGAGAAGGAAGTAACGGCTCGGGTAGAAGCTCGGGTATGTGATGAATGTACTCGAGTATTTTAGCGGGTGATTCAAATGGGTATTTATAAAGTTTAAATTTTAAAATTTAGCAAAGCTATAAAAAGGAAAAGAGGTAACTCGGGGCTTCGCTCAGGAATTTCCAGATTTAGCTCGGGTTTCACTCGAGTTTTTCTCGGGTACCAGTTTTATCAGTTTTGAAAATTTAAATCAAGTTTTCTTTTAAGTTTTAAACTATTTTCTCAATATAATAAAAGTTTTTTAACTGTAATTAATCAAGTTGATTTTTAAGTTTATTTAATAAGCCAAATTTAGATGATGATAAAATGTTTTAAATCATTTGTTAATAACAAGTGTCTAAAGATATATGCATGGAACAAGTTTTCAAGTAATTTCGAAGTTTAAAAATTTGAAGAAAAATGTTTTGAAATTTGTTTGATTAAAAATAATTTTTATTAATTATTTAGATCCCTGAGTGTCTTCAAAATATAATGATGTAAGTGGAAATAATAATTAAGATAAATGGTTTATCTTAAGTTAATTAAGATCTTAATTTAATTAAGAGATTATGATTATGATTAATTAAAGGGTAATTAATCAAGGTGGTTAGTTTATTTATGTAATTAAAGGTAATTAATTTATTATTAAAGGTTAATTATTTAATGATTAAAGGTTGATTAAATTATTAATTAAGGTTGATTAATTAATAATTAAAGGTTAAATAATTTATTATTAAAGGTTAATTAATAAATGATTAAAAGATAATTAATTAAAGGTTTGTAATTAATTAATGTTAATTAACCAGGATTAGTAATTTATTCATAAGTGATTAATCTAATTTAAATTAATCAGATGATCAACTAATCTTACTTATGGATGTTTGAATTGCATGGAATGCTTTGAATTGTTAGATATCCCTGGTGTGTGATACTTTGTGATATGAATTATTTTGATTTGAGCTGTGTTGAATGTAATTTGTTTATCTATGATGAATTTATATTATTGATCTGTAAATCTGTGAATGAAGATAAGCATTGTAGGATTATACCGCTTATCAATATTGCTGTGTTTGGATTGTGATGATTGATGATATTGCACTATTGTGTAAAACCCCTGGACTACACCATACACACACAAATATTGATTTGCATGAGGAAATTGGTTAAGTCACAGATATTTTAATTTAATACTATTTATCCAAAATAATGAAATGGTTTTAAAATTGAATTTTGAATCCAAAATGGTTTGGAAATATAATTGGGTTAAATATGAAAACTTTTGAAAAGAAAGTTTGGGAAATTACTTTGAATATAATATAACTTATTAAAGTTTTGAAATTTAAATAGTTTGATTTGAATTTGAATTCAAGATTTGAAGTTGAGTTCTATGAATATATATCATAATTTCGGAAATTATGGTTTGGAAAGGTTGTACAAGTTATATAATGAATTTTAAACCATTTTTGAAGTATTTTGAAATTATTATTTTGGGATTTTAAGTTTAACCCAAGTTTATACTTTAAAGACTATAACTTGTGCATATTTGATCGGATATTTCCGAAATGAGAAGTATTTGTTTTCAAATGATAATGGCTTTCATATAACGAAAGAACTTCCAGTTTTTATTGAAAAGATTTCAAGTTTGAAATGGAATTATTTTGAAAGCTATGAATGAATCTTTTTGAAATATTAAGTGAACTTTGTTTTCGAACAAAGAGGATCTCAAAGATAGATCTTTGTTTAAATATTGTGAATGAATCTTTGTGAAAGATTTGATGAACCTTGTTTTTAAATTGAGAGGATCTTAAAGGTGTATCTTTTTATTTAAAAGATTAAAATTGGAAAATTTGTTTAAATCATTTGAAGAAAGATTTTGGGTAATAAGTTGTGACTTGACTAAGATCCCATATATCCATATGGTTTTAAAATTAAGCGCTCATTATTCGGTTTAGCCGAAAGGCGACTTTATGTCATATAACCCATTTTGAATAATGATACAACGTAATGGATAGCATTTAAAGACCGGTGGTGAAGACCGGGTATTTTCGAGAATGAAAGGATTGCCCGTTGAATGTCTCTGCACTGAGTTGCGCCGGTATAGAGATCTCCATATGTTATGGGGATTCCAATCGGGATTGTGAATACCTGGATTTGCAATGGCTTCTTTGAAGTGCCTTCGGTTCTGTTAGAACCCGGAACAGACTTGTATGGATGTATGTCTGACGTTATACTTTGAGATGTAATGCTAGTTTCTATTAAATACATTTCTGTTTGGTGGCAGTGAATTTATTCTCCTAGCTTAACACCTTTCTCTATGACGTGCGAGCTCAGAGGTTATGTAGTTGATGGTTACTAGTGATACATTCCTAATTTGGTAATGTGGCATACGAAGCGCCGCTGATCATTTGTTGATCGAAGCATGACTTTTGTGCAAAGCGTAGCTTTGTGGACGAGACCTTGTCGGACCTCACAACCCGGAAATGGTTGAAACAGGAAGAATGCAGCAAGGTTATGAGGGTTTCACCCTTTAGGGTATGTCCATTTCCTTCAGGAAAAGGGTGGTATCATGGTATGGAGCCTAGATACTTAACTCATGTGGTTACTGTAAATTTATTACTTTGTGGTTGTTGGTGTTGAGAGCTCTCGGATAAAGGTCGGTAACGACCGGGGCATGGCATACTCGTGTAGTACTTACGTAGTTACAGAGGTAACCCGGCCTCGTGTTGGCAGAGAGCTGGTTAAGTTCTCGGGGCGTCCCTCCAGAGGCATACCCATGTGGCCCAGGAAGTTCCTTAGCCTGACCATTTGTTAGAAATCCAAAGAAAAAATACGCGCCCTGCACGGTTTTAGTTGTATAACCTGCCTTTTACATATGGTGGTGACCCGTCGTTTAATTGGTAGCTATAATAGGCATAGTATGAAATGTCTATGCTGGCTAAGATTAATATTATACTTTCAAAATGTTTTCTGCACTATGCACTAATAATAATATCTAAAGGTTTTTGCGTAACAAGCATGTTTGACTATCATAAGGAGAAATCTCCTCCAATTGTGCATTTGCATTGTGTGTGTTGCGGAAGGCCTTATGGTAGTTTCATTTTCCAAAAAGCATTGCAGATTTCTTTTAATTTCTTTTGTTTTCTTTTGTCAAATATAAACTATTTTTGTTCGCTCACACCAGTCCCATGTTTGACATGAATTTTATTGTTCCCTTTCTAAACTCTGGGTGCCACAATTTTTCCACACGGGCATCCTAGAGTTAGACTTTCAGATAATCAGCTAGTAGATATAGATTCGGCAGCCTTAAACCTTCTGTTTGGGAATCTTTGGAGTCTTTGGATCTTGGCGATCGCATCCATGACTGACCATGCTTAATTCGACTTGATGGTGGTTCGAGCTTGTGGCTTGGAGTTTTAGGGTTTGGTATTGAAGACATTATCTCTCCGCTGCTGTCGTTTTGTCTTTCGTTTTTGTCTGTCTTTGATATATGTATTGTATCTCATTTGTATCAGATGTTGTAAGAAAGGTTTTATATCCATAAAGTTATTCTTCTTCTTCCACTATGTTGTTGTACTTAAAATGTCATAAGCTCCGGCGAACCAGATTCGACGTTTGAATCTGCAACATTCGATTACGGGAGATGTATTCGGTGCCGATTTTCGAAGGTCGACTCAGGGTCATTTCATTTGGTATCAGAGCTGAATGTTGAGTAAAAACTTTAGCTCAGGAGTATAACTCATTAGGTAAATCATTAGAATAGGGTTATTGTAACGATCCGCCATCCATCTCCACAGTATGACGCATCATTAATAAGAAAGAAAGGGATAGAAAAGAGAAAAGAAAGAAGAGAAGAAAGAAGAAACAACACATCAGAATCTAAACAGCGGAACAAATAAATTATATTAATAACATAAGATATTACATAGTATCATATACAACATCTATCAGAGATACACAGCTTATACATCACATACTAGACAGTTATAACACACGTCTAGTTATTACCACTCAATACAACTCAGAGAAAACACAGAGATATCAAACACAGCGGAACACTAAACATATCTACAACGCCGAAGCCTCCTGCTCCATTGCTCCTCCACAATTCGTCAAAGCTAACCTGAATCCCTTGGCTACTCGTAAAAATTTGAGTACCCAAGAGTTTAAGAAAACAGAAGATAAACTCTGGGTCAGACTATGGGTCTGGTGTGAGTAACAGGTTAAGATTTCTTAACTTTGAAAACCTTGAAAGAAAAAGGTATCACGTAAGACTTCCCACACATAAACATGGAAAAGTTTTTACCTTACGCTAACCAAAACATTTGATAAAAAATCCAGTGATATTATAATAGGTCTAGGGTTTTCAAGTAAATATGAAATAGCCGAAATTGTTACATGATTAAATTCCAGCTACTAGCCACAAAAGTAGGTAATACAATCAAAATCGTTGGCACCTATTGGATTTTGGATTCCATACAATGGCAGGGCTACTGGGTACCACCCGTCACAGTACGTGGCCTAGATCACTATACCGAGGATCACTCCTAATCCTCTACAGCCCAAAGCCGGAACCATCCCTTATCGGGCAGTCCCGAACAAGACAACCCCGCAGTTGGCGCGCGATTCCAACTGCCCACTAAGCCGAATAAAAAGGGACCTCTAGACAGAAGAAAATCTCATCCTACTTGGGCATGACCCACTTAGCCTTGTTGCACCTCCCCTGTTTTAGCCATTCCAGGTTGATGAGGCTTGAGGCTACGATTACCTTTATAGGACACATTTATCTTAGAATGCTCATCGTCCACCTGACGATCTTCTGAAAGCATTCAATCCATACAAGTTCGTTCCGGGTTCGAACGAAACCGAAGGCATTATCTTGTTACACTTATTTTGGAATCACCCTCAGAATTAACGACGATAACCCTTGCACTCTGAATCTTCATCTCGAATCTGAAAGTACTATCTCCGTCAAACTCATCTTGGAATCACCCTTAGAGTTATACTGACGAATAGTTCTTACACCTCGAGTCTTCACTCCCTACTTGAGATTCACGACCTATCGTTAATTTGGATCGATGTGGTTTTCGGATATCCAAATCTGGAAACCCGATCCCGGTCTCATCGAAATCCAAAGCGTGTCTTTTAAGGCCAAGTTGTTTTAAAGTTTAAAATAATTCAATTTCATTATCTATATACACACAGATAGATAATTCACAAATTCCCAATAGATAATCATCATTATCATCACAACAGATAATCCATATTATCATTATCAAAAGATAATCCATATCATCATAATGCAACCAATGCATCCATATCTTACAACATTACTTATCTCATAACTGAGATTTCAAACCATTCAAGGCAACCAATGTCATCCATTCATATATAAGCAATGATCTATAATCACACCATCTATAATTAATTTAAAATGAACTAAATTACTTACTTCTATCTTTAATTAATTTAAAGTGAATTAAATTAATTACTTACGTCAATATAAATCTTGCTTACATAACCATTAATTAATTAATTAATTATCCCCTAGTTAATCAACTTAATTAACCACCCTTGATTAATTATTCTTTTAATTACATTCAAGTAATTATCTTTTAATAAATTTCACAAATTAATCACTCTTAACCAAAATCAGTAATTAACCCTTAATTACTTCATTAATTAATCAACTATAATTAATTACCTTAAACTTAATTCATTACATTAATTAATTAGCTCTAATCACTTATCATTATTGATTAATCTTAATTAGTCAACCCTTAATTACATCATTAATTATATTAATTAATGATCCTTAATAGCATTTTAATTAATTATCTTATTTAAATTAATTACAATAAGTAACTAATCTTAATTTAAACCATAATTATTAATCATCTTTGATTAATCACATTCTGTAATTAACTTCCAGTAATTACTTATCAACTTAATTACTCCTTAATTAATTAGCTTTAATTAATCCCTTGATTAATTATACAAAGTAATTCAATCCAAATTACTTTCACTATTAAACCATCTTCCATTAATTACATCCAGTAATTATCACCAAATTACTCCACTGAGTAATGTCAATCTATTAATTACATTAACTAATTATTCACCAAATCATCAATTGTTTAAATTAATTAAACTTAATTAATTAACTTAAACAAATTACATTTAAACTCAAGTAATTAATTTCTTAATTACTTCCATCAAGTAGTTAATCTTAAAACAATTTTACAAATGATTACCATTAATTAATTAATTATTAAAAATTAATTACATAAATTAGTTATTGAATAATCCTTAGTTAATGGCCATCATTAACAATTAAAATTCTTTAATTATTTTCCTAAAGTAATTAACTTATATTAATCATTATCAAATTTCAAATTGATTAATCTTTAATATCCAATTAATTAACCTTTAATTATTTAATTAATTAAGTGTTAATTATAACTTAATTAATTCATAATTACTTGATTAATTAATTCTTAATTCTTAATTAATATTCTAATTAATAATCCTTAATTACAAATTAATTATCCTTAATTAATTAATCTCAACCATTAATTAATTAATTTAACCCTTTAATTACTTATTTAATTAATCCAAATCATTAATTAATTAATTAAATTAATTATTCATTTAATTTCCTTACATATTTAATGAATTATAAATCATTTAATTCTAATTTACTTTAAGATAAAACTTTGTTCTTATTAATGATCAAATTATCATTTACAAAGTATTTAAAACAACTTACTTTAAATTTACCTTCAAATTTCATTTTAAATTTAAAGATTTAAAATGAAAACAAATTATCTTTAACAAGGTTTAAAACGCATTTCTAAAACCTTTTCATTTTTCAAGCTAAAGATATATCCTATTTAAATTCAAATCAATTTGAATTACACCTTAAACATTTCAAATTGTTTAAATCATTTTAAATTTAAAAACTTCCTTTCATTTCAAAACTGAAATACATATTTAAATTTGAATTTAGATTAATCTTTAAATTTTAAAACTCTACTTTCACTTTAGAACTTTATTTTTAAAAATTCAAACTACTTAAACATTTTTAAAGTATTTAACAATTCAAGTTTAAAATCTTAATTTATTTTAAAACTGAGATTTAAACTTAAATTTGAATTCTCGATTTTAAACTTGAATTTAAAATTTAGTTTAAACCTTTGCTTTCATCTTTAAACTTCATTTCGAAAATTTTAAACAAAACATTTTAAATCTTACTCTTAACTCATTAAAGTTGTTTTAAATAATTTAAATTTATAAACTTCCTAAAATTTCAAACTAGGATATAAAAGTTATTTGGATCCATATTTCAAAATATTATTTAAACTTTATTTAAAATTTGTTTTCAAATTTCAAAATCCTTTTAAAAATTTTATAACAACATAACAGGTTTTAGTTAAAACCTGATACCATAACTATACCCGAGCCAGTGCAAATTTTGCTTCGAGGCCATAAGCAAAAATCTTCAAGCAACATAACTACTGACTTCGAGTAAAAACCCAGGTGACCCTCTTACTCAAAAACAAACAACCATCATCAGCATCAAAGTGCATCCTACATGTGCACGGTGCCGTTGATCATCTTCGGCCATCTCCAGTGGTCTTCCCACATCGTCCTACACTCAAACGTCACACCACGATCATCAGATCGAACTCCAACTCTCGAAACCGAGTTCGAGACTTCAACCCCAAACCTGGAACAGCAGAACGATATAAACCCTAAACCTGTCTTCGCCTCGTACACGGCCCTCCGACCACCAGAAACCCAGCAACTCCGGCCATGCTCTCATCTACGACCAAGCTTCCATCTGTCAAGACCTCGTTGAACTTGATCATTCCTACAGGTCGTACCGACCAAAACAAATGCCTAGTTAAAATTAGGGTTCTAAGCAAGAATTCACTGCTGCCACCTCCACAGTGATACTGACCATCTTCAGATATTTTTCCTCCTTTCTCTGTTCACCCCTTCATCCATGTCAAAGATACAGACCACCCAGATAGCGGAGATTACCCCAGAATCCCAAATTTTCATTTTATGTTCAACCTAGACTTACACACTCAAAACATAATTAAAAATTATGATTTTAGTGTTGAAATTCATGTTTTGCTTTTTGTATTCAATCTACAATTCTGGAATTATAAACCACCCAGTTTAAATTTCCGTATTATTCCATTTGCACTGATATTTTAAGTTACACAGAGATACCCAGGTTTTCAATTTAACTAAATTAAGTTTTTAAATCTTAATCTATGTTAAATCAACATCTTTTGTTTGTAAAACAGGTCCTAACAATAATTATTCCTAGAGAAAATTGAATTCAAATCAAAATAAAATTCAGGAACTAATAAACAGAGAAAATTCTGTTGAAACATAAGCATATATCTTACATATATATATATATATATATATATATATACACACACACAGCAGGTTCACACAATCATATTCATCTAATCATCACAAGCATGCAACAAGAATTTTATACTAATTTTAAAAAAAAATAAAGTTACTCATAGATTTGAAGAAGGAAGACAGAGCCTCCATTGCTTTGAAAACAGCCCTTCTTTTGACTTAGGAACTTTGAATTGCTTTGACGAAGACTGAGTTGCTTATTTATTTTTAAATTGGAATGCTTGCTTCTTTAATTTGAAACTGCATGCATGCTTAAATTCCATATTCTAAATGATGCAGGCCTTGATTGAATATGCAGGTTTTAAAACAGATTTGTTTGCAGCTACAGATTTGAAAAGATTGTAGGAATTTATTTTGAAAATCTATATGGTTTGCATGCTACAAATTTGCATGTTTTGATTTCATGAATTTGGTTTTAGTGGAGGTGTTCTCAGATTTCTGTTTTGTGGGGATTTTTTTTTTAATTTTCTTCTTGGCTTTAGATTTAGAGAAATAGAAAAGAAATGGAGTTAAGAAAATAAAGGGGTTTATATAAATGAACATGTGGTTCATTAAAAATAAAGAAAATTAAAGTTTTTAAAATGACACTTGTCATTAATTTTAACATTTGTCGTTATCCTTACTTCATTAACTAACACATGTTAAATTAATTTCTAAAATATTTACATTTGTCTTTTAAAGTTAATTAGTTATAATTAAATGTTAATTAGTTATTTAGTTAATATGCTAATATAAGATAAATATAAATTTATGTTTAATAAATTAGTTAATATGTATTTATTTACATATAGATAATTTTGGAATGAATACATCCAATTATATTTATAAAATAAAAGTTTATACAAATATTTTAAAATAAAAAACAATTAAAAATATTTATACTTTAAATTTCAAAGCCTTGAATTCAAATTCAAATCAAATTATAAAATCAAAATTTTGAAACCAAGTTATATATATACATATATAACTACATAATTCCATTTTGAAAAACAACTATTTTTATTAAAATCTATTTGTTAAAAACAATGCATTATTATATTTTGAAAATAAAAAATCTGATAACTATAAATAATTTATAAAAGAAATTGTTTCTTTATTAATAAATTACTTATTTTATCACACTGTATCAAAATAAACCTTATTGTAAATTTTATTTAAATTTAAACTTAAGTTAAAACATATTTTAAACCATTTCAATATTTACCTTATGTATTTAAAATCATACGGTTATTTATTATATACTTTTAAAAGCTTAATATCAAATTAATCAATTTAAACAAATTAAATTTTTATCTTAACAATTTAAAACCATATTTTATTTATTCAATAGTCTTTTAAAAGTTTAACTTTAAAATTATACCTAATTTTACCAAAGATATATATTATTTAGATAACAAGATTTATTTATTTATTAAATTAAAACAAGGCTTATCTATTTACAATATATACATATTCTGTATATACTATAAAAAGAAAACAATTATTAGCTTTTAAAAGATAAAAATTTTCAATTAAATATTTATTTTAATTGGATTATTAAATTAATTTCAATCTTATTACAAAGATTATCAAAACAATTTAATTTTTAATTCAGATTATTAAATTGATATTGCCTAAAATTTCGGGTCATCACATTCCTCCCCCCTTAAAAGAATTTCGTCCCTAAAATTTAAAACAAAGGTAATTTAATAATCTTATTAAAGATTTTAATTTTAAAACACAAGCATATATAAATGATATGCTAACAACCATAGTAATTAATTCATCCAATCAAAAAAATCTAACTATCCAAACAAAATTCTGGATAGAGTTTCCTCGAGTTTCCCAAGTATATATACCGGGTTACTCGCTCTACAGAATCCAAAAAAAACTACGAAGCTACAGAGCTCCTACTCATCTAGATCTACAAAACTAGGCAACATATCAGACTACAGACGAGTCTGATTCAATCACCAAACCTCCCTAAACCGCTGGTTCTAAAACCAGATATGGACTATAACGTACTCCCTCAGAGATACGTGAAACACATCGAATCCCAGTTTTCCAAACTGGCAATTCAATCCTGAAGACCAGACACTTATCCTCATAAGAACAAAGAAAAGATCCAAACATCTCGGAGCTAGCTTCCCAGCCTTACCCAATCTTATAGCTCCTTTGACCAGAGTAAACTTAACCAAAACCAAATCTCCGACTTCAGAATCCAAATTCTTCCGCCTCTTATTCACAAAAATCTTCGGACGATCCTGGGCTGCCTATATCCAAACTGATCAGCTCAACCCTTGCTGATTTCTCTAGAAACAAACTAGACCAAAAACAACCCAACACAATGATCTCCTCAAGATCAATCCAAAACCAAGAACAAATTTTACTCCATAATCAACAGAAGACTGAACTTACTTCTCCTTATCCGGAAAAGACAACAGAAACACTCCGAAACTACTTTCGCTGCACAACTCTGATCCGAAGTAGATAAGAAAATGCTGATGAAGAACACGAGCACAAACTGGACATCACTTCCCAGAAATATAGCTCAACAGATCCATAAAAGAAAACTTTGAAGTTCCTCTAAAAATCTAAGCTGCTTCACCAACCTCAATCTCTAGGAACCCTCCTTCAACTAAGCTGAATCACTAGTTCCACTCCTGGAAACCTAGTCGATAAGAAAAACTCAATCTCCAGATGCGGACAAACCTCTATCTTCCCAGAAAACATCCAGAAAATCTCTGATAACCCAAGAGAACACTCAAACAATCGCAAGTCACTTTTGCGATCAATCCAACCTAATTCCAAAGAAAACTGTTCTCCCTCTACCAAACAAAACAGTTTACGCTAGTATAGCCAATCCATCGAAGAAACGGATCCACTCTACTGCTTCTGAACTCCATCTCCAGAAAAACTACTCAGCCAGAAATCTTCCTGCCAACACAGAACATTCCGAGCTGCACCGCTGACACCGATGCCAAAAACTTCCTAATCCAAAGCTCTTCGAAAAACTCGGACCTCAAGGACAACCACCACATCCTGCAGAACCCAGCCAGAACACCAAAGCAGACACACTTCCTAAAACTTGTTCCAAAGAAAACATCTTCGGAGACAATCCATAGCCACTGCATCTCATCACGCAGCTGCTACTTCCCGAGGTATCAGGATACCATCACTTGCTTCTGCCCAACCGACAGATCCAACTCAACTCATCCAACTTTAAAGATGTTCTCCGAACCTTAACGGGTTTCCTTCAGAGATCAATAAAATCTCTACACTGAGCTGCAAAGCCCACTCGAGACGGTATTAGGTCTACAGTCTCGACAGACACACTTCCAACCTCAATATCCAAACTCCAACCAATGGTAGTTGTCGTGTTACAAACACCACTACCTCATCTACCTTTATAATTTATATTGGAAAACCCCAAAACAGGTGACCCAACAGATAGGTAGAAATATATAATTGTATATAAATATACTTAAAATTACAAATATGCTCTCCCAAGAAAGAAATCACTCCAAAGCCTAGGTGTTCACTCAACCTAGCGCTCTGATACCACTGTAACGACCCGCCATCCATCTTCACAGTATGACGCAGCATTAATAAGAAAGAAAGGGATAGAAAAGAGAAAAGAAAGAAAAGAAGAAAGAAGAAACAACACATCAGAATCTAAAGAGCGGAACGAATAAATTGTATTAATAACATAAGATATTACATGGTATCATATACAAAATCTATCAGGGATACACAGCTTATACATCACATACTAGACAGTTATAACACCTGTCTAGTTATTACAACTCAATACAATCAGAGAAAACACAAAGATATCAAACACAGCGGAACACTAAACATATCTACAATGCCGAAGCCTCCTGCTCCATTGCTCCTCCACAATTCGTCAAAGCTAACCTGAATTCCTTGGCTACTCGTAAAAATTTGAGTACCCAAGAGTTTAAGAAAACAGAAGATAAACTCCGGGTCAGACATGGGTCTGGTGTGAGTAACAGGTTAAGGTTGCTTAACTTTGAAAAACTTTGAAAGAAAAAGGTATCACGTAAGACTTCCTACACATAAACATGGAAAAGTTTTTACCTTACGCTAACCAAAACATTTGATAGGAAATCCAGTGATATTATAATAGGTCTAGGGTTTTCAAGTAAATATGAAATAGCCGAAATTGTTACATGATTAAATTCCAGCTACTAGCCATAAAAGTGGGTAATACAATCAAAATCGTTGGCACTTATTGGATTTTGGATTCCATACAATGGCAGGGCTACTGGGGTACCGCCCGTCACAGTACGTGGCCTAGATCACTGTACCGAGGATCACTCCCAATCCCCTGCAACACAAAGCCGAAACCATCCCTTACTGGACAGTCCCGAACAAGACGACCCCGCAGTTAGCGCGCGATTCCAACTGCCCACTAAGCCGAATAAAAAAAGGGACCTCTAGACAGGGGAAAATCTCGTCCTACTTTGGAATGACCCACTTAGCCTTGCTGCACCTCCCCTGTTTTAGCCATTCCCGGTTGATGAGGCTTGAGGCTACGATTACCTTTATAGGACACATTTATCCTAGAATGCTCATCGTCCACCTGACGATGTTCTGAATGCATTTAATCAATACAAGTTCGTTCCGTGTTCGAACGAAATCGAAGGCATTATCTCGTTACACTCATTTTGGAATCACCCTCAGAGTTAACGACTATAACCCTTGCACTCTGAATCTTCATCTCGAATCTGAAAGTACTATCTCCGTCAAACTCATCTCGGAATCACCCTCAGAGTTATACTGACGAATAGTTCTTACACCTCAAGTCTTCACTCCTTACTTAAGATTCATGACCTATCGTTAATTTGGATCGATGTGGTTTTCGGATATCCAAATCTGGAAACCCAATCCTGGTCTCATTGAAATCCAAAGCGTGTCTTTTAAGGCCAAGTTGTTTTAAAGTTTAAAATAATTCAATTTCATTATCTATATACACACAGATAGATAATTCACAGATTCCCAATAGATAATCATCATTATCATCACAACAGATAATCCATATCATCATTATCAATAGATAATCCATATCATCATAATGCAACCAATGCATCCATATCACACAACATTACTTATCTCATAACTGAGATTTCAAACCATTCAAGGCAACCAATATCATCCATTCATATATAAGCAATGATCTATAATCACACCATCTATAATTAATTTAAAATGAATTAAATTAATTACTTCCATCTTTAATTAATTTAAAGTGAATTAAATTAATTACTTACATCAATATAAATCTTGCTTACATAACCATTAATTAATTACAAATTAATTAATTAATTATCCTCTAGTTAATCAACTTAATTAACCACCCTTGATTAATTATTCTTTTAATTACATTCAAGTAATTATCTTTTAATTAATTTCACAAATTAATTACTCTTAACCAAAATCAGTAATTAACCCTTAATTACGTCATCAATTAATTAACTATAATTAATTACCTTAAACCTTAATTCATTACATTAATTAATTAGCTTTAATCACTTATCATTATTGATTAATCTTAATTAGTCAACCCTTAATTACATCATTAATTATATTAATTAATGATCCTTAATAACATTTTAATTAATTATCTTATTTAAATTAATTACAATAAGTAATTAATCTTAATTTAAACCATAATTATTAATCATCTTTGATTAATCACATTCTGTAATTAAATTCCCTTAATTACTTATCAAATTAATTACTCCTTAATTAATTAGCTTTAATTAATCCCTTGATTAATTATACAAAGTAATTCAATCCAAATTTCTTTCACTATTAAACCATCTTCCATTAATTACATCCAGTAATTATCAACTAATTACTCCACCGAGTAATTTCAATCTATTAATTACATGAAGTAATTATTCACCAAGCATCAAATGTTAAATTAATTAAACTTAATTAATTAATTTAAAAATATTACATTTAAACTCAAGTATTTAATTTCTTAATTACTTCCATCAAGTAATTAATCTTAAAACAATTTTACAAATGATTACCATTAATTAATTAATTTAATTAATTATTAAAAATTAATTACATAAATTAGTTATTGAATAATCCTAAGTTAGTGACCATCATTAACAGTTAAAAATTCTTTAATTATTTTCCTAAAGTAATTAACTTACATTAATCATTATTAAATTTCAAATTGATTAATCTTTAATATCCAATTAATTAACCTTTAATTATTTAATTAATTAAGTGTTAACTGTAACTTAATTAATTCATAATTACTTAATTAATTATTTCTTAATTATTAACTAATATTCTAATTAATAATCCTTAATTACAAATTAATTATCCTTAATTAACTAATCTCAACCATTAATTAATTAATTTAAGCCTTTAGTTACTTATTTAATTAATCCAAATCATTAATTATCTAAATAAATTAATTATTCATTTAATTTCCTTATAAATTTAATGAATTATAAATCATTAAATTCTAATTTACTTTAAGATAAATTTTTTTTCTTATTAATGATCAAATTATCATTTACAAAGTATTTAAAACAACTTATTTTAAATTTACCTTCAAATTTCATTTTAAATTTAAAGATTTAAAATGGAAACAAATTATCTTTAACAAGGTTTAAACACATTTCTAAAACCTATTCATTTTCCAAGCTAAAGATATACGTATTTAATAAAGTAGTTTAAAAGGATTTAAAACCAAATTTCTATTTAAATTCAAATCAATTTGAGTTACACCTTAAACATTTCAAATTGTTTAAATCATTTTAAATTTAAAAACTTCCTTTCATTCCAAAACTGAAATACATATTTAAATTTGAATTTAGATTAATCTTTAAATTTTAAAACTCTACTTTCACTTTAAAACTTTATTTTTAAAAATTCAAACTACTTAAACATTTTTAAAGTATCTAATAATTCCAGTTTAAAATCATAATTTATTTTAAAACTGAGATTTAAACTTAAATTTGAGTTCCAGATTTTAAACTTGATTTTAAAATTTAGTTTAAACCTTTGCTTTAATCTTTAAACTTCAGTTTGAAATTTTTAAACAAAACATTTTAAATCTTACTCTTAACTCATTAAAGTTGTTTTAAATAATTTAAATTTATAAACTTCCTAAAATTTCAAACTAGGATACAAAAGTTATTTGGATCCATATTTCAAAATATGATTTAAACTTTATTTAAAAACTGTTTTCAAATTTCAAAATCCTTTTAAAAAATTTATAACAACATAACAGGTTTCAGTTAAAACCTGATACCATAACTATACCCGAGCCAGTGCAAATTTTGCTTCGAGTCCACAAGCAAAAATATTCGAGCAACATAACTACTGACTTCGAGTAAAAACGCAGGTGACCCTCTTACTAAAAAACAAACAGCCATCATCAGCATCAAAGTGCACCCTGCATGTGCATGGTGCCGTTGATCATCTTCGGCCATCTCCAGTGGTCTTCCCACATCGTCCTACACTCAAACGTCACACCACGATCATCAGATCGAACTCCAACTCTCGAAACCGAGTTCGAGACTTCAACCCCAAACCTGGAACAGCAGAACGATATAAACCCTAAACCTATCTTCGCCTCGTACACGGCCCTCCGACCACCAGAAACCCAGCAACTCCGGCCATGCTCTCATCTACGACCAAGCTTCCATCTGGCATGACCTCGTTGAACTCGATCATTCCTACAGGTCGTACCGACCAAAACAAATGCCTAGTTAAAACTAGGGTTCTAAGCAAGAATTCACTGCTGCCACCTCCACAGTGATACTGACCATCTTCAGATATTTTTCCTCCTTTCTCTATTCACCCCTCCATCCATGTCAAAGATCCTGACCACCCAGATAGCAGAGATCACCCCAGAATCCCAAATTTTCATTTTCTATTCAACCCAGACTTACACATTCAAAACATAATTAAAAATTATGATTTTAGTGCTGAAATTCATGTTTTATTTTAAGTTACACAGAGATACCCAGGTTTTCAATTTAACTAAATTAAGTTTTTAAATCTTAATCTATGTTAAATCAACATCTTTTGTTTGTAAAAAAGGTCCTAACAATAATTATTCCTAGAGAAAATTGAATTCAAATCAAAACAAAATTCAGGAACTAATAAACAGAGAAAATTCTGTTGAAACAGAAGCATATATCTTACACACACACATACACACACACACACACAGAGCAGGTTCACGCAATCATATTCATCTCATCATCACAAGCATGCAACAAGAATTTTACACTAATTTTTTTTAAATAAAGTTACTCACAGATTTGAAGAAGGAAGACAGAGCCTCCATTGTTTTGAAAACAACCTTCATTTGAAAATCTTTTGACTCAGGAACTTTGAATTTCTTTGATGAAGACTGAGTTGCTTATTTATTTTTAAACTGGAATGCTTGCTTCTTTAATTTGAAACTGCATGCATGCTTAAATTCCAGATTCTAAATGATGCAGGCCTTGATTGAATATGCAGGTTTTAAAACAGATTTGTTTGCATGCTACATATTTGAAAAGATTATAGGAATTTGATTTGAAAATGTAGATGGTTTGCATGCTACAGATTTGCATGTTTTGATTTCATGAATTTTGTTTTAGTGGAGGTGTTTTCAGATTATAGTTTTGAGGGGATTTGTTTTAATTTTCTTCTTAGCTTTAAATTTAGAGAAATAGAAAAGAAATGGAGTTAAGAAAATAAAGGGGTTTATATAAATGAACATGAAAAAAAAAAGATAAACTGTTTTGTTACTCATACCAGTCCCATGACTGACTCGGAGTTTATTGTTCCTTTCCTAAACTCCGGGTGCCCACTATTTTCCCACACGGGCGGTCTAGAGTTGGGTTTTTCAGATGGTCAGATTTAGTAGATTATCTGGAGTTAGTCCAGTATTTGGACGAGACTTTCTTGTCTAGGTGACACGTGATGTTGGTTCGAGCTAGCTTTGGATTGGAGCATCGGATTTGGGGATGCATTCTTTTGGAGTTATTATTTCCGCTGCTGGTGTCATCTATTTTCTTTCCGCTGTATCTTGTATCTCTGATAGTATTAATATCCATTATATCATCTGTTGTATCAGATATTGTATCAATGTTGTATATCAATGTATTATTCTTTTTCTTCCGCTGTGTTGTTATGCTTAATTGTGTTATAAGCTCCGGCGACTCAGATTTGAACGGTCGAATCTGCGACATTCGAGTACGATGTAAAGTATGGATGTCGATTTTCGAATGCGAAAAATCTGTACCGTCACATTTGGTATCAGAGCAAAGGTTAAACTTTAGCTCAGGAGTATAACAAGTTAAGTAGCTCATTAGAGATAGGGTGAAGTATACCCTAGAATGAGTGTATCCCTAAGATATCCGTTCAAATGCCTCAGTAAATTCTCTTACTATCCACTGATAGTAAGTATGAGTGCGAGAAGAGGACGAGATAGGGGATAGGGGGTACCACTATAAATGGTCAATACCCTGCAATAGCGGAAACAATTTTCTCTATCAATCTCCTTTGATTCGTTTCCAAATTCTTTTGATTTGCTTCGTAGCAGCTACAAGAAGAAGTTTTGGTGTGATGGTGGTCCTACGAATCGTTGTAGAAAGTTTTTTATTTCGTATCTTCATCGGTTTCTTATCAGTTTTCGATTTAAACTTTAATAAATTGGAAATTTTGAACTGAGTAAATTGGTTAATAGAATATAAAGCTAAATTTGAATTGAATCGATAAAACGATTTCGTTAAAAACCAAATTTGAAATTATGTTGTAATTTCTTAGGAACATCGAAGTCCAAAGAGGGACAAATTATATATATACGTTGGGATGTTCCGACTTGAATTCGGAATCCATATCTTGTGTTTGAAAAATTATAGAAGATTGAATCCACCTACCAATCTCTTTTGTTCAGCATCTCTTTTCAATTCTTCGATGGCTCCTGATAGACCCAGGAAGAAGATTTGATATATTTGCATGGGACATAAACTCCAAATAGGCTAGAATTGTTTGTTTGGATGAATTGGTTGCTTTGATTGCTATGGTTAATAGGTATACTTAAGTTCTAAGCTAAAAGTTTTGAAATTGTATCCATATATTTGTCTATTTTTGGGTCCAAATATATTCTGCGAACGGTTAGTTAATCCTTCGGACTAACAAGTGCCTTGCATATTTCGTAGATCTGATGACCCGAGTACCCTATGTAGTATTGAATGAGTTCGTTCTCATGTTGTTGATATTCTGATTTGGTGAGCCAAATACAGGATAGATATCCATTTTGACCTGGAAAACTATGTCTCTATCTTTGTGTATGTATATTTGTTGTTTTCGTGTCTGCAAATTTCGGGGACGAAATTTCTTTAAGGGGGAAATCTGTAACGATCCCGGATTTTGATTAATTTTTAAATTGACAATTAAATTTATTTTTGATTAAAAAATTGTGAATTTAATTGATTTGAGTTTCTCTAGATTTAAATAAAAATATAAATATCTCAAATAAGTTTATAGTTATATAAAATATGAATTACTGGAAAAATGTATTTAAATTAAATTTGAAATGGAATTTACAAAATAATAAAAATAAATAAACATGGAGTCATACAAGATAATAAGTATTAAAGTTAAAATAAATATTTAAATTGGAAATCGAAACATATTTATAAAAGATAAGATAAGTATGAAAATAATAATAAGTAAATTTAATATTTGATAGTTTAAGTTTTAAAATAAAAGAAAGATAATTAAGGCAAGTAAAATATGTAGCTGTGAAGTAGCATGCAGGCAAGTAAAAGAAATAAATCAAACAAATAAAAGACAAGTATGTAGACATGTTGAAACAACACAATAACAAATAATACAAAATTACATTATTATGTTAACAAGTCGATACAAAGGAACAAGACAGCCAAAAATTATGTATAAGCAAGTATAGATGAGTATATATAAATATCTAGCAAAGAAAGTATAAGGCAACAAAGATATCAAAATACCTATTAACTTGTAAAACAAAACAAATAGAAATTAATGCCAATATCTTAGCATGCATAGTACAAATCATATCAGCCGAGATTTATCTCAGCATAATTAAAGCAAGAAGATAAACAAAGTAAATGTAATATCTATGAAAGTACTTGCAACAGGAAGTGAAAAACAAATGTATAGTATAAGCTTACAAAAAGGACTTAAAGCATTTAATACAAGAAATATATATTAGCCCCAAAATAAAAATATCTCTGCTTGTATTTGTACCAAACATAACATCACTTGTACAAAGAAAATAATCACCCTACAAAGATATGATACCCTGTAACCCATTTCTACATATCATAGCATTATCTAAATTCGTTCATTTCAAGCTAAGAAAATCAGAAGCAATACTATCTACAAATTTAATTCTAAACAACAAATTAAAACAATCAAAATAACCTGAGATCAGATCAAAACTTCAACAAACCAAAAGCCTGGAAATTTAGCCTGAAACCAGATTTTCAAAATTGGAAGAAAAAAAAGAGAAGAGAATAGAAATCAACTTGCAAACCAGGAAGCAAGCTAATCAACTCAGCAATCACCAACAGGCAGGAGTTGATTCCAATCAAAAATAAAGTTGCAAACAACAGATTCTACAACCTACCAAAAACAAAGTTTCAAGTCTCTGTTCTTCTATTACTTCTCTGCTCTGTGCATAATCAAGTGAGCAACTCTCCTTTTAAATGCCTAATTCTGTTGATATATGGTGATAGTATGATGATTGTTTGAATTGTGGGATGGTTGAATACCTTAACGAATGCAATATGATAGTATGAATAGCATTGCATGTCTGCATATATATAAATGTTTGTATATGACTATAAAAAAATATGACTCTGTTATATCAACAAAGTAAAGAACCACATATAGGAAAAATCATATCTATCTGTTTAAATAAAATTAAGCTTCAAATGCTAAAGAGAAGTAGTTTACAACTTCATGGTTTCACCTTTAAAATAATTCAGAAAAAAATATATCAAGCAAGTACTGTGAAATGTTTATTTACAGTAAAACCATCATAAATCACAAAATTCAAGAATCTCCGTTTTAAGTTCTGATTACATATCCTGATTCGTGCTAGAAAGCAATGAATTTTAATGTTAAGATTATAATTTTTAAGCTAGGGAATACTGCGAATTTTAAAGTTGAATGGAATTGTCAATTTTGTCAAATCCGGGTGATCGAAAAAATGATTAATCTCGCGATTGAAGGGGAAGCACGTTTGGGGGTCATGGATCGTCAGAAAATGACCATTGATTTTTTGTTCACCGTGATGATCAATTGAAGTCAAAATAGGGTTTAATGTGAAATATTTGGTCGGCATGGTTCTCAATGCTCGTGTACGGTCAATAGTGGATCAAGTTTGATGATACTCGGGGAAGTGTTGGTTTGGGGGTTGTCGAAGATGTGGCTGAAGGTGGCGACGCTCTGGTGGTTGGAGTTGCGCACACGAGGCGATTGTATGGATTGGTTTTCGACCCCAGGAAATGGAAAATAGCTCTATTTCGACGATGGGGTGGTTTTGGTTTTTGGGTTGCTCAGATTAGCTGGGGTGGCCATGGGTGATGTGCCAGTGGCATCATCGTTGACCGACGAGTGGCGCCGCACTTGTGCACGTATACGTGCAAGTCACGTATCGGGTTTGAGGAGTTTAAGGAAGATGAGGTAGAAGCTCGAGGAAGAAAGCAATTTTTCTCGAGCTAATTTTCAGTTTGCTCGCGTCGTTCAGCATACCTGTTTATAAAGTTAACATTTAAACATTTACTGGATAAAAAAAAGAAGTGCACGCGAGAGGAAGAGAGACGACTCGGGGAAGGATGGAGGCAAACTCGAGTAACACTCGAGTGATACCTAGGTAGATCTCAGGTGTTGTGTTGAATGGGTTTAAGCCAACAGAATTTTGAGTTAATAAAGCTAAACAAGTTTAAATATCTTGAATCTGAAGGGAATTTGATTTCAAAGTCTTTTAAATTTCTTTCATTTCAAAAGTATTAGTTAACTTGTAAATTTAAAGGTTTTAAAAGTTAGTTTTAAAATTGATTTGAAGATCAATTAGTACCCACTTTAAAACTTGAAAATTAGAATGAAGTTTCAAAAAGAAAATTTAAAATAAATGGTTTCAAACATATTTGTAAGTGATAACAAAGTCATCGATGAGAATGAGATTTGATTTAAGTTAATGAAGATAAAATGATGATTATAATTCATTAAATTATTAAGTTTATTAAAATGGATAATTTATTTATTTAATTAATTAATGATTTGGATTTATAAGTAATTAAAGGTTTAAATTTCTTAAATTGAGGTTTAAAGATTAATTAAGTAAGGAATAATTAATGTTTTGTGCTAATTAACTTAATAATTATAAGTTTAAATTTATTAATTTAAGTTAAATTAATTTAATTAAGGAATTAATAAAATTGTAATTAAGAATTCATTAAGTTACTATTAACTCCAAATAAATTTGTAATTAGAGATTAATTAAAAGTGATTAAGAAATGTTATTAGTTAATGAAGATAATTAACTAAGGATTATTAAGTATTAATTAAGGTGATTAATTTTAATAATATATTGGATTTATTAGTTTAGATAATCAATTATAAATTGTTTAAATGGGATTACTTAATGAAAGTAATTAGGGATTAATCACTTATTGTAATTAATGTTGGATATTTTGATTAATTAAGGTTAATTAATTAGGTAATTGGTTTAAAGGGTTGATTTAATTTATATGATTAATTAAGAATAATTTAATTAATTAAGGTGATTGATTAATTTATTTATATCAAATTATTTGTAATAAATTAATCAAGATTGGATAATTTATTCATGAGTAATCAATTTAATTGGAAATAAATTGAATTAATTAGGATTAAATAATTAATTAATCCTACTTATAAATAACTATTGAATGCTTGACCTTACTTATGAATGATTGTATTATATGAGATGCCTTGAATTGTTTGTCCTATCTGATCTATGATATTTTGTTCTGTGGATTGAGTTGTGTATAATTTATTCATTTATTTACATTTGTATATTATCTGTGAATATGTGAATGGACGATAAACGTTATAGTTTATATCCCTTATCAACTATATTTCTGTGTTTTGATCTGTGATGATTGAGTGATGTTGCACTACTGTGTAAAATCCCTGGACCACACCATACACACACAAATATGGATTTCACGAGGAAATCGATTAAGTCACAGATTTTTGAAATGAATTTTTAAATAGACAATTTGAATTCAAATGGTTTGGAAATAGAATCGGGTTAAATGTGAAAAGCTTTTGAAATGAAATTACAAGATAAAATTATTTTTGAATAACTTGATTGCACCTTAAAATTTAAATAATTTGATTTAAATTTGAATTCAATATTTGAAACTGAATTCTATGATTTCAAACTAGGTATTAAAAGATGTTATACAAGTTATCTATGGGTTAAGCCATTTTAAAGGCATTAATTTGGGAATCGGAATTTACACTCAAAGGTTTTAACTCATGCAAATATAATTGGATTCTTTTGAAACGAAAACTCTTTATTTTCAGATAAAGCTTTCATATAAGAAATGAACGTCCAGTTTGGGTTAAAAGGATTTCAAGTCTGAAATGAAAATGTTTTCCAAGTTATGGAAACGTTTTGAAAGCTATAAGTTAAATCTTTAATTTAAGGATTTAATGAGTGAATCCAATTGAAATGGGAATTGTTTCGAAACCCGTAAATGGATCTTTGTGAAACTGTGTGAACTTTGTGAAATAAATCCTTTTGTTTAAAAAATTTTAAAATGGTAATTTGTTTAACCATTTGAAGAAAGGTTTTGGATTTTATCAGTTGTGACTTAACTAAAAACCCATATCCATATGTTTTAAAATATCGTGCTCATTATTCAGTTTAGCCGGGAGAGGACCTTGTGTCATATAACCCATTCCGAATAGTGATACGACGTTATAGATTACATTTAAAGACCGATGGTGAAGACCGGGTATTTGTGAGAACGATAGGATAACCTATCGATTGACTCTGCAATGAGTTGCTCCGGTATAGAGTTCTCCCTAAGTGATGGGAAGTCCGATCGGGATTGTGAATACCCGGATTTGCTAGGGCTTCTTCGAAAGTGCCTTCGGTTCTGTTCGAACCCGGGACAGACTTGTATGGTTGTATGTCTGACACTACACTTTGAGATATAAAGCAGATTTCTTTCAAATACATATCTGTTGGCGGCGGAGAATTTATTCTCTTAGCTTAACACCCTTCTCTGAGACATATGAGCTCAGAGGTTATGTAGTTGAAGGTTATCAGCAATATATTCCCAATTTGGTAGTGTGACATACTGAGTGCTGCTATGTGTTGATGATCATTTGTTGATCATTTGTGATCAGAGCATGACTTCTGTATGAAGCGTAGCTTTGTGGACAAGACTGCATCAGGACCTCAAAACCCCGGAAATGGTCGAAACAGGAAAGATGTGACAAGGTTATGAGGGTCGCGCCCTTTAGGGTGTGTCATTCCCTTCTGGTAAAGGGTGGTTTCATGGAATGGAGCCCAGATATTTACCTATGTGGTGAGCTTCAATCTCATTTTCTGTGTGGTTGTTGCTTTGTGGTTTAGAGGCGCCTCGGGTAAAGGTCCCAAAGGACCGGGGAGTGGCATGCTCGAGAAGTAGTTACCTAGTTATAGAGGTAACCCGACCTTGTGTTGGCAGAGATCCGGTTAGGTTCTCGGGACGTCCCACCAGAGGCGTACCCATGGACAGTGGGAAGTTCCTTAGCCCGACCATTTATTGGAAAATCCAAACAAAACAATACGTTCCTTGTATGGTTTTAGTTGTATAACCTGCCATTTACTTATGGTGGTCACCACTGTTTAGATGGTAGCTATAGTAGGCATAGTGCGAAATGCCTATGCTGGCTAAGATTTATATTATACTTTTGAAATGTTTTCTGCACTTGGCACTTATAATAATAATATTAATGAAATTTTCTCGTATCAAGCATGTTTGACTATCATAAGGAGAAATCTCCTCCAATTCTGCGTTTGCATGGTGTGTGCGGCGAGAAGCCTTATGGTAGTTTCATTTTCTAAAAAAGCACTGCGAATTTATTTTAAATTCTTTTGTTGTTTGTTTTTTTAAAAAAAAAGATAAACTGTTTTGTTACTCATACCAGTCCTATGACTGACTCGGAGTTTATTGTTCCTTTCCTAAACTCTTGATGCCCACTATTTTTTCACACGGGTAGTCTAGAGTTGGGTTTTTCAGATGGTCAGATTTAGTAGATTATCTGGAGTTAGTCCAGTATTTGGACGAGACTTGCTTGTCTAGGTGACACGTGATGTTGGTTCGAGCTAGCTTTGGATTGGAGCATTGGATTTGGGGATGCATTCTTTTGGAGTTATTATTTCCGCTGCTGGTGTCATCTATTTTCCTTCCGCTGTGTCTTATATCTCTGATAGTATTAATATCCATTATATCATCTTAATTAATTAAATTATTCTTAATTAATCATATAAATTAAATCAACCCTTTAAACCAATTACCTTATTAATTAACCTTAATTAATCAAAATATCCAACATTAATTACAATAAGTGATTAATCCTTAATTATTTTCATTAAGTAATCACATTTAAACAATTTATAATTGATTATCTAAACTAATAAATTCAATTTATTATTAAAATTAATCACCTTAATTAATACTTAATAATCCTTAGTTAATTATCTTCATTAACTAATAATATTTCTTAATCACTTTTAATTAATCTCTAATTACAAATTTATTTGGTGTTAATAGTAACTTAATGAATTCTTAATTACAATTTTATTAATTCCTTAATTAAATTAATTTAAATTAAATTAAAAAATTTAAACTTATAATTCTTAAGTTAATTAGCATAAAACATTAATTATTCCTTACTTAATTAATCTTTAAACCTTAATTTAAGAAATTTAAACCTTTAATTACTTATAAATCCAAATCATTAATTAATTAAATAAATAAATTATCCATTTTAATAAACTTAATAATTTAATGAATTATAATCATCATTTTATCTTCATTAACTAAAATCAAATCTCATTCTCATCAATGACTTTGTTATCACTTACAAATATGTTTGAAACCATTTATTTTAAATTTTCTTTTTGAAACTTCATTCTAAATTTTCAAGTTTTAAAGTGGGTACTAATTGATCTTTAAATCAATTTTAAAACTAACTTTTAAAACCTTTAAATTTACAAGTTAAACTAATACCTTTGAAATGAAAGAAATTTAAAAGACTTTGAAATCAAATTCCCTTCAGATTCAAGATATTTAAACTTGTTTAACTTTATTAACTCAAAATTCTGTTGGCTTAAACCCATTCAACACAACACCCGAGATCTACCTAGGTATCACTCGAGTGTCACTCGAGTTTGCCTCCATCCTTCCCCGAGTCGTCTCTCTTCCTCTCGCGTGCACTTCTTTTTTTTATCCAGTTAATGTTTAAATGTTAAATTTATAAACAGGTATGCTGAACGACGCGAGCAAACTGAAAATTAGCTCGAGAAAAATCGCTTTCTTCCCCGAGCTTCTACCTCATCTTCCTCAAACTCCTCAAACCCGATACGTGACTTGCACGTATACATGCAGAAATGTGGCGCCCCTCGTCGGTCAACGATGATTCCACCGGCACATCACCCACGGCCACCCCAGCTAATCTAAGTAACCCAAAAACCAAAACCACCCCATCGTCGAAATCGAGCTATTTTCGATTTCCTAGGGTCGAAAACCAATCCATACAATCACCTCATGTGCGCAACTCCGACCACCAGAGCGTCGCCACCTTCGGCCACATCTTCGACAACGCCCAAACAAACACTTCCCCAAGTATCATCGAACTTGATCCACTATTGACCGAACACGAGCTCGAGAACCATGCCGACCAAATATTTCACATTAAACCCTATTTTGATTTCAATTGATCATCACGGTGAACAAAAAAATCAATTGTCATTTTTCTGACGATCCATGACCCCCAAACGTGCTTCCCCTTCAATTGCGATATTAATCATTTCTTCGATCACCCAGATTTGACAAAATTGACAATTCCATTCAACTTTAAAATTCGCAATATTCCCTAGCTTAAAAATTATAATCTTAACATTAAAATTCATTGCTTTCTAGCACGAATCAGGATATGTAATCAGAACTTAAAACGGAGATTCTTGAATTTTGTGATTTATGATGGTTTTACTGTAAATAAACATTTCACAGTACTTGCTTAATATATTTTTTTCTGAATTATTTTAAAGGTGTAACCATGAAGTTGTAAACAACTTCTTTTTAGCATTTGAAGCTTAATTTTATTTAAACAGATAGATATGATTTTTCCTATATGTGGTTCTTTACTTTGTTGATATAACAGAGTCATATTTTTTTACATTCATATACAAACATTTATATATATGCAGACATGCAATGCTATTCATACTATCATATTGCATTCATTAAGGTATTCAACCATCCCACAATTCAAAAAATCATCATACTATCACCATATATCAACAGAATTAGGCTTTTAAAAGGAGAGTTGCTCACTTGATTATGCACAGAGTAGAGAAGTAATAGAAGAATAGAGACTTGAAACTTTGTTTTTGGTAAGTTGTTGAATCTGTTGTTTGCAACTTTATTTTTGATTGGAATCAACTCCTGCCTATTGGTGATTGCTGACTTGATTAGCTTGCTTCCAGGTTTGCAAGTTGATTTCTATTCTCTTCTCTTTTTTTCTTCCAATTTTGAAAATCTGGTTTCAGGCTAAATTTCCAGGCTTTTGGTTTGTTGAAGTTTTGATCTGATCTCAGGTTATTTTGATTGTTTTAATTTGTTGTTTAGAATTGAATTTGTAGATAGTATTGCTTCTGATTTTCTTAGCTTGAAATGAACGAATTTAGATAATGCTATGATATGTAGAAATGGGTTACAGGGTATCATATCTTTGTACAACAGGGTGATTATTTTCTTTGTACAAGTGATGTTATGTTTGGTACAAATACAAGCAGAGATATTTTTATTTTGGGGCTAATATATAGTTCTTGTATTAAATGCTTTAAGTCCTTTTTGTAAGCTTATACTATACATTTGTTTTTCACTTCCTGTTGCAAGTACTTTCATAAATATTACATTTACTTTGTTTATCTTCTTGCTTTAACTATGCTGAGATAAATCTCGGCTGATATGATTTGTACTATGCATGCTAAGATATTGGCATTAATTTCTATTTGTTTTGTTTTACAAGTTAATAGGTATTTTGATATCTTTGTTGCCTTATACTTTCTTTGCTAGATATTTATATATACTCATCTATACTTGCTTGTACATAATTTTTGGCTGTCTTGTTCCTTTGTATCGACTTGTTAACATGATGATGTAATTTTGTATTATTTGTTATTGTGTTGTTTCATCATGTCTACATATTTGTCTTTTATTTGTTTTATTTATTTCTTTTACTTGCCTGCATGCTACTTCACAGCTACATATTTTACTTGCTTTAATTATCTTTCTTTATTTTAAAACTTAAACTATCAAATATTAAATTTACTTATTATTATTTTCATACTTATCTTATCTTTTATAAATATGTTTCTATTTCCAATTTAAATATTTATTTTAACTTTAATACTTATTGTCTTGTATGACTACATGTTTATTTATTTTTATTATTTTGTAAATCGCAATTCAAATTTAATTTAAATACATTTTTCCAGTAATTCAAATTTTATATAATTATAAACTTATTTGAGATATTTTTATTTTTATTTAAATTTAGAGAAACTCAAATCAATTAAATTCACAATTTTTTTAATCAAAAATAAATTTAATTATCAATTTAAAAATTAATCAAAATCCGGGATCGTTACAATGTGGTTTATTAAAAATAAAGAAAATTAAAGTTTTTAAAATGACACTTGTCATTAATTTTAACATTTGTCATTATCCTTACTTCATTAACTAACACATGTTAAATTAATTTCTAAAATGTTTACAATTGTCTTTTAAAGTTAATTATTTATAATTTAATGTTAATTTGTTATTTAGTTAATATGTTAATATAAGATAAATGTAAATTTATGTTTAATAAATTAGTTAATATGTATTTATTTACATGTAGATAATTTTGGAATGAATAAATCCAATTATATTTATAAAATAAAAGTTTATACAAATATTTTAAAATAAAAAACAATTAAAAATATTTTTACTTTAAATTTCAAAGCTTTGAATTAAAATTCAAATCAAATTATAAAATTTAATTTTTGAAATCAAGTTATATATATACATATATAACTACATAATTCAATTTTGAAAAACAACTATTTTTACTAAAATCTATTTGTTAAAAACA
This sequence comes from Allium cepa, assembly GCA_030765085.1. Taxonomy (NCBI): domain Eukaryota; kingdom Viridiplantae; phylum Streptophyta; class Magnoliopsida; order Asparagales; family Amaryllidaceae; genus Allium; species Allium cepa. The sequence goes on along the minus strand of CM060929.1, from coordinate 670,528,555 downwards.
ATGCATTATTATATTTTGAAAATAACAAATTTGATAACTATAAATAATTTATAAAAGAAATTGTTTCTTTATTAATAAATTACTTATTTTATCACACCGTGTCAAAATAAACCTTATTGTAAATTTTATTTAAATTTAAACTTAAGTTAAAACATATTTTAAACCATTTCAATATTTACCATATGTATTTAAAATCGTATAGTTGTTTATTATACTTTTAAAAGCTTAATATCAAATTAATCAATTTAAACAAATTAAATTTTTATCTTAATAGTTTAAAACCACATTTTTTTATTCAATAGTCTTTTAAAAGTTTAACTTTAAAATTATACCCAATTTTACCAAAGATATATATTATTTAGAAAACAAGATTTATTTATTTATTAAATTAAAACAAGGCTTATCTATTTACAATATATACATTTTCTATATATATTATAAATAGAAAACAATTATTAGCTTTTAAAAGATAAAATTTATCAATTAAATATTTATTTTAATTGGATTATTAAATTAATTTCAATCTTATTACAAAGATTATCAAATTAATTTAATTTTTGATTCAGATTATTAAATTGATATTGCCTAAATTTCTGGGTCATCATAGTTATAAATACCCTAGAATGAGTATATCCCTAAGATATCCGTTCGTATGCCTGAGTAAATTCTCTTACTGTCCACTGATAGTGAGTATGAGTGCAAGAAGAGTACGAGACAGGGGACAGGGGAGTACCACTACAAATGGACGATTCCCTGCAACAACAAGGAAACAACTTTTATCCTCAATCTCTTTGATCATCATCCGATATCGATTCTTTGATGACTTCGTGGCAGCTCCGGAAAGAAGCTTCGGTGTGGTGGTGGCCCTACGAATCGTTGAAGATAAGTTTCTATTGCATATTCTCTTCATCGATTTCTTATCATCTTTTCATTTTTAACTCCAATGAATTTTAAAATCTATTTGAAATAAATTGGTTAATTAAATATAAAGCCAAATTGGATGTATCCGTTTGTCTATTCTTTGGGGTCTCGATATATTCTACGAATGGTTAGTTAGCCCTTCAGACTAACCAATGCCCCTGCATATTTCGTAGACCGGATGACCCGAGTACTTCGTGAAATATCGAATAAGTTCGATCTCATATTTATTGATATTCTGATTTGGTAAGCCAAATGCAGAATAATGGATATTCAGTTTGATCTGGTAAAACATTTCTTATCTTTTCTTTGTTGTCACCTTGTCTAGCAAATTTTGAGGACGAAATTTTCTTAAAGGGGGAATCTGTAACATTCCCGGTTTTAAACCAAATTTAATTTGGTAATTAAAATAAAGTTTTGAGTTAAATAATGAATTTAATGGTAAGTTAAATTGATTTTTTCAAATAAAATAAGGTATTTATTTGTTATTAATATAAATGTATATAAATATGATTGAAATAAAATTTTGGTTTGAAATTCAAAAATAAATATCTTATAAATAGATTTGGATTTGAAATTCAATAATAAATATATTATGAATAAATTGGATTTAATACTCTATATTTTAAAAGTTTGTTTTCTAAATTTTAGTATATATATATATATGTAGTTTGAAAATTATGTTTTGAATTTAATATAGAAATTTTCAAAAGCTATTTGAAGAGTTAAATTCAAATATATACATATTATATATTTATTCATTAATGTTTGATTAATTTTAAATCACATTCTTTAATGTTATATATACATAAAGGTAAAGCATTAGTTTAAATATATATATATATATATATATATATATATATATATGTCTTTTGAAATCAATATAATGTTTAAAATAAGAAAGATATTAAACACACACACACACACACACATATATATATATTTAAACTAAATTGAAAATATGAAATAAAACATGATTCATAAATTAGAATAAAGTAGGGGTTTAAAAGATAAATTACAATTTAAATGAAACAAGGGTTTAAGACATAAAAATGCATTATTATGACATTTGTAAAATAATTCTAATATGCATATAACAAGTGTTAACATAATATACAAGTGTAAACCATGAGATAAGGAATTAATCAAGTGTCATTGGTTTTTAAAAATAATAAATAGAATTAAAAAAATCAAAGCTATGGATATATATACATCTATCTCCTTCCTTCTTATTCTTTGTTGATCAAAACCAGAAATAAAAGAATTAGCAATCAAAACTTTCTACAATTTAAAAACCTGAAAAACAAGCAAAGCTTAAAACCTGAAGCATTTCAACCTGAAAAACAAAACCTGGAAAGATCAAAGTATTCTAGTTCAAAAGCAAGATCATCTTAGGGATCAAACAAATACAAACCTGAAACAAAACTACAAATCAAAACAAATTGAAATAAAATCAAAACTGAAAACAACAGTTCTTCTCAAAGCAAGAATCAGACCTAAAAAAAAAATCAAAATACGAAAAGAAAATTCAAGATCTGGAATCAAATTTCAATATGTTTCAATCTGAAGCCTGTGGAAATCGAAGAAGAATTCAACTCAAACTTGATCAAGCTTAGAGTCAATTCAGTACATATTCAAGTGCAGATCAAATTGAAAATTCATTCCCAGGTTTCCAAGTTTGTCTCTCTTCCAAGTACATGTGAGCAAACTTTATTTTTTTTAAAACCAGTTTCTTTTGATTCTCATGCCTGTGATGATAATGATTTGGAAATACTGTATGAATGTGTGTATATCTGCAAGTATGTATATATATATATATTTATATGTGTGAATTGAGGTGTGCATGTCTGTGTTTTGCATATGCACCTCTCTATTGTTCTACATGCAGGCATTCTTCATAAAAAAAATCATATCTCGAAATCTAAGAAGATTTAAATAATGATCTTTCAATGAAAAGTGTTTATGCCCACCTGGTTCAAATTTTAAAAAATGATTTCAAATTTTTATGTTAAGTATTTATTCTAAAATAATAAATGATAGTATAAAATCAAAGTGAATCAAAAATTCGATGTTTATAATTGTGTGTTTTGATTATACGATCTCATTTGTGTTGCAAAAATATGAATTTAGATGTGGAAATCATAATTTTTAACATTGTGAATCTTGAAATATCTCGAGATGATCGATTTTCGTTTATTCGTAAAATTCCGACGAACTGCGATGAAGGGTGGATCATGCTGGTTGTCAGAGGTAGTTCAAGGAGGTGAGATCGGGGGAAAAATACTCATTTGAATTGTAGACGGCTATGGTGGCCAGACGATGTGATAGTAGGGTTTTAAGGGCCTATTTGGTCATTGTTGGAATCAAGTCGATTGCTTCGTCTCTGGTGGATCCGGGTCGATCGGACCCAGGGGAATCGAAGCGTCGTATTGTAGCGTCGCTCTGGAGGGAATGCGATGCATCTAATGGTTGGGATCGTCGGCGTATGGTGGATTTGACGACTAGATTTTGGGTTCTAGGTGGTGTTGAACAACTTGATTTTGATTTCCGGCAAGACTGATGGAGCTGTGTGGTCGGAACGACTTAGGGAAACTCAGTGACTCGTCGATGGCAGGAGCAATGACCAGAGGTGGTCGGCTGAGGCGTACAAGTAACGACCCGTAAAATTTCGATAGTTAAATTTGTTAATTTAATGAATCTTGTTATTTAATAATGAAAGGAATAAAAAGTTGTAAGTTAATAATGTTAGTGCAAGTTGATAAATAATTAGTGCAAACCCAATTAATTGAACCAATTGTAAGATTATAACTGATTGTAATTTATAAATTGGGAAATAAGTTCAAAATACATTAATTGATGAAATAATACGTAATAAATGGTAATTTGATAAAATCCATGTTAGTATAAATTTAAGAAATAATTGGGAATAATGTTAATTCTATTTATAATATGACAATTGGTTGATTCAAAGAATATAACTCAAGATTTATTAATTTATTTGAAATTAAAAATTCAATAATTAGATTAATTGCAAGTAAATGAAATTAATTATTTAATTATTACGTTAATGGAGATTTAGATGAAATATGAGAAAATTAAGGTATAAATCATGAATCCAATGTTAAATGCATCAATTTGACAACAATGAATTGAATAACAGAATGAAAAGTAAATTAAATGGAGTTATTGGAAATTAAATTTATAATTTCTGAATTTAATAAAAATGGAATTTAATGTTGAAATTGATGAATGAATCAACAATAAAATGACATCTAAATTTAGGTTAAATTATGCTAAATGTCCAAGTAATTTAAAACGAGAGAAATTGCGACTTATTAAATTTGAATTGAAATTTGATTTAATTAATTTAATGTTAATTTATTTAATTAATAGGAAAATAGCCATTCTAGCCACTGACTCGGATTTCAACGAAACCAGTTTCATCGGATCCGCAATGGTGAATTATTGTAGGATTTCAAGTTTTTCAGCGATCGGACTTGTCATTTGATTGTACGGGCCCGAAAATCCTTGAAATCAATTTAATTGAATCAATTGAAATCAATTTGAATAACTTGATTGTAGCATAACTTCTTCATACGGTGGAATTTGGACCTGAAACCTGTTCCACTAATTTAAAAATATTTTAAAACATCTATTTTGATATATGAGTTGACCCAATTTTGTTCCGGAGTCGAAACGGGCTTTTCGTGCCATTTTATCGTTCAACGTGTAAATCAATCTGGTCCATCTATTCTATTTTCAGCTTTTCCTATATATACCCTGTTATAAACCCTAGCCTAATTCTTATTCCTTATTTCTATACGTACAATTCTATTTGCTTCTCATCTTTCAATGACAGATAGAATCCTAAATTCCAATTGCAATTTCAAATAAAATTCATAGCCAAAAATTCAAACTCTACAAATAATATCGAATTATATATGGATTTGAAGCTCTCGATGAGCGCAGGTCAAATATATGATACATTTTTCAATATGGATCTCTAATTGTCCAGAATTCGAGGGATTACTCCCGGCCGTTCATTGTACGTTGTCGGAATTGACGGCGGATCGTCGACTTCGCGACGATCATGGAGCACCGCTGTGTAGAGGTGGATTGGAGGAGCCGATCCATGCATCTACTTGGGTCTTCAGGGGGTATGAATGCATGCGAAATCAACGATGGACATGCTGATGTCGTTCTCGTCCTGCGGCATTTTGGAGGCGGTGGAGCTCCGGGTTTTGAAGGCGAGGGGGCGGCCTGGCATGGTGGTCGTGCTAGCGTAGTCTAATCGAGGGGATACTGGATGTAGGTGGCGCGTTTTGGTAACATAACTCGGCGGCTAGGGTTTCGGTTGAAACCTGGGTATGTTCAAGTGCGATGTTGGTTGGGAGAGAGATGCGTGACGTATAAGTTTCAGTTATTATTTTATTTATTTTATAATTTAAATCGTTCAATCTTCTAACTCAAATAATTTATGCGTACGAGGTCCGTTTTACGCACGGTTTTCTCCTTTAGGTTCGTATTGGAATTCCAGACATTTTGGCATTGGTTCGAAAGGATTCTATGGCTGTTCAATTTTTGGGTTTAAATTGGATTTGAATTCAATTTAAATTCAAAAGGTTAGTGTTTTAACCCACTCAAAACTTCTAAAATTTCTTATGTGTGTTAAATTAATTTCTGATGTGATTAGAAATTTATTTATGGATGTTTGGTATATTTTATCATCATTGCCGTTAAATTGAATTTATTGAATTAAATTATTATTTAATTTATTATTGCATATAAACTGCCAGTTAAATTGTTATTTAATTTATTATTGAATATAAACTGTCAGTAAATACCTGTTACTTATTATCTATTCTATATTATGTTATTGTTTGAATTGGATGATGATTGCGATAAATGGTTGATGATTGATATTAGATGAATGGATGTTGTATTTTATATTGTTATAAACTGCAAGTTGTTATGCATTTTTATTTCAGTCGGGATTGCGGTTTGAAATGATATATAACCATATTTTATTTTAAATTACGGATTGAAATGATACATATCTGTATCTCTTGATCATAGGGTAGAAAATTATATACCGACACCGTGGTCTATATCTAAAATATTTTGAAAATGATTTCTATGGTTTTGGAAAGAAATATACGGTTTAATGAATATTGATTTTGATATTATATAAATATTACTTTTATATAGTTAAATGCTTGAATTTAAGTTATGTATAAGTTTGTTAAATAAAAAATTAAGTTTAATAATAGGGTTTGATTTTTATTAAAATAAATGTGAGTAAGTATTTAAATTTTATTTTAATATGGAGTGTATAATGATTTAAATAAATTAAGGTTGGGGGATAAATTGGAGATTTATATGAAATTGAATTTATTTAAGAATTAAACTCTAAAGGTTGATGTGAAATTTATTAAATTTGAAATTATAAAAGGTATAATTATTATAACTTGATTTTGGGGTCAAGCTGAATTAAATGAGCATTTCAAGTATAAATAAATTGAAGGAAATATTTAGTTATTTGTAATTTGAGTTGTATTTAAATGATAAGGGATTTATTATGTAAAATATATCGAAACTAAATAATAGAAAGTTTAATTGTTGAGTCGAAATTATCAAATTTAGTTTTGAAATTTTGGAATATCTAAAGCCTTGAAATATATCGAAATTGAAATCTTTTATCGAAATTGAAATGTTTCGAAGTTATGAATTTCAAAGTACTATGTTTTAAAAGTGTTATAATTTCAAATGTTTGGTTTCGAAGTGTATGAATTTGAAAGTGCTATGATTTTGGAAAAGGGATATATTTGAAATAAAAATGATATTATATTGATTTGGGTTTTATAACAATGATATCATATTGATTTGGGTTTTTAAAATGGAAATTATATCGTATTTATTGGGTTTTGAAATGGATATTATATTCTAGTTTTGATGTATAATTATTTTAAATGACCGCAGTGTAATATTAACGTTTGGTTGTTAAAGAGACCGGGATCGAAAGTTGTCATACTCTCTGCCAACTCCGAAAACCACTTTAACAACCGTGTACGCGGTGGAGATTCCGGAATGAAGTAGGATGGTGACGACGTTTCCTTTGAGGTATGAACGTGGACCCAACTCCCATGAGTTGGCTGAAGGTGGCTAAAACAGGAGCGATCTCAGGCCAGTGAGGTAGCCCCTCTTATCGGACACACTCCTTTGATACCATTCTATTACTCTGTGATTGATTAGGTCCCGTTGAATTTTTTTGGGTGTGGCTCGAGGTGGGCAGTAGCTACGCGCTATGCGTCACCACCAGCCCGTTTGCATAATTGGTTTATCTACCCTGGCATTGCCTTGTGTGTCGTGTCACCTACCCTAGCAAGCTTGACTATGAGTTTGATTTGTGTCGCACCTATGGAGTATCTTCTCGTAGTCTCCCGATCAGAAGATATGCAGGTACTGTATAGACTACTGACACTATTACGAGTTAAGGGCTATATGGGTAACCCCTTAACGTTATTTTAAAGTAAGTTTATTATCCTATTAGACATTGTTATAGTAGCGAAATATTATTACATAGTAAATAGTTAACGGATCCTTAGGAGATGTGAATCCCGGGCATCTCCTAAGTTGCTGCACTCGCGTTTAACACTGGATAGGAGATGCCAAATCCCGTAAACATCTCTGACGCCGTTCCACTCATATTATTTACAATTGATTTAATTTACATAAGATCTTTTAGTTCAGACTCGAATGTTTTGTCTTTTCAATTCGCTTGGGTCAGTCTGAGCATTTCCGGATTCGAAGACTTTATTTCTGAAGGACGAAGACGAAGATTTTATTACTATTATTTATTATATTATTCTGCATCATGTACTCCGCTGCATTTTATTATTCTCTGGTATGTATAACTCTGATATGTATTGTATAAATATAATCAAATGTTTTGTAAACAGCTTCATAAACTATTTATTTGATTATTATATTTTATCGCTCCGCTGCAAGATTCTATTTTTGTTTTTTTCCTTCTCTTCTTTTTCTTATTTACCCCATCACAATCCACCCTTCTGTATGGTTTAAATCCGACGTGTGTGATTTATCGTCGATTTAAAGCGTACAAAAAGGCGGGATGTTACATCTGGTATCAGAGCTTTGGTTTAGCAATAAAACTTAGCTTTGTGGGGTCTGACTCTTTATTAATAGGGTAGTAATACACTATGATGAGTCATTGAGTGTACATATATGAGAGAGCGTATTTGTTAGTGTTATAAAAGGTTTATATTGTGTTCATTTTTTCCGTTTTGTATTTATAAATATGGTGCATAGGACGCTATGACATCAATAGGGATTTCTAAACACTTAATAGGATAGACCGACACAATATTTATTTTGAATACAAGTGAATGAAATGATTTTGCCTATTATATTTTCTATATATAAAATAAAATTTTTGCAAAGTTCATATTTGGTTGTAATATATTGGTTGTTAGGTAGTGAAATTTATAGTTATTGGTTGAAATTAAATTTGAAAGGAGAATAAACTGGAAATTTAGAACTTGAGTCCGGGGTTTTGAAAATTTTCTTTCAAATGATTTTGAAATATGATAATGATATTATTTAGAAGTATTTTCTGATATAAATATTTCACTATAAATTGAAAGAATTGTTTTAAAGGAAATTTTGGAAAGGAATAAGTTATGTACTTCCCCCTCTGTCGCTGGAAAATGATTTCGATGATGAGTGCATGCATCGTTGACATTCATTTTCGAGTTTCGAAGTGGGAAGGCCATTGTAGTAGTTTTACTGTAGATTCATTTTGATAAACAAATATAAATTTTAAATTGTTTCAAATTCAATTGGATATATAAATTATAAATAGATATATTTATCTATTATCTTAAAATGATTTGAAATTTAACCCGGTATTTAGTTCTTAAGTTTATGTAAATCGATAATTTCAATTATTGTAGTGAAATGGAATGTAATTAAGTTATAATTTGAACCTCTAATTAAAGTAAGAGATTAAATTGCTAAGTTATGAATGAAATTACAAGAAAATTTGAAATGGGTAACCTATAAGACAAAGATAGGATTATTGAACATTTAATTAATTTAAAATGAAACGAGATAAAGTTGTACAATTTCCAATTGCATTCTTTAACATACATATAACTTACCAACTATTAAAAAGTTAAAATGTTAAAAGAAAATGCAATGGGATATTTTACAAATAAAATTTGAAATAATGAAAGTATTTAATGAAATTCTTTAATAAATAAGAATTGGATGTTGTTGTTGTTATAAACTTAAGTATAATTAAAAGGCTATAAATTTAATAAATTGAAGGTAAGTATTATAAATAAATGAAAAAATGAAATTAAGTAATAAATGAATGAAAATAAATGAAATTGAGAAATGAATGAATGTAATGCAATAAAAAGAAAATTTATATGATATGAATAGATAAAATGAATTTATGTAAGTATAAGTGCAAATAAGTGAAATAAACACTGAATCAATGGATGGAAATGAAAATTTGCAAGAAATAAGTGTAAATATAAAGGATAAATCATTATATGGATGAAAAGGGAATCAAACAACAAATGTATGAAATGAAATTAATAAGAATGAAATTGGTCTACTGTTTGAAATTGTTGTTTGTTTAGTTATGGTCGTTTGGGCAAGGATACTTTAAATTTGTTTGGATGGATGAATAATCTATTTAGTTTCATCTAAGACTGTTGAGTAAATGGTGTACTAAGTAGTTTATTTTCCCATTCTGTGCAATTCAAAGTTTGAACCCGAACAACTATTTGTTTTCTTTGATATGAATCAATGATTGATTTGTGTTGATTCTATGTGATGGTTGTATGCCTTGTCGCAAGTGATTGTTGTTTGTATTGATTTGTTTGTTTACGGTTGAAACAACTTTAAACATTTCATTCTATACAATTATTAACTCGTTTTGGATTATATAAGTGAAATACAGGTTATGGAAGCAATTCTTCTGCTTTTGCTTTCATAATTAAGCGTTAATTGCTCGACAAATATGTACATTCTCGGATTACTGTTTTATAGCGCTATTATATTTTTCCCGTGTTAGGATATATATTATTTTGGAAAATATACGTTGTATATTATTATATTTGATATTATTTTTTCTTCCGAGCCTCCTCGTACAAAGGAGACTCTGCCCAAAATTTTCCGTGAATTTTGGACTTAGAAATTTTTTGAAAATATTTTCCAAACTTTATTAATTTAAGTATAAAAAGTTTTAATGGTTATAAATTAATATATTTATATGAATTAATTAATTTTGTAAATTTATTTGTTTATAAAGTTAATATTTTTGAATAAAATGTATTGTCCACTAAATTTCTTCTTTTCCCTCCTTTTTCCCTTTCGGGAACGAAAAGTTTTGAGTGGGGAGGAGTGTAACGTCCCGTAAAATTTCGATAATTAAATTCATTAATTTAATGAATCTTGTTATTTAATATTGAAAGGAATAAAAAGTTGTAAGGTAATAATGTTAGTGCAAGTTGATAAATAATTAGTGCAAACCCAATTAATTGAACCAACTGTAAAATTATAACCGATTGTAAGTTATAAATTGGGAAATAAGTTCAAAATAAATTAATTGATGAAATAAAACTTAATAAATGGTAATTTGATAAAATCAATGTTAGTATAAATTTAAGAAATAATTGGGACTAATGTTAATTCTATTTATAATATGACAATTGGTTGATTTAAAGAATCGAAATCAAGATTTATTAATTTATTTGAAATTAAAAATTCAATAATTGGATTAATTGCAAGTAAATGAAATTAAATATTTAATTATTACATTAACGAAGATTTAGAAGAAATATGAGAATATTAAGGTAATAGATCATGAATCCAATGTTAAATGCATCCATTTGACAACAATGAATTGAATAATAGAATGAAAAGTAAATTAAATGAAATTATTGGAAATTATATTTATAATTTCTGAATTTAATAAAAATGGAATTTAACGCTGAAATTGTTGAATGAATCAACAATAAAGTGACATCTAAATTTGGGTTAAATTATGGTAAATGTCCAAGTAATTTAAAATGAGAGAAATTGTGACTTATTAAATTTGAATTGAAATTTGATTTAATTAATTTAATATTAATTTATTTAATTAATAGGAAAATAGCCATTCTGGCCACTGACTCGGATAGCGACGAAACCAGTTTCACTAGATCCATAACGGTAAATTATTTTATGATTTCAAGTTTCGCAGCGATCTTTCTTTTCGTTTGATCGTACGGACTCGAAACGCCTTGAAATCAATTTGAAATAATTTGATTTTAGCATAACTTCTTCATACCATGGAATTTGGACCTAAAACCTATTCCATTGATTTTAAAATATTTTAAAACATCTATTTTGATATATGGGTTGACCCAATTTTGTTCCGGAGTCGAAACGGGCTTTTCCGGCCATTTTATCGTTCAAGGTGTAAATCAATCTGGTCCATCTATTCTATTTTCAGCTTTGCCTATATATACCCTGTTATAAACCCTAGCCTAGTTCTTATTCCTCTTTTCTATACGTATAATTTTATTTGCTTCTCCTCTTTCAATGGCAGACAGAACCCTAAATTCAATTGCAATTTCAAATAAAATTCAAAGCTAAAAATTCAAACTCCACAAATAATATCGAATTATATACGGGTTTGAAGCTCTCTACGAGCGCAAGTCAAATATATGATTCATTTTTTAATATGGATCTCTGATTGTCCAGAATTCCAGGGATTACTCTCGGCTATTCATTGTACGTTGTCGGAATTGACGGCGGATCGTCGACTTCACGACGATCAGGGAGCACCGTTGTGTAGAGGGGGCTCGAAGGAGCCGATCCATGCGCCTACTTGGGTCTTTAGGGGTTCGGATGTGTGCGAAATCGATGATGGACAGGCCGATGTCGTTCTCGGCCTGAGGCGTTTTGGAGGCGGAGGAGCTCCGGGTTTTGAAAGCGAGGGGGCTGCCTGGCATGGTGGTCGTGCTAGCGTAGTCTGATCGAGGGGATGATGGATGTGTGTGGCACATTTTGGCAGCATAACTCGGCGGCTAGGGTTTCGGTTGAAACCTAGGTACGTTTGAGCGCGATGTAGGTTGGGAGAGAGATGCGTGACTTGTAAGTTTCAGTTATTATTTTATTTATTTTATAATTTAAATCAATCAATCTTCTAACTCAAATAATTAATGCGTACGAGGTCCGTTTTACGCACGGTTTTCTCCACTAGGTTCGTATTGGAATTCCAGATATCTTGGCGCTAGTTTGGATGGATTCTGTGACTATTCAATTTTTGGGTTTTAATTGGATTTGAATTCAATTTAAATTCAAAAGGTGAGTGTTTTAACCCACTAAAAACTTCTAAAATTTCTTATGTGTGTTAAATTAATTTCTGATGTGGTTCGAAATTTATTTATGGCTTTTTGGTATATTTTATCACCATTGCAGTTAATTGAATTTATTGAATTAAATTGTTATTTAATTTATTATTGCATATAAACTGCCAGTTAAATTATTATTTAATTTATTATTAAATATAAATTGCCAGTAAATACCTGTTACTTATTATCTGTTCTATATTGATGTTATTGTTTGAACTGGATAATGATTGCGATAAATGGTTGATGATTGATATTGGATGAATGAATGTCGTATTTTATATTGTTATAAACTACAAGTTGTTATGCATTTTTATTTCAGTCGGGATTGCGGTTTGAAATGATATATAACCGTATTTTATTTTAAATTACAGATTGAAATGGTACATATCCGTATCACCTGACCATAGGGTAGAAAATTATATGCAGACACCGTGGACTATATCTAAAATATTATGAAAATGATTTCTATGGTTTTGGAAAGAAATATATGGTTTAATGAATACTGATTTTTGATATTATATAAATATTATTTTTAAATATATAGTTAAATGCTTGAATTTAAGCTATGTATAAGTTTGTTAAATAAAAAATTAAGTTTAACAATAGGGTTTGATTTTTATTAAAATAAATGTGAGTAAGTATTTAAATTTTATTTTAATATAGAGTTTATAATGATTTAAATAAATTAAGGTTGGGAGATAAATTGGAGATTTATCTAAAATTAAATTTATTTAAGAATTAAACTCAAAAAGGTTGATGTGAAATTTATTAAATTGGAAATTTTAAAAGGTATAATTGTTATAACTTGACTTTTGGGGTCAAGGTGAATTAAATGAGTATTTCAAGTATAAATGAATTGAAGGAAATATTTAGTTATTTGTAATTTGAGTTTTATTTAAATGATAAGGGACTTATTATGTAAAAAATATCAAAACTAAATAATAGAAAGTTTAATTGTTGAATAGACATTATCAAATTTAGTTTTGAAATTTTGGAATATCTCAAGCCTTGAAATATATCGAAATTGAAATGTTTTATCAAAATTGAAATAGTTCAAAGTTATGAATTTCAAAGTATTATCTTTTAAAAGTGTTATAATTTCAAATGTTTGGTTTCGAGGTGTATAAGTTTGAAAGTGCTATGATTTTGGAAAAGGGATATATTTGAAATAAAAATGATATTTTATTGATTTGGGTTTTATAATAATGATATCATATTGATTTGGGTTTTTGAAATGGAAATGATATCGCATTTATATGGTTTTGAAATGGATATTATATTTTGGTTTTGAAGTATAATTATTTTAAATAACCACGGTGTTATATTAACGTTTGGTTGTTAAAGAGACCGGCATCGGAAGTTGTCATACTCTTTGCCAACTCCGAAAACGACTTTAACAAGTGTGTACGCGGTGGAGATTCCAGAATGAAGTAGGATAGTGACGGCATTTCCTTTGAGGTACAAACGTGGACCCGACTCCCATTAGTTGGCTTAAGGTGGCTAAAACAGGAGCGATCTCGGGCCAGTGAGGTAGCCCCTCTTATCGGACATACTCCTTCGATACCATTCTATTACTCTGTGATTGATTGGGGCCCTTTGATTTTTTTTGGGGTATGGCTCGAAGTGGGCAGAAGCTGTGCGCTATGCGTCACCACCAGCCCAGGTGTGTAATTGGTATATCTACCCTGCCATTGTCTTGTGTGCCGTGTCACCTAACCTAGCGAGCTTTACTACGAGTTTGATTTGTGTCGTACCTATGGAGTATCTTCTCGTAGTCTCCCGATCAGGAGATATGCAGGCACTGTATAGACTACCGACACTATTTCGTGTTAAGGGCTATAAGGGTAACCCCTTAACACTATTTTAAAGTAAGTTTATTTTACTATTAGACATTATTATAATAGCGAAATATTACTACATAGTAAATAGTTTAACGGATCCTTAGGAGATGTGAATCCCGAGCATCTCTTAAGTTACTGCACTCACGTTTGACACTGGATAGGAGATGCCAAACCCCGTAAACATCTTTGACGCCGTTCCACTCATATTATTTACAGTTGATTTGATTTACATAAGATCTTTTAGTTCTGACTCGAGTGTATTGTCTTTTCAATTCGCTCGGGTCAATCTGAGCATTTCAGGATTCGAAGACTTTATTTCTGGAGGACGAAGACGAAGATTTTATTACTATTATCTATTATATTATTCTGCATCATGTACTCCGCTGCATTTTATTATCCTCTGGTATGTATAACTCTAAATTGTATTTTATAATTATAATTAAATGTTTTGTAAATAGCTTCATGAACTGTTTATTTGATTATTATAATTTATAGTTCCACTGCAAGGTTCTATTTTTGTTTTTTTCCCTTTCTTTGCTTTTTCTTATTTACCCAATAACAATCCATCCTTCTATATGGTTTAAGTCTGATGTGTGTGGTTTATCGTCGATTAAAGCGTACAAAATGGCGGGATGTTACAGTACACGTGCACATGGGATAAGTTTGTGTCAGTGTTTGGAGAAGGAAGTAACGACTCGAGTAGAAGCTCGGGTAACTAATGAATTGACTTGAGTATTTTAGCGGGTGATTCAAATGGGTTTTTACAGGGTTTAAAGTTTAAAATTTAGCAAAGCTTTAAAAAGAAAAAGAGGTAACTCAAGGCTTCGCTCGGGAATTTCCAAATTTAGCACGGGTTTCACTCGAGTTTTTCTTGGGTACATGTTTTATCAGTTTTGAAAATATAAATCAAGTTTTTCTTTTAAGTTTTAAATTATTTTCTCTATATAATAAAAGTTGTTTAACTTTAATTAATCAAGTTTATTTTTAAGTTTATTTAAAAAGCCAAATTTAGATAATGATAAAATGTTTTAAATCATTTGTTAATAACAAGTTTCTAAAGATATATGTATTGAACAAGTTTTCAAATAATTTCAAAGGTGAAAAATTTAAAGAATAATGTTTTAAAATTTGTCTGATTTAAAATAATTTTTATTAATTATTTAGATCCCTGAGTGTCTTCAAAATATAATGATGTAATTGGAAATAATAAATAAGACAATGGTTTATCTTAAGTTAATTAAGATCTTAATTTATTTAAGATATTATGATTAATTTATTAAGGATAAATTACTTAACCGAGGTGATTATTTAATGTGATTAATTAAAGGGTAATTAATCAAGATGGTTAATTTATTTTATGTAATTAAGGGTAATTAATTAAAGGATAATTAATTTATTATTAAAGGTTAATTATTTAATGATTATTATTAATTAAGGTTGATTAATTAATAATTAAAGGTTAATTAATTTATTATTAAAGGTTAATTAATAAATGATTAAAATATGATTAATTAAAGGTTTGTAATTAATTAATGTTAATTAACCAGGATTAGTAATTTATTCATAAGTGATTAATCTGATTTAAATTAACTATATGATCAATTAATCTTACTTATAGATGTTTGAATTACATGGAATGCTTTGAATTGTTTGATATCCCTGATGTGTGATATTTTGTGATATGAATTATTTTGATTTAAGCTGTGTTGAATGTAATTTGTTTACCTATGATGAATTTATATTATTTGTCTGAGAATCTGTGAATGGAGATAAGCGTTATAGGATTATACCGCTTATCAGTATTGCTGTGTTTGGATTGTGATGATTGATGATGTTGCACTATTGTGTAAAGACCCTGGGCTACACATAAACACAGAAATATTGATTTGCATGAGGAAATTGGTTAAGCCACAGATATTTGAATTTAATACTATTTATCCAAAATAATGAAATGGTTTTAAAATTGAATTTTGAATCCAAAATGGTTTGGAAATATAATTGGGTTAAATATGAAAACTTTTGAAAAGAAAGTTTTGTAAATTACTTTGAATATAATATAACTTGTTAAAGTTTTAAAATTTAAATAGTTTGATCTGAATTTGGATTTAAGATTTGTTGAGTTCTACGAATATATGTTATAATTTTGGAAATTATGGTTTGGAAAGGTAATACAAGTTATATAATGGATTTTAAACCATTTTTGAAGTTTTTTAAAAGTATTATTTTGGGATTTTAAATTTAATCCAAGTTTATACTTTAAAGACTATAACTTGTGCATATTTAATTGTATTTTTCCGAAATGAAAAGCATTTGTTTTCAAATGATAATGGCTTTCATATAATGAAAGAACTTCTAGTTTTTGTTGAAAAGTTTTCAAGTTTGAAATGGAATTGTTTTGAAAGCTATGAATGAATCTTTGTGAAATATTTGGTGAACTTTGTTTTCAAACAAAGAGGATCTCAAAGATATCTTTTTTTTAAATATTGTGAATGAATCTTTGTGAAAGATTTGACGAACCTTGTTTTTAATTGAGAGGATCTTAAAGGTGTATCTTTTTGTTTAAAAGATTAAAAAGTGGAAAATTTATTTAAACCATTTGATGAAAGGTTTTGGGTAATAAGTTGTGACTTAACTAAGATCCCATATATCCATATGGTTTTAAAATTAAGCGCTCATTATTCCGTTTAGCCGAGAGAGAAATTTATGTCGTATAACCTATTCCGAATAATGATATGACGTAATAGATAGCATTTGAAGACCGGTGGCGAAGACCGGGTATTTTCGAGAACGAAAGGTTTACCCATCTAATGTCTCTGCACCGAGTCGCGCCGGTATAAAGATCTCCATATGTTATGGGGAGTCCGATCGGGATTGTGAATACCTGGATTTGCAAGGGCTTCTTTGAAGTGCCTTTAGTTCTGTTCGAACCCGAAATAAACTTGTACGGATGTATGTCTGACGTTATACTTTGAGATGTAAAGGCAGTTTCTATCAAATACATTTCTGTTTGGTGGCGGAGAATTTATTCTCTTAGATTAACACCCTTCTCTGAGACGTGAGAGCTTAGAGTTTATGTAGTTAATGGTTACTAGTGATACATTCCCAATTTGGTAATGTGGCATACAAAGTGCTGCTGATCATTTGTTGATCAAAACATGGCTTTTGTGTAAAGCGTAGCTTTGTGGAAAAGACCTCGTCGGACCTCATAACCCTGAAATGATTGAAACATGCAGAATGCAACAAGGTTATGAGGGTCGTGCCCTTTAGGGTATGTCCACTTTCTTCTGGAAAAGGGTGGTATCTTGGTATGGAGCCCAGATACTCAACTCATGTGGTTACTGCAAATTTAATAATTTGTCGTTATTGGTGTTGAGAGCTCTCGGATAAAGGTCAGTAACGACCGGGGGATGGCATACTCGTGTAGTAGTTACCTACTTACAGAGGTAACCCGGCCTTGTGTTGGCAGAGAGCTGGTTAAGTTCTCGGGGAGTCCCTCCAGTGGCGTACCCATGTGACCTAAGAAGTTCCTTAGCTTGATCATTTGTTGAAAATCCAAAGAAGCAATACGCGTCCTGTACGGTTTTAGTTGTATAACCTGCCTTTTACTTATGGTGGTGACCCGCCGTTTAATTAGTAGCTATAGTAGGCATAGTACGAAATGTCTATGCTAGCTAAGATTAATATTATACTTACGAAATGTTTTCTGCACTATGAACTAATAATAATATCTAAAGGTTTTTGTGTATCAAACATGTTTGACTATCATAAGGAGAAATATCCTCCAATTTTGTGTTTGCATTGTGTGTGTGGTAGGAGGCCTTTTGGTAGTTTCATTTTCCAAAAAGCATTGTGGATTTCTTTTAATTTTTTTTTGTTTTCTTTTGTCAAAGATAAATTGTTTTTTTTGCTCACACCAGTCCCATGACTGGCCTGGAGTTTATTGTTCCCTTCCTAAACTCTGGGTGCCCACAATTTTCCACACGGGCAGCCTAATGTTAGACTTTTAGATAATCAGTTAGTAGACATAGATTCGGTATCCAGCCTTCTATTTGGGAATCTTTGGAGCCTTTGGATTTTGGTGATCGCATCCATGACTGACCTTGCTTAATTCAACTTGATGGTGGTTCGAGCTTGTGGCTTGGAGTTTTGGGGTTTGGCATTGAAGACATTATCTCTCTGCTGCTGTCGTTTTGTCTTCCGTTTTTGTCTGTCTCTGATATATATATATTGATATCTCATTTGTATTAGATGTTGTATCAAAGGTTGTATGTCAATAAAGTTATTTTTTTTCTTCCTCTATGTTGTTGTACTTAATGTGTTATAAGCTCCGGCAAACCAGATTCGACGTTTGAATCTGCGACATTCGATTATGGGTGATGTATTTGGTGTCGATTTTTGAAGGTCGAGTCAGGGTCGTTTCATAATTAAAATCCTATTTAATATATAACCTGTTGTAGCGACTGCTTCAGCCCAAAAGCTTTTAGTTAAGTTACTATCAGAAAGCATTGTTCTAGCACACTCTTGAATCGTTCTATTCTTACGTTCTATTACTCCGTTTTGTTGTGGAGTTCATGGAAAAGATAAATTATGAGTAATTCCTTTTTGATCACATAAATTCTCAAAATTTTCATTTTTAAATTCTCCACTGTGATCGCTACGAATAGTTTTTATTTCTAAAGAAAGTTGACTTTGAATTCTTTTAGCAAAATTCTTAAATAATTTAAAAGCAACACTCTTAAGTTTAAGAAAAATAGTCAAAGTATATCTAGAATAATCATCTACAATTACAAGAACATATTTATTGTGATTAATTGATTGAACTTGTGATGGACCAAATAAATCTAAATGAAGTAATTCTAGAGGTTTAGAAGCAGCAATCATATCTTTTTATTTAAATGAACTTTTCTTAAGTTTTCCTAATTGGCAAGCATCACATATACTATCTAAAGTTTAACTTGGGAAGACCTCTAAGTCAAGTTTTGATAACCTAGATAACAATTTGAAATTTAAATGACCAAATCTTTTATGCCAAATCCAAGGGTCACTTGCATTAGCCAAAAGACATAAGTTATCATTTGAAAATTTCATACTAAGGATGTAAATGTTTTTCTTCCTAATTTCTTCAAAGATAACATTTGACTTGTTATCTTCGATGTGACACTTAACTTTTTCAAATTTAATTTTAAATCCTTTATCACATAGTTGACTTATACTAAGAAAATTATATTTTAAATTCCTAACTAGCAAAACATCAGAAATAAGAAGAGTTTTAGAATTACCGACATTGCCGATGCCAATCACATATCCTTTTAAGTTATCTCCAAAGTTGACAAACCCACCATCTTGATATATAATGTCATTGAGTATCTTGGGATTTCCAGTCATATGCCTTGAACAACCACTATCAAGTATCCATTTATTTTTCTCAATTTGTACAGTTTTTCCACTGGTTGTTTATTCTTCAAAAGCCATGTAACATATATGTTCCTGCATAACAAACCAATTCGGTAGATAACTTGATTTTTCATAAAAACTATATGCAGTCTTATGATACTTTGATGAAATGCATAAATTCAAACTAGTATTAAAAAATTTCCTAAAAATGCCATTTTTAACTTTTCAAGTTTCAGATTATGAAAACTATGAAAACCTATGCTCTGGTACCAATTGAAAGGGAGTGCGGATTAAGGATCTTAAGGCTAATTTAACACTAGAGGAGAGGTGAATAGTGTTTTATGTATCTAACACTTATATGGACTAAATTAAAATTATGACACAAACAAATGTAGAACTTAATCACAGAATCGAATACAGATGCAGAAAGTAAATAGAAAGAAATAAAAGGAAAGAACACACCGGATTTTATACTGGTTCGGAGTTACCCTACGTCCAGTCCTGCACCAAGGCAAACACCTCGTACAGATATTTATTATACCAATGTCGAGATTATAATCCTCAATTTCTAAAGGCCTTAATGTACCCTCCTGTCTTCAAGTTTGGGCAAACTCTCTTGATTTACGGGACACAAGATCACCCAATTGATTTCCAGGCACAACCACACCTTATAGAGAGACTCGATAAACTTTTGATTACAAATTGATCCTATAACTATGAATATCACTTTGATCTTCGAGAGAGGGCAGAGAATCAAACAAGAATGAGATTCTAATTTGATTCACTTGAGAATTCGGCAGAATTTTGGAACGATCTTGAAAATATGAAAATTTTAGAATATAGATTTGTGGAGAAGGAGTGAAGAAAATAAGAAAATAGTTAGTTAAAAAATTAATTTGTGAAGGCTATTTATAGACCAGTAACGACCATAACCATTCGTGAAGGAATTTAAACGAATAGACACTTCTTTTGAAAATTGAAAATTTTGAATTTAATGGCCACCGTGTCGACATGGGGTATCCCACGATGTCGACATCCCTTAGTTAAAAACTATGTAAATTTTTTTTTGAAAATGGTATTGAAAGAAAAACAAGATGAAATGATTCTGAAGTAAAATAAACTAATTTTCCTATGTTTTAAAATAAAGAAGAGTAGAAAAATATGTTTTTAGAATGCGCACATATATATATATATATATATATATATTTGATTTTAAATCTCAAGTATATATATATATATATATATATTATAAAAGAATTTTTAAAAAATTGGAAGATAGTTCAAA
Source organism: Allium cepa (assembly GCA_030765085.1). Lineage (NCBI taxonomy): Eukaryota > Viridiplantae > Streptophyta > Magnoliopsida > Asparagales > Amaryllidaceae > Allium > Allium cepa. The sequence continues at coordinate 670,507,685 of CM060929.1, read as the reverse complement.
AACAACGAAGTTTAAAACAAGAGTTTATTTAAAAATAAAGAATATTTTAAGGCTAAAACATCTTTTTGCAAATCATTTGAAAAGATATTTTTTTAAAGGTAAAACGTTTCAAAAAAACAGTTTGGAAAATCATTTTTAAAAACCATTTTGAAGTAGTTTTGCAAGCTTCTTCCTGCATAATATTTCATCACATCACGACTCGAGAAATTGTACAAAACTAGGATGTTCCTGGGTTCGTAAGCTACTTATCGTTGGTTTGTAAGCCATTAAGAAGACAGAAATGGGTTCCATCCTAAATGAAATTTGGAATGAAGATTCCCATGCTTTATGAAGTTTCAACCAAACTAGACACTTATCTTGAAATCTTGATCATGATACTCATAAGTCTTCAAACTTGATTTCTTCATTCTTGATCTTTATACTATACAGACTTCAATAATCAGTACGTGCCTTATATATATCCTGCATAATAACATTCATATATATCTAGACAATAGTGTTAGTATATAAGTTATAATAAAAAAGTTACAAAGGTTGTTGTCATCAAAACCACTATCTCCAGTTCTTAAAAACTTTTACCTTACAATAACCAAAATACTTTTGTTATAAAATCTAGTAATATTATATTAATGTCTAAGTTTAAAATAAATATGGAATCATAGCTGAATTTGTTACATTATTAAATTCTAGCACAATAGATATACAATCAACTCCTCACGATGCTTATTGGAGAATGGTTTCCAATAATGGAAAGGTAAGCGAATGCCTACTGTACGATATATCTTTAGATAAAATATACCGAATGCTACAAACGCATTTCCCCTCTGCCAACACAGGACCGACCTAACCCTTGTTGGATAATATCGAATATGTCATCACCCATGTTGTTCCCAACTTTTACACAGAGCTCTCATGCGTAACCAAATTCACTATATGATAATCTAGAAAGGTAATGGCACACCCTTATAGGAGGGACCCACACAGTCCTGGTGCATCTACCTTGTTTTAACCATTTCTAGGGTGTAATGCTTGAGGCAACAATTTTAGCACTTTCCTCTTAGAATGCTAACACTGCCCTCTAGGAAGAAACGCAATGCCAGCATTCATCCATACAAGTTCGTTCTAGGTCTGAACAAAACCGAAGACACTACCTCTACTATATCCATGCCGGAATCACCCTTAGGATTAGTAGCAAGTAGCCTTGCACTTCAAAGCGCTCTGTCTTAGATCATCCACAAAATGTCTTTCCCTCAAACATATATGTCGATTCAAAGTGGTTTTCGAATAATATATCTGATCCTAGTCTCTTCGAACCAATAACCGATAATTTCTGGTTGACTCATTCCTGATTCTTTCGGAAGTAATCGGACTATACCAGAGTCCCAAGGGATCACTAATATATCCCTTAAAGCTAGAGTCGTTTCATGAAATGAGTTCTCCCGAGGGAACTGAAACCGTATGAACATGTGAAGCTCTTATTTACTTCCTAAGTCAAAAATGGTCAAGATTTGATAGTCAGTTATTTAACTACCAAGTACACAAACAATAAAAATTCATAGATTTAATTACCCATAGCAACCACTAAGCCTTAAAATAAATCTTTCATTTATTTAAATCACTTTCCAAAATATTTATCAAAATATTCATTTACTTATCTCACTAGCATTAGTTTATTCATAAAACATTGTGAAAGACTTCTTATTTCAAAATCATATCAAAAGGATCAAAACAAATGTTATTTAAATAAGAGATAAGAGTAACCCCAAACACTATTCCTTTGGTGTTAAGCATGGGATGAAAGTTCCACACCACTATAATTAAGAAGCCACTTAAGGGAAATCCAAACCTCAAATTCTTTTATAACTTTCTTCTATAAATCCTTTGGTGTAAACCATTTCAACATCACTAGTTATTATTTAAAATATTTTTATTTTAGTTATGAAATCCATTAACTAATTATTAAAAATATATATATTTATATTTTAAAGTGATCAATTAATGGGCCGTTATAATAATTAAGAAGGTCAGTTAGGGAAATCCAAATCTCAAATTCTTTTATAAATTTCCTATATTAATCTTTTAATAAACTCTTTCATTTATCGAAATCTCCTTTACCTAAACTCCAAATCTATTTATAAAATTTCTTTACAAATCTATAAGTTTATTAAAAATATTTTATAAATATCAAACCATTTATAAAACCCTTTTATAAAGATCCAAAATCATTTATAAAACTCTTTCCCAAATTTCAAGATCTCTTTTCAATTTATAAAATTTCTTTCATAAACTTTCCTCATTTGAAACGAAAACTTCTTTAATAATATCTAATCAATAAAGTTCCTTTGATAAACAATCAATAATTTAAATCACCAATAATAAACAATCTATTGTTTAAACATTCTTCATTTTGATTATCTTTAAACCCCATTAACAAAATAATGATGTTAAACAATCATTTAAAAAGTATTAAACTACTTTAAAAAAACCTTTAAAATAAATATCTTTAAAATATCATATTTAAAATGGTAATAAACTCTAATCATCATAAATAGGAAATAACTTTTCTTTTAAACCTTTTGAATAGTATAATAACTAAATTTAAAACCATTATTAAAAATATACTTTAATGATTGACTTCTCAAATTCATCAGGAGGCCCTTGTGTTTTACTCCCCTTAACTTTTCCTCAGCCAGGGTAACCACAATGGTTCTCATTTAATTCAGTTTAACTTTCCAAGTTATAACATGGTTATTTACATAACAAGCAGATATGTAAAGGGATCAACCAATAACAACCAATCAACATATAGGTGAATGTCCAAGTTATCAAAATAGTAGAACTGGGTTTTTTTTCCAGCTTAAATAGATGACAACGTAATCTACTTGGTGAATAATAGCAGAACGGTGATTTATTCTGCAAACCGATATCAACATTAATTTAATTAGCACAATGGTGTGTTATCCAGCTAAACATGTGTTACTTGAGTTTCATATTCATTTAAGTTTACTTAAGGGTAAACGACAAAGAAATTCCTTGGACTAAAATCTTCTTTTAAAAGAGAGTTGCTTTTAAAAATAATTAATCTTTAGAAATAAAGTGGTTCGAACTAGATAACTTTATTTAAAAATTGATTATCATTTAAACTCTTTATTTAATAATAATTAACCCTGAATTAAAAAATAAAAAATAATTAACTTTCAAATAAATAATTAAATAATAATTATACTAAAATAAATAACCAAATAACAATTAACCTTTAAATAATTAATTAAACCATAATTAATCTTTGATTAATTATTAAATAGTAATTTAAACTTTTAAATAATAGCCAAATATTATTTAAGCTTAATTAATTTTTAAATGATCTTTAGTTATAAATTAAATAATAAATTAAAACTTTATTTAAAAATAAAATCATAATTAAGTTTTAATTAAATCTTAACTTAAATATAATTTGGCTAGAAATTAATTAATAATTAAGACCTTTTTAAAATAATAATTAATTAATGATCATCCTTTAATAATAAACTAAAATAATAATTGATCCTTAAATAATTATTTAAATAATAATTAATCTTTATTTAATTAACTAATTATAATTAACTTGTTAGATTAATACTTAAGTACTAATTACCCTATTAACTAGTGATCAAGTACTATTTACCTTATTTAATTAATTAAAAAATAAATAATTAAAATTAAGTTGTAACACATAAAATATGTTTTGAAAAAATTCTCAAAAATATCCATGATGAATTTTTTTTTTTGTAAAGGAGTTCGTTTTTCGAACTTTCTCCATAGCGACTATCACAACACGACCCGTAATTTCAAATCTTGCTTTACATTACAAATCACTTTCAAACCCTATATTTTTTGTACTCTACTTGCTTTATATAACTTTGAAAAAGGGTTTTATTAACTATACAAAGTTTTAACATTTCTTTAAAATTTTCTAGAAAATAAGAAAAGCAAACAAGTTAGAACAACGTATCTCTGAGTCGTTTTTAACAAGTCAAGATATCAACTTTCTATCCTATCACTACATATTCATGTCTATAGCGTCCTTAATCATATAACTACCTAAACATAAGTGAAGATCTAATCTTAACAACATTCACACCACTTTTAGACCTCGCTTTCAAGTCTAACTTACTTTTACATACAAGCATACATAAGCACATATATGATCATTCGAACCAACATTAATTTCCATCCAAACATTCAAAAAATATAGCATTAAGTTAAGAAAGAATATAAAGTTTAAAACTTTAAATTTAAAGGGTGATCTTAACTCACCAAAATGCTAAACGAACCCTTACTAACTCCACCAGAACTTCACTAAAATTTGGAAACGACCTTAGCTCTTAGCTTTACTTTAACCAAAAATGGATTTTTGAAGGCCTTAAGGCCAAGATAATTCGACCATGAAGGGGAGGGTTTTGGCCATGCTTGGACAAGAGTCGTGTGGGTTAGTTTTGGCTAATTAGAAGATGTAGAATGGAAGGAAGATTTCTATAATAAGCGTGTGAGGATTTAAAAGTGAAAAAGGATAGGATTTTCAATTTTGGAACTTCATAGAAGCCATTAAAATGTTTAGAAAGCTTTGAAAAGGAAGTTGAAAATAGAAGTTGGAAACAAGAAAATTAGGAAATTGGTTCTATATAAAACCACTTAGACAAATTACCAGAATAGTCTTGTACTTTACCCTCCACTCTTCATATGCCATCTCATCATGTTCCAACACCTACACCTCACCGTTATGCACGCAATCCCCCCCTTACACTTTTGAGCCAACATGTATTAACAAGAATGTGTACTTAATGTAACATCCTAATATTTCCTGTCATTCGCTTCCACACATGTCGGACTTGAATTGCTCAAAATATCATATTGTTAATTTATATTGACAAAACTCAACATATACAGTAAATACAATAATTACAGAATCACAGGCATAGAGTAATATAATCAATGAGCAGCGGAATAGATAAATAGTAGTTCATAAAGCTACTATATAAACAATAGGCTTTGAAATAATATACAACAGAATATCTCATATATAGTAATGTATCAAATACAACAGATGACATCTCTGAACAAATCAAATGGTACAGCTGAAAGCTGAATAGATGCAGATGGATATCCAAGTGAAGCTCCAACTCCAAAGGTCAGTCTCAAATGCTGTGTCACTCAGTCTGACCCGAGCGTAAAGCAAAACACAAAATACTCGAGTCAAGATTAACATTCTTATATCAATAAATCCAACTCAAGTGAAATATCAACTGAAATACAAGTAACTTAAAGGATGTTTAGGATATCCATCCTCTAAGGATCTATGCAACTATCTACTATGTAGTAATATACGCTGTTATAATAATGTCTATAGTAAAGTAAAAGTATTAAAATAGCATTAAGGCGTAACCCATATCCCACATATCACATTTTATATATTCCCGTAGTCTATACAATGACGTACCCTCCTTTGTAAACTGAATGTTTACCCAAAGGACATCTCATAGGTATGGTACAAAACAAACTCGTAGAAGGCGCGATAGGGCATGCGATAAGGCACTCAAGGCAATGCCATGGTAGATATACTATTTGCGGATCCGGACTGGTGGTAACGCATAGAAGCTACTACCGCCCACCTCTTGACACACTCCTAAATCAAAGGGTGCATCCAATCAAATCACAAAAGCAATAGAATGGTACCGAAGAAATGATTTCGATAGGAGGAATGCCCTCACTTGGCCCGGCATGGCTCCTATAGCCACATCAAGCTGACTCACGGAAGTCAGGGCTATGTAAATACCATATAGAATCATCACCAAACCATTCTACTTCATTCTGGAATCTCCACCACGTACACAGTCATTAAAGTGGTTTTTGGTATTGGCAGAGAGAATGACAATATCTGATTCCGGTCTTTTTAACAACCAAACGTTATTATAACACTGTGGTCATTTCAAGATAGTTTATACTTCAAAACCACATATCATTTCCATTTCAAAACCCTATCAATAAGATATCATTTTTCACGTAAAATAATATTCATTTCCATATCAATAACACTTTCAAAGTTATAGCACTTTCGACATTATAAACTTAGAATTTATAATACTTTGGAAATCATAACACTTTGAAAATATAACTTTGAAATTTATAACTTTGAAATCATAATTTCCCATTTGAACAATTTAGATATTAAATAGTATATATATATAATAAAATAGTTTATAAAGTAAAATAGTTTATATTAAATTGATTTATATAAAATAGTTTTTATTAAAATAATTTATAAAGTAAAATATAATTTTTTTAAATATAACTTAAAAATACTTTATATAATAAAATAGTTTTCTCAAATTTCATAAATCGATTCAAATCAACTCGAATTCCAAAATTCTAATTTAATTAAACCTCAATTCATCAATTTCAACTCAATTCAGTTTCTCAACAAACCATTTAAAATTATATTGATTTTAAATACAGATTTGAACCCCAAATAAACCATTCCAAATTCAATATATTTCAAAGCTTTAAATATTCCACATTTTCAAAACTAAATTTTATAATTCATTTAAATCTCAAATTCACTTTGCTATTATTTAGTTTCGAAATATTTGCTTAGTCATTTCAGTAACTTTTAAATAAACTTCAAATTACAAATTTAAATAAACAAAATATCCCATTCCAATTTATGTAAATGTGAAAATATTCATTTAAATCACTTTTTATCAAAATCAAGTTATAATATCATATCTTTAAATCTCAAATTTAATAATTTCAAATCAAACTTATTTAAGTATAATTCTTAAATAAATATAATTTCAAATCAATTTCAAGTTTAGCTTTCCAACCTCAATTTATTTAAAAATTATTATAAACTCTGTATTTTAAAAATAAAATTTTAAATAAATACTTAATCATATTATTAAATTTATTCATATATTAAATCTATTTATGTATTTTAAACATACTAAAATTATAAGTAAAATCTTAAATTTATAGTTTTCAAACTAACTTATAATTTTAAGATTTTCAAACATATAAATTTAAATCTAAAATTTAAACCTTTATAAAATGACACACATATGTATATATATAATATCTTAAAGTCAATATTTATTAAAACCAAATTGTTCGTTTCAAAACCTTGGAAATCATTTTCAATATATATATATATATATATATATATATATATATATGGACCAACGTGTATGTATATAATTTTCTATCCTATGGTCAAGTGATATGGATATTTATCATTTCAATCCGCAATTTAAACATATACGGGTATATATCATTTACCCACAATCCCAAATTCAATTCAATGAAATTTGCTTGTGTTTATCATTTCAACCTATAACAATTTTCCCCTATTCTAAAGATCGTTCAGGTATGTATCATTTCAACCCATAGGGAGTTCTATACTAATAGGGAACTTGTAGAGTGATAACATATATGATAACAATAAAATAAGCATATATAATCAATATAAATAACAGATAATGATGTCAGATGTCATAGGTGACTTGTACAGATAATAACGTATATATAGCAATGTAAATAACTAACAACAACATATTTTAATTTTCGTTTCAATTGAAATCAGATATAATAAATATAAGAACGTTAATGATGAGTGATTGCTCACCTTTCGAGGCTAGAGAGAACATGACAAACATGCGGAATAAATCATGAATTCGGCAATCGATCGATCCAATAAAATCTCAAAGCGAAGTAAGCTGACGCGGATTTGACAGACGAAGATGATAATTATAGATCGATGAACCAAATCAAGATTAGATAGAGATTGATGGAAACAACATACATATTAATTTCAAGAATCATTATTTAATAAAACACATGTAATAAAATCACAATGTTTATATATATTTATATATATTATTTTAATATATATATATATATACACACACACACACACACATTTCTAAAATTCAAAATACTCATATATACACACATATATAACATATATAAAATCTATACACATATATAAAATATGAATATACATATAAAATTTGATGTCGTATTATTTATATATAAACTGCAACATAAACTTTACATATATTAGTTGTTACAAAATCCAATTAAAATATAAATTTGCAAATGTTTAAAACGTACTATATTACATAAAGTAGCCAAGCAGGCTTCAGACAAACCCCTATTTGCAAACCTAATATAACTATACCCACTGAAATTCTCAGAATAGAAGAGCACTCATGTTTCAGAACAAGGAAGATAAGCTTTAAATATTTAATATGTATGCTTTAAAAATGTACACACTTCAAAACAAATGATATGCAATACTTAAAACTCTGCATATATGTGTATATATATATATATATATATTTAAATAGTAATTTAAAATCCATATTATTTTATACAGAGAAGAGGATTGCATGTTAAAAATGATATATACGTGATATATATAATCAACTATATATATATATATGCAAATGCAAAACACATACGTATATTACTAATATATATAACAACTTATCAAATATGGCACTCTAAACAAGACAAATACATATAAACTAACTGTATACAATATACTATATTTCCTTTTTCTTCTTCACGGCTAGGGTAAAACAAAATGATGACTATATATATATATATATTCCTTATAATATATTGCGATATAAAACACATATCCTGAAAACATTTATTTGTAAAACATGTAAGTAAGTAGTTAATATATAATTAAATACATATATATAAACTTAGTATAATATTATACAACTATAAAACTAAAGACTATAAACACACACACACACACATACTTGTAGTAAACACTACATAACCGTATATATACTTTAAAACCCATTATCTATATATATATATTATTTAAAGTCAGTATCTATACACATATAATATAACATGAAACACACACACACATATATATAGGCATATATATATATATCCATCATATTTAAATCGGTACTTCATCAACATATGTACATACTTCACGAAACATGCTATATATATACAAATACACAAGAGTGTATATATATACGAGAAAGTACACACACACACACACACACACACACACACATATATATATATATGTTGGCTGCATAGTCTGGGAGATGGAGTTTGGGGTCCGGGTGATGATTATCTTGTCGGGGATTGGGAGAAGTGGTGCGGTTCTTGGGCTCGTAGTAGTGAAGCTTGTGTGAAAGAGTGGGGGTGGTGTCGCCATGATCGAGACGGATTTTATGGCGTGTAGGCGAGCTGGAGGGTCGTCGGCCGGGGCTAGGTGCTCACGTGGCAGGAACCATATGGCGGAGGAGGGAGAGGGTCAGGGCCGAGCTCGGGAAGGGACGTGAGGCATGGAAAGCAACATGGGCGAAGGAGATTAAAGGGAGAAAAATATATAGAGAGCTACAGAAAAAGAAAGATGAAGAACAAAATGAAACGTACCTGTTTGCATTAGAAATGAACAGTGAGAGAGAAGAATTGTAGATCCGGTGAATTACTTATATAAAATAAATGAATTTCAATTGTCCTAACCTACGATTCAGGTGAAAATTATTAGAGCAATTAAATTTTGTTTGGGCAGCACGTTTGAAATTTGAAACCGAAGGGAAGAGTAAAGTCACGATTTACGATACCGATACGACGCACCGTTTATCGTTTCCGTCGCATGCCGGACCTCGAAACATAGAAGTGAATATACCGTAGAGGTTAGCACGACGAGACGATCAAAATGGTATACAGATATCCGTGGTATGTCCATCCATACTAAAATCAATATCAGTATCGAAAATGCTGCCACTCCATCGAAAATAAGAAAAATGGAGCAATAACAGTCTAAATTTGATGAAATGAAATATGACATCTCACTTAGAAGATGATTTACAAATTTACTATATAAAAATATTCAGGTTTGTAAAATATTATATTATCATCAAACTGTAACTGATTTAAATTGAAATAAAGTTACACAAAAATAATCTTCCATAATTTTAGATGAAAATTTATCATTTTCTATGTTTAAATAGACGTAGTTTAAATTTCAAAATTTTATTTCCAAATTCAATCATTCAAAATTTCGAAAAAAATTCAGTTAATTAGGTTATTAAAACCGTTAAAATTTACGGATCGTTACAACTTATGTTTCACTTAAAGTCATTTCATGTCTAAACACCTTTTTAATTTAGTATTGTCTTTCCATAAAGTGTTACATCTTAAGTGTATATATATAAGTATATATGTGTGTTACAATATGTATATAATCCAACTTATTTATAAATGAATGTGCACGTTTGTAACAAAGTGTGTACAACATTTTCGACAACCTTTATCCGACGATAAGTCGAAAATTCGAAAAACGAATTTCAGTCACATTTTCAATTTTTCCTTGCAATATTTTTGTAACAAATTTTGAAAACTTTTTCGCAATCATTATTTATTACTTAAAAGAGTTATATTTTAATTATAAATTTATATTTTTGAATATTTAAATATTCACAAATCAAGGTAGTGAAATTTCGGATCGTCACTCTCCTCCCTTAAAAGAATTTCGAGTCCAAAATTCCACCACATCTCTAACCTAAAAGACAACTATCCCAAGCATAATAAACACTATTCATCAATCTCAGTGATGTGCATAAGTCATTCCTACGCAAAATCTTATTTGATCACTCACTCGAATACATAACTTTACTTTCGTACTAGTATCGCTCACTCGACTTTCTAATTGCGGACTCCGATCGGGCTTCTTAATTAGAAATCTCCGTTCTCCTTACATAGTCATATACTATGATAGAAAACTTTAGTTCCATATTAAGAACCTTTACCAAGTATTCACTGTCAAAAATCGAGTGATAAATCCTTATTCAAAATGGTGTGGAACACTTCAGGTAATGTACTCGAATCTTGGATGGAGAACTATGTGAAAAAAGGAAGGATCTATGTATAACTTACGCACTTATCTCATTAGTTCTTAACACGCAACTACTTTCTACTCTCATCAAAACATTTGTGAAAAGGTTTCAAAAAAATTCAGCTTAGGTACAAACAATTTAAATGGTATAACTTATTTATGAAACCTATTCATAAAATTATTTTAATTTATTAATTTGTATCATACTTTCCTACGTCCTAAGAGTACATACAAAACATCTAATTTTTAATTCTATTCACTTTTAACTATTTAGATATAGACCCAAAATAATTTTGGATCTCAAAACTAAGTCGACCAATTCAATCTCTTAACATATTCGGTCTGGTAAGTAGCTAAAAAAAGTAGGAGGCTGGTATCCAAACTCTGCTTTAGAGTCTACTTTACTTAGACACCTTTAAGGTAAAAACGTTTATTAGCCAACCTAATAACATTAAATAATATTTAACCTCCTAGGTTTCAAAACCCAAAAGTCACTGTTTAATAATACCAAGTCCATCAAACCTTCTTAAATTTAACCTAATTCAAAAATTCATTTATTAATCCATTCTTAAATCAAGATACCTTTATTATTCTAAAACCTTAGGAGCTACCATGTTTTATTTCAAAGCTTTTTGAAATGATACTTATTTTTTTAACCCTTTGAATATATATATATATAGCCCGAATAACCCCAAAATTATATCAAGGTACTGGGTACTACCAAATAGTATCATATATCACTTTACCAAGATGGGTAATAATCCAGAGAAGTGTTTACCTTCTGAACACATCTCATGCCCATTTTCAGTCACTTTCGAGTCGCTCGACCTAGTTAATTATAAAAATACCTCTCCTTTTCAAATCCCTTTTAGAAACAATGCTATGATATATTTCTCACCAAATAGCTTCTAATAGAATAATTATCATCCGCTTCCTTTGGATTCATTCGGATTCAAACTCGTTTCGATCGTACAATGGCAAAGAGAATAATTTACTAAGTGCACTACCACATCTGCCTAAGTAAACATCCAATTATCACTTAGAAGATTATTTTGATCATCACAAAACAGATCGAGACTCATTCCCCGAACTGTCCAAAGAAAAATATTACCCTCAAATTTCCTTTCGAAATATTTACATATTAAAACATTTTTAAGTAAAATCACTATTACCTTTCCAAGAATCATTTGGAAAACTTTATCAAAACCACCGAGATTTAAATTCTTTGAAAATCCATCTTATTTTCAAAATGTATTTTATAATCCTGATTTATAAAATCAATTTTTATAATATCATCTGAAATATTTCTTTTTCAATAAACATCTTATATTAAAACCCAATTTTAACCTAACATATCATCGAACGCCTTATAGTCAAAGTGCGAAACATAATTCAAAAGGTGTTCGCTTTCAATGTTCCCACAAATTCTATCTACCTAACCTATTGTTTAAAACGAAAGACTGTAGATGAATCTATAACCCTGTATGATAATTATTAAACGTTATCATCTCCTAAAATCAGGCATAACAATATAAATATATTAATTTTTGAAAATCACTCTTTTATATATGAAATATATTCCTAGGTAAATTTATTTCATTTACCCATTTTAAAACAATACTGTTTTAGATGGCCTTGTTCAAGTGTTTGATCCCTATCAATAACGTTAGCTACTCATATTGACCAGAATCCCTAAGCCACTTAGCAGATCAATCAACACAATATAAAATATTTTTATAGCACTAACCCAAGACGCACTCTGTATACACCCAAACTTATTCTATAGTGTTGCTAACCCTATCTGTAATGAGTTACTCATTCTAGGGCATTACTAACCCTATCTATAAATGAGTTTACCTACCAAGGCCTAGATGTTCGTTTAGCCTAAGCTCTGATACCACGTATAATATCCCCCTTAAATGAGTGATACCTGCACGATGGTAACCTCAAATTTGATTTTATGGCCAGCCTCTCGACTGAAACCAACTAATTAATTTCAAGGACATGTAGGAGTAAGAGTCTATGCTTTGGCACAGTTCACAAAGCGAAAACCCCATATCACGTTAAAGCAACTTTGCAAACATATCTGATCTTGGTCTCTCCGAACCAACAACTGATAATTTCCAGTTGACTCATTCTCGATTCTTTTGGAAGTAAGCAGACTATACCGGAGTCTCAAAGGATCTCTAATATATCCCTTAAAGCTAGACACATTTCATCAAGTGAGTTCTCTTAAGGAAACTGAAATAGTATGATCATGTGAAGCTCCTATTTACTTCCTCAGTCAATACTGGCTTAGTTTTGATAGTTGGTTATTTAATTATCAAATACACAAACAAGAAAAGTTCAAAGATTTAATTACCCATAGTAACCACTAAGCCATAAAATATATGTTTCATTTATTTAAATCTCTTTCAAAATATTATAAAAATATTCATATAGTTATCTCATTGGCATAAGTATATTCATAAAATGTTGTGAAAGATTTCTTATTTCAAAATAGTATTAAAAGGATAAAAAAATGTTATTTAAATTAGAGATAAGAATAACCCCAAATATTATTCCTTCGGTGTTAAACGTGGAATGAAAATTCCACACCACCATAATTGTGATGACCTGCCTTTTTGACCCCAAGGAACAACACTTAATACATTTATGATATTCGTGTGCATTTCCCAAGCGTTTGAAAGATGAATTATCGCAGGGTAAAATAAAAAGAACGGAACATAAAATCTCATAAAGGAACTGTTAAATATAACATAACAGTAAAATAGTGTATAAGATTACTACCTAACATGGAGTTAACAGAGTTACATACAAGAACTACAATCAGCTTAGGCATTTATAACATCGTGCCTTTACAAATGCTGAAAATACACTTACAAGAATTAAATAAACAATAGAAATAGTAACTAAATAGATAAAGAGCTCCTGCTCGGATTTCATCTTTAAAAGAGCCTATAAAGATTTGCTACTTTCGAACTACTCAAATATAAATCAGCATCCAATAGTTTAGGGAAAACAAACAACTCAAGTCAGACAACAAGTCTGGTATGAGTTAAACTCTAAACAGCAGTTGTAATTCAACAACATCATATGAGACCAAACCACCAATACGTAGAATGGATTTTCCCCTCACATGAACAATATCCAAACATAAAGAATGGAATCAAATAATTAGACGTCATGTAGAGCACTAGACTCTTCCCGATGGAATTAAGGAGAACAAATTCAAGGTTCGAATCAAACAAGTAAAACAAAATTTTCCAACAATGTCTAGGAGGGTGCGCCCCCTTACCAAAAGTATACCTCTAAAAATATACTTGAGAGAGTCATATACTCCGTGACTTCTCTCGGACATGTCCAAGCCAAACCCCGCCAACCTTATCGAGAATTCGAGTATTTCAATTTTAGTGCACAAATATTCGAAACCAACCTAGAGTAGATGTGAAAATACCCTAATGGTAGCAACAACACATAACTTGGTTTCCACTCGCGCTTTGGATTTAATCATTTCTGACAAAGGATAACGAGGCTCAAATGAGCAACAAATAGTCTTAGAGTGACGAAATACGAAGAAGGCCGAGGTAATCGATAGTCGACAAACCAACTATCGAGGATACCAAAATGATCGTATATGGAAATTAAATCTTATATACTCATCACCACTCATTGATTTCAAACTTGTTTCATCTCTTACTTAACAATGCAGTCGGACAAGTAAAGGTAGTGTTACGTCTAGGACTTGTCTCGACATACATTCTTACTCTTCGAAATAGAGAAAACTTTCCATACCTTGATGTTTGATGCTAGGTATACGATGACATACTTTCCATATAAGTGATATCTATTTATGGAAATTAATCCATCTCTACAAACGAATCAGACTTTTAATTTTAAACAACAAATTTATGCTTGGGTTCCATATTACAAGTATTAGCTTTAAGCAGCTTAGTTAAAATTGTTCATTAACTTTAAAACACCATTATTAAAAGAATTTAATAACTTAAAGCAATATCATTAAATTTATTAATTAATCTTAATGATAAAAATAAGAATGATTAATTATCTTTAAACCTAATTAATCAATTTTGATTAATTAACTTTAAATTCCATTAATTAAAATGGTTAACTACCTTTAAGCCCTCATTAATTAAATTAATTAATAAATTTTAACATCATTAATCAAAAATGGTTAACTAATTTAAAACATATTAAAGAATATATTAATTAAATTTAAACTAATTAATTAACTTTAGAAGTCATTAATTAAAGAGGTTATGAATTTTAAACATCATTAATTAAATAATTAATTAACTTCAATCCATCATTGTTTAAGTGATTATTAAAATTAATCATCATTAGAGAAAATGATTAATTAATTTTAAACATCATTAACAAAATAATTAATTAATCTTAAACATATATCGTTATCAAGATAATTAATTAACCTTAATCCTTATTAATTAGAATGATTAATTAAATTTAAAAGCCATTATTAAAATGGTTAATTTATTTCAAATTCATCATTGTTCAAAAACTTAATTAAATTTGTAAAATAAAATCCAAGCACAAGATAAAAAACATATTGGTTTTGAAGGGATGATATTTTTTCGAAACTGTCGATATAACGATAGTCGTGGTATGGACACTTCTAAAACTACTTTTATGTCATTTAATTCACATCCAAGCATCACATCTCATAACATAAACATGGCACATACACAAAGTAAATAATATTTATGGACATAAAGAAGGCATCACTTACAAATTTACTTCGAACTGCACAACTAGTTTTGATTGCTTTCTAACTACTAAAGTGTCTACTTTTTAACCCACAAACCAAGTATCAAACATTACAACCGAACATCCACAAGCAAGTAACTAAAATAGTAAAAATAATGTGACGGAAATAAAGTTCATAAATTTAGTTAAAAAGGCGAGTTTTACTCACTGAAATGTCCACTAAATCGAATTGAACTTTCACTAAATCTCATATCGACCTTAAATCTTGGTTTTGCTTTGAAAAGACTTGATTTTTTATGGGCTAGAGAGCAATATGGTTTGGCCTAGGGTATGTGTGGCTCGACCATAAGTGGATGAGGGGTGTGTGGACTTGTTTTTTGAAGGAGGTATTGTAGAAATAGATGGAAGGCTTTTAAACAAGACTTAAGAGTTTTAAAAATGGATGAAACTAAGGTTTTTAGATTTTAGAAATTCATGAAAGCCATGAAAATTTAGAGAAAGCTTGAATGAAGTTTTGAAAATGAAATTACAAATGATAAATGATAAAAAGAATTAGGAAGTTTGCTTTTATATAAAATAAACTAAACAAATTACTAAACTACTCCTAAAGTACATAACCTCCACTAATATCATACCACATCACTCTCCATATCTCCTCCTCCCTTGCTCACATGACCTGGTCCCCCTTTCATTTTCTATGCCAACATGCATTTAATTCCCATATGCACTTGTGATCCTTAACGTTTCATAAAGCATCCTTTTATTTTGATTTCAAACTTAGGAAATTGTCACGTCACACTTTCTAATATTCTTAAATTATATATAAATATGTATTATCATTCAACCTTAATTTTTACAAATTTTTGTTTATATGTGTACTAAAGTATTCGCAACATTTGAGACGACATTTAGATGATGAAAAGTCAAAAACTCGAAAAACGATCTTCGGTCACATTTTCAATTTTTCTTCGAACTGAATATTTTTGTAAATAAATTTCAAAAACCACTTCAACCATCTTAAAAAAGTTTTACTTGAGTTATGAAATCTATTAATTAATAATCAAAAATATATTAAATCTCCATATTTTAAAGTGTTCAATTCACCGATCGTTACACTCTTCCCCATTAAAGGAATTTCATCTCTGAAATTAATACTTAAGGAGATAACTCAAAAATAACTCAAAAATGCACATATTATATCAAAAAAACCATACTAAAAATACATACTAAGGAACTGTATCACAACAGTGCATGCATAATACATGCTAACAAACAACTATCCTAATATCAACTCAGGATAAGCTTCCCTCATACTATTGACAGTCCCCCAATTGCAATCACCAAGATCTTCACTCCTCTGTACTTTAACCATATCCAAAATCTTAGTCCTTAATCATTTCTTATCTCGATTGATAATTTGAATAGGATATCTTACAATGGTCAAAGCAGGCTCAACTTCCACATCCTCCTGCTGAGATGGTGGAATAATGAAAGTAGGATCATGTAAATACTTATGTAGATGTGATGGAAAACAATATGTACACCTGACCACCTGGCCGGTAGCTCCACTTTATATGCAAGAGTTCCTATCCTCTTGAGTATCTTAAAAGGTCCACTAAAACGAAGAGCTAGGTTTCCTTCTTTCCCAAACCGAATAAGCATCCCAAGTCCAGTATATTAGTTGGATCATTTTCATTGGTAACTACCATAAGGTAAGGTAATTAGAGAAAATTTTACGAATACATAGTACCCAACCATGAAATCCAAACCTTGATGCCTCACATCTGCATAGTTCTTCTACCGACTCCGAGCTATCTTTAAGTCTTTCCTAATCCAATCTACCTTATTCATGGCATCACGAATTATATCTAGTCCATGTACTAAGCGGTCTCTTGGTTCCACCCAACAAGATGGGGACCTACACGACCTTCTATACAATGACTTAAAAGGCGCCATCCCAATACTCGCTTGGAAACTGTTGTTATAAGCAAACTCAACCAGTGACAAATAGTCTTCCCATGAACCTTCTAATTCTAGCACAAAAGTTCAAAGTAAGTCCTCCAAGACATGATTCACTCTCTCAGTCTACCCATTTGTCTGAGGGTGATAAGCTATGCTCAAACTCAGCTATGTCCCAAGTACATTATGCAAACCCTTCCAGAACTGACTTGTGAAGATCAAATCCCGATCACTCACAATATAACATTGAATGCCATGAAACCTAACAATCCCTATAACATATAACTGAGCTAAACTAGCAGTTGTCCTTGTTGCCTTGATTGGTAAGAAGTGAGTGCCCTTGGTTAACCTATCAACGATAACCTGAATTCCTTCATTACCTTCCACTATCTAGGCAATCCACCGATGAAATCCATAAAAATCTGCTCCCACTTCTACCTTCAAATATCAAGTGGCTGAAGCAATCTAGCTGTCTCTGGTGAATTCTCTTTACCTGCGGGAAGTTAGCACATCTACTTACAAAATATAGCAACGTCTATTTTTATCCCTTCCCACTAGAATGTACGCTTCATATCCTGATACATCTCAATGACCCCTGAATGTATTATTAGTTTAGAATTATGAAACTCTATCAGAACTTCCTGTCTAATCCCATCCACGTCCAAAACACACAACCGACCGTTCATCCTTAGAATGCTATGGTCTTCTACCATGAATCCTGGACACTTCTTCGGCGAAACATTGTCATGAACAGCTCTAGCTATTTGAGCAAGACGAACGTCCCTCTGTTGATTACTCTTAATACATTGGATAAGAGTCGGATAAACTTCCATATCAGCCAAAACTGCATAATTCCTGCTCAATGCGTGAGCTATAACATTAGCTTTCCCCGACGCATTACAAAATCTCAAGATAATAAGCCGCTAGAAACTCCAACCAACGTCGTTGCCTTAAGTTTAAGTTCTTTTGAGTAATGAGATAATTTATAGATTTGTGATCTATATATAACTCGAACTCTTCATCTAAAAGATAACAACTCCACATCTTTAATGCGAAGACAACTGCCAAGAGCTCCAAATTATGCATAGCATAATTCTACTCATGTTGTTTCAACTATTAACTTGCATACATAATAACTTTTCCATGTTGCGTAAGAACTGCTCCCAATATGGTTCCACAAGCATTTTTGTATACAGTTGACCCTTCGCTCTCATTTGGAATAGTTAAAACAGGAGCACCGGTCAATTTCTCCTTCAATTTATTGAATGCTTGATCGCACTTCGGTGTCCATACAAACTTAACATCTTTCTTAGTCAACTTCGTCAAATGAGAAGCAATCTTCGACAAATATTTGATGAATCTTTATTAAAAAACAGCTAACCCCAAGAAACTTTTGACCTCTATAGCATTTGCGGGCTTCTTCCAGTCTTGAACCGCAACTACGTTCACTGGTTCAATTGATATGCCTTCTTCCAAAACTACATGCCTTGAAAACCAAACTTTGGATTTCCAGAAATGGCATTAGAAAACTTTTCTTTCAACGCGTGACTTCTTAGAGTATTTAGAACGACTGTAAGATGATACTTGCGCTCTTCCACTATCTTAGAATAAATAAGAATATCATCAAGGAAGATGAGGACAAATTTATTAAGAATATCCCAGAACACTCAATTAATTAAGTCCATGAAATAAGTGGGTGCGTTAGTTATTCTAAACGACATGACTAACCACTTATAAAAACTATCAAGGTTACGAAAAGCTATTAATGGTACTTTCTCCTCTGCTACCCTTCGTTGGCGAAAACCAGTGGCAAAATCTAATTGAGAAAATACCTGAGCGCCATGGAGTTGATCAAACATGTCGTTGATCCTAGGTAAAGGATACTTATTCTTGTATTTAACTCCCGATAGTCTGTGAAAAACTTAAGAGGACCATCTGCCTTTGCAATGAAAACTACCGACGATCCCAAACTCGATATACTATGCTGGATCAGGCCCTTTTGCAATAAGTCAAACATCTACTTCTCTAATCCCTTCTCCCCTTCAGAGCTAACCTTCAAGAAGGTTGTTAATCCGTATGGCTCCTATAATCAAATCAATACGAAACTCCACGTCATGGTGAGGAGACAAACCTTGCACCTCATTGGAAATATCATTGAAATCCCAAACAATTGCTATATCTCTTAACTCCTCTTTCGCTACTTCTATTGAATAGAGAAAACCACTCATTCACTCATTACGCCTTTCGCAACATATATCAACACTTCTTCCTACCGCGTTCTTTACTATGACTACTCTTCTAACACAATCCAAGACAGCTTCAAACTTAGATGATTAATCCATACCAAACAGTACCCCAAAACCCATGAACCCAAGATTGAATAAGTCAGAAGAGAAGTGTCCATCTCGATAAGAAATATACACATTTAGACACATAGTTTCAAGACTCGTCGGTGTCGCAATTAGGTTTGACACACAAAGAGGGTTATTTAGAAGGATGGGTTTAAGGTTAAGCTTATCAACACGATTAGCTAAAATAAAACTATGGGAGTCATAGGTATCAAAGAACACTCTTATAGGAGCATCAGAAATGGATAATGTACCTTGCAACACCTACTTTCCCTTTTGATCCATAAAAGTAGATGGTTTTTCCTTAATAGAAAAGCTTGTACTTGAGACCCCTTCCTTAGAAAAGGGTACTCGTTCTTCATATGTCCTTGCTTATGACAATTAAAGTCGATTGGTTTACTTGTGTCCATGCCCTAATTTACAAAGTGGTCCATTTTGTTGCACTTATAACAAAGAATCTTGGTTAACTTGAGCTGCTTCTTCTTTGCTGGTGCCCCCTCTCATGGTTTCTTCCCTACCTATTGCTTCTTCCCTTTAAACATGCACTTGAAATTCGACATGTTTGCGACTGGGATAACTGATAAAA
The DNA here is from genome assembly GCA_030765085.1 of Allium cepa. Lineage (NCBI taxonomy): Eukaryota > Viridiplantae > Streptophyta > Magnoliopsida > Asparagales > Amaryllidaceae > Allium > Allium cepa. The sequence goes on along the minus strand of CM060929.1, from coordinate 670,487,134 downwards.
GTTGAGCACTAACTATTGGCACTATACCTTTTGAACTCCTTACTTAATATCCAAAGCTTCAAACCTCAAGGGCTTGCTGATCAGATTGGTAAAGGTACCATTAACATAATTGGTCTTCTCATGGTGGATTTATAGCCTCAATCCTTATACAAATATCTGATTCTTTTTAAGTGGCGTGCCTATCATTCCTGTTCCAAAGCGAGAGAATGCATTGAATTGATGTTCATACTATGCCACTATCATATCTCCCTGCTTTAAATCCTTGAAACTCCTGAACAACCGAGTCCACCCTGCCTCTGGAATAAATTGAGCTTTAAAGACTTCCTTAAGTTGAGCCCAAGTAAAATCTTCCTTTTGGGTATTAACTATCACCGAATCCTACCAATCCATTACCCATTTTTGGTGCTTTACCGATGCTAACAATCGCTTCCTTGCATCCTCCAATCGAACATCCTCGAATACCTTTCACAAAAGTGGAGCCATATCTGAACTTCTAGAATATCTTCAGTTCAAAATAATTATTACCACCCAAAGCTGTATAATTTTTGCACAAAGCAGCAAAATTTTGAGGCGGTTAAACTCGTACTACTACTTCTTCAACCGGCTCTACAATTGGCCTATTTCTAGCAGCTCTGCCATTTATAGCCGTGATGGGTCCAGATTCTCTCCCTCTTCTTCCTGTACTCATTTTTAATTACTTTAACAATGACAGGTATTATTAGAATACAAAGATAGAATCAAAATGATTAAATGGAAACAACACCAAAGGATCTAAAACAAGACTTTAGGATGGTTGATACACATGCACTCTCAAGGTTAACTTACTTTAGGGCTATGCTCACCCTATCTCTAATGAGTTGTACCCTAATCAGGCTAAGATGTTCACTCAATCAAAGATTTGATACCAATTGTGATGACCTATCATTCTAACCATTGGAACAACACTTAATATATCCATGGTATTCGTGTGTTGTTGCCCAAGCATCTGAAAGATGAACTATCGTGGGTAAAACAAAAAGAATAGAACAGAAAATCTCACAAAGGAACAGTTAAATATAACGTAATGGTAAAATAATACATAAGGTTACTCTCTAACATGGAGTTATTAAAGTTACAGAAAAGAATTACAATCAGCTTAGGCAGTTATAACATCTCGCCTTTATAAGTGCTAAAACAAATAAACTTACAAGCATTAAACAAATAGCAAAAATAGACAACTAAATAGATAAAGGTCTCTTGCTTAGATGTCGTCTTTAAAAGAGCCCACAAGGACCTGCTACTCTTGGACAACTCAAATACAAATGAGTACCCGAGAGTTTAGGGAAAACAAACAACTAGGGTCATACAATAAGTTTGGTATGAATAAATGTAACAACCCACACCTTAGTGGGCCTAAATTTCAACAAATATAGAAACTAAAGTTCATCAGAGCACAAACCATTCGATTTGCTACCTGCAAATAAGCATGTGCATTATTAGAGATTTATAGAAATCTAAACTCATAGTGGAAACAATAATAGGATATAAATATTGACTATGACTATTACCTTGGAATTAGTGGTATTCTTTAGATAACAGATTGTCACATCAACATCGAGCATGAGAGAAAGAAGACCTCCAACAACAAAGCACATCCAACTCCAGTGACCGGTTCCTCTAAATTGTATCCTATGGGTTATAATGAGGAGGAGGTCAGAACAGCATTCCATTGACCAGAAAAACATAAACTATCCATAACATAAACTTATACGATAGGTTTCCATTTAATTGTTTTGTCCATTTGGGTTAGCAATTCTAAGATAACCTTGCCTAGCACACACGATTACTTACTTACCCCTTCTAGAGGTATGAATTACTAATGAAGCCATATCAACCATCCAATACTTCCAAACCCAATAGCCACTTAGTATTTCTAAATATGAAGTGGGCTTCTATAATACTTTTAAGAGAGAAATAGGCAGACTCTGTCATTTTCGATCTTAATTGAGGTGGACCCATCATTTAAGACTTATTTCCAAGGTAGTTTCCTAACATGTTGTTAATGGTCGGTGAATCGTAACTATAAGACATCTAACAACAATTTAAAGCTTCCGACATTAAATGTCCAACTATTACCACGTCTATTGTCGATAAGATCATAGTCACGTAACAAATTGTACCCAAGCCATTTAATACCTTTTTGTAACAAAATAGGCAGACTCTGGTTATTTAAGACCTTAACTAAGGTAAACCCAATCATTTAAAACCTATCCTCAAGGTGTGCTCCTAAATGTTACTATTATTATACGGCTTTAGCAATGTGACTGACTGTAAACAAGCCTTTTAATACTTCCCAGTGGAAAATAGGTAGACCCCATCATTTAAGACCTATTTCTAGAAGCGTGCTCCTTAATGGTACTAACTAGTTGTTATTCCTTGGAAATCTCATTGGGTGACTTAATACTTCTTTTATAGGAAAGAGGTGTACTTTATAGTCACTTAAGACCTCAAACCTGAAGCGAACCCTTCTCGAGATATCCACTCTCACTCTTTAAGTATAAATATGGAATCTCATTAGTTACTTCTTTCGGTAGGGAGGCGGTCCCTTCAGCCACTTAATACCTCAATACTGAAGTAAACCCTTTTTAGAGACATCCTTATTTGTTTATTTGGAATCTGACTAGGTTACTTAATATTTCCATTTAGGAGAGAGGCGGACCCTTAAGCCATTTAAGACCTCAAACCAAAAGCGAACCCATATGGAGATATCCCTCACCGCTTCTAATTCCAAATTTGAACGATTTAATACTTTCCAACTAAGAAAGCAAGTCTAATCTATCACGTCGTCATTAGTGATATCTTACATCGGATAGTAAGTACACCCGACCGCTGGTAGCCTCAAAGTGAAGGTAGTCTTCCGTCGAGTGACTCTACTGACCTCGCATCACTAACCTACTAAGTCCAATTAATCATCCTATGTCTTTATTCTTAGGTAGACATTGGACTTAGTTTAGTGATTCCCTTTTATTTAAGGCAATAAGATTAACCTTAAATATTTATGTATTCATAAATCCCTGCTTAATGCTCATAAATGTCTATTTAGCCAAAAACTACTAATGGACATTTTAATGACATTTATGTATGATTACTAATTTCAAATTAGTAACCTTTGTATCTATTCCATTTTATAAGTTCCATTAATCCATTTACCTTATCAATTTATTTCAACTCCCACATTTACTGCCATTTATTGGAGGTACAACCTTTTAAATCCTTTTCTCATTAGTTAATTATCATAAATATGAATATTATGTGCAAGCATCGTTATTAGCTTTTTATTTGATTGTTATCAGCATAATAATTACATACAAATATTTACTTCTAACAAATATTTTCTAGTTATATACCTTTATAAGAATATACTTTTCCATGTTATTGTTCGAATCATATCTAAAAAGATTATCCACTATGATTTCCATAAATTTGTCCAAAATAAAATATTCAACTCTAAAATATAGAAGATTACATCATTTGAAATTATAAGGAATAATCATTTCTTTTTGTTACTCAAATAGATAGTGTAAACTACAATGAATTCATACTTTACACATCTCCTTCCCTTTCTATTTGCATCTATTCCTTGTTAGCTCAGATGCTGTACCTTTTTAAAAGGAAAAGTAACCAAACTAATTTACAAATATTAAATGGATCTAAATTCCAACAATTGTAAATATAGAAAAGTTTATTTTCTAACAAGATTAGGGTAATAAATCCAAATTTATAAAATTATTATATGACCTATTTCAGATCTGGAATTAATTCATTCAAATCAATATTCTAAATTCATACTTTTGGAAGTAATTTCCAGATCAGGTTGTATACATGATAAGTCAACTCATAAACAAGAATATGTAGGCGATATTTAATATATTCAGATCGTAATTAATTGATTTCCTACAATTTATATACAATTATCCAATTAGGAATAAAAATAAAATAAATACCGATGGGATAACTTTCATACTATAAAAATTTATAAAATTTCTCACTCACCATTTAGAAGCGATGCAGATCTCTAGATCTGAAGTAGAACCTTTGATTCATCTCCAAATCCTTTTTGATCCAAGAGATACGTATAAAAGGGTACATACATCAGAATTATAGATCTAAGAAGAGATTTGGGATTGGGAGAGAAAATAGATACAATTATATATAAATATTTAAATTACCTCAAATACGCATATGGTTGATTCTCTTCTCCTTTTTATTAGATTTCTACTCTTCTTCGATTTGTATGAATAAATACAAATACTTATCTTTATAATTTGGAAAGAAAGTGGAGAAGAAGAAATGACAGAGCTTCACTACCGCCTCCATAAAAATATGAAAAGAGAAGGGAGGAATAGGCCATAATTTATAAGCACTAGAATATACCAGAATGGGCCATTGCGGCCTAATTTTACTGGAGCTACCTGATCGCCACCGGTCAACCTCCCTTAGGTGACTGGTCGACCGCTAGGGGCCGACCATCCCCAATAACGGGTTGGCCTGGGTAATTAATATAAAAACATGAATTTATTCTTATTTAATTATTTTTGTTTTGAATTAATTCATTTTTCGTCCGTAACTGTCACGACCCGAAATCCGGCGTTCAAAAATCGACATCAAATACCTTACTTGTTTTCAACTGCCGGAGATTCAAACATTGAATTTCAGTTCGACGGAGCTTATAACAACATTAGATGAATACAAATAGCGGAAACAAAATGAATTATCATTGATGAACAATACAGATACAATACTGATACAATATTTGATTACAACAACAACATCAGAGGGCTATATACTTAATACAACAACAGAATGATAACACCACAGCGGAACAATAACAACCGCTCTTTAAAAAGGTTCCAACATACTTCGAATTTAATAAGGTCTTCCAAACTCCAAACACCCTTAGATCCAAAAAGCTTTAAAAGATCTCTAAACCAAAAGCTTTAAAAATCTGACAGATTCCAAAAGACTACTGAATCCAAGCTAGCTCCAAAACACGGGTAACCTGCTTCTAGGCTGCCCATGTGGAAATTATGGGCACCTAGAGTTTAAAAAGGAAACAATAAACTCCGGGTCAGTTATGGGACTAGTATGAGTAAACAAAACAGTTGTTTGTATAAAAACAATTTTAAAGAAAAACCGTTTATGCTTTTGGAAAATGAAACTACCATAAGGCCTCCCTGCACACACACAATGCAATTGCATAATTGGAGGAGATTTCTCCTTATGATAGTCAAACATGCTTGATACGAGAAAACTCTTTTGATATTATTATTAGTGCATTGTGTAGAAAACATTTCGAAAGTATAATATTAATCTTAGCCAGGATATGTACCATTATATTATGCCTGCTATAGCTACCACCTGAGGTGGCAGGTTATACAATTAAAATCGTAAAGGGCTCGTATTGATTTGTTTGGATTTCCAACAATGGTCAGGCTAAGCAACTTCCTCACCGAATGGGTACGCCTCTGGAGGGACGCCCCGAGAACTTAACCAGCTCTCTTCCAACACAAGGTCGGGTTACCTCTGTAACTAGATAATTATATGCCATCCCCTGGTCGTAACCGACCTTTAACCGAGGCCTCGACACCAACAAATTCCAACAACCACATAAGTTAAATATTTGGGCTCCATACCATGATATCACTTTTTATCCTGAAGGAAATGCACATACCCAAGGGGCGCTACTCCCAATAACCTTGCTGCATCCTTCCTGTTTCGACCATTTCTGGGTTGTGAGGTCCGAAGAAACCTCGTCCACAAAACTACACTTTTCACAAAATCCATGCTTCGATCAACAAATGATCAGCACTCAGCATGCCATACTACCAAATGGGAGTATATCACTAATAACCATCAACTACATAACCTCTGAGCTCATACGTCTTAGAGAAGGGTGTTAAGCTAAGAGAATAAATTCTCCGCCACCAACAGAAATGTATTTGATAGAGATCAGTCTTATATCTTATAGTGTAATGTCAGACATACAACCATACAAGTCCGTTCCGGGTTCAAACAGAACCGAAGGCACTTCCAAAGAAGCCCTTGCAATCCGGGCATCCATAATTCCGATCGGACTCCCCATAACATATGGAGATCTCTACACCGGAGCAACTCTGTGTAGAGTCATTCGACAGGTTATCCTATCGTTCTCGAAGACACCTGGTCTTCACCACCATCTTCAAATGCTATCCATTTCATCATATCACTATTCGGAATGGGTTATATGATCCAAAGTCCTCTCTTGGCTAAACCGAATAGTGAGCGCTTAATTTAAAAACACATGGATATTTCAATCACAAAGATTCATCATTAAGATTCGATGTGGGTTTCTAATAACCAATTGGAATTCAACTCCCTGTCGCATTGAAATTCAAATGCCGTTAAGGGCCAATAGTTTACACATTCACACAGAAGTACATCACAGATATCGTACTTCAATTCACAGCAATTCACATCACAAAGTATCATAATCACATAACAGGGGTGTCAATCAGTTCAAGGCATTCAATAATAATTAATCATCTACAAGTAAGATGAATTAATCGTGTGATTATAATTAATTAATCACATAATTATTTTCATTAATTATCCTTGATTAATGATTATTATCCTTAATTATAAATTAGTTAATCCTTGATTGTTAATTAATTAATCTTAATTAATGATTATTTTACCTTAATTATCATTTAATTAACCTTTAATTATTAATTAATAAATTAATTAATTATTCTTAATTAATGCTTAATTATTAATAAATTAAGCTTAAAATATTTAATTAATTAAATATTTCTTAACTAATTACATTAATTAAATTAATCCTTAATTATACAATAATTAACCTTAAATTAATAATTAATAAACCTTAAATTAATCATTCTTTAATTGTTAAGGTTAATTAAAATCATTTATTTTAATTAAAAATTATTATTAATAAACCTCATAGTTAACAACATTAACACATAAATTAATTCAAGGGATTTAGGTTAATTAAAACATCATTTCATCTTAGCTAACTTTTTAGTTACATTATTTATTTAAAAAAAATTAAGGATTTGCTTTCACTGAGAACGGAGCTCGAAGCTTCAGCTTCTCCCACTTAACCCTTTTTCCATCAGCATCGTTCATTGCTTGATAAACATGCCTCTCGGACGGAAGAAAGATGCTAACAAAGGAAAGAACGTCGCAACTGGCAATATCCCAGATCCAGTGATCAGAGACCAAGACAATCGTCCGGTTCCAACAGCAAATTTAAATTAGGCAAACCCGACAGCCCCTGCTACGGAACAACCAATTACAAGGGCGGATCTGGACAGGGTTGTGGCTGAAGTAACTAACCGCTTCGCATCTCAATAAGAAGCCTTAGTGGATCAACTCATGTCACGCTTAAGGGATGTTGAAGAAACCAACCGCAACACTGAATCATGGGGTGAGTCTCAGTCTGGAGGATTTAGGAGGCGACAAGGGTCTTTCTTCTTCGAAGAGGCTAAAAACAGGAACAACTATGGTAGGAGCCGAGCCCGGACTCAGCCCCAATCCCGACCCGAGGAAGCGCTTGGAACCGAACCCAACGGGGGAGGTACCAGGCAAGGGTCGGATGTAGCTGAGCCCGCCATGCTACCTAACCATGGAAATACCAAGGGACGGGGCCGAGCTGGAGTCCAGCCCGAAGTTGGACCCGAGGAAGTGCTGAGGACAGAACCCAGTAGGGGAAGATCAAGGCAAGGGCCAACTGTAGCTGACCCCAGCATGCCCCCGGAAGACCAGAGGCAGCCGTTGGAGAATGTTAGGAGTGATAGACGATACCATCCTTACAGGTCATCTGGACGGAATCAATCCTGTAGAGAGGAACCAAACTCATTTCTATCCGCTCCAAGTTCTGATGAAAGGATGGCGCGATTGTTCAGAGAGTGCGTCCAACGGGACCAATGAGATAGAGGGATAGGGGCTAGGGTAACCAGCCCCTTCACCCGTAATATCGAAATTGCCATCACCCCCCGAGAATGGAAAATGCCAACAGTGGAACCTTACAAGGGAACCTCTGACCCCGTCGTACACCTACAAAGATACACACAGCATATGCTCATGAGCGGAGCAACAGAGGGAGTATTGTGTAAATGCTTCCCACTATTCTTGGCAGATCTAGCTACCTCCTGGTTCTGCCATCTACCCCAAGGGTCCATCAGCTCGTGGGAAATGTTGATAGAAAAGTTCATCAGCCAGTTTCGCATTCATGTGGAACAACCCAAGGACGCTTATTCCTTATCTAATATCAAACAAAAGCCTGGAGAGACAGTGCAGCAATATTTAACTCGATTCAATGCCGCAGCGGCTGCAGTTCAAGATGCCGATGAGAAACTTATCCTAATGGCCCTCTGCAGTGGCGTGCACCTGGATACTAAATTTGCTAGAAGACTAACAAAAGAAAAATCAGCTACTTTACCCGATTTCTTCCATGAAGCTGGAAAATATATGAGACTTGAAGACGCTGCCACTGAGAGGCAGTAGGGACAACAGGCTAAGGCAACTCCAGACAGAGTTCCCGCTGCCGCAAAGGATGTTCGGAGAAATGACTCTAGAGACAATGCTGGTGGTAAGAAGAGAGAAAAGCGTTTATATCAACCAGGACCGAGATTTGACTCTTACACCCCTTTGATGAAACAATCGAAAACATCTTCCTGGCCACCCAAGATGAAGTTAGATACAAACGCCCCCCGCACAAGAAGGAATCGGATAACGCAATTAAGTCGGGAAAGTTCTGCCATTTCCACGAACCTCATGGGCATGATACTAATGAATGTCATCATCTCCGGGACTTGATTGAAGAGCACATCCGAAGGAAGAAACTGGAACGCTATGTAAGAAGTCAAAACAGGACTCCGGCTCCCACCAATGAGAACCCAAGGCAACCCCCCCCCCCCCCAGAAGCCGGCAGAGAGAATCATAACACTAGTGGCTCCAGTCAAGAAAAGATAGTGGTTCATACTATATCAGGAGGACCACACATCGCCGACAGAAGCTGGGCAGAGATGGAGAGGTATGGGCAGTCGCTTAGAAACAAGGAAGACTGCGTTAACTCCATTGTAGAAGAACGCCACCCGAAGCGGAAAGGAAATGATGACATCACATTCAGTGGACGTGACCTAGAGGGAAGGCAATACCCTCACATGGATCATATGGTCATCTCTGCATGGTTCGGTCCAGCCGAAGTTTTCCGAGTTTTAGTAGACACTGGAAGTTCTATAAACATCCTATTCAAACATGCCTTCGACAAAATGAAGCTATCTATGGAGGATGTGTCTCCCTGCAACAAACCACTACACGGTTTTACTGGAGATGCAAAGATGCCCCTCGGGCAATTGGACCTCTTTGTTGAAATAGGAAGTCATCCCCGCTCCGCCGTACGGAAACAGACATTCGTGCTAATAGATAATCACTCGGCCTACAATGCTTTCTTGGGAAGACCAGCCTTGTCTGACTTCCAAATTGTCCTATCCCCGTGGTGCCTGAAGATGAAATTTCCAACAGATAACGGAATAGGAGAAATAGAGGGAGATCAAGACGCGCTCGAGATTGCTATGTGACTGAACTTCGCAATAACCGCAGGAAGGATAAAGGGAAGGATGCAGAGACTTCTCTCTGCAAGAAAAGCTTGGAAGCATAGCAATTAAAGAAAGCCCCTCCTCTTCGATATACCAGCGATCCTTTCAACGAATTAGACTCCAGGGACAAAGAGGAGGAGGCCACCACCGAGCCTGCAGAGGCTATGGAATTTGTGTCTGTAGACAAACACGACCAAAGTAGACTGCTGAGAGTTGGGTCTCAGTTAAGAGCAAAGTTGAAGGGTCAACTCGTCGATTTTCTTCGCCACAACATGGATGTATTTGCATGGACGCACGCCGACATGACAGGAATCTCCCCAGACGTAGCATGCCACGTACTGAACATCAATCCCACCAAGGTGCCGGTGAAGCAGAAAAAGAGGAGCATGGGGGCAGAACGATCAGCAGCCCTCGAGGAAGAAGTAAAGAACTTACTTGCTAATGACTTCATACGAGAAGCCATCTACCCGGAATGGATCGCCAACCCGGTACTGATAAAGAAGGCTAACGGGATGTGGCGAACATGCATCGACTTCTCCAACTTAAATGACGCTTGCCCAAAGGACTGCTTCCCACTCCCCCGAATCGATCAGCTCGTGGGCAGCATAGCCGGACACGAACCCTTATCCTTTATGGACGCATACTCAGGATATAACCAGATCCCTATGCACGCCCCCGATCAAGACCACACTAGTTTCATCACTGAACGAGGATTGTACTACTACAAAGTAATGCCTTTTGGACTTAAAAACGCCGGAGCTACTTATCAGCGCCTCGTCAACAAGATGTTTGCGGAATTAATAGGACGAACTATGGAAGTTTATGTGGATGACATGCTGGTACAATCGAGGAAAGCCAACGATCATATAAACCACCTGGACGAGATGTTTCAAGTACTTCGCCAATATGGAATGAAGCTGAATCCTTTAAAGTGCTCCTTCGGAGTATCGTCGGGAAAGTTCTTGGGATTCATCGTCCATGCCAGGGGGATTGAAGCAAACCCCGAACAAGTCCGGGCTTTGCAAGATATCAAGATACCATCCACTCGAAGAGAGATGCAAAGCCCAAACAGGAAGGTGGCTTCCCTAAGCAGGTTCATCTCTAAGGCAACCGACAAATGCGTCCCTTTCTTCGAAGCTCTTAAGAAAGACAAAGGAAAGTTCGAATGGACTGACGAATGCTCGACGGCCTTCCTTAACCTAATCAAACACCTTCAGAGACCACCAGTACTCTCAACTCCAAATGAAGGCGAAGAACTATACCTATACCTTGCTGTATCATCCCATGCTTTAAGCGCCGCTCTGGTAAGAGAGGACAACCGCGCGCAGCGGCCCGTATACTTTGTAAGCAAGAGATTTACGGGGGCAGAAGCCAAATACCCTAAACTTGAAAAGCTAGCATACTATTTGCTAATCACGTCACGGAAACTGCGACACTATTTCCAATTTCATTCCATCAGAGTTTTAACCGATCAACCGCTAAGACAGGTACTCCATCGCCCCGACACTTCCGGGCGACTACTTAAGTGGTGCATTGAACTGAGTCAATGTGATATCACCTACCATCCTCGAGCCGCCATCAAGGGACAAGCTATGGACGACTTCATTGCCGAATTCACTACAACAAAGGTAAGGAGCCATCTAGAATAGCGGAAGACATCAAGTGGAATCTCTTTGTAGATGGAGCATCAAACGAACAAGGCTCGGGGGCAGGTATTGTGATAATCACCCCCAGGGGAAGGAAGCTGCACTATGCCCTAAGATTGGAATTCGCTGCCACCAACAACGACGCATAATACGAAGCAGTGATAGCCGGATTAGAGCTTGCCCTAGAGATTGGAGTCGGTTCTTTATGTCTCCATAGTGATTCTCAACTTATTGTAAATCAAAAAGGGGAGAATTCCAGACTCGAGGAGAACGACTCACAGCATATCTAAAGAAGACCAAGCTGTTGCTTAATCAATTGGATCACTATTTAATCAAACACATTCCTCGAGAAGAGAATCAGGAGGCCGAAGAACTAGCAAAGCAAGCTAGCATGAAGGACGGCACCACTTCCGAAACAATAACCATCTCAAAGCAACTAGCCCCGAGTTTCGAGCTAATGAATCTGATAGCTGCAATCGAAGAGGAAACTTGGATGACTCCCATCCGGAAGTACTTACAAAGTGGCACACTACCCGACGGGCGTAGCGAAGTTAAGAAAATCCTGAGGAAAGCTTCTCGCTACACAATACAAGAAGGCATCCTCTATCGGCGCGGCTTCTCTAACCCCTTATTAAGGTGTGTCGCCGGAAGGGAAGTCAAGGAAATCTTATCCCACATCCATCAAGGAAGTTGCGGAGACCACACTGGAGGGCAGACTCTGGCAAAGAAGATACTCCGATACGGATATTTCTGGCCCACTTTAAACAAAGACGCCTTAGACTTCGTCAAAAGATGTGACAAATGCCAGAAATTTGCTAAGATTCCTCGACTACTAACAAATGAGATTACTCAAATGACCAGCCCTTGGCCCTTTGCAGTATGGCGAATTGACTTGATCGGCGAATTGCCGACGGGCCGAGGCAGAGCCAAATATGCTATAGTGGCAGTCGACTATTTCACCAAATGGGTGGAAAAGAAACCTTTAAATAAAATATCTTCGGCAAAAGTTATTAATTTCTTGATCAAAAATGTTCTATGCAGGTACGGGGTTCCACTGAAAATCGTATGTATCGGACAATGGACTTCAATTTGACAACAAGGAATTCACCGACTGGTGCCGAGAACACGGAATTCACAAAAGATTCTCATCTGTAGCTTATCCCCAGGCAAACGGACAAGTCGAAGCTGTCAACAAAATTCTCAAAACTCTAATCAAGAAGAAACTTGAAAAGTCAAAAGGCGCTTGTGTAGGATCGATTTCACCCTAGAGGGGGGGTGAATAGGGTGATAGTGTAAATTATAAAAATTAATCGCGGAAGCTTATAAATTTATTTCAATTCAGATCACAGAATAGCAGCATATAAATAACAGAATAAAACAGAACAACACAGAATTTACCCAGCTTCGGCAAAACCCTGCCTACGTGCTGCCCCCAAGGTTTCTACTAGAAATTAGATAGTCCCTCGCTTACACACGTAAACTCGCTATACACCGCTATTGACTAATCTAACTCTACGCTCAAAACCTTGACCACAACTCAACTACCGAGTTGCAAATTCCCAAACTACACACCGTAGTTTGCACCCTAGTCACACGACTAGAAAAATTAAAACGGTTTAAAAAAGGAAAATTACAAATTAAAAAGCAAATTAAAAATAAACCCTAATTAAAAACCCCTAAAAAAACAAAACTTAAAAACAAAACCCCTTTTTTTTAATATAACCAAGGCCGGCCCTCCTTTTTCACTTCAGCCCGTCTCTTTTATTTTTCGTTCGTAAAAAAAATGATGGCCGCTCCTCTTGCTGATTTAGGGCTTCGTCCCTTCGATCCAATTTAGCGCTTCGTCCCTTGATACAATTTAGGGCTTTTGATGGTTGATCGGCCGACTCCTTGTAGCTTGCTTCGGTTGCTTCTCTGATGTTCAATTCTCGCTCGTTTGCAGCTACTTGATTGAGTTCGTTGATTATGACTTTCTGGTATGTGTTGTTTCCTTTTGCTTTTCTGGTTTGGCTTGTTTGAACTCGATGCTTTTGTGCCGATGATGATTTTGGATATTTATATGCGTTCGAACTCCTTTATCTTCGTTCGTATAAAATCATTTGAATTTGTCAATAATTCATCTCGGCCACTTTATTATTCTTGAACGATTGAGATTGATTCTGACTAGTTCATAATCATATATTTGATACTTGATGATCACGGCTTGGTTGACACGGTTTTGATTCACGCGTTCGATATTGACTTCGGCCTTTGAATTTTGAGATGCTTGATATTCACGGCATTGACTCATTCTATTATGACCATGGCTTGAATCTGACTTTGATAAAAGAAAAAAAACTTTGACTTGATTTAAGCATCACCTGACTTGATTTGATTCTGAACATTTTGAACTGAGTATTCTTGTATCATGTTTTCTGATAACTTGATACAGTTCGAACTTGTGTCTGGTTGTCTTCGACATTGGCTTTGCTATGCATCCACGGCTTGGTTGTTTGATTATTTTTCTGACCTTTATTTTGACACCCACGGCTATGTATATTGATACATTTGGCATGATCACTTGTTGGCATTTTGGGCATTATTTCATCTGACTTCGGTCTTGATATTTGCATACTGATGCTTGTTGTACTTGGTCGAGTTTATTCCCATTCTGTAGACATGAACTTTATATCATAAGTATATGTTCACTATTTTCTGTTCTCCTGCATGTTTCATTTTATAATTTGTAGCATGGCACTGTGACTCGAGTTTTCACTGTCATGTTATTTGCAACTGTGCTTTATTTGGCACTGTTTAATTGATGCTGCATCACTTGTAGCTTTATGTATTCATGTGCTGAGTTGATCATGTTTCTGTCATGTTTGAACATAGTTGCATTATGTTGGTCGTGTTGCATTCATGTGCATATATGTTTCTTAACTTCATTGGTCTCTGATCTTAGTTCATGATGACTTGAGCATTTGGTCTACTTCTCAATTGCCTCTGTGTAGTTATCACTGTCCACTGTTTCATTTAGTTGGTTCACCATAGTTTGTATTTTCCACACTTGAGTTCCCTGTTGCACATTGTTGTTGGTCTAACCATTCCTGTAGCTCTGGTGTCTGGTTTGGTTGCATGTCATGATTCATCTTGTAGTTGCATTTACTAGTGGTCTAGTCTGGTGAATCTTCTGGTCTGCACTGCTACAGTTCAACTGGTGCTTCATTTTGTAGCTTGAGTCTGGTCTGCACTGAGCACTTGAACTTTTATCTTTATATATGCACTGCATATTTGGATTCCACCTTTTCTGGTTGGTCTGGCCATTGTAGCTGTGTTGGCTGCATTGTAAATTGATTTTCGAGTTTGCACCTGTGTTGAATCCAGTTTCACAACTCGGGTTTGACCTTGTGCTCGAGAGTTGTGACTTTTATGTTATTGCACATGAGTTGAACCCGGCTTTTTATTTGGGTTTGACCTGTGCTCACCTGTCCCTGTAAATCAATCAAGTGTATATGTCGGTGTGCACGGCCTTGTGGCATATACAGTAATATACTGTGTATGTCACAAGTTGTTCGTATATGATGAATTCAAATTTAAATTATGACGAACATCCCAAATAACTGAGGCAAATAATATTTTCAAAATCATCTTTTATTTTTGAATTGCAAAAATATTTCTTTTTCAATTTTACTGCGTTAGTGTATATTTTTGCAGATTGCTCAGATACTGGATTCAAACTGGATTGCAGTTGAAGATAAAAAATACGAGTGTGAGTGGTATGTAGTGAGGTGAATATGTAAATGAGAAATGTGATGTAATTGCAATCAAAGTTGTATAGTATAGTGAGAGCTTGAAATTGTATTATTCAAAATTGTAATAAATATTTGTTTGAATAAAATATTCGTTTGAATTTAAAATCTGTGTTATTTATTTTATTCAGCAAATATTTATTTAATCTGTGAAAATAGTATATTAACAAATACATTTAAATGAATGTATATATGTTTATTATCATCAAACAAAAATCATATAAGCGCATATTCAACAATCTCCCCCTTTTGATGATAACAAACATATATTTAAGATTTTGAATATATTAAATGTATTTGATAATTTCAATTGCTCCCCCTATTTGAATGCTTCCTTTCTATATGATACTCCCCCTACATATATGACTCCCCCTACATATATGCATACAAACAAAATGTGCAAATGAGTCTATATGCATATTGAAAACTTCTTTGACCTTTTCTCTCCCTTTTTACAAAATCTTAACTTTTCTCTCCCCCTTTTGTTATCAGCAAAAGAATAATAGAAATAGAGAAAAATAGAGATAAAGTAATCGATATTAATCCAACATTAAAACCCAATTGAATATAAATATTAAATTTCAATAGAAAATCAAACAAAAATCATAAAAATATTGTTAGGCGCATATTCCACTTTTAGAATGATGGAGATGATGTCATCATATAAAACCATACAATTGTGTCTATTTGTGGTATTTTTATATCAGGAATTTGAATATCTACTAATCATGCATAACCGTTAGGACTTTTAAATGAGATTAGTAGTATTCCAAGTTTATTTTTTTTAAAAAATGAATTCAAGTATCTTCTAACCACGCATAACCGTGAGGACTTTTAAATGGGATTAGAATCAACTTGTTTATTTTAAAAGAAAAAAAATCAACTTTTGATATGCGTTCCATACATGCATAACCGTGAGGACTTTTAAATGAGCATGGAAGTACATAACAAATTCCAAGTAATTCACTCATGCATAACCGTGAGGACTTTTAAATGAGAGTGAATACTTTGGTATTTATTTATTTTTATTTTTTTTATTTTTATTTTTTATTTTTTTTTTATTTTTTTTTTAAATGTGAAAATGAAAAACGAATGATTCCTGTTTAAAGTACCACATATCGACAAACTATATAGAATTTTGATGAATGATGGTTGATAGAAATATGATAGGTATAGAGATGGTCATGGAATTTTTACCAACAAAAAGTTTTATAACTCTTGTTTACATTTCTAAAGAAATTTTCTAATTATAATTTCTCGAGTTATAATATATAATCAATATCAACACTCATCACTTTTTCAATCACTATTTTTCTTTTCGATAATTTGTAGGGAGAAAAAAAATGTTAAATATTCAGCAAATTTCTAAAACACCTAGACTGAGTCGTAGTTTACAAAAACTATTTTCTGGTAGGGGTTTTGTAAAGATGTCTGCCAATTGAGAATCAGTTGAAATAAAATTTATGCAGATATTTTCTTTGGAAATATGATCTCTAATAAAATGATGTCTTACATCTATATGTTTTGTTCGCGAATGATGTACAGGATTATTTGTGAGATCAATTGCGCTTTTGCTATCACACATTAGTGGTACACGTTTAAAATTTAGGCCATAGTCATGCAAAGTTTGTATCATCCATAAGATTTGAGCAGAGCAACCGCTCAAAGCAATATACTCTGCTTCTGTTGTGGATAATGCAATACAATTTTATTTTCTACTCGACCATGCAACTAATGAATGTCCTAACATAAAACATGCTCCACCAGTACTTTTTCTATCAACCAAATTTCCAGCATAATCAGCATCTGAAAAACCTTTCAATTCAAAATTATCATTTGATGGATACCAAAGACCAAACCGTGGGGTGTGCAATAAATATCTTATAATTCTTTTAACAGCTTTTAAATGAGATTCTTTTGGGTTAGATTGAAAACGCGCACATAAGCAGACAGAAAACATGATGTCAGGTCTAGAGGCGGTAAGATAAAGGAGTGATCCAATCATACCTCTGTACAGCTTTTGATCAACTGTCTTACCCTTTTCATCTTTGTCAAGTTTAAGTGTTGTACTCATGGGAGTTCTTGCTGGTTTAGCATCTTTCAATCCAAATTTGTTGACAAGTTCCCTAATATATTTTGTTTGAGAAATGAATGTGCCTTTATTGCTTTGTTGGATTTGAAATCCTAAAAAGAATTTTAACTCTCCAACCAAGCTCATTTCAAACTTTTCCTGCATGACTTTTTCAAATTTCTCATACAATAACTTGTTAGTAGCACCATAAATGATGTCATCAACATATATTTGAACAATCAAAATATCATTGTTTTCATGCAACAGAAATAGTGTGGTATCTACACATCCCTTTTTGAACCCATTTTCAAGGAGATAAGAAGTAAGACATTCATACCAAGCTCTGGGAGCTTGTTTTAAACCATATAATGCCTTCTTTAGTTTGTATACATGGTTTGGATGTTCATGACTTTCAAAACCTTCTGGTTGTTCAACAAATACATCTTCTTTTAAAACTCCGTTAAGAAAAGCACTCTTAATATCCATTTGTCTTAGTTTAAATCCTTTGTAGCAAGCAAAAGCTAACAATATTCTAATTGATTCTAGTCTAGCTACAGGAGCAAAGGTTTCATCAAAGTCAACTCCTTCAATTTGATTGTATCCTTTAGCAACTAGTCTAGCTTTATTTCTAATTATATTTCCAGATTCATCATATTTATTTTTAAAAATCCATTTTGTTCCTATAACTGGATAATCCTTAGGTCTAGGTGCTAGACTCCAAACATTATTTCGTTCAAACTGATTTAGTTCTTCTTGCATGGCCATGAACCAGTTTTCATCATTAAGGGCTGAATCTATGCTATTTGGTTCTATTTCTGAAATAAATCCACTATATAAGCACAGATCACATAGATTTTTAAAGGATGAACGAGTTTGTATACCTGCTATAGGGTTTCCAATTACCAATTCTGGTGGATGGTCTGTTTTGTATTTCAGTTTTTCTGGATCCAGATTTCTTCTGACTTCTTGAGTTGTGGTAGTTTCTCTAGCATTAGAAGTTTCTTTTGGTTTTTCAAATTCATCTTTTTCTTTCTCCTCTTCCACGTTACTTTTGGATGTATCCTGTTCGTCAATGCTTTCATCAAATTTCACATTGATTGACTCTACGATTGTTTTAGTCTTTTTGTTGTAGACTCTATAAGCTTTGCTTCTCGAAGAGTAACCCATGAAGATGCCATCATCAGCCTTTGCTTCAAATTTTCCTAACTGATCACCTGTATTAAGAATATAGCAAGGACATCCAAACACTTTGAAGTAAGCGATGTTTGGTTTTTTGTTGAACCATAACTCATAGGGGGTTTTGTTAAGAATCGGTCTGATGATAACTCTATTCATTACATAACATGCTGTATTTACAGCTTCTGCCCAGAGATGCAGAGGTAGTTCATATTCATTTAACATAGACCTAGCCAATTCTTGTAAAGTACGATTCTTTCTCTCAACTACCCCATTTTGTTGTGGGGTACGTGGTGCAGAGAACTCATGTTTGATTCCGTTTTCATCACAGAAAATTTCAAATTCATAATTTTCAAATTCTCCACCATGATCACTTCTTAACGAAACAATAGAGGCTTCTTTTTCATTTTGCACGAATTTTGCGAATCTTGTGAAGTATGAAAAAGTTTCTAATTTTTTAGCTAAGAAGTATACCCATGTATATCTTGAGTAATCATCAACTAACACAAAGCAATATTTCTTGCCTCCTAAGCTAGCAATGTCATTAGGTCCAAATAGATCCATATGAATTAGTTCAAGAACTCTAGAAGTGCTTACATTGTTTTTGGCATGAAACGATGATTTTCTAAGTTTTCCCAAAGTACATGCTTTACAGATGTTTTCAGTTTCAAACTCATGTGATGGCAACCCTCTTACCAAACTTTTCCTTTTTAATTTGTTTAATAAGTTCATACTAGCATGCCCTAAACGTCTATGCCATAAATTCACTTCTATATCCTTAGCTACCAAGCATTTAGAGAGGATGAGATCATCAAAAGATAGAGAATATATATTACCTTTCCTTTTTCCTGAAAATAAGATTTCTTTTGATGATTTGTCAACAATTTTGCACATGTCAGAATCAAAGATAACATTCATACCTTTATCACATAGCTGGCTGATTGATATCAAATTGTGGTGCAGATTTTCAACATATAAAACGTCATTTAAGGTAAATGTATTGTTACCTACTTTACCTTTACCGACAATTTTACACTTGTCATTGTTCCCCATTGTGACTCTGCCACCTTTGTATTTTTCTAGGCTAAGGAACTTCGATTTATCGCCTGTCATGTGCCTGGAACAGCCAGAATCCAAGTACCATTGCTGTTGTTCCTTAGCCTGCCAGCATACCTACATGAAAAGAGAGTTTAGTGACCTATTTGTTTTTATAGGTCCATGGTTGTTAGTGGCATAAAATTTTGAAAAATGATTTTGTGTAGACCCAAAACTATTTATAATTGTTCCCTTTGGCACCCAAATTTGTTTAACTTTGAGAGATTTTATATTTGTGCCTTTTGAAACCCAAATCGGTATAGTTTTCACATGTTTGGGTCTATACCAACAATTATTGTGACCGTGTCCAAATTTTCTACAAATTGTGCACATAGAATTAACTTGATTAATCTTGTTTTCAACAATTTTCGAATTATTATATCCAAGTCCTTGTCTAACCGTATTAACAGTTTGCTTTCCTAATAGCATATTCAACGATTTTTCACTTTTTGAAAATTTATCTAAAGTCGTTGACAATTGTTGGACTTGTGATTTGAGAGATTCATTTTCGTTTAACAACTGTGTGCATTTTTTAATAGAATTCTCTCTCCTAGTATTTTCATTCTCTTTTAAAATCAGAATTTCATTTTCAAGTGATTTTATATTGATTTTCGATTTTTTAATTTCTTCTTCAAATGTTGGACACTTATCACACTTAGGGATCCTACGTTGATAGTTCTTAACTAATTGATCAAGTTGTTCATTGCATTCTATCAAAGTATTCTTTTGAGATTCAAGTTTGGCGTATTTTTCCCTAAGTCGTTCATAACAGCCATTTACTTCATGGAAATAAATAAGTAATTCAGAATGAGTGAGTTTTGATACCTCGCTTGGCTCATCATCATCACTGTCTGTAACTTCACCATGAAGGCACATGTTTGCTTTTTCACTCTCACTCTCGGTGTTATCACTTTCATCTTCGTCAGTTTCATCCCAAGTAGCCGCAAAGCTTTTCTTCTTTAGTTTCTTTCCTTGATTTGATCGTTTTTGAGGACATTGTGGCTTGATATGACCGGGTTTGTTGCATTTGTAACAGATGATTTTCTGTTCTTCTGGGTTGTCTAGTGCTTTGCCTATTCTGCTTTTCAATTCATGATTTCGAGCTGGATTTCCGTATTTGCGATTCCACCTTTTGAATTTCTTTATTAGTAGCGCCAGCTCTGCTTCTCCATCATCATCATCATCGTTATCATCATCACTTTCGGTTGTTCCTTTGAGCGCTATTGATTTCTTTCGAGTATCTCCTCCTTCACGCTCTTCCTTGAATTTCATTTCTAGCTCATAAGTGGTGAGATTTCCAATGAGTTCTTCGACTTTGAGTTTTTTTAAATCTTTCGATTCTTGAATGGCAGTTACTTTTGCTTCAAAGCTTCGTGGAAGAACTCTGAGAATTTTTCGGACTATTTCCAATTCGGTGTATGTTTTTCCGAGAGCTTTTGATTTGTATACGATATTGGAAAGTCGACCGTACATCTCTTTGACATTTTCTTCCTTTGCCATTGTAAAGTTCTCGTATTCGCTGCTTAGCATGGCAAGGCGAGATTCTTTGACTTGAGATGTTCCTTCGTGAGTCACTTCTAGTATGTGCCATATTTCCTGCGCAGTTAGACAATGTGAGACACGATTAAATTCAAATTGATCTAATGAACAGATAATAGAATTCATAGCTTTGGCATTAGTATTCTGTAATTTATTTTCTAATTCTGTCCATTGTTCCTTTGGTTTCTCTATTTCCTGATTATCTACAGTTATAGTTGGTATCCTATAACCTGTTTCAACAATATCCCAAGCGTCAATGGTTTTCAAAAAAAATTTCATCCTATTTTTCCAAAAAGCATATTCACCATTGAACATTGGTGGTCTAACTATGGATTGACCTTCTGCAAAAGCATTATTAAAAGAAGCCATTTAAAAAAAATTCAAATTTTTAAAACAAAAACCGATTTTTGAAACACGAATTTTTAAAACAAAAATTGATTTTTGAAACACGATTTTTTTTTTTTTTTTAAAACAAAAATTGATTTTTGAAACACGAATTTTTAAATTAAAAATTGGTTTTTGTAAAATCAAAATTTTAAAACAAAAATGGCTTTTGTTCCTTGCTCTGATACCACTTGTAGGATCGATTTCACCCTAGAGGGGGGGTGAATAGGGTGATAGTGTAAATTATAAAAATTAATCGCGGAAGCTTATAAATTTATTTCAATTCAGATCACAGAATAGCAGCATATAAATAACAGAATAAAACAGAACAACACAGAATTTACCCAGCTTCGGCAAAACCCTGCCTACGTGCTGCCCCCAAGGTTTCTACTAGAAATTAGATAGTCCCTCGCTTACACACGTAAACTCGCTATACACCGCTATTGACTAATCTAACTCTACGCTCAAAACCTTGACCACAACTCAACTACCGAGTTGCAAATTCCCAAACTACACACCGTAGTTTGCACCCTAGTCACACGACTAGAAAAATTAAAACGGTTTAAAAAAGGAAAATTACAAATTAAAAAGCAAATTAAAAATAAACCCTAATTAAAAACCCCTAAAAAAAACAAAACTTAAAAACAAAACCCCTTTTTTTTAATATAACCAAGGCCGGCCCTCCTTTTTCACTTCAGCCCGTCTCTTTTATTTTTCGTTCGTAAAAAAAATGATGGCCGCTCCTCTTGCTGATTTAGGGCTTCGTCCCTTCGATCCAATTTAGCGCTTCGTCCCTTGATACAATTTAGGGCTTTTGATGGTTGATCGGCCGACTCCTTGTAGCTTGCTTCGGTTGCTTCTCTGATGTTCAATTCTCGCTCGTTTGCAGCTACTTGATTGAGTTCGTTGATTATGACTTTCTGGTATGTGTTGTTTCCTTTTGCTTTTCTGGTTTGGCTTGTTTGAACTCGATGCTTTTGTGCCGATGATGATTTTGGATATTTATATGCGTTCGAACTCCTTTATCTTCGTTCGTATAAAATCATTTGAATTTGTCAATAATTCATCTCGGCCACTTTATTATTCTTGAACGATTGAGATTGATTCTGACTAGTTCATAATCATATATTTGATACTTGATGATCACGGCTTGGTTGACACGGTTTTGATTCACGCGTTCGATATTGACTTCGGCCTTTGAATTTTGAGATGCTTGATATTCACGGCATTGACTCATTCTATTATGACCATGGCTTGAATCTGACTTTGATAAAAGAAAAAAAACTTTGACTTGATTTAAGCATCACCTGACTTGATTTGATTCTGAACATTTTGAACTGAGTATTCTTGTATCATGTTTTCTGATAACTTGATACAGTTCGAACTTGTGTCTGGTTGTCTTCGACATTGGCTTTGCTATGCATCCACGGCTTGGTTGTTTGATTATTTTTCTGACCTTTATTTTGACACCCACGGCTATGTATATTGATACATTTGGCATGATCACTTGTTGGCATTTTGGGCATTATTTCATCTGACTTCGGTCTTGATATTTGCATACTGATGCTTGTTGTACTTGGTCGAGTTTATTCCCATTCTGTAGACATGAACTTTATATCATAAGTATATGTTCACTATTTTCTGTTCTCCTGCATGTTTCACTTTATAATTTGTAGCATGGCACTGTGACTCGAGTTTTCACTGTCATGTTATTTGCAACTGTGCTTTATTTGGCACTGTTTAATTGATGCTGCATCACTTGTAGCTTTATGTATTCATGTGCTGAGTTGATCATGTTTCTGTCATGTTTGAACATAGTTGCATTATGTTGGTCGTGTTGCATTCATGTGCATATATGTTTCTTAACTTCATTGGTCTCTGATCTTAGTTCATGATGACTTGAGCATTTGGTCTACTTCTCAATTGCCTCTGTGTAGTTATCACTGTCCACTGTTTCATTTAGTTGGTTCACCATAGTTTGTATTTTCCACACTTGAGTTCCCTGTTGCACATTGTTGTTGGTCTAACCATTCCTGTAGCTCTGGTGTCTGGTTTGGTTGCATGTCATGATTCATCTTGTAGTTGCATTTACTAGTGGTCTAGTCTGGTGAATCTTCTGGTCTGCACTGCTACAGTTCAACTGGTGCTTCATTTTGTAGCTTGAGTCTGGTCTGCACTGAGCACTTGAACTTTTATCTTTATATATGCACTGCATATTTGGATTCCACCTTTTCTGGTTGGTCTGGCCATTGTAGCTGTGTTGGCTGCATTGTAAATTGATTTTCGAGTTTGCACCTGTGTTGAATCCAGTTTCACAACTCGGGTTTGACCTTGTGCTCGAGAGTTGTGACTTTTATGTTATTGCACATGAGTTGAACCCGGCTTTTTATTTGGGTTTGACCTGTGCTCACCTGTCCCTGTAAATCAATCAAGTGTATATGTCGGTGTGCACGGCCTTGTGGCATATACAGTAATATACTGTGTATGTCACAAGTTGTTCGTATATGATGAATTCAAATTTAAATTATGACGAACATCCCAAATAACTGAGGCAAATAATATTTTCAAAATCATCTTTTATTTTTGAATTGCAAAAATATTTCTTTTTCAATTTTACTGCGTTAGTGTATATTTTTGCAGATTGCTCAGATACTGGATTCAAACTGGATTGCAGTTGAAGATAAAAAATACGAGTGTGAGTGGTATGTAGTGAGGTGAATATGTAAATGAGAAATGTGATGTAATTGCAATCAAAGTTGTATAGTATAGTGAGAGCTTGAAATTGTATTATTCAAAATTGTAATAAATATTTGTTTGAATAAAATATTCGTTTGAATTTAAAATCTGTGTTATTTATTTTATTCAGCAAATATTTATTTAATCTGTGAAAATAGTATATTAACAAATACATTTAAATGAATGTATATATGTTTATTATCATCAAACAAAAATCATATAAGCGCATATTCAACAGCTTGGGTGGATAAACTTCCTACGGCACTTTGGGCCTACCGCACATCTTACAGAACATCAACGGGACATACTCCTTTCTCTTTGGCATACGGATCGGAGGCCATGTTCCCAGTTGAAACTGTAGTGCCCTCTCACCGAAGGTCCACTACAACCCAGAAGAGAATGAAGAAATCCTACACATGTCTTTGGACCTAATTGAAGAAAGAAGAAATGATGCAGCACTTAAAGCGGCAGCTCACAAGAAAAAAGTGGCAGCACAATACAACTCCAAGGTCAAACACCGCAGCTTACAAGAAGGAGATCTTGTCCTTAAACGGATCTTTCCGCGCCCCGGAGCACTAGATCCAATCTGGGACGAACCCTATGTAATTCATAAAGATCTCCACAACAGAGCTTATATTTTGTCAACAGTGGACGGAGAGGTGTTCCAGAGGGCATGGAACATCCAACACCTTCGTCGATACTTTTCTTAACTTGTACTGCCCATATGAAGTGAATTAACAAAGAGAATCAGTGGACGTAGGCATTTTCGTGCCGAACAACTTTAAAAATCTTGTCTCTTATTAACTTGTTCCTTTATATCTTGGCTGCTTGTTAAGCTTTATCCTTTTCTGTTGAACAAAATCCTGTATAACAGCATTTCCATTCTGGACACTTCACGGCACAACCTCACCTGGACAAGACCTAACAGGTACTATACGAATCTATGCCCTCGTCAATGAGACACTTTTGCTCCGGCATCCCTCTGCTGCGGGTTAACTCATTGCTCGCGACGGCCCTCAGAGCCAACTGTAATGAGCCGATCGTAAGCCACCGAGAAGGCCGACTATAGCTGAGGCAGCTCATTATGGCGTTCGGCTCGCCGGCGACTGTGAACCGATTATAAGCCCCAACATAAGGTGTGGCCAGCCAGGGGCAGTTCACAGTTGACGATCGGCACCCACGCTAGCCGGCCACGGTAAATCGAATAATACCCACGATTATGGGCCATAATGGCTCGGGTAGTTACTGTGCGCGACCTCGGCTCCGATGTGTCTTAAGTACGGCTGTGGTAAAAAAGAAAACTCCCCGCAGAGGCGTAAGATGGGTGACGAATGTCTCCAAGACCCACAGCTAGGGAAAGTAACTACAAAACCCGTATGCCACGAACTTAAGCACATCGAAGGCCTTCCGTGATTGGAAGTTTTACTATTTCTTATATTTCCATTTTGTTTATATAAACTTTGCTCCTATCCTCTATAACTATCATTAAAGTACATGACATAAAATAGGAGACACTCGCTAATGGGAATAAGGACTCACAGCTGGATGGCTGGTCGCTCAGCTGCATTCCATATTGATTACACAAGGCATTCAAAGCTACCGTCTGCAGCCAAAACTTGGAGGGCGGTACCTTTTTCGCTTGTACATAAATATGTAACTATAATATATTCACGCATCACATTAACATTGAAGACGTGAGAGTATATTTTAAATGGGAACTTGACATCAAACGCAGTTGAATCACAAGCATATACACAGCTATATTTCTTATGCAACACATCAAAATAACGATAGCATTCAAGCATGACAGAATCAGCTCATGTTATAAAATTACATGTTAAAAATAAAGTCGTTCGTTGCGATGACATAATTACAACCTGAAAGTACGTTAATGTTTTATAACTAGTGTATACAGGAATGTCAAGTAAAACCAAAAATGTCCGGATCAAGTCAAAATAGTCGACAGCATCAGAACTTCATCTCTATCCTTCCAACCCCCCAAGATCTACTTGACCGTAGGATCAGAACTCCCAGCATGTTGACCAGAGGTTCCACCTGTCCAATTCAGGAGAAGAATCTGTTAGACCAATGATAAGCAATCAAGTTGAGAAAATATTAAAAAGGGAAGCCTTACCAGCGTCTGCTCCTTGATCATCATCCTCCAATTGCACACCCACTTCCTCGGCGGCAAGCAGCCGCATGCCTTTATTCACCGCCGCCTTCTCCTCCTTGGTGAACTGTGCGGTAACCACATCCATTCTGAAGGCCGCGCCACCCTCTTTATCCGCTTCAGCCTTGGCTTCCTCCAAAGCCCAGAGATATATCCTAGCCATAACCCAGGGATAATCGTCCATCCAGGATAGGTTGCCCTGCCTCCAAGTACGGAAATACATGTCCTGGAGCATCTCATCCATCAACCCCTCGTTCTCCTCAAACTCCCTCATCCGGGCCTCGGAAGCCGATAGCCTTGCAACGGCAGCGTCTCTCTCCAATCGGTATCTCGAGCAATCAGCCTGAAGGGATTTCCGCATCGCCTCCATCTCCTCTTTCAGCTTAGCTTGAGCAAGCTCTACGGCCTCAAGCTTCCCAGATAACTCCTCTATCTGCTCAAGATCCGCTCTCCGAACCTCATCCACAGTGGCAATGGACATATCAATTCGTTCCTTGCAGGTGGCCTCCATTTTTCGCAACTCGGCTCTACTAGCCTCCTCCATAGTTTTCTTTAGCCGTCTGGAGGTCGCCTCATGCTGGGAGATCTGAATGGCCTGATCGGCAAGCTGTTTGGCCTGATCGGAAACCATTAGCCGCAGCCGAATGTTAGCACTTCCGATTTCCTCTCCAGCCTTGACCAGTCGGGCGTGATGCTCCATTAACTTCCTGGTCTCTTCAGCCACCCGATTGATGTTTGCCTTGGCCTCATCCCCATAGTCACAATCCGAGTAGTCAACAAGTCAAGATCCAAAGCCTTAGCCTCATCAAGTACCCTTACCATAGGATTGCGGGGTAGGAGGTGCTCACCGGTAACCTCATCGAAGGAAATATCATGAGAACTCGGGTCCAGATCTTGATGACCCGCAAATGGGTTACGAGCCTAGCCGGGATGATCAATATGAGTAACGGAAGGATTCTCCGATGGATGCGGAGATGGTATGGACTCAGTATCTTCCTCCGTGATGTCATGAATAGGCTGGGTTGGGGGCTGAGGTCCAAGTGAAGGTTCGAACATGGAATGCCTCCTCTTTCTCTTTTGAATATCCTCTTCGATAACTCCGAGAAGAGGACGGTAACTGACTACGCCCCCGGAACGGTCAGTCGAGGGCTTCGGTTTAGCAGAAGCCTTGAAGAGTTTGAATTGCTCAAGGCGGTGCCGAATGTCTGATGTCTTGGCCGCCTCAACCGATCCTGAAATAAAAACCAAGTGTTACAAGCATGCATGAGACTATGATTCAAGAAACATATGAAGTTAAAAAAGGAGTTAAGAATTCACCTTGAACCGCCGGAGTTGCCTTAGCTGAAATACTCTCAGAAGATAGACTGGCACCAGTCCCGACCTTATCAGACTTGTTCGATTTCTCCACCAAGGCGGCCCTTCCTCCAACCCCTTAAAGGCTTGGCGGAAAGGATCATCCGTCCACTCTTGAATCTCACCCGCTTGCCCAGAGGTCAGGCCACCAACACCACTACCACCCTGACCTTCACCACCGTTACCACCATCACCTTCTCCATCGCCTCCGCTCTCCTCCTCGCCTCTTTCCTCCTCTCCACTTTCCTCCTCCGGAGCATCTGGGCATGTGCTGGGAGAGGGTCCATCAGATTTCTTGAGCTTCTTCCCCCCCCCCCGACGACTGGAGGTACCGAGAAGGGTCTCCTCTTGCTGCTCTTCGTCATGGCCCTGCCTTTAGCTTTGGCAGCCCTCTCCTCGGCTGTATCTCTCTGCTTAACCATAGATTGACGTGGCGAAATCAAGTTGTGCTCCAGGAGAGTGGCATTCCTGATCAGGTAAGAAACTGACCTATCCCTTCCTGAGATGGCCTCTATCTCCGCAGCCATCTGTACCAGGCGATCATTCTCCACGACCGCAAAGCCACCTGTCGCTAGCAAGAAACAGAAGCATATAAGAAGAAGCATTGCAGTTGGGATAGAGAAATTACAAATGAAATTCAACTTACAGCCAGAAGTGAAAAGGCGAAAAGAAACGGAGTCGTCCTTGACGAAGAACCATTCCTTCTTAAACATAGTCAACTTCGAGTATAAGTCCAAGACCGGCTTGAAGGACACGGCTGATTCCAAACTGATGTATGGGGACCTCTTCTTGTAACCTCTTAAATTATATAGGTCCCGAATTTCCCGATTGGAAGGGGGTCGCCCGTACTTCCTCTGGAAAATGATGAACAAACACACCAGGATAGCATAGGAGTTGGGCTGAAGCTGGAATGGAGCCACCTTCAAGTAAGTAAGGAAGCTGACTATCCAGGCATTGATCGGAGGAATGGCCCTGCATATGCAATGGTATCGGCTATAGGCGAAATATCCTTCAGGAGGATCATACGGCATCACACCGTCTCCCGGCAACAGTATTCTCGCTCTGTTAATCCCAAAGGAACGAGCGATGACATCAAGTTGCCCCTCTTTAAGGGAGATCGGAAAGCAATCGGGAGGAGAGTTCAGAAGCTCTTGGGGGCCATATCCGTCCATTAATGACCTCGGGGCAGGTCCATGTCGCACTGGTTCCGGCTGGACTGGGAGCACGGCGGGGGACTCTCTCCTGTCCATAGATTTCCTCTTATCTGATCGGGTTTCCACTCTTTGAGACATTTATCTGCGACACAAGAAAGTATATCGTTAAAACACATAAACTATGTAATCTAGAGTTTCACTGATAATTCAAGTATAAAAGTCCATCCGGTAAGGGATTCATTCAACACTCGGAATCCCCGAGTTCATTCAGTAAGGCCCAACCCAGATCTCATTCGGCATTCTAAATATGAAAGGCTCATTCGGCATTCCAACTTTCAAAACTCATTCGGCGATTAAACCCTCAAGCTCATTCGGTAGTACAATACAAAAGTTCATTCGGCGGCAAAGGGGACTCACCTGGTTCGGCTAATGCTCAGGTTCGGCGAAAATGAGAGTTTGATTCGGCGAAAGGTTTGGCTCGGTTGGTAAGGAATAACGAAGGCACGTGGCCCCTATTTATAAGAAAACCTCAATGACCGGACCAAATGGCTCAGCGCTTAAAACCGAATGAGGCTATCCCAACAAAATAAAGCACGACACATGCAGGCATGTGCCCCACTTTGGGGGGCAAATGTTGGGCAAGTTCTCACTACCGGTCCAAACCTCCATCTCCAAGCAACACCGAACCACCTACCTCCCAAACAATGCCGGTCCAAACCTCCATCTCCAAGCAACACCGAACCATAAACAATGCCGGTCCAAACCTACATCTCCAAGCAATACCGAACCAAGACCTATCTCCACGCATTGCCGGTCCAAACCCTGTCCAAACAATGCCGGTCCAAACCTCTATCCCATGCCTACCAAACCATGTCCCCTCACTACCGAACCACCAACTGCCGAACCATCCCACACTCCACCCATTGCCGAACCAAGTTCCACCGAACCAAGGCATACCAGGCCAGATTGCATCAGCCCAGGCCTACCAGCAGCTATATACATCCAAGACCCCTACACCCAGCCTCACTCTATAAATAGAGGGGTAGGGGTACAACAATGGAGGACAGTTTGAGAGCTCAAGCACGGAGAAAACTTTCAAACAACTTTCAGTTACTTGTAATCAAAGCTTTGTACTTGTAATCTGAATAGAAAAGGAGAATAACATATAAAGTGGACGTAGGCACAATCTGGCCGAACCACTATAAATCTGTGTGTCTTTTACAGTTTAGTCCCTGCTTTTCATATATTTGCATAAACCACCGAAATCACTAAAAACAACACAATATCAACTAATCCATACGACTTGGAGGTGTTTGCCTATTTTTTGTGCAAACAGGATTTAATTTATAAATAATAATTACGTAATTAAAATATACAATTATTTAAAAATCATTAACTTAAACCTTTACTAATCTCTTTTTAAAATAAAACAATTAATTTTAAAAGAATAAGTTAAAAACTTGTTTAAACTTAAATTTATTTTAAAATTTGAAAACTGTTTTTTAACTAACCCGAGACCTCCCCGAGTATTACCCGAGACACATGCATGTTTACTTCGAGTTTTCCTCGAAACCAACCCATATTTCTTTTCAAACACTGATTTTTTTGGTTTAATTTTAGAAAACCCGGTGCAACTCAAAAATACTCGAATCCAAACTCGAGCCTGTAACATGCTTCCCCGAAAACAACTTCGAGTCACCAGCCTTCTTCCCAAACCATCGATGACCCACCACTTCGATTTCGACCACCCAAAATTCATCTGGAAGCCAAAATCAAAATCAAACTACTTTGGTCAAAAACTGGAAACAAACTATCGCTTGAAAACTTCCTCGAACCCACGACGCCGATCACCAGAACTTCTGCAACTCCGGCCATACCCTCTCCAGCCATCCACACAACCATTCCCCCAGGTCCGGTGTATTCCGATGCCCTAGAGATGACGCAGCAGCCGCTATTCCGATCTCGACCAATAACTAGGGTTAAAACCCTACTCCGGCCAATTCCTACCGCCACAGCGGCTAAGAAATCACCATCCATTTTTTCTAGACTCGACAACTCCCCAGCAACCTCCAATGGCGATCACGAGGCCCCACCAGCCACCAGTCGCCAGAAATTGCCCATAAACCAAAATCTGTTCAACTCCAAAATGCTCACTCAAAACCTCATTAAAAATTATAATTTTACTTTTAAAAATCATTATTTTTTAAAACATTCAGATGGTATACCTGAAACTAGAAATTTCAATATTTGAAATTTCAACATATTTTGAATTTGCCTGTAATTTCCAATTTCCATAAAAGACTTTAATTTTTTTTGCTCAAATTTATTTTTAAAACTTAAAGTTAACAAGAATCAAGGGGGAAGTAATTGAATTTTGAACAGATTTAATCCCTATAAACCTGGAATAGAGATGTCTGCTTGTACAACAGACATGCACAAACCTAATCACACATGTATATATATATTCAAATTGGTATACATGCAAGCAAATTCATAACTTTACTTTAAACATAATCTCAAACAACGAGTTCGAATCCAGTTTTCAAAAGAATTTACTCACCTGGGATTTTGAAAACAGAGAAGAAGCCCGGGTTTTAAAACTTGAAGACTGAATGTTTTTTTAATTGCCGAGTTTAGATCTGGGCTTGATCTTGTTGAGTTAAAATTTGCCGATGTTTGAGTTGCTTTGAATTGATCTACTTATTATTAATATTTGAGATGATCTTTACTTGCTTGAAATTAGTTTACAGACTTGAGTTTGAATCCTTGTTTTCTTTTGCTTGCTTCAGATCTTTGTTTTACTGGAATTTGTTTTTGTTTTAAATGTTGAAGAAGTTTTCTTGTTTTGATTACTTTGTTTCTGATTTTAAAATGTACAGGCTTTGATTTCTGATTTTTTCTAAAGCTTTGAAAAGTTAAAAGAAATGAGCTGGAGGAGATGTAGTAGTTTATATAATCTTGTTTTTTCTATTTTCATAAATTTTCTCAAAATAAAAACAAAGTGACATTTGTAGATCTTAATGATAACATTATTACACTTGTTAAATTATAGGTTAAGATTTCAACACTTGTTAATTTGTTCATGTTATATGTTTACACTTGGATTATGCATGCATTAAATATTTTAAATAAATTTTTATATTACATTTCCTTATTTTTATAAAGACATTTACTTTATATTATTATATACTATTTAAAAGAAAATGTTTTAAAATTAATTACACATTAAATAAATTACATATATATTATTTTTAAATCCAAATTATTTCACTAAGATATTTATTTAAATTTTAAATTCAAATTCAAATTACAATCTATTCATATATATTAATCAATACTTATTTAATTTGTTGTTAAAATTTTCAAATTTATTCTAATTTAATTCCAAAATTTTATATTAATTACTAATTTTAAACTTAATAAAAATTAGGATGTTATAGTAACTCTTCGTTTGGACTCTAATCGCAAAACTACAAATATGAAAGTTGCTCAGAATTTCACCATGAACGCAATGGTGCAAGTTTTATGGTCAAATTCCATCATTCGTACAAATTCCATTTTTGGAGTCTAATTAATTAATTAACTAACTAATAAAATTACTAAAGCGAAATTTTGGGGTGTTACATTCTTCCCCCCTTAAAAAGAATTTCGTCCTTGAAATTTCACCAACGATTAATTCAAGATTTTGGCTTCTAATTATCCTAAATACACAACCAACGAGTGTACAAGAAATTTTGCAACCAAACATGCATAAATGCATAGTGTATAGTTGTATCACCATATAGAAAATATGTATGCAGAATGATTCTAAATGGGATCTGCCTATATAAATGCATTTTTTTGAAAACATGGTGCAAACAACCTACATGTATACTGGCAGTTCTACATTTATACAACTTTTTGAAAAATCTTTTCAACCAAAACCCCTAAACTCTTACAAATAGAAGTATGAAGCAACCTATTTTGCATCCACTTCCTACCATCCAATAATCTAACGCATCAAAAAATCGCTTCCTAAACTTTGCTCTTATGCCAAAAAAGGGATTACCATACTATAATCTTCCTATTCTTGCATTAGAGTGGAAATATCTTCGCTGCCCCGGATTTGTTCTAAATTTTTCATACACAAAACGCATAAAGAGGCTTATTTTAAAGCTTTAAAATGGATTTAAGTCGAAAAATAGTTGGTCATGTTGTCGATAAGGTATGGAAATAGAAATTCCAAGGCTAAAATAGCTTTTTGCTTATTATCGATTACATTTATCGCATCATCGATCTTAAGCACCGTTAAATTCATAAATTCTAACTCTATTTGCCTTCCCTACTCCTAACATGTGGCCTTCAAAATAAAAGTTTTTACAAAAATCTTTCTCACGTTTTAAATTTGTGAGTCATTTAGAAAATTAAATCCCACAATATTAAGATGCACATTTTCCCTTGAAATAAAATTTTGAACAAAAAATCTAAAAATAATATAAGAGTCAAAAATAACTAAAACACCAACTTTTTTTGGTAAAGGAAACTTTTCAAATCAAGGGAAAATTTTCAAAATATGTTGCTTGTAAATTTTTTCGATAAGCCCTAATTTTATGGTAGTAGGAAGTCGGTTATGCGCTAAAAGCATAAACCAAATTCCAAAATTTTACCACTAATTATTACCTCAGAAATTTGACATTTTATTTAATTTTTTTTCAGTACTTCTATTATTCAAAAGATTTGTTTTAAGGAACATGAGCAATGACCCGTGATATCAAAACAACTTTATCATGTCCTTCTAAAATTTTCAACTATTCTAAACTTCTAGACTTGTATTTCTTTTACTGTTAGTTAAATGTCTTTATAGATTCCCATTTTTATATTGCTTCTCTATAATGCATATATGTAAGAGCGGTTCACATATCCACAAACATTAAAACACAAAATGAATAGAAACTCATAATATCGTGCGTGCCTTTTATAAGAGAAACTAACAATTTTACAACCCAACTACCCAAAAAGAAAAGAACAAATGCTGGAAATAAAAAAATACAAAAACCCTAAATAAAACACTACGAAGAACTGTAAGAAGGTCTTGCTCCGTAGCTAGAGCTCGAGCCATTATCACGACCGTGGAATGGTCATAGCATGGCGGCTATGCACCCAATCTCTTGCTTTTGGTGCTGCTGCTCCATCCTAATCTCTCGAAGCTCTGCCTGAACCTGATGGATGGAAACAAAATCATGTATCCCTTGGAATTTTGTGCTATCCCTTGGTGCTGGAGCTGCGGCGCTAGCGGTACAGGTGGTGCGATAGGTGGCAAAGGAATATTCATCCTCTTCATGATGGTCCGATCCATGGCAGGAGGGACCTTCCTCACTACTAGTTCTCCGCTCAAATTTATCTCGTAATGCCTAAACACTCGAGTGAGCAAGTGGAAATATACAAAGTGAGTCCTCGAGGTACCAACTCCCTAATTGACCATATGCAGCATCAAGACATGAGCTAATTGACGACCATGTCGCTAATTATAGCATATGCGGCTTTCCACACTGAGGTGTAGATCTAGTCAAGGCTCCCCATCTTTGGAATGATGTTGTATTGAATGATGCGCACGACGAGATAGGCCACCAGTCATGAATTATCAGTCCTCTAATCACTGACATTTGCAGAAAAGATCTGCTATAGAATCTAGGATCAGTCATCTCTATATAACCCGAATCTGCGCCTACTGCAGATATCTCCAAAATCCCACAAAGATCATCATCCGTCGTCTTAATCTGAGCTTCCTTAACCTCGGACTCTATGTAGTTATAGCCATTATCAAAATTCTGCACCATCTGTGCATTGAGAAAACGGATGCATCATGGGTAATATTATCGCTCATAAGTCTTGAAGCGGAGGATAAGTGTAAGTCCTACCGCGACGAAAAGCTCTTCAAGCCCAAAAGCGGTGAAATCTCTTAACTTCACTGGTCGTCCGTGAAGGAAATCAAATTTCGCCATTTCAAGATAGGTAGAGATCTTCCGCTCTCTTCGATCGAGCCAAGCGGCTTCTTATGGAGAGAAGACGGGATGATGAGAGGAAGAGCTGTCGGTATATGGCGGTGCCATGGGATGAGAGGCGGTTGGAAAAGGAGAAAAGCATTTAGATCCGGAGCAGTGGTGGGGCAAGATTTGATGCGTAAGAATTTGGCCTCGATTGGTGGAGGAATGGAGAGAGGCTTTGGTAAAGTGGAGGAAAGGGGAGGTGGAAATGGGTTCTGCTAAAAAAAATTAAAGAGGAGGAAGAGAGTGAAAGGGATGCGGAAGCTGAAGGTTTGAACACGACTTATAGTCATATTCCAAGTCCAGGTTCGGCTCGAATCCACCTAGCGGTCGACCGCTATTTGGTCAACTGGTTGACCTCTATGGTCAACTGCTTGGTCGACCGCTAGCCCAGATCTGGGGTCAGCCTGAACTTGGACCTAAGGTGCCAGTTAAATTAATTAATATTCTAATAATCGGGCCAGATAAATTAATTAATATTCTAATGATTGTTCCGCACACCATCTTCAGTTTAACCCATCCAAAAAAATTCCACCTTCCACATGACGATATCCACCTTACCGTGTAGATCCTTCCTTGGCAAGATTGCAATAACCTCAGCAAAACTATTGTAACCAACAACACTTCCAAAAAACATTCCAGCTGCTATTTCATGCCTTCTTCGTGTGGAAATATTTCTTCCAATAGCCAATGGGTTAAACGACACTTCAAAGTACGTACCACAGTAAAGTTGATGTCATTCCTATTTCGTCCATACCTTAAAGAGAGAAAATATAAAAACCTCGATTTTATAAACTGAAAAATCACTGAGCTAAGTATGAGCTCCTTTATACTTCTTTCTAAATAACTGAAACCATTTCATACCAAAACTTCCCTTAAAAGTCAAGCTTATATATATATATAAATAATTCAGGCTTTCGAAAAACCTTTTTAAACACAAATTTCCCAAATTGGAAAATTATTTTCTTTCAAAAATCAGTATCAAGCACTTACTGATATGTACATTTAAGTATTTAAGGATGTAAAGAATTAACTTTTTATAAACCAAAAATTTCGTAACACGACCATTGTAGTGGTATATGTGTTTCTTTGAAAATTAAAATTTCAAAACTTCCCAAAAACAAAATTTTCAAAATAAATCTTTGGGAAAAGAGAACATTTGAAAACCCCTTTCTCAAAAATTTACGGTATTTCCAAAATATACTTTATAAAATTTCTCTCACATGTTTTAGGCTAAGGAATTGACATTAATTATTCAAATAAAAACCCGATTTCCCATCAAAGAAGTGATCAATGAATGCACCCTAGCAACTTCCATACAATTGCAACATACATAATCTAATTTCCCATATATTTGGAATAACTATGAGTCCTCAACTGGAAAGCAAAATCCAAAATCATATGGTAGCTTGAATCTCAACCATTAAGTCGAATACGTCCAGTCTCTGGGATTTAGCCGTATGTCGTACTCATCTTCTTCATCAACAGCGTTTTACACATTGCCAGCACTATATGGGGTACTTCGAAGTCGGTATGAAAATCTTAGCTCTAAGACATTTACAACTCATAGTTGCTTTGCTCATTCCTTCAGAGCGGAACTACAACTACTTCTATAGTCGGAACTCTTATAATCTATTGTAAAAATTTAATACTACTAGATAGGAAAGTACGAATACATTCTCTCGTTTGTCCTTATCCCCTTAATCTACCAAACTAGTGCTCTAATACCAAATGTAACAACCCGCACCTTAACGGGACAATGTTTCGACAAATATCGAAACCTAAGTCCATCTAAGCATAGATCGTTGGATTTGATACATGCAAATAAGCATTAGCATTATAAGAGATTTATAGAAATTTAAACTCATAGCAGAAATAATAATAATAAGATAAGAATGCTGACTATAACTACTACCATGGGATTAATTATATTCCTTGGATAGCAAGTTGTCAAATCAGCATTGAACATGAGAGAAAGAAGACTTCCAACAACAAAGCACATCCAGCTCCAGTGACCCATTCCTCTAAATTCTATCCTGTGAGTTATAATGAGGAGGGGGTCAAAATCATGTTTCAGTGATTGGAAAAATATAAATTGTCCATAACATAAACTAATACCGATAGGTTTCCATTTAATTGTTATGTTTATTAGGGTTAGCAATTCTAATCTAACCTTACCTAGCACACACGATTACTTACCCCTTCCTACGGTATGAAATACTAATAAAGCCATATCAACCACCCAATACTTCCAAACCCATTAGCCACTTAATATTTCTAGATTTGAAGCAGGCTTCTAAATACT
Organism: Allium cepa; assembly: GCA_030765085.1. Lineage (NCBI taxonomy): Eukaryota > Viridiplantae > Streptophyta > Magnoliopsida > Asparagales > Amaryllidaceae > Allium > Allium cepa. The sequence goes on along the minus strand of CM060929.1, from coordinate 670,450,056 downwards.
TTTAAAAAAGAAATAGGCAGACTCTATACGATCTTAATTAAGGAAGACCCCATCATTTAAGACTTGTTCCCTAGGTGGATTCCTAACAATGCTGTCAATGGTTGGTGGTCCTAACTAAAGACCTTTAATAATAATTTAAAGCTGCTGACATTTAGTGTCCAACTATTACCGCTTTTATCACTGATAAAATCATAGTCTTACAGCACCTAAGCCATTTAATACCTTTTTTTATTAGAAAATAGGCAGACTCTGGTTATTTAAGACCTTAACTAAGGTAGACCACGTCATTTAAGACCTATCCTGAAGGCATGCTCCTAAATGGTACTATTATTATTATGGCGTTAGCAATGTAAGAGACTGTGCCCAAGCCACTTAATACTTCGCATTAGAAAATAGGCAGACCCCGACATTTAAAACCTACTTCCAAGAGCATGCTCCTCAATGGTATTATGTAGCTGTCATTGCTTGAAAATCTCATTGGGTGACTTAGTACATCTTTTTAGGAAAGAGGAGGACTTTATAGTCACTTAAGATCCCAAACCTAAAGCAAACCCTTCCGAAGGTATCAACTCTCACTCTTTAATCATAAATATGGCATCTCATTAGGTTACTTCTTTCGATAGGGAGGCGAACCCTTAAGCCACATAAGACCTCAACATTGAAGTAAACCCTTTTCTGAGACATCCTTAGTTATTTATTTGGAATCTCACTAGGTTACTTACTGTAACAATCCTAACTCGACCTTCAAAAATCGGCACCAAATACATCATCGGTATTCGAATGTTGCAGATTCAAACGTCGAATCTGGTTCGCCGGAGCATACAACACATTAAGTATAACAACACAGCGGAAGAAATTAATATTATTGATACACAACAGTTGATTACAACAATGATACAACATTGCTCCAGATTTTAAAACATGTTGTGATTTAAAACCTGGCTAATTACATACTTAACCAAAATGAAACAATCCGAACCTATTTTAAATTTTCTCGAGCCAAATATACAAAATCTCGAGCAAACTTCGAGTCAACACGAGATTGTCCCTGAAACCAACCTGATTACTCTTCTTCTTTCCCAAAGCTCAACAACAACTAGCCATACTGATACCCTGAGCACGTACACCGATGCTCCGACCACCTTTGGTCAATGGTACGATCATCGACAAGTCACTGACATCCACCTCAGTCTTCCCAACCATCCATTTTGACGAACTTGACTGTAAATCAAAATTGAGTTATACTTCCATTTAGGAGGGAGGCGTACCCTTCAACCACTTAAGACCTCAAACCAAAAGCGAACCTAGAGATATTCCTCACCGCTCCTAATTTCAAATTTGGACCATTCAATACTTTCCAATTAAGAAAGCAAGCCCAATCTCTCACGCCATCATAGGTCCTAGGATTACTGATATCTCACATCAGTAGTAAGTACTCCTGACTACTGGTAGCCTCAAAGTGACGGGCAGTCTTCCGTCGAGTGATTCTACCGACCTCGCATCACTAACCTACTAAGTCTAATTAACCATCCTATGTCTTTATTTATAGGTACATTGAACTTAGTTTACTAGTTACCTTTTTATTTAAGGAAATAAGATTTACCCTAAATATTTATCTACCATAAATCCCCGCTTAATGCTTATAAATTTCAATTTTCCCATAAAATCCCAACGGACATTTCTTAAGACATTTATGTATGATTACTAATTACAAATTAGTAGCTTTTTATATCTATTCCATTTTTATCAGTCCCATTAACACATTTACGTTATCAATTTATTACAACTTACATATTTATTACCATTTATTGAAATTACAATGTTTTAAATCCTTTTCTCATTAGTTAATTATCCTAAATGCGAATATTACATGCAAGTGTCACTATTAGCTTTTTATTTAATTATTATAAGCGTAGTACGTACAAATATTTACTTTTATCAAATATGTTCTAGTTATATACCTTTACTAGAATATACTTTTCCAAGTTAAATTGTTGGAATCATATTTAAAAAGATTATCCTCTACAATTTCCGTAAATTAGTCCATAACAACAGATTTAACTTTTGAAATATAAAAGATTACATCGTTTGAAAGTATAAGGAATAATCATTTCTTTTTATTACAGAAATAGACAGTGCGAACTATAATGAATTCATACTTTACCCATCTCTCTCTCTTTCTATTTACATCTATTCCTGGTTAGATCAAGTGTTGTATCTTTCTAAATGGGAAAGAAATCAGACTAAACAAATATTAAATGGATCTAAATTCCAACAATTCCAAATATATAAAAGTTTATATTCTAACAAGATTAGGGTAATAATCCAAATTTATAATATTATTATACAACCTATTTTAGATAAATTCATTCAAATCGATATTCAAATTCATACTTTTGGCACTAATTTACAGATCAAGTTGTATACATGATAAATCAATCCATAAACAAGAATATGCAGGTGATATTTATTATATTTAGATCATATTTAATTCATTTCCTACAAATCATATATAATTATCCAATTAGGCATAAAAATCTAATAACACCGACGTGATGATTTTCATATTATAACAATCTATACAATTTCCCACTCATCATTAGAAGCGATCCAAATCTCCAAATCTGAAGTAGAACCTTAGATTCATCTCCAAATCTTTTTTGATCTAAGAGACATGTATAAAAGGGTGTGTATGTATATATATTAGAATTATAAATCTAAGAATAGATTTTTGGATTGGGAGAGAAGATAGATACAAATATATATAAATATATTAATTACATCAAATACGCATATGGTTAATTCTCTTCTCTTTTTTGTTAGATTTCGACCTTGCTCTGATTTGTATGAATATAGATACAAATACCTTATCTTTATGATTTACAAAGAAAGTGGAGAAGAAGAAATGACAAAACTTCTCGACTGCCTCCATAAAAATATGAGAAGAGAAGGGAGGGCTATGCCTGAATTTATAGGCACTAGAATCTACCAGAACCATTAGATCAAAATATATTAAGTCTGGACCATTGCGACCTAGGTTTATTGGAGCATCACATCACATAACATAAGCATTGCACATACACAAAGTAAACAATATTTATGAACATAAAGAAGGCATCACTTTTACAAATTTACTTCGAACTACACAACTAGTTTTGATTGCTTACTAACTACTAAAGGTGTTTGCCTTTTAACTCGCATACCAAGCAAAAAAATACAACCAAACATCCATAATAAAGTAATTAAAATAGCGATAACAATGTGAAGGAAATAAAGTCCAAAACTTAAGTTAAAAGGGCAAGCTTTACTCACCGAAATGTCCACTAAATCAACCGAACTTTCACTAAATCTCAGTTGGACTTTATATCTTGGTTTTCCTTTGAAAAAACTTGATTTTCTATGGGCTAGAGGGAAATATGGTTCTGCTAGGGTATGTGTGTATGTGTGGCTCGGCCAAGAGTAAATGAAGGGTGTATGGACTTGTTTTATGAAGGAGTTGTTGTAGAATTGGATGGAAGGCTTTTAAACAAGACTTAAGAGCTTTAAAAATGGATGAAACTAAGGTTTCTAGATTGTAAAAATTCATGGAAACCATGAAAACTTAGAGAAAGCTAGAATGAAGTTTTGAAAATGAAATTAGAAATAAGAAAAAGAATTAGGAAATTTGCTTTTATATAAAATGAAGTAAATAAATTAATAAACCACCCGTAAAGTACATAACCTCCTCTAATATCATGCCACTTCACTCTTCATGTCTTCACCTCCTTTGCTCATGTGATTTGGGCTCCCCTTCATTTTCTAAGCAAAATGCATTTACTTCCCATATGTACTTATATTTCTTAATGTTTCACATACCATCATTTTATTTTTATTTTAAACTTAGGAAATTGTCAAATCACGCTTTTTAATATTCTTAAGTTATATTTAAACATATATTATTATTTATGAATCCTAATTTTTTATAAATGTTTTTTTATACGTATATTAAAGTACTCACAACATTTCAGACAACTTTTAGATGACGAAAACCGAAAACTCGAAAAACAATTTCAAGTCACATTTTTGATTTTTCTTCGAACTAAATATTTCTGTAAACAAATTTGTAAACCATTTCACCATCACTAGTTATTATTTAAAATATTCTTATTTTAGTTAGTAAAATCCATTAATTAATTATTAAAAATATATTAAATATTCATATTTTAAAGTGATGAATTCATGGGTCGTTATAATTATCAAAAAGGTCAAAGGGAAATCCAAGTCTCAAATTCTTTTATAATTTCCTATATTAATATTTTTAATAAACTCTTTCATTTATGGAAATCTCCTTTACCTAAACTCCAAATCTATTTATAAAATTTCTTTATAAATCTCCAAGTTTATTAAAAATCTTTTATAAATATCAAACCATTTATAAAACCCTTTTATTAATATCCAAAATGATTTATAAAACTCTTTCCCAAATTTCAAGATCTCTTTTCAATTTATGAAACTCCTTTTATAAACTTTGGTTATTTAAAACAAAACTACTTTAATAAATCTGATCAATAAAGTTCCTTTGATATACAATCAATTATTTAAACAGCTTTAATAAACAAGTTATTATTTAAACGTACTTCATTTTGATTATCTTTAAACCCTATTAACAAAATAATGATTTTAAAAGTAATTTAAAATGTATTAATTTAGTTTAAAACACATTTAATAAAATAATTGCTTAATTATCTTTAAAATATCATATTTAAAATGGTAGTAAACTATAAGCATCATAAATAGGAAATTAATTTTCTTTTAAACCGTTAGAATAATATAATAATTAATTTTAAAACCATTATTAAAAATGTGCTTGAATAATTGACTTTACAAATTCAAAAGGAGGCTTAGTAACCACAATGGTTCTGATTTAATTCAGTTTAACTTTCCAAGTTATAACATGGGTATTTACATAACAAGCAGATATGTAAAGGGAACAACCAATAACAACCAATCAACATATAGGTAAATGTCCAAGTTACCAAAATAGGAGAACTCAGTTTTTATTCTACTTAATAAATGTCGGCATAATCTACTTGATGAATTATAGCAGAATGGTGATTTATTCTACTAATCGATGTCAACTATAATTTAATTAGCAGAATGGTGTTTTACCCTACTAAATAAGTGTCAGTTGGGATACATATTTATTTGAGGTTACTTAAGGGTAAACGACAAAGAAATCACTTGGATTAAAATCATCTTTTAAAAGAGAGTTGCTTTTAAAACAAATCGATCTTTAGAAATTAAGCGCTTCAAACTTTATAACCGTATTTAAAAATTGAATAACATTTAAACTCTTTATTTAATAATAATTAACCTTGAATTTCAAATTAAATGTTAATTAACTTTTAAATAAATAATTAAATAATGATTATCCTTAAATAAATAACTAAGTAATAGTTAACCTTTAAATAATTAATTAAACCATAATTAATCTTTAATTAATTATTGATTAGTAATTTAAACTTTTTAAATGATAATTAAAAATTATTTAATCTCAATTAATTAATGAAATGATCCTTAATTAAAACTTAAATAATAAATAAACCTTTATTTTAAAAAATTAATTCATAATTAAGTTTGAATTAAATCTTAACTTAAATTGAACTTGATTACAAATTAATTAATAATTAAACTCTTTTATTAAGTAAATAATTAATTAATAATTAACCTTTGATAATTAATTAAAAAATAATTAAACCTTAAATAATTAATTAAATAATTAATCTTTATTTAATTAACTAATTGTAATTAACTTGTTTGGTTAATAATTAAGTACTAATTACCCTGTGAACTAATGATTAAGTAATAATAACCATAATTTGTTAATTAATTAAATAGTAAATCATTTTAATTACTTTTTAATACTTAAAATATGACTTGAAACTCCTTTCAAAAATATCCAAGATGAAATAACACAAATTAAATTTGTAAAAGAGTTCGTTTATCGATCTTTCCCCATGGCGACTATCACCATACGACCCGTAATTTCAAATCTTGCTTTGCATTTCAAATCACTTTCAAAACCCTACATAGTTTTATAATTTACTTACTTTATATAACTTTGGAAAAGGGTTTTATAAACTAAAATAAACTTTTAACATTTCTTTAAAACATTTCCAGAAAAAAGTAAACAAGTTAGAAAAAAGGATCTCTATGTCGTTTTTAACAAGTCAAGACATCAACTTTCTTAACCTATCACTAAATATTCATGTCCATAGCATCTATAATCGTATCACAACCCAAACATAAGTAAAGATCTAATCTTCACAACATTCACACCACTTTTAGACTTCACTTTCAAATCCAACTCACTTTCACATACAAAGCATACATAAGCACATATATGATCATTCGAACCAATATTAACTTCCACCCAAACATACAACGAATATACCACTAAGTTAAGCAAGCATATAAAGTTTAAAACTTTAAAGGGTGAGCTTAACTCATCATAATGCTAACCAAACCCTTATTGACTCCACCAAAACTTCACTAAAACTTGGAAATGACCTTAGCTCTTAGCTTTACTTCAACTAAAAATGGATTTGTGAAGGCCTTAAGACCAAGACGGTTCGACCATGAAGGGGTAGGGGTTCGGCCATGCTTGGACAAGAGTGGTGTTTTAGTTTTGGCTAAGTGGAGAGTGTAGAAAGGAAGGTTTCTATAATAAGTTTGTAAAAGTTCAAAAGTGAAAAAGGGTAGGATTTTCGACTTTAAAACTTTGTGGAAGGCATGAAAAAGTATAGAAAGCTTTGTAAAGAAACTTGAAAATTGAAGTTGGGAATGAGAAAATATGAAAAGAAACTTAGGAAATTGGTTTTATAGAAAACCACTTAGTCAAATTACCAAAATAGCCTTGTTCTTTACCCTCCACTCTCCCTATGCCACATCATCATGTTCCAACACCTCCACCTCACCATTGTCCATGCAATCCCCTACCTTGTCCCCCTCTTTCCACTTTTGAGCCAACATGTATTAATTAAAATATGTACTTATGTTTCACCTAAGGTCATTTCATGCCTAAACACCTTTTTAATTTTATATTTTATTTTCCATAAAGTGTTACATCTTAAGAGTGTGTGTGTGTATGTGTTACAATATGTATATATTCCAACTTATTTATAAATGAACATGCATGCTCATACCAAAGTGTACACAACATTTTCGACAATCTTTATCCAACAAAAAGTGAAAAAATTGAAAAACGAATTTCAGTCACATTTTCGATTTTTCTTTGAACTAAATATTTTGGCAAAAAATTTCCGAAAACTATTTCACAACCATATTTATTATTTAAAAGAGTTTTCTTTTAAATATAAACCTATATTTTTGAATATTTAAAATACTTAAATATTCACAATCAAAACATTGAAATTCCGGGTCGTTACAAATAATGAAGATATAGAAATTCTTTTGGTAAAGCCATAAAAAGAAATTTTATAAATGAGTTTGAATTTTTTATAAGAATATGATTTATGCTAAAAGTTAAGTTAAATAATCATGAAGAGAAGTCCTTTAAATGAAGTTTAATAAAACAAATATTTTGCGCAGAAAAGAAAATTCTTTTCGTTTGATTACATATGTAATTTTTATAAGGAATTATTTTTCCTAGTATATGAATTTCAAATATAAGAATTTGAATTGCATGGAACTAAAAGTTGAGTGTGGGTTGAATATTTTTAATTTTTCATGTTATGCAAAATTAATTCTTGGAGAAATGATTTCCTTTCAATAAAATGAAATTGAATTGTAGCGTTTTAATATACAAATAAAAGAAGTCTTTAAATTATTTCACATTCTTATTTTAAGAACTAAATAAATTGAATATTTTTTAAATACCTTAAATATTTAGTATATAAAAATTTGTTATCTTGTTTCAAAGGATGTTTTCGTACTAGTGATGTTCGATTAAGATTTAAAGAATGAAGAAGGATTTAGAAAATGAATTTTTGAAAATATATTATAGGCTTTTCTCAGAATTGGAATTGTGATGACGTAAGTTCTTTAAGGGAAAAGTCTATAACAACCCTAATTTTTGAGATGCTTAAATAAAATAAATAATAATTTATTTATTGGATTTTGGAATCTATTAAGAATGAGATATTTTATGGAATGATTTATTGTAAATTAAAGGTTTAGTTGGAAAATTTGAACTAAGATTATTTTATAAAAGATAATGAATTCTTTTTGAATGGGAATTCTAGGTCTAAATAATATTGGTGATGAAACGACCCTGACTCGACCTTCGAAAATCGACACCCAAATACATCACCCGTATTCGAATGCTACAGATTCAAACATCGAATCTGGTTCGCCGGAGCTTATAACACATTAAGTACAACAACACAGCGGAAAAAGAAAATGAATAACTTCTATTGGTACACAACAGATATAACATTTGATAAAAATAAGATATCAATATTTATCAGAGATACAAGATACAATAGTGGAATGACAGCAGCAGAAATATAGCACCAAATGGTCTTCCAAAAGAACACAATAACTGCAACTTCATAGCCAAAGTTCCAAACCACAAGCTCGAGCCACCATCATTACCTTATATTAAGCAAAGTCGGTCATGTGAAACAAATGCGATCCCAAATCCAAAGATTGAAGAATATTGCCAAAGACTGAAGGCAACCAAATCTACATCTACTAGCTAATTATCTGAAAATATTACTCTAGGTTGCCCATCTGGAAAATTTTGGGCACCCAGAGTTTAGAAAGGGAACAATAAAGTTCAGGTCAGTCATGTGACTAGTGTGAGAAAATGAAAATAGTTTATTTGAATAAAAGAAAACAACAAAAGAAGTAAAAAGAAATTCGCAATGCATATTGGAAAATGAAACTACCATATGGCCTCCACGCACACACACAATGCAAGCGCACAATTGGAGGAGATTTCTCCTTATGATAGTCGAACATGCTTGATACGCGAAAATCCCTTTTGATATTCTTATTAGTGCATAGTGTAGAAAGCATTTTGAATGTATAATATTAATCTTTGCCAGCATACCACCGTTATGGTATACCTACTATAGCTACCAATTAAACGGCAGGTCACCATCGTAAGTAAAAGGCAGGTTATACAACTAAAACCATACAGGGCACGTATTGTTTCTTTGGATTTCCAACAAATGGTCAGGCTAAGGAAATTCCTATGCCACATGGGTATGCCTCTGGAGGGACGTCCCAAGAACCTAACCGGATCTCTGCCAACACAAGACCGGGTTACCTCTATAACTAGGTAACTACTACACGAGCATGCCATCCCTCGGTCGTAACCGACCTTTATCCGAGAGCTCTCAACCACAAAGTGATAGATTTGCAGCAACCACATAAGTATCTAGGCTCCATACTATGATATCACTTTTATCCAGAAGGAAATGGACATACCCTAAAGGGCACGACCCTCATAACCTTGCTGCATTCTTTCTGTTTCGACCATTTTCGGGGAGTAAGGTTCGATGTAGTCTCCTCCACAAAGCTACGCTTTACACAAAAGTCATGTGTTGATCAACAAATGATCAACAGCACTTAGCATTCCACATTACCAAATTGGAAATGCATCACTAGTAACCATCAACTACATATCTCTGAGCTTGTACGTCTCAGAGAAGGGTGTTAAGCTAAGAGAATAAATTCTCTGCCACCAAACAAAAATGTATTTGATAGAAACCAGCTTTACATCTCAAAGTGTAATGTCAAACATACATCCATACAAGTCCGTTTCGGGTTCGAACAGAACCGAACGCACTTCAAAGAAGTCCTTGCAATCCGAGTACTCACAATTCCGATCAGACTCCCCATCACATATAGAGATCTCTTTACCGATGCGACTCGGTGCAAATACATTCGACAGGTAATCCTTTCGTTCTCGAAGATACCCGGTCTTCACCATCGGTCTTTAAATGCTATCCATTTCATCGTATCATTATTCGGAATGGGTTGTATGACATAAAGTCCTCTCCTGGCTAAACCGAATAATGAGCGCTTAATTTAAAAAGCATATGGATATTAGGATTTTAGTTAAGTCACAACTTGAAGCCCAAAACCTTTCCTTTGAATGGTTTAAACAAATTTCCACTTTTAACCTTTCAAACAAAAAGATTCACTTCACTTTGAAAACAAAGTTCACCAATCTTTCACAAATATTCATTTGTAGCTTTCAAACAATTTCAATTCACAACTTGAAATCCTTTCAAAAAAAACTGGAAATTCTTTCTTTATATGAAAGCCATTATCATTTGAAAACAAAGAGTTTTCATTTCGAAAAATCCGACTACATTTGCTCAAGTTAAAGGCCTTCAACAATAAACTTGAGTTAAATTCAAATTCCCAAAATAATACCTTTAAAATGGCTTAAAACCCATATAAATACATTATATAACCTTTTTAAACCATAATTTTCAAACATATATTCATAGAACTTAATTCAAATCTTGAATTTAAATTCAAATCAAACTATTTAAATTTCAAAACTTTAACAAGTTATTCAAAATAATCTTTATCTTCAAAAACTCCTTTTCAAAAGCTTTTCATGTTTAACCCAATTCCATTTCCAAAACATTTTGGATTCAAAATTCAATTTTAAAACCATTTTGAATAAAATAATATTAGATTTGAAATCCCCGAGACTTAACCAATTTTCCATGAAATCCATATTTGTGTGTATGGTGTAGTCCAGGGGTTTTACATAATAGTGCAACATCATCAATCATTACAGATTCAAGCACAGCAATATCGATAAGCGGTATAATCCTATACGCTTATCTTCATTCATAGATCCACAGATAAATAATATAAATTCATCATAGATAAATAAATTACATTCATCACAGCTCAAATCAACGCAGTTCATATCACAAAGCATCACACATCAGAGACATCAAAAAATTCAAAGCATTCAATACAGTCCAAACATTCATAAGTAAGATCAATTAGTTATCTGATTAATTTAAACCAAATTAATTACTTATAAATTACCAATCCCTGTTAATTAACATTAATTAATTACAAACCATTTTGTTTAATTATCCTTTAATCACTTATTAATTAACCTTTAATAATAAATAAATTAACCTTTAATTATTAATTAATCAACCTTAATTAATAATTTAATCAACCTTTAATCATTTAATTGTCCTTTAATTAATTATCCTTAATTAATTACATTGATTAATTAACCCTTACTTAATAAATCATCACTTAATCACTTTCATTAATTAATTAACCTTTAAATTTATTAATTATCCTTAAATTAATTACCTTAATAAATTAATCACATAAATTAATTATCCTTTAATTAATTATTCTTTAATCACTTGATTAATCAACCTTTAATCTTTAATTAATTATCCTTAATTACTTTCATTAAGTAATTAACCTTTAATTACTTGAAAATCAACCTTTGATCATTAATTAATTACCCTTAATAAATTACAATAAGTGATTATCCTAATCACTTATATTAATAAATCACAAATTAATTACATTGAGTAATTATCCTTTAATCCCTAGATTAATTAGCCTTAATTATTAATCAATTTTTCTTAATTACTTTCATTAAATAATCATCTTAAGTAATTAATTAACCTTTAATCATCAATTAAGAAATTGATTAATTATTCTTTAATTACTATCATTAAGTAATTATCCTTTAATTTATCACATTAGTTAATTAACCACATTGATAAAATATCCACTTAATTAACCATCCTTTAATACATTAAGTAATTTAATCTTTCGTTTAATTATATTTGAAAACAATCAAAGATTTAATAAGATAATTAACTTAATACAAAAGTATATAAACCAAACAAGTTTAAAACAATTTAATTTTAAAATTTAAATCCTTGAAAGCTTGCTTAATACTTTATTTTTGGAAACTTAGCTTATATTTCTTAAATACTTTGTTTTAAAAATTAATTAAAATTTTCAATTTGAACTTGAAACTTATTTGAGAATCTTGTTAAAAAATACATTTTAGCCTCAAAACTTTGAAAACTTGTTTTCCTTTTCAATATACTTTTAACTTGATTTTATTTTTCCAAAACTTGTTGAAGCATTTGTTTTTTTGTTTAAAATTTAGATGGGTTTTCATTTTAAATTTTTAAAACCAGGCTATGCACAAGAAAAACCGAGCTATTTTCTGTTATTCCCGAATCCAACTCCAGGTTACTCACGTCTCCACTCTTCTTCGAGTCGAATCCCCAACAAACCAGAGATGGTCCCGAACAAAAATGTTTCTTCCTAAATCAAAACCAAAACCAAATACTAACGATGCATGATGCACGTGTACAAATGATCATAGCTATTCCGATCCTCTACGCCATTGACAATACATCGCCGACGACTCACCTGAGCCTCCCGAGCACCCAGATCACTCAATCTCGCCATCGATCAAAATTCAGCTTCTCGAACAAATACAGGAACCCATCACCGACGAAAAACCCCCTCGTCTTGACGATCCAAGCCACCATCAACCACGCTGATCACACCATAACCTCGACTCGGTCTCCAACTCCTATTCCACTTGGACGGGTTGCTCCCGATGCCTTATCGACGACGAACTTTCCCTGGAACAATGTCGAGCAAAACTAGGTTTAAAACCCTACATGGCCAACATTTAGCCACCATAGGGGTTTACAAATCCACCTAGTATTTTTCCTAGGTTCGCCAACCACCAAGTTTCCTCCGACATGAACCCTGACCCACCTATCCTTGCCGATCGCCAGAATTTGGTGAAAACTTAAAATTCGTTCAACTCGATTTAACTCGACAATTCCCAACCTAAAAATCTTGAAACTATACTCTAAAATCATAGTTTTCTATTATCAATCACTTCATGAGATCCAAACAAGAAATCGTAGTCATTGATTTTTGACTTAAATTAAATTATCACTTTAATACCCAATTTTCTAAATATTCTACAAACATTTCCACTTGGAATTATTTTTAAAATTTAAATTATAATGTTACAAACAATTTTTATTCAGACATCATAATCTAATCGAAGAGATATGAATTTTCTTCCTCTGGTGGATTTTGGGTCTGTTGATATACAAAGTATATACATATATACACAGGCATGCATCACACCTAAATATATGTATACATTCAGATACATTTACATTCATGCAACTACTTTACTTCAGGAATCAATCACAACATTAAGTTATAGATTCAGGGATTTTAAAATAAAAGTTTGCTCACCTGGGAATGATGAACAGAGCAAAAGCCTTGAACATGCAATCTGGGAAATGATCTAAAGCATAATTTACTTGAGCTTAGATCTGAACTTTGAGCTTGTTATTTTAGTTGAACTGAGATTTGATAAAATTGAGATGATTTTGCATTATTCTTCACAGGCTTTAGTTTGTTGTTTGATTGCTTTATCTCTGCCTTGCTTTAGTTTCCAAGTTTGAACTCAAGTTATTGTTTGAATTTGTGATTTGGTTTTGATTTCTTTTGATCTGTGGTTTTGTTTTGTTTTAGGTTTTTGAAGTTTATACGTTTTCTTTTCTCTGATTTCCTAAGTTTCCAGGTTCGAATTTTATTTCCTGGTTTGCTCTTGGTTGCTAGGTTTTATTTTCTTTGCTTTGTATTTCAAATGAAGAGAAAAAACTTTTGCTATATATATTCAAAAGTTATAAAAATAATTCAACTTGACACTTGTATTATTTGCTTGGCAACATTATTAACACATGTTAATGCATATGTTTATTTAGCTACAAATGTTTAAATGTGTGTTAAAAGGTTTACACTTATTAATTCATAATATTATAGATGTACAAATGACATATGTGATTAAATTATGTTTAAACCCTTACTTTAATTAATTTTTTAAATTATATTTTTAGACCCTTAAGTACTTATGTTTATACTTTTAACACTTGAAATTTTCCTGTTAATAATATTTAAATATAACTTTATATTATATTTTCTATTTCTATAAATACATTTTCCTTTGTTAACATTTATATGACCTTTTAAAGAAAAATGATTTTAAAATTTAATTATACATACACATGTAAATAATATATATTAGAATTTATGCTTTAAATAGCTTTTGAAAATTTATCATATTAAATTTAATCATAATTTCCAAAATATATATTACATATTAGAAAACAAATTTCTATTAATTTAAAATATAGTGTTTCTCAAATTCAATTTATTTTTCAAAATATATATATTTTTAAAATTTCATCTCCAAAAATTTATATTAATTACTAAGTCTAATTTGGCACAAAACCGGGATCATTACAGATTCCTCCCTTAAGAAAATTTCGTCCTCGAAATTTGCTAGACGGGGAGACAACAAAAAATAGATGGACACACATAGAAATGGTTCACCAGATTAAAATGAACATTTATTCTGCATTTGGCTTGCCGAATCGGAATATTATCAATACTTATTATGAGAATAAACTCATTCCACACTTTATGAAGTACTCGGGTCATCCGATCTACGAAATATGCAGGGGCATTGGTTAGTCCGAAGAGATAACTTGCCATTCGTAGAATATATCTAGACCCCAAAGAATAGACAAACGGATATAATTTAATTCAGCTTTATATTTAATTAACCAATTTGTTTCAATTAAAATTTTAAATTTATTAAATTTAAGAAAAGATTGATTCGGGTTACGTGATAGAAAGATTCGTAGGGCCACCATTGCACCGAAGCTTCGTTCCGGAGCTGCCACGAAAATGATCAAAGAATCAGATGATGATCAGAAGAGAATGAGGAGAAAGTTGTTTCCTTGCTGTTGCAGGGTATTGACCATTTGTAGTGGTACTCCCATGTCCCCTACCTCGTCCTCTTCTTGCACTCATACTCACTATCAGTTGATAGTAAGAGAATTTATTGAGGCATATAGATGGATATCTTAGGGATATACTCATTCTAGGGCATTTTAATTCCTATCTCTAATGAGTCACCTAATGTGTTATACACCTGAGCTAAATTTCTTACTCAACCTTCAGCTCTGATACCAAATGAAACGGCCCTGACTCGACCTTCGAAAATCGACACCCAAATATATCACCCGTATTCGAATGACGCACATTTAAACGTTGAATCTGGTCCGCCGGAGCTTATAACACATTAAGTACAACAACACAGCGGAAAAAGAAAATGAATAAATTTTATTGATACACAACAGATACAACATTTGATACAAATGAGATATCAATATTTATCAAAGATACAAGATAAAACAGTGGAATAAAAGCAGCAGAAATATAGCATCAAATGGTCTTCCAAAAGAACACAATAACTGCAACTTCATAGCTAAATTTCCAAACCACAAGCTCGAACCACCATCATCACGTTGTATTAAGCAAAGTTGGTCATGTGAAACAAATGTGATCCCAAATCCCAAGATTGAAGAAGATTGCCAAAGACTGAAGGCTACCAAATCTACATCCACTAGCTGATTATCTGAAAATATGACTCTAGGCTGCCCGTGTGGAAAATTATGGCACCCAGAGTTTAGAAAGGGAACAATAAACTCCCAGTCAGTCATGGGACTAGTATGAGCAAACGAAAATAGTTTATTTGAACAAAAACAAACAACAAAAGAAGTAAAAAGAAATCTGCAATGCCTTTTGGAAAATGAAACTACCATAAGGCCTCCCCGCACACACACAGTGCAAACACATAATTGGAGGAGATTTCTCCTGATGATAGTCAAACATGCTTGATACGCGGAAATCCCTTTTGATATTATTGTTAGTGCATAGTGCAGAAAACATTTCGAAAGTATAATGTTAATCTTAGCCAGCATACCACCATTATGGCATACCTACTATAGCTACCAATTAAACGGCAGGTCACCACCGTAAGTAAAAGGTAGGTTATACAACTAAAACCGTATAGGGTGTGTAACAACCCGCAAATCCATACCCCTAGAGTCGACACTAATCTCCCTTAAATCAACTAAAGATGTACGGGAATACGAACCATTTGGGTTAAAGAAGAAGTGGTAGAAGAAGAAAATAGAAAACATCATCAGAATCTTACCATCGCAGTGGAATAAAATATAATAGATAATAACAGATCTTTACACAAAATAAAACTATATCTGTTTTATACATACATCATCAGGATACATCATTAGAGTTCGACAACATCAATAACATACAATTGGATAGTCATATAAACTTGTCCTCAAAGCTGAATACACAGCGGAAAAATAATCAAGTACGGAAGTACGTACCGCCATCCAGCTCGTCTCCTGAGCTCCACAGCATCCTATCCTGTATTCTATAATACTCGGTCTGATCTGAGAATTATAGTTAAATAACACCTGTGTCATTCTGGAAAACCAGCGTGAGAAATCACACTCAAATTGATTATTAAAGTTTCAAAATTCTTTTGAAAACAAAGGCATCTCGTAAGACCACGCCACAAACAAACATGTCGGGTTTTTACCTTACGATAGCCAAAACACTTTTTATTAAAATCCTCTGATATTATAATAGTGTCTATAGAAAGTAAAATAGAATCTAGCTGAAATGCTTGCATCTCACGTTCCAGCGATAGTTGGGCACAATCAAAACCGTAAAGGCACGTAGGGAGAATGGATTTCCAACTAGTGACTAGGCACTGGGGTACCACCTGTCACAGTACGTGGCCTAGATCACTCTCCGAGGATTACTCCCAACTCCCTGCAATACAAGACCGGGACTACCCCTTGATGGATAACCCCGGGTAAGATCACCCCACGGTTGGGGTGGGTCAGCAACTGCACCACTAAGCCGAATAAAAGGGACATCTAGATAGGGATGAACTCACCCTAATAGGTGCTACCCAAATAGCCTAGTTGCATAACCCCTGATTTTCAGTCATTCCCGGTTGATGAGGCTCGAGGCTAAAAGCTACCTTTTTAGAACATATCACTTAGAATGCTTATCGTCCACCTGACGATGTTCTGAAAGCATTCATCCATACAAGTCTGTTCGGGGTTCGAACGGAACCGAAGGCACTACTCCTACTACATCCATTTTGGAACACCTCAGGATTAGTAGCGACTACCCTTGCACTTCACTACTCCACCGTCCAATCCAAACTCTTTTTTTCCATGCGAAAACGTTCAAACCGGATCGAAGTGGTTTTTAGGAAATGAATCTCGATCTCGGTCTCTTCGAAACGATCAGCGCATTGGCTAATATTGATAGTCTGTTACTTAACTATCAATTAACATTCAAAACAACCATCAACCATAAATAATTTCACCAAATTATTTATTATCCTCAAAATATCTTCGCAAATATGTTTCCACTTTCAAACCTTTTTTGAAAATAGTTTTCAAACCACACTTTTCTCATGAAATAAATTTCCAAATATTTATTTCCACTTAAAATACTAAGTACAAAGCTTTATATTTTTAAAATAATTTAAACACTATATTATAAAGTATACTTTAACATTTAAATTGAAAACTGCTTTAATACTTTATTAAAAATATATACTATAGGAATATTTAAAATGAGGTTACTTTATAAAATATAAAACTAGATTTTCTCTTTTTGAAACAAAATACCAAGTGACCTTAAAATAATTACTATGATAATAGATTTGAAAAACACATACTTTAGAATTTAAACATCTAGAAATAATAAATTTTCTAAAACATACTTTTTTGTAAACAACTTAAAACTCTTTACTTATACTTAAAATTTGTTTGCAACGTACTTGGCTATTCAGGGAAATACGCTTTCCTTCCACATCTTTTAAAAATAAATCACTATTTATTTTTAAACAAATTTACCCATTCCTTTAATAAATTACCACCGTGAATTTATTCTTCCAAATATCCACTGATATCCGTTCCACTTTATAAACCCGGTTTATAAATTTCATATTCACATTCTCCTTTAATTCCAATTTCAAACACTTAAATCAATTTCCAAATTGATTTCCAATTTACTCCATTTTGAAATAAATTCCTTTACTTACTCATTTATTTCAAAACCCACTTACTTCAAATTTTTATTTCTTCATTATGATTTAAAATCTTTTAATTGAAAATACCAATTTCAGATTTCCCCAACTTCCTTCTTTCTCCGTTCCAATAATTTAAATCTTAAATTTAAAATAAATGCTTTATTCTTTTAAATAATAACACTTAAGTTTAAAATTCGTTATCTTTCTGTTTATTCAAAATCCCCTTTCATACATGGAATTTATTTATTAAAATTTTAAAATCACTTTTACTTTTTCAAATTCATTCAAATTCTCTATGATTATTTTACTTAAAAATTCACTCTTTTATTTTCTTTTCAAAAATCCAATTCCATATATTTTGATAAATCAATGTACCGGAATATATTCAAGCAAACCATAACATTCAATATCCCAATTATCAATATAATTCATCGTAGAATATCAAATATTCATAACACGGAATATTAAACAATCCAAATAATTTTGAGGAATCCAGTTGGATCCCTCCAACCTGTTTCCCTACATCCACAGATGTTAGCACAATACCAATTCCACTTCAAGGTGGAATATCGCGGTATATGGGATTAATATAATATCATCCGCTATTATAAGGCGCACAGGGTCTCATCCGCTATGTAATGCCGGAAATCAATCACTCCAATATATACTATATATATACTACTATATATAATATAGCACATCAAATCAGTTCAAACATTCAACCAATTATTTAAATCTAACCATTTAAATTTAAATAGCAACCAGATGAGTGAGATTAACTCACTTTGGTCTTGAATTTGCAATCCACTACAAACCAACTTGTTTCCATCAGGATTCGGACCTTGTATAAATATTATATGATTTATTAATATTTGAAATAATCGAACAATCAATTTCCAATTAATAAATTTAATTACCTAATAATTTAATTCAAACTAATAATTTCCTTTTTAAAATCTTTTAGTAACTAAAATAATTAAATTAGTTGTTAACAAGTTAATCACCATGATCCATTTATTTTAAAATAAACTAGTAGATTTAAAATGTATATATGTATATTTACTTTATTTTTTTCTTTGAAACTACATATATTAAAAATAACCTATATACATTCTAAATATCTAATTTTTTTATAAACACTACAACATTTTAGAATTCCTATGTTTACCCAAAATCTTATATACATATTTTCTGTATATATACACATTCAATCTAGTAAGATTCCCTTTTTTTCAAAGCTTATCTACACATAAACTACTCTATTTTCATGCATGTGTTTAAATTAAAATATGTCTGTGCATCTATGTATATATATTTATATTAACTTAAAAACAAAATTATTTTATACCTTCTATAATTTATTTTTCTTCCCCTTTACTGTATATATATAAATATATATAAATCTTTAATTTGAAGAATAAATAGTTTTATATACCTTACTGTAAAATCAATTACTGTATTATATATTTTTTCCCTGACGTGTATATATACATACATATATATAAATTTAATAAAAGAAAATACCTTTGCTTCACCTCACTGTCTTATCAAAGCGAAACCCTAACCTCACGACAGATGCGCGCTCGCGTCTCGCCAACCAGTAGCCTCGCGTGCACGACCAGAGCATGCCGCAATCGAACCCCCAAGCATCGAATACAACAATCCCCTTCCCAAATCGAACGTCGCTCAAAACCATCTCGTCGCTAGCACCTTCCCTCAGACTTTGACAGCGCCATCGCCTCGAATTTCCAAGCGCATTAGAACGTGACTCGATCGTGAGGCCAAGTTCAATTTTTTTCTTCGGTCAAGTGAATTTGATTTCAAACGAATGAACTGGAAAGAAATATAAACAGTTCTCAATTTCGGTATCAGCTAGGCCTTCGAATTATAAAGTTTTGATTTTGAAATGTTCGGCTGTGGAAATATAGAGGGAGATCTGATTTAAAAGATGGTGGATTTGATTTGAACGAGGAGGCAGCGCGACTTTTGATTGCGGCCGTTATTTTTACTGAGAGAACGAACCGATTTGGGATAAGGAAGGAGACGCGATTTTTAATAGAGAGATCGGTGTGTTTGGGAAGGAAGGAATGGCGTATTGGAGAAGGTTACTGTTTATTTGATTTTGCTTTTATATTTTTTTTTACAAAATATCTCAAATTATATACTGTAAAAATTTGAACTCCTGTTTAGATGTGCCGCTGGACGTTTATATTGTTATGCCGCTATTCCGAGCCTAATGGAACCAGCCTCGCTCTCCAATTCGATAGTATAGAGAAGATAGCTTTTTGGATTGACTATTAAAATTTATTCAATCAATTATTTTCCAGGCGTTTATATCTCGTACGATCACACGATAACTCCGAAAGCTATGAAATTTGAAACTCGATAATAATACAATATTACGGATCCAATGGAACTTGTTTCGTCGAATTCCAAGACTGTACCTCGGAAGGCTATTTTTAAATATCAATTTTAAATGATATATTTTTAAAACCGAACAAATCACTTCCAATTTCAATTTAAAAGCTTTTATTGTCTTCTACACTATCAATATAAATTTTACAAGCTTTTAAATTATTTTTAACAGGCTTAAAACTCCAGAATCAATATTTTACCCAACTTTAAATTATTTAATTCAATAATTTAATTATCAAATAAATAATGATATTTGAATTCAAGTTAAAAATTAACTTTTAAATATTTAAAATTAATTAAATATTTCAATTTCAAATATCCATAAATTGCAGGTTGTCACATTCCTCCCCACTTAAAAGAATTTCGTCCCCGAAATTACTAAGGCAGAAGAATGCCCCAAACCCCCAACTTACTAAAACATACTTAGTGAAAATCCCATGTTCACTTTTCTAATCCTTTAGTTCCACTAAACAATTAGTTTCAGTTTCCATTTCCAAAATTCCTTATTCAATTCCAATTTGAAATCGTTTTGTCACTAACAAAAATTTTCCCAAAAATTTTCTAACCCCAAAAATTTTTGGCAGTCTCCTTTGTACGGAGGGATTTCTGCGATATCGCAGGATGCACAGATATATATATACACCGGCCTCAGGCCGAAAATCACAATATATATCAATATATGTAGTTCATATCTCCTATTTTGAATTTTGGCGTAAGCGTACCTTACTTTAGCGTTATATAAGCGAGCTTTCGCATTTTAAAAGCAATATACACGGCTAAAACCAAGCCAATAGCTCCCAGAACATGTACTAACTCAATTTAAACACGTAAGTTACATATTATATGAAATCTAATAAAATTTCATTTGTTTAAATAGTGCAAACATATAAACTTTGTAACAAATGATGTTGTACATGAATATATGCAAGCAATTATAAGTTTTCAACCTTCAACTTCCCATTTTCAACGATTTATATATTATTCCAATCAACTTTGAATGGTTCCAATCCATATTCTCTTGCATTCAGTGTATATTCGCGCACATCGTATTTATATCCTTTTAAAATGGATACTAACTAATTTATTCTCTTCCATTCGTTTCTTTACTTTGGCTTACAACAAATGACATGTTTTCTACGCTAATTCGGCGACGTTCATTTAGTTACATAGCCACTTAAGCTTACCTTTGTATAAAATTGATTCCAAATCAATTCATTCACTTTTTATCAATCCACAAAAATTTATTTACTTTCCATTTGCAACAAACGACAATTTTTCTTGCAAATTTTAGTGATATTTATTTACCAATATAGTCACTTAAGCTTATAATTAATTTAAGTCGATTATTAATCCATGTATCGATTTTTACTAATCCATATTCAATTTTTATCAATTCCAAATCAATTCATTTATTTTGATTTGTTTACTACGCTTGTTTATGTATGTTTACAACAAACTACAATCTTGTTCGTTTAATCAAACAATTTCATACTTTTTGGTTATTCCAACTTGATTTCAAACCAATTTATTGACTCACACTCAATTCGCATTTAATTTCGCTTATTTATAAGTCGAACTTTATTAACAATTCAAACCGTATATTCAATATTCTTATTATTCATATTGAACTTCATTCTTGCACTAGTTGGGATTCTACTCCAATTTGATTTCCAATTCATTTAATCACTTCCCGTCGATTTGAGATTATTTATTTTTGTTTACAACAATGGTAAATTCCTATCCGCATCTGCATATGTTATTCACCAATCTTGTTTTTAATATTTCATACAAATCAACAATTCAATTTATTAGTTAGCAAATTTCCACTAAAAATTTCCAACTCTTTAAATTTTTGAAAAATTTCACCAGTGTCTCCTTGCGCCACTCAATTGGTACTACTACAAAACGCCTCTCTATGCCTTTACAAATCAAAAAGAAAATTAAAAAGCCAAGCATCTTGCCAAATGGGTTCATAAAAAATCATCAAACCCCAAATAATAATATAAACATGTACCTTTTGTCGGGGATAAATTTTATTTCTCACATTAGCTTCCATTCAACAAACCTGTTTAATGCGTCCATTACCCATTAATTACAAATCAATTTAACTTTTACTTTCTATTCACTAACTAATTCTCTAATTAGTTCATTTCCTTTATTCCTTTTTCATTTGAAATAACAATGTTCACATATATTCCGTACGCTTATAACAAGTCGAATTTTATTTATGACTCAAGTTTCATATCCATATTTTAAATTACAAGTCCAAGTTAATTTCATAATTTCTGAACTCGAGTTTATAACTCATTTTCAATCAAATTTCAATATATCTGATTATATCAATAATTAAACCAATTCAGTGGTAACTCAGGTTCTTATTTAACTTGTTTCTAAAGAGTTGAATTTCATTTTAATATCAGTTTATACTTCCATTTTCCATTTTTAATTCACAATTCAAGTTTATTTATAATCCAAGTTTATAATGTATATACATATTCATTTCTAATTCCATAACCCCAACTCATTTGAATAATATTTTGAAGTCATGTTCCATTTATTTGTACTTGAATTGAGTTTATTCACAACTTAAGTCATTTCTGTTTCAATTCGTTTTTATTTCACTTGACCACATTCAAAATATATGTGTCGAGCTCTATTTATATTATCCACATTCGATTAGTTAGTATTTCAACTTGAATTGCATTTAATAATTTCCATTTAATCCAACTTCCAAATTTAATTAACTAATTAATTTATCAAACTAGTCCGCCTCTGATTTTTAATTTAACTCCAAATTAGATTTTTTTTTATTCCAAGAATTTTCCTTTTTATTTCCTTAAGTTGATTTTCATCTCATTAATTTCAATGCATACAATTCATTTAATCTACTCATCCTATTTAACTTGCTTAAGTTAATTTTCCATTCTCATATTGGAATTTACATTCCAAAGTTATAGATTCAAACTTATTCTTTTATAGCTCCATAAACATTCACTGAATTCTCGATAAAACTTGCTTTCCTCAAAACAATACAAAACAACTTTGGCAGCAATCCGTCACCTAGAAACTCGAAAATAGACTCTAATGATGTGGCCAGCATCACGAGAATCATCCCCGAGCGACTAATGTGAGTTCAATATTAAATCACTTTTCAAAACCATCTTTAAAACACTTCCATTTGGAAGTTACTTCAAAATACCTTTCACAATGCTTTGAAAAACAATTCTAACTTTGCAGAATCAAAAAACTCCAAATATTCAATCCAAATCCATTTTCAAACATTTCCGAATAATATTCCTATTATTCCTTCCCAAAATTTTTGAAAATCATTTTCAACCCAAAGGAATTAAACTTCCCCAAAATTTCAAGTTCTAAATTCTTTCAATTCATATTCAAATATTATTCAGAAATCTTATTTCAGTTTATAAATTACATTTATGATTCTCACTTACAATTTAATTATGTAATATGAATTTACTTTCTTAGCTTTAGTTACGATTTTCAAATTCTTATTCATTTTCTACAAAATAATGATAATAACTTAATATTATCATTTCCTAACAACCAAGCAATCATATTTAACTATAATAATTTACAGAAAATTATTTCTTCTATATACAAAAATAATTTTGGGTAAAATTATTTCATTTACCCTATTTAAAACAATACTGTGTCGGTTTATCTTGTTTAAGAGTTTAGAAACCCCTATCGATGACATGGCGTCCCACATATCGACCAGAATCCATCAACACTTAGCCGATAAATCACCACAATATAAAAACAATTTTATATTCACTAACAAATACGCACTCATATTATTAATACACTCAAACTCATTTTAGAGTACTACGAACTCTATTTCAATGAATACTCCCCACCGGAGCCAAGGTTATCACCAACCTAAGCTCGATACCAAATGTAATGACCCGCAATGTGACGACCCAGAATTTTCAACGTTTCAAATTGAAATATTTAATTGATTTCAAATATCTGAATTGTTAATTTAAGCTTGAGTTTCAATTTTAACTATGAATTTATCAATTTAATTATGAAATTTAATTATAGAAATTTGGGTAAAATTGTAAATCTTTAATTTTGAGCCTGTTAAAAATAATTTGATGGCTTAAGAGATTCATATTGACAATACTGAAGATAATGAAAACTTCAGAATTGAATTTGAAAGCGATTTAATCAGTTTTGTAAATATATCGCTTAAATCGTTATTTAAAAATAGTCTTCCGAGGCACAGTCTCAGAATTCGATGAGACCAGTTCCATTGGATCCGTAATATTGTATTATTATCGGATTTCAATTTTCGTAGTATTCGGATTTGTCGTGTGATCGTACGGTAAGCAAACGCGTTAAAATTTAAATCAAAAATTCGATATTTTAACTGATTCAAAAAGCTACCTTCTCCATACAATCGAATTTGGACTCGGTACCTTTTCCATTGCATTCAGAATAGGCGTATAACATTATAAACGCCTAGCGGCACACCTCGATTGGAGATCGAAATTTTGAGTTGCGTTTATCGAAGCTAATTGAATTTGAATTTAAATTTAAAAAAATATAAATAATATAATCAAAGCACCTTGTCTCCATTTTTCATAAAGGCATAGAAGTTAAAGCACGTGTCATTGATAAATCGACACACGTTCGTTTTAAAATTTAAAAGGAAATATAATGTTTGTCTTCGAAAAAAAGAGAGAACATGAACGATTTTTTTACTCTCGTTCAATAAAATGATGGCCATGATTTTTTCCCCCGATTCGAAAAAACATATGAAAGCCACTCTAAATTCAAAATCGAAATGGCCTCCATTCCAAAACCGATTAAATCATGTTCAGCAAATGAAAAAAAATGGGAAAAAGGAAGTCGGAATCGATTTCGAGATCGAGAGGAGGATGGCGAGTGCGTTGGCGAAGGGCAAGGAAGCATGTGACGACTTGGGAAGATGAGCGGCAACTGGAAGGTGTTCGAAGTTGTGGCGGCAGGTGGATCGAAGCGCGAAGCTTCGTTTTTCGATATCGAATTCAACACAAATCATCTCGAGGGATGTTGGGTAGCTCGAGCGTGACACCGCGGGTGTATGGATAATGTCGTCTCGTGATGGTCTCGAGTGGATTCAAGGCAAGCAATGCGACATCAGAGGAGCTAGGGTTTCGTGTTTTTGGAAACGGTGGCTCGTGCGTCTGAGCGTTGGCGAAGGATTCAGGGTCGTGAGGTATATTTGTATATAATTCATTTATTAAATTTAATTAATTGTATGTATACATTATACAGAAAATAATAATAATAATAATACAGCTGTAATGTATATAGATATGTACAGTGAAGTATATATATACATGCAGTTTTTTTCTTCAGTTAAACAGAAATATATATACATATATTTCAAGTTGAAAACTGATTTAAGGAAACTAATTAGTTAAAAATTATCTTATTTAAAGATTTAAGGAATTTTTGTAAAAGAAAATTTATAGCTTGTTTAAAATAATGTACTATAAGTAATTTACTTGTTTAATAAAATTATTTGATTATTTTAATTGCTAAAGGATTTTTTAAGGGAATTTAGTTTAAAATTTATTTATTTGTTTAAACTAAATTACAAGTTAAAATTTAAATTTTAAATAAATTTATTAAACAATAATTAATTATTCGTTGTTCAAATATTAATAAATCGAAAATTGTTTATAGAAGGTCAAAATTGTGGAGAAAACAGTCTGGAATGGAAAATGGATTGCATGCATAATAAAAGGTGAGATCTTCCCACTCAATCAAATATTTTTCTGATTTAAATTTTGAATAGTTAGATTTAAAATTGATTGTTCCTGGATGATTGGTTTATAATCAGTTATATTATTTTAGACCCTATGCGCCGCATAATAGCTGATGATATTATATTAAACCATATACCGCGATATTCCACCACGAAGTGGAATTGGTATTATATATGTATTTGGAGTTGTTGATTTCCCGCATTATATAGCAGATGAGACTCTATGCGCCGCATAATAGCGAATGATATTATATAAATCCTATATACCATGATATTCCACCTCGAAGTAGAATTGGTATTTAATTATTGCGCTAAAATCTATGGATGCAGGGAAACAGGTTGGAGGGATCCAACTGGATTCCTCAAAGCATTTTGATTTGTTTTCAAAATTTTGTGTTGATTATTTATAATCTGTGTGTGATTATTTGTGATTGAAACCCTTGAAGGCTAAAATTTATCCGAATATATTTTTGGTATTGTAGGATACTAGAAATAAATAAGATTGGATCTTTAAATTTAGGTAGAAAATCTATAGTGAAATCTTGTTGAATAAAATTCCAAAATATGGAAAAAAGTTTAATAAATGGATTCCAAGTAATAATATCCAAAAGGTGAAGAATTTATTTTAAAAATACGGTTTTTAAATAATTTAGAAAAGATAAAGGAATTTATTTTAAAAACAAATTCGGAAATTGATTTGGTGTTAAAAGAATAAATCCTTAGGAAATCAATATGAAAATTGATTTAGTGTTTGAATGAAAAATGATTTGATGTTGAAATAAATTTAGGAATTAAATTTGAAAATTAATTTGGTGTTTTAAAAATAAAACCCTTAGGAAATCAATATGAAAATTAATTTGTTGATTGAAACAAATTTAGAAATCAATTTGGAATCTGATTTGGTGACTGAAATAAATTGGAAATCAATTAAAAAAAATTGATTTGGGTGTTGAAGGTGAATATTTGAAAAACGATTTGAAAATCGTATATCAGTGGATATTAGAAAGTTTAAAATTCATCATGGAAATTTTATAAAGGAAAGGGAATTTTGTTTTAAAAATAAATATCGGTTTATTTTTAAATATGTAGAAATAAATTTACAAATTTGGAATGTAAATTAAAATAAATCGAGAAGATTTATTAATTTATTTGAATGGACCATTTTGTAATGGAAAAAGAATTTTTCTTTGGAAAGCCGAGTATATTTTTAAAATAGCATTTGAAATAAAATTAAAAGTTCTAGATTTGGTTTTAAAATAATATCGTTGGAGAAATTAGTTTTGGAAATTGTTTTAAAGTAAAAATTTGTTTAATTAATCATATAAGGGATTGTTTTAAAGATTAAATTGATGTTTGATTTAGAAAATAGTTATTTAAATATTTATACTCTATCTACTAATTTTATTTTAAAATTAGTTTAGACTTAAAGTCTTATATGTGATAATTAGTATAATGTTTTCATAACCAATATTTAAGTTAGTATTTAAGATGGTTTTATTTTAAAATGTTCCAAGAATATTTTGGATAAGTGATTGAATTATTTTAACTCGGCAGATTTTCAGTGGAAATGAATAAATATTTGAAAATATATTCCGCATAAGGAAAATGATTTGAAAATTAGTTTCCAAAGGATTGAAATGTGAATAGTGATTTGAAATTTGTTTTCAAAGCGATGAAGTGTTAAAATTATATCTTGTGAAGGTATTTTGAAAATGTGACTTGAAATTGTTTTCAAATGGATGAAATTTGAAATTTTATCTTGCAAAGATATTTTGAAAGCAAAATAATTGGGGGAAAATTATTTGAAATCCAGTGACTGTTGTGAATGATGATTGATAGTTAAATAACCGGCTATCAATATTGCCCTTTTTAAATGACATTTTAATTTCGATGCGACCGGGGGTCGGATTCCAAATGGAATTCGAAAACCACATCGAATCTTTGTGATTGTGATGGATCTTTTGTTTAAAAGATCAACGTGGAAATTATTGTGATTTGTTTGAACTTTGAATGTAACACTTATTTTTAAAGTAAGCGCTCATTATTCAGATTAGCCGAGAGAGGACCTTGTGTCATAAAACCCATTTTGAATAACGATACGACGAAATGGATTGCATTTGAAGATGGTGTTGAAGACAGGGTATTTTTGAAAGCGAAAGGATTACCTGTCGAATGTCTCTGCACCGGGTTGCTCCGGTATAGAGATTTTATCACCCTTTTGTGATGGGGATTCCGGACGTGATTAGTGAATATTCGGATTTGCAAGGGCTTCTTTGAAGTGCCTTCGGTTCCGTTCGATCCCGAAACGGACTTGCATGGATGTGTCTCTGACGTTACACTTTGAGATGTTAAGCTGGTTTCTATCAAAAACATTTCTGTTGGTGGCGGAGAATTTATTCTCTTAGCTTAACACCCTTCTCTGAGACGTACGAGCTCAGAGGTTATGTAGTTGATGGTTACTAGTGATATATTCCCAATTTAGTAATGTGGCATACGAAGTGCTGCTGATCATTTGTAGATCAAAGCCTGGCTTTTGTGAAAAGCGTAGCTTTTTGGATGAGACTTCGTCGAGCCTCACACCCTGGAATGGTCGAAACAGGAAGGACGCAGCAAGGTTATAAGGGTAGCGCCCCTTAGGGTATGTTCATTTTCTTCTGGATAGAAGTGGTATCATGGTATGGAGCCCAGATACTTAACCTATGTGGTTGCTGCAAATTTATTACTTTGTGGTTGTTGGTGTTGAGGATCCTCGGATAAAGGTTGTTTACGACCAGGGGATGACATACTCATGTAGTAGTTACCTACTTTTGCAGTGGTAACCCGGCCTTGTATTGGCAGAGATCCGGTTAGGTTCTTGGGGCGTCCCTCCAGAGGTTTACCCATATGGCCCAGGAAGTTCCTTAGCCTGACCATTTGTTGGAAATCCAATCACCAATACGTGCCTTGTACGGTTTTAGTTGTATAACCTGCCATCTAATATGGTAGCTATAGTAGGCATACTATAATGGTACGTATGCTGGCTAAGATTAATATCATACTTGTAAATGTTTTCTGCACCATGCACTAATGATAATATTAAAAAGATTTTGCGTATTAAGCATGTTTGACTATCATAAAGAGAAATCTCCCCCAAGCGTGCGATTGCATTGTGTGCGTGTGCCGGGAGGCCTTAAGGTAGTTTCATTTTCCAAAAAGCATTGCAGATTTCTTCTAAATTATTCTGTTAAAGTATAACTGTTTTTAAGATCTCACACCAGTTCCATGACTGAACTAGAGTTTATAGTCCCCTTTCTAAACTCTGGGTGCCCATAATTTCCACATGGACAGCCTAGAGTTAGGTTATCAATTGGATCTAGATAGATTGCTGTGGAAATCTGGAGGCAAGCGAGATGGTGAGACGTATTATCTATACTATGTAGTATTTGCTGCGTTCGGGTTTGTGTGAGACAAATTTCTATGTAGGAATGTCATTATAACTGCCAGTGTCCTGTGTTGTTGTTGTACTCTGATATTGTATTGTAATAACAGATATAGTTCTTTGTTTTAAAGATTATTCATTTATCTATTATATATTGTTCTGCTGCGAAATGTGAGAATCTGTTTATTATTTCTGTTCTTCTTCTATCTTCTTTTTCTTTAACCCTAATGGTCCGATTTTTCGGCGTTTGACTGTTCGGCAGTTGATACAGTGGACGTACTGATGTCCACTTTCGGAAGTGGAAAAATCGGGTCGTTACGAATTTGGTATCAGAGTATTTGGTTAAACGACAACCTTGGCTCTGTTGGGTGTTACTCATTAGAGATAGAGTCAGTAGTACTCTAGAATGAGTTGAGTGTAATAATATATATGAGCGTGTACTTGTTAGTGAATATAAAAAAATTGTTTTATATTGTGACGATTGGTTTGTTGAGTGGTATATGGATTCTGGTCGATATAGTCTGTACAACTCAATCGATAGGGACTTCTAAACACGCGTACAGAACAATTCGACACTATATTGTTTTAAAATTGGGTGAATGAAATAATTTTACCCAAACTATTTTGTATATAAAAAGAAATATTTTTTTATAAATTATTATAGTATATGGTCGCTTGGTTTTTTGGAAGTGATAATATTAAATTATTTTCATTAAAGTTGAAAAAAGAAATTGAAATTGTAACTCCAAAGTTAAGAAATAAAATCCATATTCAAATGGGAATTGTAAATGTAAATGTAATTTATAATTTGAAATAGATTCCAGAGAAATATTTGAAAGTGGATTGAAAAGATTTGAAATTGGAAATTTTGGAAATTAAATTCCATTAAGTTTGAAAATGAATTTTCAAAGGTTTTGGAAAAGTGTTTTGAAGGGATGAAAGCACTAAACTATTTTCGGTCGCTGAAAAATAACTTCGGTGATGACTGCAGCATCATCGATATTCATTTTCGAGTTTCCAAGGGAGGAATTGCTGCCAAATTATTTAAAATTTGAGGTTGTTTGGAAAACTGGGTTTCGTTTTGGAAATTCAAAAGATAATTTGAATTGATTTCAAAAATGATTTTTGAAAGGTTGAAAAGACTCTGGAATGTTATATAAAATATTTATGGAATATCATTAAGTTTGATAACTTGTAAAGTTTAAAGTTGTTAAAATCCAACTTAAAGAGAAGTTAGATAAAGGTAGATGTGGAAACAAAATAAGTTGGAAGGAAAATTTAATTCAAGTGGAATTAAAAATGAAAATTAAATAAAAGAATTGAGATTTAAAATTTAAGTCAAATAAAATGATGATATGGATTCAAAATGAAATTGAAATTGAGGATTTGAGTTAATTTGTGTGAAGGTGAATTTGAGAAGTCTTATAGACTAAATGATTGGAATAAAATTTATTAATATGGAAAATAAATTATGAATGAATAAATAAATTTGCAATTGCAAGTAAGTGAAAGTGAAATTGAATGTTGAAATTCATTTCGAATTTATAAGTAAATAGAATTGGAGTTGGAATTGAATTTGATTTGTGATAAACAAAGCGAAGTATTGAAATAAAAATTAGTAAGTAAAACTAATTGAAGAAAAGACCATATAGATATAGTTTGAAATGAATTGAATTTAATATTTATAAATAAAAGGTAAATTTAATTCATATGGAATTTGAAATACAGTTTAAGTATAAGTGGTTATAAACCAAAATAGTGAATTGAAAATAAATTTTTAAGAATGAACAAAAGAATAAAATTGGAATTGAAACTGAATATTGAAACCAATTTGAATTGTGTGAAATAAAATGAAGTTGTAAAACTAGTTCGAAGTGAACTAAAGATAATAAAGGTGGAAATGGAAAAAATGGTTTGAGGTGAAATGAATTAGAACTTGTAATGAATTAGTAAAAGAAACTAATTTAAAATAGTAAGATGAATCAGTTGTGAATGAAAGATAATTGATAAAATTCAATATTCAGAAGGTAAATTGAATCCAAATAGAATTGAAATTGTAAATTGAATTCAAATGAAATTGAAAATGTAAGATGGAATGAAAATGGATATATATATATATATATATAACTTCAATTGTAAAGTAAAAATGGTATAAGAAGTATATATTGAAAATTTTGTAAAGGAATGTGCAAAATAAATTTGAATGTTGTAATTGGATACTATGGCTAGCAGTATATACAGGTGTATTAAAGGAAATGGAATTGGGATTTTTATTTCGAAGATAAATTTTGAATTGCTCGACAAAAAGGTATGTATTTGAATTTCAGTATGAAATTTGATGATTTTCTTGTCCAGACGCTTGGCTTTACGTTTTCTTTTTGGAACCTAGGGGTGGTGGTGCCATTTTTATAGTCGTACCGAGCTAGCCGCGCAAAGGAGACGCTGGCGAAATTTTTCAAAAATTTAGGGAGTTAGAAAAATATTGAGAAAATTTTGAAAATTTAAATTTAAATTTGAATTGTTAAGAAAACAGTGTTGTTTGGAATCTATGATTAATTTTGGAAAGTTAGTTGAAGCGATAATGGGCTGTTAATAAAAAGGATTTTTTTGGTAAGTTGATAAAACTGTTTAGTTTTCGAAAGATAGCAAATGGGTTAAGTATCGTTCTTCTTAATTTGTAATTTCGGGACGAAATTCTTTTAAGGGGGGAAGGATGTGACGACCCAGAATTTTCAACGTTTGAACTTGAAATATTTAATTGATTTCAAATATCTGAATTGTTAATTTAAGCTTGAGTTTCAATTTTAACTATGTATTTAGCAATTTAATTATCAAATTTAATTATAGAAATTTGGGTAAAATTGTGAATCTTCAATTTTGAGCCTGTTAAAAATAATTTGATGGCTTAGGAGATTCATATTGACAATACTGAAGATAATGGAAGCTTCAGAATTGAATTTGAAAGCGATTTAATCAGTTTTGAAAATATATCATTTAAATCGATATTTAAAAATAGTCTCCCGAGGAATAGTTTCGGAATTCGACGAGACCAATTCAATTGGATCCGTAATATTGTATTATTATCGGATTTTAATTTTTGTAGTATTCGGAATTGTCGTGTGATCGTACGGTAAGCAAACACATTAAAATTTAAATTGAAAATTCAATATTTTTACTGGTTCAAAAAGCTATCTTATCCATACGATCAAATTTGGACTTGGAATCTTTTCCACTGCGTTCAGAATAGACGTATAACATTATAAACGCCTAGCGGCACGCCTCGATTGGAGATTGAAATTTTGCGTTGCGTTTATCGAAGCGAATTCAATTTGAATTTAAATTTTAAAAAAATATAAATAATATAATCAAAGCACCTTGCCTCCATTTGTCATGAATGCATAGAAGTTAAAGAAAGTATCATTGATAAATCGACACACGTTCGTTTTAAAATTTAAAAGGAAATATAATGTTCGTCTTCGAAAAACAAAGAAAACATGAACGGACTTTTCTCTCTCGTTCAATCAAATGATGGCCATGATTTTTTCCCCCGATTCGAAAAAAAACGTACGAAAGCCTCTCTAAATTCAAAATCGAAATGGCCTCCATTCCAAAACCGACTAAATCCTGTTCAGCAAAAGAAAAAAATGGGGAAAAGGAAGTCGAAATCGATTTCGAGATCGAGAGGAGGATGGCGGCGCGCGTTGGCAAAGGGCATGGAACCATGTGACGACTTGGGAAGAGGGGCGGCAACTGGAAGGTGTTCCAAGTTGTGGCGGCAGGTGGATCGAAGCGCGAAGCTTCGTTTCTTGATATCGAATTCAACACAAATCATCTCGTGGGATGTTGGGTAGCTCGAGCGTGACACCGCGGGCGTATGGATAATGTCGTCTTGCGATGGTCTCGAGTGGATTCGAGGCAAGCAATGCGGCATCAGAGGAGCTAGGGTTTCGTGTTTTTGGAAGCTGTGGCTCGTGCGTCTGAGCATGGCGAAGGGTTCAGGGCCGTGAGGTATATTTGTATATAATTCATTTATTAAATTTAATTAATTGTATATATACATTATATGGAAAATAATAATAATAATATAGCTGTAATGTATATAGATATGTACAGTGAAGTATATATATATATACATGCACTTTTTTCAGTAAAACAGAAATATATATATATATATATATATCACGTTGAAAACTAATTTAAGGAAATTAACTTGTTAAAAATTAGCTTATTTAAAGATTTAAGGAATTTTTGTAAAAGAAAATTTATAGCTTGTTTGAAATAATGTATTATAAGTAATTTACTTGTTTAATAAAATTATTTAATTATTTTAATTACTAAAGGATTTTTTTAAGGGAATTATGTTTAAAATTTATTTATTTGTTTAAAATAAATTACAAGTTAAAATTTAAATTTAAAATAAATTTATTAAACGATAATTAATTATTAGATTTGTTCAAATATTAATAAATCGAAAATTGTTTATACAAGGTCAAAATTGTGGAGAAAATAGTCTAGAATGGAAAATGGATTGCACGCATAATAAAAGGTAAGATCTTCTCACACAATCAAATATTTTTTTGATTTAAATTTTGATAGTTAGATTTAAAATTGATTGTGCTTGGATGATTGATTTATAATCAGTTATATTAGTTTAGACCCTATGCGCCGCATAATAGTGGATGATATTATATTGAACCTATATACCGCGATATTCCACCTCGAAGTGGAATTGGTGTTATATATGTATTTGGAATTGTCGATTTCCCGCATTATATAGTGGATGAGACCCTATGCGCCACATAATAGCGGATGATATTATATAAATCCCATATACCACGATATCCCACCTCGAAGTGGGATGGGTATTTAATTATTGTGCTAACATCTATCGATGCAGGGAAATAGGTTGGAGGGATCCAACTGGATTCCTCAAAACATTTTGATTTGTTTTCAAAATTTTGTGTTGATTATTTATAATCTGTGTGTGATTATTTGTGATTGAAACCCTTGAAGGCTAAAATTTAGCCGAATATATTTTTGGTATCGTAGGATACCAAAAATAACTAAGATTGGATCTTTAAATTTAGGTAGAAAATCCATAGTGAAATCTTATTGAATAAAATTCCAAAATATAGGAAAAAGTTTAATAAATGGATTTCAAGTTATAATATCCAAAAGGTGAAGAATTTATTTTAAAAATATGGTTTTTAAGTAATTTGGAAAAGATAAAGGAATTTATTTTAAAAATAAATTCGGAAATTGATTTGGTGTTAAAAGAATAAATCTTTGGCAAATCAATATGAAAATTGATTTAGTGTTTGAATGAAAATCGATTTGATGTTGAAATAAATTTAGAAATTAAATTTGAAAATTAATTTGGTGTTTTAAAAATAAAACCCTTGGAAAATCAATATGAAAATTGATTTATTGATTGAAACAAATTTAAAAATCAATTCGGAATTTGATTTGGTAATTGAAATAAATTTGGAAATAAATTTGGAAATAAATTCAAAAAAAATTGATTTGCGTGTTGAAGGTGAATATTTGAAAACGATTTGAAAATCGTATATCAGTGGATATTTGAAAGTTTAAAATTCACAATGGAAATTTTATAAAGGAAAGGGAATTTTGTTTTAAAAATAAATATCGGTTTATTTTTAAAAATGTAGGAAGAAATTTATAAATTTGGAATGTAAATTAAAATAAATCGAGAAGATTTATAAATTTACTTGAATGGACCATTTTGTAATGCAAAAAGAATTTTTCACTGGAAAGCCGAGTATATTTTTAAAATAGCTTTTGAAATGAAATTAAAAGTTCTAGATTTGGTTTTAAAATAATATCGTTGAAGAAATTAGTTTTGGAAATTCTTTTAATGTAAAAATTTATCTAATTAATCATATAAGGGATTATTTTAAAGATTAAATTGATGTTTGATTTAGAAAATAGTTATTTAAATATTTATAGTCTATCTACTAATTTTATTTTAAAATTAGTTTGGACTTGAAGTCTTGTATGTGATGATTAGTATAATGTTTTCATAACCAATATTTAAATATATTTAAGATGGTTTTATTTTAAAATGTTTCAAGAATATTTTGGATAAGTGATTTGAATTATTTTAACTCGGCAGATTTTCAGTGGAAATGAATAAATATTTGGAAATATATTCTGCGTAAGGAAAATGATTTGAAAATTAGTTTCCAAAGGATTGAAATGTGAATAGTGATTTGAAATTTGTTTTCAAAGTGCTGAAGTGTTAAAATTATATCTTGTGAAGATATTTTGAAAATGTGACTTGAAATTGTTTTCAAATGGATGAAATGTGAAATTTTATCTTGCAAAGTTATTTTGAAAGCAAAATAATTGGGGGAAAATTATTTGAAATCCAGTGACTGTTGTGAATGATGATTGATAGTTAAATAACCGACTATCAATATAAGCCTTTTTAAATGGCATTTGAATTTCGATGCGACCCGAGGGTCGGATTCCAAATGGATATTCGAAAACCACATCGAATCGTGATTGTGACGGATCTTTTGTTTAAAAGATCAATGTGGAAATTGTTGTGATTTGTTTGATATTTGAATGTAACACTTATTTTTAAAATAAACGCTCATTATTCGGATTAGCCTGGAAGGACCTTGTGTCATAAAACCCATTCCGATTAACGATACGACAAAATGGAATGCATTTGAAGATGGTGTTGAAGACTGGGTATTTTCGAAAGAGAAAGGATTGCCTGTCGAATGTCTCTGCACCGGGTTGCTCTAGTATAAAGATTTTATCACCCTTTTGTGATAGGGATTCCGGACGTGATTAGTGAATATCCGGATTTGCGAGGGCTTCTTTGAAGTGCCTTCGGTTCCATTCGATCCCGGAATGGACTTGCATGGATGTGTGTCTGACATTACACTTTGTGATGTAAAGCTGGTTTCTATCAAATACATTTCTGCTGGTGGCGGAGAATTTATTCTCTTAGCTTAACACCCTTCTCTGAGACGTACGAGTTCAGAGGTTATGTAGTTGATGGTTACTAGTGATATATTCCCAATTTGGTAATGTGGCATACGAAGTGATGTTGATCATTTATTGATCAAAGTATGGCTTTTGTGAAAAGTATAGCTTTGTGGACAAGACTTCATCGAGCCTCACACCCCGGAATGGTCGAAACAGGAAGGATGCAGCAAGGTTATAGGGGATAGCGCCCCTTAGGGCATGTTCATTTTATTCTGGATAGAGGTGGAATCATGGTATGGAGCCTAGATACTTAACCTATGTGGTTGCTGCAAATTTATTACTTTGTGGTTGTTGGTATTGAGGATCCTCGAATAAAGATTGTTTGCGACCGGGGGATGACATACTTGTGTAGTAGTTACCTATTTTTGCAGAGGTAACCCGGCCTTGTGTTGGCAGAGATCTGGTTAGTTTCTCGGGGCATCCCTCCATAGGCGTACCCATGTGGCCTAGGAAGTTCCTTAACCTGAATATTTGCTGGAAATCCAATCACCAATCGTGCCTTGTATGGTTTTAGTTGTATAACCTGCCATCTAATATGGTAGCTATAGTAGGCATACTATAATGGTACGTATGCTGGCTAAGATTAATATTATACTTGCAAAAGTTTTATGCACTATGCACTAATGATAATATTAAAAACATTTTGCGTATTAAGCATGTTTGACTATCATAAGGAGAAATCTCCCCCAAGCGTGCAATTGCATTGTGTGCGTGCCGGGAGGCCTTATGGTAGTTTCATTTTCCAAAAAACATTATGGATTTCTTTTAAATTCTTCTGTTAAAGTATAATTGTTTTTAAGATCTTACACCAGTCCCATGACTGAACTGGAGTTTATTGTTCCCTTTCTAAACTCTGGATGCCCATAGTTTTCCACACGGGAAGCCTAGAATCAGGTTATCAATTGGATCTGGATAGATTGTTGTGGAGATCTAGAGGTAACCTGGATGGCGAGGCGTATTGTCTATACTATGTAGTATCTACTGCGTTCGGGTTTGTGGGAGACAAATTTCTATGTAGGCAAGTCATTATAACTTCCAGTGTTGTGTGTTGTTGTTGTACTCTGATATTGTATTGTAATAACAGATATAGTTCTTTGTTTTAAAGATTATTCATTTATCTATTATATATTATTCCACTGCGAATTGTGAGATTCTGTTTATTGTTTCTATTCTTCTTCTATCTTCTTCTTCTTCAACCCTAATGATCCAATTTTCCGGCGTTCGATTGTTCGGCAGTTGATACAGTGGACGTATTGACGTCGACTTTCAAAAGTAGAAAAATCGGATCGTTACATGCAAATCCATACCCTTAGAGTCGACACTAACCTCTCTCAAATCAACTCAGGATGTACGGGAATACGAACCATTTGGATTAAAGAAGAAGAGGTAGAAGAAGAAAATAGAAAACAACATCAGAATCTTACCATCGCAGCGGAATAAAATATAATCGATAATAACAGATCTTTACACAAAAGAAAACTATATCTGTTTTATACATACATCATCAGGATACATCATCAGAGTTCAACAACATCAATACCAAACAACTGGACAGTCATATAAACCTGTCCTCAAAGCTGAATACACAGTGGAATAATAATCAAGTACGAAAGTACGTATCGCCATCCAGCCATCTCCTGAGCTCCACAACATCCTATCCTATAATCTATAATACTCGATCTGACCCGAGCATTATAGTATATAACACCCAAGTCAGTCTGGAAAACCAGCGTGAGAAATCACACTCAAATTGATTATTAAAGTTTCAAAATTCTTTTGAAAACAAAGGTGTGACGCCCCACCTCTATACCCACGCTAGCCAAGAACACTCCGGAGAAGTGCTGTCAACTAGCACGGAGAATAAGGCTGTTGAGGAGCGACCATCCATGTAATAGCTTATCACACGGTGGCTATAAATAATCTTCGGAAACAAACATAGAAATAATCATATCACAAATCAGTCACAGATATCCATATCACAAAGGCGGAAGAAGATATGAATATATAACTAACACATGAAAGTGTACATCAGAGTAGTGGTCAATAAGATCCACGATAATACAAAAGAATAGCAACACGTGCTATACAAAAGAATACAACTATGAGTCTATATCTCAAGTGTATACAGCAAAAACTGCTAATCTAAACAGTTAGCCAAAAGTCAGAGTGATGAATCCCTGGGAAGAAGTCAAGCAGAAGCACCTGTAACATCTCGGTCTGATCCGAGTATTATTTAAGAAAATAATAAACGGATCAGTCTAGCTATAAATATCAGATGACATGATATAACATAAAAGATATGGCATAAACATAAACATCCATAACGACATACCGCTATAAGTATGTAAATAATGATCAACAGAAGATCAATCAATAAGAGATAATCAATATCACAAGAATCTTCTCAAAGATTCGAAGGGGGCATCATACCCTAAACTTGTACTCATAACAAGTCAATGACACAAATTCCAGAAATCAACACGAGAAATCCAGAAATCATAAAAAGGGAAAGAGGCCTATCACATGACGGTCCGAAGACCATGGGGAGCTACCCCACATGTGTGAGTGGAATCACACAGAATGAGGTCAAGACTAACCAAAAAGCAGAAAGGTATGTGTGAATGGAATCACACAAGTGGTGTCTAGTCTAACCTTGCAATGAAAGAGACATCGCGCAATTGCTAGTCTAATTCATAAAGCGATCATCAAGATCAACGAGAAGTGTCAATTACACTAAGCTAGTAAATATAGAAGTTTAGCTTCATGTCCCATAACCACTTGCTTAACTTAAATATTTACGAACAAACTGTAAATCTTCACTAATAAAATTGTCACAAGAGGTTCAATCGAACAAGTCCAAGAATTAACCGACGAAGTGAACGCAAGCGTTTCATACCACTTGTTTTACTAAGTCGTTTAATTAGATTTCTCATCCGAGTGAGGTAAAGGCTTGTATATACTAATAGATTGGAAAACGGTTTAAGAAAAGAGCTTTGTTATTAAAAATAGAGTTGAAATTGTTTGTTAAAAGAGTTTTGATATTTACTACCAGTATTGAAACCTTTATATTATAAAGTGACAAAACACATAAGCAATTGTAGAAACAATCAGTCACAAAAATCGCATACGGAGATGTGAATAAAATCCAAGGAAATCAGCTCAATGTTTTTCAGCTCAAGGGTGAACGACTCAGCGACTCAAGGGTGAACGACTCAGCGACTCAAGGGTGAACGACTCAGCGACTCAAGGTTGAACGACTCAGCGACTCAAGGGTGAACGACTCAGCGACTCAAGGTTGAACGACTCAGCGACTCAAGGGTGAACGACTTACGAGATAACACGCGAACGACTTACTGGAGCTTAGGTCGGAGACGACTTACGAGATAACACACGAACGACTTACTGGAGCTTAGGTCGGAGACGACTTACGAGATAACACACGAACGACTTAACTCTTAACTCGCAGCCGACTTAGCACTCTAACTCGTGAACGACTCAACACAGGCGAACAGAAATACAAAGGCGGTGACTTTTCAACGCGCGCGACTTACGACTTAGGCTTAACTCGTGGACGACTTAGCGATGGCCAGAAACGACTTAACTCCGAGGCAGTGCGACCTAACTGCAGTTTTTTGTCAAAAACGCTAAAAATTGGAGTTTTTCGCCAATCCAATCCAAACCAAATGCAAATGCACATGCTAAAGTGATGGGGAATCATTCCCAACAGTCCAATATAGTTATAGGCTAGAATTGTGAGATAAAAATCTCACCTTTGCACTAAAATTTATGAAGATGAAGCTTGAAAGCAAGGAGAAGCAATCCAAAGCTTGAATCCAATATCTTCTACTTGAATTTGGAGTTGAATGATGGAGTTGCAATTGAATTTGAGCTTGGAGTTTTAATTTCCCATTCTCTTCACCATTAATGCTAAAGCTTGAGTTAGTTAGGAAATTTATGAAGAGTGAGGAGAAGAGGGTTGGAACTTGGGCTTAATAGGCTAAACTAACCCAAAGTCCAAAGCGGGAAAAGTTAGTGAAATTTCACTAACTCCAAACCTATCGATGTTTATACTTAAAAAGTTGTAAACGACATTTCGAACTCAATGGAAGTGGTCTCGAGTCCTAATTTGACCGTTTGCAAAAAGTAGTTTTTCGGACCAAAATCCGATTAACGATTTAATATTTAAATAAAAATATTTAAATGTAAACTCGATAAATATGCGGGTTGTTACAAAAGGCATCTCGTAAGACCACGTCACAAATAAACATGTCGGGTTTTTACCTTGCGATAGCCAAAACACTTTTTATAAAAATCCTCTGATATTATAATATTGTCTATAGAAAGTAAAATAGATCTAGCCGAAATGCTTGCATCTCACGTTTCAGCAATAGTTGGACACAATCAAAATCGTAAAGGCGCGTAGGGAGAATGGATTTCCAACTAATGACTAGGCACTGGGATACCACCTGTCACAGCACGTGGCCTAGATTACTGTACCGAGGATTACTCCCAATCCCCTGCAACACAAGACCGAGACTACTCCTTACTGGATAATCCCGAGTAAGATCACCCCACGGTTGGGATCAGCAACCGCACCACTAAGCCGAATAAAAGGGACATCTAGACATGGATGACCTCACCCTAATGGGTGCTACCCATATAGCCTTGTTGCATAGCCCCTGATTTTCAGTCATTCCCGGTTGATGAGGCTCAAGGCTAAGCGTTACCTTTTTAGAATATATCACTTAGAATGCTTATTGTCCACCTGACGATGCTCTGCAAGCATTCATCCATACAAGTCCGTTCCGAGTTCGAACGGAACCGAAGGCATTACTCCCACTACATCCATTTTGGAATCACCTCCGGATTAGTAGCGACTAGCCCTTGCACTTCACTGCTCCACCTTCGAATGCAAACTCTTGTTTTCCATGCGAAAACATTCAAACCGGATCGAAGTGGTTTTCAGGAAATAAATCCTAATCCGGTCTCTTCGAAACGATCAGCGCATTGGCCAATATTGATAGTCGGTTATTTAACTATCAATTAACATTCACTAACAACCATCAACCATAAAATAATTTCACCGAAGTATTTATCATCCTCAAAATATCTTTGCAAGATATATTTCCACTTTCAAACCTTTTTTTAAAACAGTTTTCAAACCACACTTTTCTCATGAAATAAATTTCCAAATACTTATTTCCACCGAAAATACCAAGTGCAAAGCTTTAGAATTTTAAAATAATTTAAAACACTACATTATAAAATATACTTTAACATTTAAATTGAAAACTACTTCAATACTTTATTAAAAATATATACTATAGGAATATTTAAAATGAGGTTACTTTATAAAATATAAAACTAGATTTTTACTTTTTAAAACAAAATATCAAGTCAACTTAAAATAATTACTACGATAATAGATTTGAAAAATACTTACTTTAGAATTTAAACATTTAGAAATAAATAAATTTTCTAAAACATACTTTTTTTAAAACAACTTAAAACTCTTTACTTATACTAAAAATTTGTTTGGAACGTACTTGGCTATTCAGGGAAATACGCTTTCCTTCCACATCTTTTAAAAATAAATCACTATTTATTTTTAAACAAATTTACCCATTCCTTTAATAAATTCCCACCGTGAATTTATTCTTCCAAATATCCATTGATATCTGTTCCACTTTATAAACCCAGTTTATAAATTTCATAGTCACATTCTCCTTTAAATTTCCAATTTCAAACACTTAAATTAATTTCCAAATTGATTTCCAATTTACTCCATTTTGAAATAAATTCCTTTACTTACTCATTTATTTCAAAACCCATTGACTTCAGATTTTTATTTCTTCATTATGACTTAAAATCTTTTAACTGAAAATACCAATTTCAGATTTCCACGAATTCCTTCTTTATCCTTTCCAATAATTTAAATCTTAAATTTAAAATAAATGCTTTATTCTTTTAAATAATAACACTTAAGTTTAAAATTCATTATCTTCCTGTTTATTCAAAATCCCTTTTCATAAACGGAATTTATTTATTAAAATTTTAAAATCACTTTTACTTTTTCAATTTCATTCTTAAATTTATTCAAATACTCTATGGTTATTTTACTTAAAAATTCACTCTTTTATTTTCTTTTCAAAAATCCAATTCCATATATTTTGATAACTCAGTGTACCGGAATATATTCAAGCAAACCATATCATTCAATATCCCAATTATCAATATAATTCATCATAGAATATCAAATATTCATAACACAGAATATTAAACAATCTAAATAATTTTGAGGAATCCAGTTGGATCCCTCCAACCTATTTCCCTGCATCCACAGATGTTAGCACAATACCAATTCCACTTCGAGGTGTAATATCGCGGTATATGGGATTAATGTAATATCATCCGCTATTATGCGGCGCATAGGGTCTCATCCTCTATGTAATGCGGGAAATCAATCACTCCAATATATACTATATATATACACCACTATATATAATATAGCACATCAAATCAGTTCAAACATTCAACCAATTATTTAAATTTAACCATTTAAATTTAAATAGCAACCAGATAAGTGAAATTAACTCACCTTTGCTCTTAAATTTGCAATCCACTACAAACCAGCTTGTTTTCATCAGGATTCGGACCTTGTATAAATATTATATGATCTATTAATATTTGA
Source organism: Allium cepa (assembly GCA_030765085.1). Taxonomy (NCBI): domain Eukaryota; kingdom Viridiplantae; phylum Streptophyta; class Magnoliopsida; order Asparagales; family Amaryllidaceae; genus Allium; species Allium cepa. Next base: position 670,406,738 of record CM060929.1, on the reverse strand, counting down.
AATAATCGAACAATCAATTTCCAATTAATAAATTTAATTAACTAATAATTTAATTCAAACTAATAATTTCCCTTTTAAAAATCTTTTAGTAAGTAAAATAATTAAATAAGTTGTTAACAAGTTAATCACCATAATCCATTTATTTTAAAATAAACTAGTAGATTTAAAATGTACATATGCATATTTACTTTATTTTTTTCCTTTGAGACTACATATATTAAAAATAACCTATATACTAACTAAAATTCTAATTTTTTTTGTAAACACTACAACATTTTAGAATTCCTATGTTTACCCAAAATCTTATATACATATTTTCTGTATATACACACATTCAATCTAATAAGATTCCATTTTTTTCAAAGCTTGTCTACACATAAACTACTCTGTATTCTTGTATGTGTTTAAATTAAAATATGTCTATGCATCTATGTGTATATATTTATATTAACTTAAAAACAAAATTATTTTATACCTTTTGTAATTTATTTTTCTTCCCCTTTACTGCATATATATATATATATATATATATATATATAAATATAAATATATAAGTCTTTAATTTGAAGAATAAATAGTTTTATATACCTTACTGTAAAATCAATTACTTTGTTATATTTCTTTTCCCCGACGTGTATACATACATACATACATACATATATATATAAATTTAATAAAAGAAAATACCTTTGCTTCACCTCACTGTCTTATCGAAGTTAAAACCTAACCTCACGACCGATGCGTGCTCGCGCTTCGCCATCCAGTAGCCTCGCGCGCACGACTTGAGCATGCCGCAGTCGAACCCCCAAGCATCGAATACAACCATCCCCTTCCCAAATCGAACGCCGCTCAAAACCATCTCGTTGCCAGCACCTTCCCTCAGACTTTGACAGCGCCATCACCTCGAATTGCCGAGCGCATTAGAATGCCACTCGATCACGAGGCCAAGTTCAATTTTTTTTTTGGTCGAGTGAATTTGATTTCGAACGAATGAATTGGAAAGAAATATATGCGGCTCTCAATTTCATTATCAGCTAGGCCTTCAATTTATAAAGTTTTGATTTTGAAATGTTCGGCTGTGAAAATATAGAGGGAGATGTGATTTAAAAAAATGTGGATTTGATTTTGAAGGAGGAGGCATCGCGATTTTTGATTGTGGCCATTATTTTTCTGAGAGAACGAACCGATTTGGGATAAGGGAGGAGACGCGATTTTTAGCAGAGAGAGCGACGTATTTGGGAAGGAAGAAACGGCGTATTGGAGAAGGTTACTATTTATTTAATTTTGCTTATATTTTTTTTAAAATATCCCAAATTATATACTGTAAAAATTTGAACTCCTATTTAGATGTGTCGCTGGACGTTTATAATGTTATGCCGCTATTCCGAGCCCAATGGAACCAGCATCGCGCTCCAATTCGATCGTATGGAGAAGATAGCTCTTTGGATTGACTATTAAAATTTGTTCAATTAATTATTTTCCAGGCGTTTATATCTCGTACGATCACACGATAACTTCGAAAGCTATGAAATTTGCAACCCGATAATAATACAATATTACGGATCCAATGGAATTGGTTTCGTCGAATTCCGAGACTGTGCCTCGGAAGGCTATTATTAAATATCAATTTTGAAAACTGAACGAATCACTTCCAATTTCAATTTAAAAGCTTTTATTACCTTCTGCACTATCAATATAAATTTTACAAGCTTTCAAATTATTTTTAACAGGCTTAAAACTCCATATTCAACATTTTAACCAACTTCAAATTATTTAATTCAATAATTTAGTCATCAAATAAATAGTGATATTTGAATTCAAGTTAAAAATTAAGTTTTAAATACTTAAAATTAATTAAATATTTCAATTTCAAATATCCAAAAATTTTGGGTTGTCATAGGGCGCATTTTGTTTCTTTGGATTTCCAACAAATGGTCAGGCTAAGGAACTTCCTATGCCACATGGGTACGCTTCTGGAGGGACGCCCTTAGAACCTAATCAGATCTCAGCCAACACAAGGCCGGGATACCTCTGTAACTAGGTAACTACTACATGAGCATGCCATCCTCCGATCGTCACCGACCTTATCCAAGAGCTCTCAACCATAAAGCAACCACAAAGTAATAGATTTGCAGCAGCCACATAAGTTAAGTATCTGGACTCCATACTATGATACCACTTTTATCCAGAAGGAAATGGACATACCCTAAAGGGCGCGACCCTCATAACCTTGCTGCATTCTTCCTGTTTCGACCATTTCCGAGGCGAGACGTTCGATGCGGTCTTGTCCACAGAGCTACGCTTTACACAAAAGCCATGCTTTGATCAACAAATGATCAACAACACTTAGCATGCCACATTACCGAATTGGGAATGTATCACTAGTAACCATCAACTACATAACCTCTGAACTCGTACATCTCAAAGAAGGGTGTTAAGCTAAGAGAATAAATTCTCTGTCACCAAACAGAAATGTCTTTGATAGAAACCGGCTTTACATCTCGATGTGTAATGTCAGACATACATCCATACAAGTCCATTCCATGTTCGAACCGAACTGAAGGCACTTCAAAGAAGTCCTTGCAATCCGGGTATTCCAATCCCGATCGGAATCCCCATCACATATGGAGATCTCTATACCGGCGCGACTCAGTGCAGATACATTCGATAGGTAATCCTTTCGTTCTCGAAAATACCCGGTCTTTACCACCGGTCCTCAAATGCTATCCAATTCGTCGTATCATTATTCGAAATGGGTTATATGACATAAAGTCCTCTCCTGGATAAACCGAATAATAAGCGTTTAATTTAAAAAGCATATGGATATTGGGATTTTAGTTAAGTCACAACTTGAAGCCCAAAACCTTTCCTTTGAATGGTTTAAATAAATTTCCACTTTTAACCTTTCAAACAAAAAGATTCACTTCACTTTGGAAACAAAGTTCACCAATCTTTCACAAAGATTCATTCATAGCTTTCAAAAAAAAATTCAATTCACAACTTGAAATCCTTTCAACAAAAACTAGAAATTTTTTCTTATATGAAATCTATTATCATTTGAAAACAAAGAGTTTTCGTTTCGGAAAAATCCGATTACATTTGCTCAACTTAAAGCCCTTCAAGTATAAACTTGGTTTAAATTCAAATTCCCAAAATAATACTTTTAAAATGGTTTAAAACCCATATAAATACATTATATAACTTGTATAACCTTTTTAAACCATAATTTTCAAACATATATTCATAGAACTTAATTTCAAATCTTGAATTTAAATTCAAATCAAACTATTTATATTTCTAAACTTTAAAAAATTATTCAAAATAAACTTTATTTTGAAAAACTCCTTTTCAAAAGCTTTTCATATTTAACCCAATTCCATTTCCAAACCATCTTGGATTCAAAATTCAATTTTAAAACCATTCTGAATAAAATAATATTTGATTTGAAATCCTTGAGATTTGACCAATTTCTCGTGAAACCCATATTTGTGTGTGTATGGTGTAGTCCAGGGGTTTTACACAATAGTGCAACATTATCAATCATTACAGGTTCGTGCACAACAATATTGATAAGCGGTATAATCCTATAACGCTTATCTTCATTCGCAGATTCATAGATAGATAATATAAATTCGTCACAGATAAATAAATTATATTCATCACAGCTCAAATCAAAATAATTCATATCACAAAGCATCACACATCAGAGGTATCATATAATTCAAAGCATTCAGTACAATCCAAACATCCATAAGTAAGATCAATTAGTTATCTGATTAATCTAAACCAGATTAATTACTTATAAATTACCAATCCTGGTTAATTAACATTAATTAATTACAAACCATTTTGTTTAATTATCCTTTAATAACTTATTAATTAACCTTTAATAATAAATTAACTAACCTTCAATCATTAACCAATCAACCTAATTAATAATTTAATCAACCTTTAATCATTAAATAATTAACCTTTAATTATTTAATTATCCTTTAATTAATTATCCTTAATTAATTACATTGATTAATTAACCCTTACTTAATAAATCATCACTTAATCACTTTCATTAATTAATTAACCTTTAAATTAATTAATTATCCTCAAATTAATTACCTTAATAAATTTAGTCACATAAATTAATTATCCTTTAATTAATTATTCTTTAATCACTTGATAATCAACCTTTAATCTTTATTTAATTATTCTTGATTACTTTCATTAAGTAATTAACCTTTATTACCTGATAAATCAACCTTTGATCGTTAATTAATTAATTACCCTTAATAAATTACAATAAGTGATTATCCTAATCACTTATATTAATAAATCACAAATTAATTACACTGAATAATAATCCTTTAATCCCTTGATTAATTAGCCTTAATTATTAATCAATTTTTCTTAATAACTTTCATTAAGTAATTATCTTAAGTAATTAATTACCCTTTAATCATCAATTAAGAAATTGATTAATTATTCTTTAATTACTATCATTAAGTAATTATCCTTTAATTTATCACATTAGTTAATTAATCACCTTGATAAATTATCCACTTAATTAACCATCCTTTAATACATTAAGTAATTTAATCTTTCATTTAATTATATTTGAAAATAATCAAAGATTTAATAAGATAACTAACTTAATACAAAATTATACAAACGAAACAAGTTTAAAACAATTTAACTTTATAATTTAAATCCTTGAAAGCTTGCTTAATACTTTACTTTTGGAAACTTAGGTTATATTTCTTAAAAACTTTTGTTTTAAAACTTGTTTAAAATTTTCCATTTGAACTTGAAACTTATTTGAGAATCTTGTTTAAAAATTCATTTTAGCGTCAAAACTTTGAGAACTTGTTTTCCTTTTCAATATACTTTCAACTTGATTTTATTTTTCTAAAACCTATTGAAGCATTTGTTTTTTGTTTAAAATTTAGACGAGTTTTCATTTAAATTTTTTAAAACCAGGCTATGCACACAAAAACCCGAGCCATTTTCTATTTTTCTCGAATCCAACTCCGGGTTACTCACTTCTTCACTCTTCTTCGAGTCGAAACCCCAACAAACCCGAGATCGTCCCGAACAAAAATGTTTCTTCCCAAATCAAAACCAAAACCAGATACTAATGATACATGATGCACGTGTACAGATGATCGAAGCTATTCCAATCATCTACGCCGTTCCCAATACATCGCCGACGACTCACCTGAGCCTCCCGAGCACCTAGATCACTCAATCTCATCATCGATCAAAATCGAGCTTCTCGACCAAATACTGGAACCCATCACCGCAAAAAACCGCCCTCGTCCTGACGATCCAGGCCACCATCAGCCACGCTGATCACACCATAACCTCGACTCGATCTCCAGCTCATATTCCAAGTGGTTGCTCCCAATGCCTTGTCGACGATGAACTTCCCTTAGAACAATGTCGAGAAAAACTAGGTTTAAAACCCTACATGGCCAACGTTCAGCCACTACAGGGGTTTACAAATCCACCTAGTATTTTTCCTTGGTTCGCCTACCCCCAAGCTTCCTCCGAAATGAACCCTGATGCACCTATCCTTGCCGATCGCCAGAATTTGGCGAAAACTTAAAATTCGTTTAACTCGATTTAACTCGACAATTCCCAACCTAAAAATCTTGAAACCATACTCTAAAATCATAGTTATCTATTACGAATCACTTCATGAGATCCAATCAAGAAATTGTAGTCATCGATTTTTGACTTAAATTAAACTATCACTGTAATACCTAATTTTCTAAATATTCCATAAACATTTCCACTTAGAATTATTTTTAAAATTTAAATTATAATGTTACAAACAATTTTCATTCAGACATCATAATCTAATCGAAGAGACATGAATTTTCTTCCTCTGTTGGATTTTGGGTCTGTTGATATACAAAGTATATACATATATACACAGGCATGCATCACACCTAAATATATGTATACATTCAGATACATTTACATTCATGCAACTACTTTACTTCAGGAATCAATCACAACATTAAGTTATAGATTTAAGGCTTTTAAAATAGAAGTTTTCTCACCTAGGAATGATGAACAGAGCAAAAGCCTGGAACATGCAATCTGGGAAATGATCTGAAGCTTGATTTACTTGAGCTTGGATCTGAACTTTGAGCTTGTTATTTTAGTTGAACTATGATTTAATAAAACTGAGATGATCATGCATTATTCTTCACGAGCTTTAGTTTGTTGTTTGATTGCTTTATCTCTGCCTTGCTTTAGTTTCTAGGTTTAAACTCAAGTTAATGTTTGTATCTGTGATTTGGTTTTGATTTCTTTTGATCTGTGGTTTTGTTTTCTTTTAGGTTTTTGAAGTTTATATGTTTTCTTTTCTCTGATTTCCAAAGTTTCCAGGTTTGAATTTTATTTCCTGGTTTGCTCTTGGTTGCCAGGTTTTATTTTCTTTGCTTTGTATTTCAAATGAAGTGAACAAAGAACTTCTGCTATATATATATTCAAAAGTTATAAAAATAATTCATCTTGACACTTGTATTATTTGCATGGCAACATTATTAACACTTGTTAATGCATATGTTTATTTAGCTACAAATGTTTAAATGTGTGTTAAAAGGTTTACACTTGTTAATTCATAGTATTATAGATGTATAAATGTCGTATTGATTAAATTATGTTTAACCCTTACTTTAATTAATTTTTTAAATTATATTTTTAAACCCTTAAGTACTTATGTTTATACATTTAACACTTGAAATTTATATGTTAATAATATTTAAATATAACTTTATATTATATTTTCTATTTATATAAATACATTTTCCTTCATTAACATTTATATGCCCTTTTAAAGAAAAATGATTTTAAAATTTAATTATACATACACATGTATATAATATATATTAGAATTATCCTTTAAATAGCTTTTGGAAATTTACCATATTAAATTTAAATCATAATTTCCAAAATATATATTACATATTAGAAAAAAAATTCTATTAATTTAAAACATAGTATTTCTCAAATTCAATTTATTTTTCAAAATATCTATTTTTAGAATTTCAATTCCAAAAACTTATATTAATTACTAAATTTAATATGGCTCAAAACCGGGATCGTTACAGGAGAATAATGTTAGATGAATATTTTATAGATAATCTATATGAACTAAATTTGGGAACTTAATGATGTACATTTCTTGTTTTAATACTTGTTAAAGAAGGGGCTAGTGTTTTCTAAATATTGTGTAAATTTATTTTGAGTGAAGATAAGTTCAATTTTGTTAATAATAATAATAAGTGTAAAGGAATGAATTTATTTTTAATTAAATTTGGTTTTGGGCTTAAATCAAAGCCATCCTACTTAAGTGTAAAGGGGATTTAGCCTTCTTCTGTAGTTAGACAAAATGAACTGTACGTTCATTTTCAAGTTGCTGTAAAAACAAAAAGCTTCTTTCTTCCTCATTCTCAAAACCTAGCATCTTCAAAAATTAATTTTTTAAATTGAAATAAAATTAGGAGAAATCCGGGAAAATTTAGGCAATCTCTTTATTCCTAATTCCATCTACAACTAAAATTGCTTGTTTAATTATTGTATTTAATATCAGTTTTGTGTATCTTTGGAAATCTAAGTTTTTAATTTGGGAAAAGTGCTCTAGCTTGAAGACAAAGGCAAGGTAGAGTTGTAACAAGGCTATAAGGGGAGTTAAACCTCACAAGATCTATCACTAAGTTTAGTTTCAGATGCTTGATGCTTGCAAACCTCTGATTTTGATGGCTATATGTTTGGAATTGCAAAGAATGAAAACTGCTGCTTAAATTCAATAAAATTGCTTGCTGTTTTTGCTTAAAATCATCATAAATTGCTATAGTTTGCTTCTATAAGTTTTTTTTGTATTACATGCAAGTATTTGTTTGTTATCTGTAATATAATATTGTTGGATTCATGCATATTGCCAGAAATGGCTCTGGCCATCGATTAGAAATGAAAACTTGGAGCGTATAGCTCAGGAATTCACATTCAGTTGACTAAACCTATGGTTTGGTCGACTAAACGAGATGTCCTAGAACATATATCTCCAGGACATACATCCAGTCAACTGAACCTATGGGTCTAACCTGAAACCTAGAGCACTATGTGCTCCAAGTAGTTGCTTTTCTACATGTTTGGATTCTCTCTTTGCTTGCATTCCTTTCTCTAGTTCTAGTATTGTTTTAATGCTCTTGGCACAACTAAATGCCTTCTATTTCTATACTTTGATTCTGTACGTGGTTTTTTTTGTAGTAAATTGTAGTTTTAAATTCTTGCCTATTGCTTGAGTATATATATATATTTCGCTTTTAACGGTTTTCAAATAAATAGTTTTGATGATTATTGTTTTCAAATCATATTAAAAATTGATTTGGTTTGAAATACAATTTAAATAAATGCCTTTGAGTTTATTTAATAATATTATATATAAAAGTGTTTTCAAGTTACCAACATTTTTTCAAAAACAAATGGTTATATACCTATATATGACTTTTGGAATATAGTTTGTTGAACTATAAATTATTTTAATGGGATTTTGGAACAACTATACATACGTACATACATACATATACGTATATATATACACACGTTTTGACATCTATTCGAATTTATAGTATATATTTTTTTTTATCAAGTGATATATATGCATATATAATTGAATAACAAATGAGTTTATGGATTTTAAAATGAGAAGTTTGAAAGTAAGTATATATAAAGTATTTTTGAAATCAATTCTTATTTGGTAAAATCATATTATTTGCTTTCAAAGCCAAAAACTCTTATTGGATTTTATTGTGCTTAGCCTTTGGTTATTTATGTTCACTTTTGGAATTATGGCTTTCTTGCAATTTCTATCTTTATTCAAATGAGAATTCTAAATGAATGATTTAATAATACAAGTGGTATGGTATTCGTTAATTATTGGACTTGTTCGATTGAATATTTTGGTCGAGTGGAATTTATGATCGTTGAGTAAATATTTAAGTATCGCAAAGTGGTTATGGGACATTGGACGATACTTATTTAGTTACTTATTGAAAGTATATTACACTAATTAAGTGAAGTTTGCTAACATTTAGTAAATGTTCGAATAAGCCCGTATGATATAGCACACACAGTTATTACTTGAATGATTACTATTTGGAAGTATATAGCACTTATTTTGATGAGTTTTCAGATTCGTTCTTAAGTGATCCGTTTTATGTGGATTAAATGGGTTTTCAGCCTCATATTGGGATACCCGTTCACAAGCTAGTTATAACTTATGAAGTGCTCGTCTCTTGGGTTGGCACGCGAAGTGCGTGTCTCTTTTGTTGACTTGTGAAGTGCTTGTCTATTATGCTAGCTTATTTATTTGACTTGTAAAGTGCTTGTCCTAGTTGACTTGCAAAGTGCATGCCTCTACGTTAGCACGCAAAATGCGTATCTATTATTGTAGCTTGCGAAGTGCTTGCATTTTTTTTACTTGCGATGTGCTTGTCTTTATAGTTTGTGATTTGTGACTCTCTTTTATGCAAAGTCTTTGGCTTTTGACTCGCAATTGAGCGGGCTTATATTTACTGTAGTTGACTTGCTTTTATGCAGTCTTTTAGTTCATGTGATTTTGAAGTTAGTTTCCTTATCACCATATTTGAGATGATTGTCGGTGATAAGCATTAGAATGTTTAGTGACATGGTGATTTAGAATTTGATGTCTCTTATTTTCTTATGGCATATTATGTGGTTATTATTATGCCTTGTATTTTATGCAAGTTTGATTAGTGAATAATTCAATGGTCAGACCATATGATATTTAACACCATATAAATTTCTATACTTTTGATGTTTATGAATGCTATTTATTATGATCTCACCTTTTGGATATATAGTGGTAGTCTGGCCCGTTCATTATTTTTATAATACTCAAGTCAGATCAAGACTTGCCAGGTATAAGGACTCAATGACTTTGGATGTCGGCTAGCTAGAGCAAATATATGCAGTGTTATCTATATGATATAGCTCCCTGTTGAGATGCTAGACTATATGCATACTTGTTGTACTTTTGGTTATAGTGTTAACTGGAGTTTTCATGTATATTCTTTTAACCTGTTGTAGTCTATATATGTATATGGTTGTATATATATGTCTAGTTTTTCCATTTTTTAGACTTACATATTTGAGTGATATTTGACGTATTAGATTTCCATTGCAATGTATGATTCTGTGTTGTATTATTATGTGATATATTGTTCTGAATTAATACTAAGCCAGTGTATTATTGTTTTGTGCCTAGATTGTACATGTCGAATCCCTTCTTGTAAGGAAAATAAAAAATATAGTCACATAATTCGACGTATCGACACTCACCTAAAGTAATATTATGGATGGTTGTCCTCACCGGCCTTATTCTCCATATTACTTGACACTATTACTTGTAATATTCTTGGCTAATATGGTTATTGATATGGCGCTATAATAAGTTTACTTTACGTATTTATTGACAATTTGGATTATCCTTGAGCCACGATTGTGGAGAGGACCATTTGTGCCTCGGTAGCTCCTATTTTCCAAAACATGCTTTTTAAAAACAACTTTAAAACCTTTAATTTCTATTAAAAAAAATATTTTGAAAACATACTTGGTTATCCATGGAGAATTTACAATCTCAATCACTTAAATCAATTTTCCAAATTGATACCCAATTGATTTTACTTGAAATAAATCTCTTTACTTACTAAATTCCTTTCAAAGTTCATCAATTATGGATTTTACTATTAATATTATTATTTTCCGTTTGATAAATCTTTTAACTGAAATATACAAATTTCAGCTTTTTCCCAATTTATTCTTTATTCCTTTCAATAATTTAAAATTTAAATTTTAAATAAATGTTTGGTTATTTTAAAATAATAATACTGAAGTGTAAAATTCATTAATCTCCTGATCATTCAAAATTTCCATTTCTATACCCAAGATTTATTTATTAGAATTTTTTTAGTCACTTTAGTTCTTTTCAAATTCATTTTTAAATTTATTCAAATTTCTATAATTATTTTACTTACAACTTCACTTACTTTATTTTCTTTCAAAAATCCAATTTATATATTTTTGGTAATTCATTATACCCAATTATATCCAATCGAACCATAACATTCAATATTCCAATAAAGTTCATCATAGAATATCAAATAAACACAACAGAGGGTATTAAATAATTTAAAATAAATGTTGAGGGATCTAGTTGGATCCCTCTAACCTGTTTTCCCTGCATCCACAAACGTTATCACAATATAATACACCAATTCCAAAATATACTATACTATAGCACATCAATAAATTCAACCATTCAAACAATTATTTAAATTTAATCATTTAAATTTAAATTTAACTGAGTGAGATTAACTCACCTTTACTTCTTAAATTTGCACGTCCACTTCATTCTTGATTTAAGTCCATGATTTATCAACCTTGTATGACCATTTAAAGTTTATTAATGTTCCAAATAACTCAGAAATAAATTCCCATTTTTTTATCTAATTAAACTAAAATTTAATTTATCTAAAATAAAATTTAATTTATCTAAAAATTAAATTTTAGACTAAATTTATATAGCTACTTCAATGTCTAAGCTCCTTTATACTTTTTTTTCAATTGATATAAGTTTAACCCAACAACCTTATTTTATATAAATTCATTTTCTATTAATTTTAAAATAAAATTTCAAATTTCTTTATAAACCCTTAGATAAATTTTTCTTCCAAAATCTTATAAAACTAAATATATATATATATATATATATAAATTTAAACTCTGCAATTTAAAAACTAGAGAGTAAATATTCTTTACTGTAAAAACTATGATATATATGTTTTACTATCTACCATATATATAATTCTTTTTATACTGTTTACCTACTCAGGTGAATACATATTATTTAAACTCTTATATTCGAATATCTCATATATATATTAAACAGAATTTTTTTATAAATCTTACTGTAAAAAAACATATTTTTCTATGTATATACATAAACATATAGATTAAATAAATTAATTAATTATAAAAAATACCTCACTGCACTATCAGCTTGGCATCAATTCGCACGTTCTCCCCTTCATCCCTCGGCCACACGCGCTTCCTACTGACCCAAATCGAGGCCCTAAAACCCATCGACCAAGAGTTAAACTCGATCGCGTGCTCCTATTTAACGCGAGCCTCGCACGCTGTCGCCGAAGCCGTAAATCACCACTGCGCTCGCGACCATCCCCCCGCGCGCAGCCCAAACGTCTCAAAGCACGCAAACCCTAGCAGAGCAAAATCCCCCCTTGCGGCCTCCAATTCGAAAAAGAATAGGATGGGAAGAGGAACGAAGATAGGGTACGAGATTTATTCGACTCTCTTGGCTTCGACCATTATTTCTTTTTCTTTTTTACTGTTAGAAACGATTTTGATTTTTAGATGTACAAGAGGAAGCTGCGATTTATAAAATAGAGTATAGGCTTACTTTAGAAGATAAGCGACAATGAAAAGATATTGAAAGGACGTTAGCACACAAAATTGTTTTCTGCGTGTTGATAGAATAGAGACAGGATGTCGACTAACTTACATAGGTATAGAATAGGGTGGCTGATGGGAAAAGATTTCAGCGCGTTTATATATCGCACGCTCACACAACAATTCCAAATGCTACGAAATTTAAAATTCGATGATAATTTAATATTACGGATCCAATGGAACTGATTTCATCGAATTCCAAGACTGTGCCTCGGAAGGCTATTATTAAATTCAGTTTAAACTATAAAAATTTAAAACTGAACAAACCACTGTAATTATTAAACTTAATAATTTAATCACCAAATAAATAGTGATATTTAAAATTCAAGTTAATAATTAACTTTTAAATATTTAAAATCAATTAAATATTTCGTTTTCAAATGTTTAAAAATTCTGGGTCGTCACATTCCTCCCCCTTAAAAGAATTTCGTCCCCAAAATTACTAATTAGGAAGAATGGTCCAATACTCGTTTATTATTTCCCAATAACCAAGCAGTTTCTAACAATTCAACATCTTACCAACTATCTTCTTATAAAAGACCCATTATTGTTCTTATTAACTTCCCACACTTTTCCATAGTACCCAAAAAACTCTATTTATACAATCATTCAAATTATAATTCAAAACTAAAATTTGAATTATCAAAATTTTCTCAAAAAATTTCTAACTCGCTAAATTTCCGAAAAATTTCGCCAGCGTCTCCTTTGCGCAGCTAGCTCGGTACAACTATAAAAGGCCTCTACGGCTCCCAAATCCAAAAAGAAAACAAAAAGCCAAGTGGCTCGATCCAAAAACCCAATCAAATTTCATAGAAATTTAAACACATACCTTTTTGGTCGGGCAATTCAAATTTATCTTTGAAATCAAAACCAATTCTTCTTTCCCTTTATAATACCTGCATATCCTGCTTAGCACTAATATCCAATCACAACTTTCCAAAAACATTTTATCGACTTCCTTACAAAATGTCAATATTTACTCATTCAAATATCAACTTAAATTATATTTGTAATATTCAATTTCCAATCAAGAATTTAACATTCCTTCCTTAAGTTTTGTATAAACAATTTATCTATTTCTTTATTTATTTCCACCTCACCACTTTAGTTTATATCTGTTTCTATTCAAATTGATTCTTTCATTTCCATATGAATTCAATTTATCCTTAACTCTGAATATTTGAATTTTTTTTATTTTTTATTAACTAATTCATGTCATTATTTTCAAATCAGTTTCATTTACTAATTTATTTCAATTTCCAATTTGAAACCGTTTGTTAACAAAAAATTTCAAAAATTTCTAACTCTCAAAATTTCCGAAATTTTTTGGCCGAGTCTCCTTTGTACGGAGGAGCTTTTGCAATTTGACAAGAGATATAAATATGTATACATCGACCCACCCGGTCGGAAAAACCAAAACCAGTTCATATTTCCTATTTTTATTGCGTAGGCGTACCTTATTTAGCATTTTAAGCAAGCGGCTTATAATTTTTAGCAAATAGCACAACCAAATCCAGCCACACGGCTCCCAGGTACCTGTACCTACTCAATTTAAACATGTAAGTGCCAAATATACGAAGTTTAACAATATTTCACTTATTTGCAATAGTTAAACACATAAATTCTAACAGCAATGCACATTAAACACTTTTTATAAGCAATTTAAATATTTCAACATTAATTTTAATTGCTTACAACCAATCACATATCGTTTCACTTAATCCGAATGGTTAACAATTTACATGCTTACATTTAATTTATTTTTAAGCAAAACGAACTCATATTTAATTCAATTGATCTTAAAATCAATTTATTTTACTCCTATCAATTTATAGAATTTTAATTACTTCCATTTACATCAAATGACAATTTATTCTATGCAATTTTACGAGATCTATGTGAATAAATAAGTATTTATGTTTTATAACCAATTTAAATTGATTTCAACTCAATTTATATTTAATTCTATTCCATTTTTAAATTTATTCACAATCCATATATTCTCATTTTCATTGCATTTTAAATTCGAATCCATTCACTTTCATATCATTTTACTAACCAAACTAGTTCATTCAAAACCATTAACAACTTAGGTTCATCTTTATTACCAATTAAATTTCCTTTTTATTTTAATTCATTCACAACCATTTATTTAGCTCGACACATTCCATTTCAATTATATTTAATTTGTTAACACTTCAAGTTAAATTTTAATTTATAACTCAAGTTCTGAATCCACTATCCATTTTCAATTTACCACCCAATTTCATGAACTCACAATTCAATTACATTCTCAATTCATTTAATTAATTGCAAGGCCACTTTCAGTTATATTTTCTTCACTAATGATTCACGTCGAATTTGATTTATAACTTGAGCTTTAATTTTCAACTTCATCATAAACTCACAATTCAACTTCTATTTAACTACATTGGGTTTCATCTACATATTTCATTAACTAATTTATTATCAAATTAGTTCTCTCCTATTTATAGTTCAATACTTGATTTTTAATCTTAAAATCTCTTCATTAAATTTTCTTAAGTTCAATTTATTTTATAATTCAAGTTTGGATTTTTGTTTTATTTTCCAATTCATCAAAAATATTTATTTGGGTTTTCTATTTCACTTTCAAATTTTATAAGTCATAACTTATTATTTTACACAATCCCATTCATTCTAGGTTTGAATATATTCATCTTTTATTTTTAACTAAAGCCTTATGCTTATTTATCACCCAAGCATATTTTATTCCATGGATTATAATTCTTTTACAAGTCATTCTAATTTATTTATTTCAATCCAATCCTTATTCAACTTATTTTCCATTTATTCAAGTAAGAATATAATTCCATTCCAATAACTCGATTGAATTTTTATTTCAATTCAATTTTATTTAAACTCAGATTTATTTAACTCAATTCGATTTCAACTAAATTCGTATACAATTGGATATTATTTCCAGCCTATTCAATTTATTCCAATCCAGTTAAATTTTATTCCCCAATCCAAGTTAATTTTATTTATAACCTTCACTTTAAATTTAAATTTCCAACATTCAAAGCATATATTTCCTTTCTGATTTAAAAATCATCTCAATTCATAAGCTTACAACTATCTTATTAGGATTTTTAATCATCCGCCTTTTGGTTTCAAATCATTTTGAAATCTCCAACATCTCAAATCACATTCCTCAAAAGTTAAACCAATCCTGGTTTTATTCCCAACAAATTTCCTTTGAGATTTTCAAAAACAACTAGCTTTTCTGAACAAATTAATTTGGTAGCAACCCGTCACTTAGAAATTCGAAAATGAATACCGATGATGCGACCGTCATCATCAGAATTATTTTCCAATAATCCAAGTGATTTCAATGCTATATCACTTTCAAAATCCATTTAAAATAGATTTCCATTCAGAAATATCTCCAAAACAATAATGCCATCATTTATCTTCAAAATACTTCCAAATCTCCGGGATTTAAATTTCCAAATCCTGCTTAAATCAATTTTAAATATAATTCATTTGCATAGCTTATGCTCATACAAATTCTCATTTGATTATATTTCAATTTATAATTTACATTTATGATTCATATTTATAAATTCCATTTTATAATGAATTTATTCCCTTAAACTTTGGTTATATTTTCAATTTCTAGTTAAATTTTTACACAACGATGATAATAATTAAATATTATCATTTCTAACATCCAAGCAACCATATATTAGCTAAAATAGTTTACAAAAACTTTCATTTATATCAAAATATATTTTGGGTAAAATTATTTCATTCACCCACATTTAAAAACAATACCGCGTCGAACTGTTCTATTCAAGTGTTTAGAAACCCCTTCGATACAGTTGTCCAGACTGTGCCGATGAAGGTTCTTATGCCACTCAATAAACTAATCAATACAATATTAAAACAATTTATATTCACTAATAAATACGCGCTCATATCTATTAATACGCTCAAACTCATTCTAGAGTACTACGGACTCTATTTTCAATGAGTAATTCCCACCAGAGCCAAGGTTATCACCAACCTCACTCTGATACCAACTGTAACGACCCGCAAATCCGTACCCCTTGAGTCAACACTATTTTACATAAATCAACTCAAGTTTCATAGAAATACGAACCATTTGGGTTAAAGAAGAAGAGGTAGAAGAAGAAAATAGAAATCAACATCAGAATCTAACCATCGCAGCGGAATAAAATATAATAGATAATAATGATCTTTACTCAAAAATCAAATATATCTGTATACATTACATCATCAGAATACATCAATCACAGCTCGACATCAATATCATACAAATGGATACACAACAACTCAACACAGCGAAATATATATAAAAGCAAGTACGAGAGTACGTATCGTCATCCAGCTCGTCTCATGAGCTCCACAGCATCTCCTATATCCTATAATACTCGGTCTGACCCGAGCATTAAACTTAAATAACATCCGAGTCAGTCTGGAATACCAGCGTGAGAAAATCACACTCAAATTATTATTGAAGTTTCAAAATCATTTGAAAACAAAAGCATCTCGTAAGACCACGCCACAAACATGTCGGGTTTTTACCTTACGATAGCTAAAACGATTTTTATAGAAATCCTCTGATATTATAATAGGGTCTACATACAAATACTTATAAAATAGCCGAAATGTTACATCTATTAAATTCCAGCTACTAGCCATAGAGTGGGTAATACAAACAAAACTCGTACAAGGCTCGTAGGGAGAATGGATTTTCAACAAATGACTAGGCACTGGGGTACCGCCTGTCACAGTACGTGGCCTAGATCACAGTACTGAGGAGTACGCCGGCTCCCCTGCAACACAAGACCGGGACTACCCCTTACTGGATAATCTCGAGTGAGATCACCCCACGGTTGGGATCAGCAACCGCCCACTAAGCCGAAAAAAAGGGACATCTAGACAGGGATGACCTCAGCCAGCTTGGGTGCTACCTACCTAGCCTTGCTGCATAACCCATGATTTTCAGTCATTCCCATTTGATGAGGCTTGAGACTAAGCGTTACCTTTATAGAGCATATCCCTTAGAATGCCCATCGTCCACCTGACGATGTTTACGAAAGCATTCATCCATACAAGTCCGTCCTGGGTTCGAACGGAACCGAAGGCACTACTCCTACTACATCCATTTTGGAAATATCCTCAGGATTAGTAGCGACTAGCCCTTTCACTTCACTGCTCCATCTTCGAATCCAAAATCGTTTTCCACGAAACGTACAAACCGGATCGAAGTGGTTTTCGAGAAATAAATCTCGATCTCGGTCACTTCGAAACGATCAGCGCATTTGGCCAATATTGATAGTCGGTGATTTAACTATCAATATATATTCATAAACATCCATCAAACAATAAATAATCTCCCGATTTATTTATTAACCTCAAAATATCTTCACAAGATATATTTTCATTTTCAAAACCCATTTTGAAAACATTTTCCAACCATTCTTTCTTTTATAGAATAAACTATCCCAAATATTTTCTATCTCCATTGAAATCACCAAGCACAAAACTAAATTTTTAAAATAATTTAAAACACTTTTCTTTGAAATATACTTTAAAAAATTTATTCTAAAAACTGCTTCAATAATTTATTAAACACACATACTATATGAATATTTGGAAAATAAGGTTACTTAATAAAATATAAAACTAGATTTACACTTTTTAAAACAAAATACTAAGTCTCTCTTTAAATATTTACTGCTATAATAGAATAAAAGAAAACACTTACTTTAAAATTTAAATATTTAGAAATAATCAATTTTCCAAAACTTGCTTTTTAAAAACAACTTTATAACCTTTAATTTGTATTAAAAAAAATTATTTTGAAAACGTACTTGGTTATCCAGGGAGAATTTACAATCTCAATCACTTAAATCAATTTTCCAAATTGATTCCCAATTGATTCTACTTGAAATAAATCTCTTTACTTACTCAATTCCTTTTAAAGTTCATCAATTATGGATTTTATTATTGATATTATTATTTTCCGTTTGATTTTAAATCTTTTAACTGAAATATACAAATTTCAGCTTTTTCCTAATTTCTTCTTTATTCCTTTCAATAATTTAAATCTTAAATTTTAAATAAATGTTTAATTATTTTAAAATAATAATACCGAAGTTTAAAATTCATGAATCTCCTGATCATTCAAAATTTCCATTTCTATACCCAAGATTTATTTATTAGAATTTTTTTTAGTCACTTTAGTTCTTTTCAAATTCATTTTTAAATTTATTCAAATTTCTATAATTATTTTACTTACAAATTCACTTCCTTTATTTTCTTTCAAAAATCCAATTTATATATTTTTGGTAATTCATTATACCCAATTATATCCAATCGAACCACAACATTCAATATTCCAATAAAGATCATCATAGAATATCAAATAATCACAACGGAGGGTATTAAATAATTTAAAATAAATGTTGAGGGATCCAGTTGGATCCCTCCAACCTGTTTTCCCTACATCCATTGACGTTAGCACAATATGATACACCAATTCCAAAATATACTATACTATAGCACATCAATCAATTCAACCATTCAAACAATTATTTAAATTTAACCATTTAAATTTAAATTTAACTGAGTGAGATTAACTCACCTTTACTTCTTAAATTTGCACGTCCACTTCATTCTTGATTTAAGTCCATGATTTCTCAACCTTGTATGACCATTTACAGTTTATTAATATTCCAAATAACTCAGAAATAAACTCCCGTTTATTTATCTAATTAAACTAAAATTTAATTTATCTAAAATTAAATTAAATTTATCCAAAAGATAAATTTTAGACTAACTTTATATAGCTACTTCAATGTCTAAACTCCTTTATTCTTTTTTTTTCAATTGATATAAGTTTAACCCAACAACCTTATTTATATAAATTCAATTTCTATTGATTTTAAAATAAAATTTCAAATTTCTTTATAAACCCTTATATAAATTTTTCTTCCAAAATCTTATAAAACCAAATATATATATATATATATATTTATATATATATATATAAATTAAACTCTCCAATTTAAAAACTAGAGAGTAAACATTCTTTACTGTAAAAACTATGATATATATATATATATATATATATATATATATATTTTACTATCTACCATATATAAAATTCTTTTTATACTGTTTACCTACTCAAGTGAATACATATTATTTAAACTCTTGTTTTCGAATATCTCATAGATATATTAAACAGAATTTTTTTATAAATCTTACTGTAAAAAAACATATTTTTCTATGTATATACATAAACATATAGATTAAATAAATTAATTAATTATAAAAAAATTCCTCACTGCACTATCAGCTTGGCATCAATTCGCACGTTCTCCCCTACATCCCTCGGCCACACGCGCTTCCTACTGACCCAAATCGAGGCCCTAAAACCCATCGACCAAGAGTTGAACTTGATCGCATGCTCCCATTTAACGCGAGCCTCGCACGCTGTCGCCGAAGCCGTAAATCGCCACTGCGCTCACGACGATCCCCTCGTGTGCAGCCCAAACGTCTCAAAGCACGCGAACCCTAGCTAAGCAAAATCCCCCCTTGCGGCCTCAAATTCGAACACGAAAAGGATGGGAAGAGGAACGAAGATAGGGTACGAGATTTATTCGACTCTCTCGGCTTCGGCCATTATTTCTTTTTTTTTACTGTTAGAAACGATTTTGACTTTCAAATGTACAAGAGGAAGCTGCGATTTATAAAATAGAGTATAGGCTTACTTTAGAGGACAAGCGGTAATGAAAAGATATTGAAAGGACGTTAGCGTACAAAATTGTTTTCTGTGTGTTGATAGAAAAGAGACAAGATGTCGGCTAACTTACATAGGTATAGAATAGGGTGGCTGATGGGAAAAGATTTCAGCGTGTTTATATATCGTACGCTCACACAACAATTCCAAATGCTATGAAATTTGAAATTTGATAATAATTTAATATTACAGATCCAATGGAATTGGTTTTGTTGAATTCCGAGACTGTGCCTCGAAAGGCTATTTTTAAATTCAGTTTAAACTATAAAAATTTAAAACTGAACAAACCACAATAAATTTCAATTTTACAACCTCTATTATCTTCAGTATTATCAATATAAATTTTATAAGCCTTCAAATTATTTAAACAGGCTTAGAAATCTCAAATTTAACATTTTACCCAACTTCAAATTATTCAATTTAATAATTTAATCACCGAATAAATAGTGATATTTGAAATTCAAGTTAATGATTAACTTTTAAATATTTAAAATCAATTAAATATTTTGTTTTCAAATGTTTAAAAATTCCGGGTCGTCACAAGACTCCTGCCAGCTAAGTTGATCAATTCATGGGTCCTCCTGAACCTATTAGTCTTTCCAATAACTAATCACCTTATCCTAGTTTTTATAGGTTTACTAGGAACCTATGGATTTATCCAGTAACTTACTTCACATCCTAGTTTTCATGGGTTGACTAGGAATCTACTAATACTTCCATTAGCTACATTCTTATCCTAGTTTTCATGGGTTTACCAGGAACCTATTGACTGATGTCAATTCTTAGTCTAGATATAAGTTTCATGGTTCCACTATGAGCTGCTTAGCTCATACTAGTCCTTAATTCATAGTCATAGGTTAACTATGAACCTGTTGGTTTCCTCCAATAACTACTTTATCATAGTTTTCATTGGTTTACTTTGAACCTTTTGTTATACACCAATAACTACAAAGTTTAGGCATCCTATATTTTTGGTCATCCTGACTCCATGGATGCAATTCTACTCATTTAGGAGTTTAAGTAATTTTATATTCACTATTGAATTAACTTAAATGGTTCTTCTACCCCTTTTCCCAAAAATACAGTTATGGATTGTCGTGTGAATATATTCATAATTGAAGAAGTAAAACAGCAATTTAACGATGCCACTGCTGTGGGTTTAAGGTCCTGGAAATATACTTCATAAAAACATAGTTAACACCTTTAAACATATATTTTTATCAAGGCAATACTTTTTCAAAGTTCTTAAACTTATCACAAAACTCCTTTATATAAGTCGTGGGTTTTCCTTAAAAATATAGAGAATGGGTTTTTAAGACCTTTCGAAATCATTAGAAAGAAAATCTTTCGAAAGCTTAAACAACACCAAAAACTTTTTAAAACCTAACCCTTCGACCTTGTCTGAGGGTCTCCTAAATCGTTTCAAAACCAAACCTTTCGACCTTGTCGAAAGGTCTTCAAAACAAACTTTTGAATCCAAAACTTTCAAACCATTGAAACCATTCAGCAATTCAAACCTTTCGAAAGCATTCAACTCTTAAAATATAAACCTTTCAAAGACTTATTGGCTTCAATTTAAAACATGTTGAAAATTTTCTCTTAAAACTTTCGACTACATTGGAAGCAATCTTTCAACTTTGTCGAAAGCTCCGCTTCGAAAGCATTAATACATCTCTTTAAAGCAATAATCTTCATCCTTTAAAACACCTATTTTGAAAGCATTGGGTTATACTTCAGTTATAAAACAAGGGTAAATCATCTAAGTCGAAAGATTTTATACCTTTCAAAAGTTATGGGAGAAGCGATTGGTTTTTAAAACAGGTAAAACTTCCATCTTGGTCAAAAGCAATGACTTCAAAAGTTGGAAAAAGCGACAAATACCTTTCAATTGTTTCGGAAGGTTCAAAGCAAAACAATGATAAGCGATAGTAACCTTTTGACTTTTTCAGAAGGTCTAAAACCTTTATTTAAATAATTGACCTGGTCGAAAGCAACCAAGTCAAAAGCTCTTATTCGAAAGCAAAGTAGGCAATCTTTGGTTTATTAAACAAACATACCCTAACCACTTCGGTTACCAACCTTTCGACTAAGTACCCTTTGACATTGTTCAATTCATTACGTACCAAGTAACCTGATATCATATGCGTTGAATTGTAATTTTATCGAGAGCTAACCTTTCGATTGTTTGGAAAGATCTAGGTCGGAAGGTATGATGCTAAAATTTGCTGAAACATGCTAAAAGTATGATTTCTTTGTTTGTAGCTTAAAAAAGATAACTTTTCAACTAACCTGCCCTTGTTTGTTAAATTCCTATTGGTTAACAAAAACTTTTCAAAAAAGTGCTGCCACTAATTTCAGAATTTAAATAATAATTTAATTTTATAAAATACCCCTTCTCCTTAATTAAATATATAAAACATTTAAGTCCCATACCTTAAATAATTTTATATATTCCTCAAAACACTTTGGAAAAATCTGGAAAAATTCAAGAAAATATATTTTAATATGTTTTCCAACATACAAAACCAAATAATCATTATTTTAGCCTTAAATAATTGATAAGCCAAAATTTATTTTCTTCACTAGAAAATTAATATAAAATCCATCTCAGTTCCGATAATATGAAAATTGAAATCCGTCTCCAAAATCATGTTTTCTATAACATAAAATTTTCCTATGGCATTTGAAAATCATTTCATCTCGGTTTTACCATAAAATCGTGTATATCTACTTTTTAAAAAACCTTGTTCAATCCATATATAAATCAAAATCAAGCATATCATTATTCAAGATATCATAAAAACGATTTATCCTAAAATCCGAAACCATATGATGTTAAAATCAAAATAGAGATGTGGTAATTATTATTCACCTTAGATTGGATAAAGAAATTGAAGTTTGGTTGAGATTGATTCCTTCAAACTTGAATCCTAAGCTTTAAGTTGATTTTCTCTTCTCTTCTTCCTAATGGCTGACCTTGCTTCTCACAATTATAAAATTTGGTTTTAAGTAAAATAAACGTGTATGACCTAAAATAGTATAAGGGTGGGAAGTATGGTTATTTATCCTAATGCAGTTATGTTTAATGTCCTAACCATTTATACAAGTTCATTAGATATTAAATAGGCACGGCTACCTAGTTTATTAATCAATCTCAATCTCAATCTCATTATCTACATTATTCTATTTAATTTATTCTAATTAAATCTTCTGAATAATGTCAATAAAATTAAGAGTGTTACAGGCTCCCCTCCTTAAAGAATTTCATCCTTGGAATTCAGAAAGGACTAACTTGCAAACGTAGTAATCATCTGTAACTTCTCCTAGCAACCAATCTATGTAAATCTACTATAGATATACCATCAAAAAAGATCAGGGTAAGCCTATCGAATCCTGTCCTCCATCTCCCAAGTACAGTCTTTCTCGTTATCGCTCCATTGAAATTTCACCAACTTGAAAGTCTCGGTCCTCAATTTCTTCTCTTCTCTCGGTATAACCTGAACTGGTTGTCCAACAAAAGTCGAGTCAGGCTCTACTACCGAGTCCTCCAACTTTGTCTTGGCGATAGTAGCCTCTGGATCATGAACGTATTTATTAAGATGAGACACATGGAATACATTATGGACACCTGCCAAACTGCTAGGCAATTCTACTCTATATGCAAGCTTTTCAATCCTTTCTACAATCTGGAATGGACCAACATACCTCGATGCTAACTTTCTCGACTTTCCAAATCGTACCACACCCTTCATCGGTGATACCTTAATGAAAACCTTGTCTCCCACTGAGAACTCTAATTCTTTACGCCTCTTATCTACGTAACACTTCTACTGGATTGAGCATCCCTTATCCTTCCTCGAATTAACTCAATCTTTTCCAATGCCTCTCTAAACAAATCCGGACCTAAGACCAATCTGTCTCCAGTTTTTAACCAACATGCTGGCGATTTGCATGGCCTTCCATACGAAGCTTCAAAAGGCGTCATTCCTATACTAGTCTGATAACTATTATTATAGGAAAACTCAACCAAATGTAGGTGATCTTCCCAAGATCCACCAAATTACAATACAGAAGCTCTTAATAAATAGTCAAGTACCTTGTGGACCCTCTCTGTCTGCCCATCCGTCTGTGGGTAATATGTCGTACTCATCTTGAGCTTGGTACCTAATGCCTCTTGTAGACTCCTTCAAATTCGTTGGTGAATAATGCATCTCTGTCGCCAACTATATTATTAGGAATCCATGATGTCTAACTATGTTCTTCATAAATAACTTAGCCAAACAGGTGCCATTCGGGTTGATTTTACTAGAATGAAATGGGCACTCTTGGTCAGTCTATCCACAACAACTCATGTACTTTCATTTCCTCGATTTGACCTTGGAAACCCATCGACAAATCCATCGATATCGAATCCCATTTCCAGATTGGGATATCTAAAAGCTGAAGTAACCCACTTGGCTTCTGATGTTCGGCTTTCACTTGTTGATAGATTACACACTGCCTAACCCACAAGCCAACATCACTCTTCATGCCTTTCCAATAAAAGCTTCTCTTCATATCTTGATACATCTTTGTTCCTCCAGGATGAATCGTAAACTTTAAAAAATGACATTCCTCTAGAACTTCTCTCCTTAAGCTCTCTACATCTGGGACACATAATCGTCCCATCTTTCTCAGCCATCCTCTTTGGTCTTTCTCTGCTCCGACCTCAAGCTTTCTAATTCTTTCGGCTAAAGCTGGATCTTCTCTTTGCTTAAAAGCTATCCTCCCGATCAGCACTGGTTGAACTTCTAAATAAGATAACATGGCAGTACCCTGACAAGAATTAGTAGTAGATCTCAACTGCCCATCACAATTGGCCAAAGCTTCTAAATCCTTCCACTCTGCCAACATTGCTAACACCACATTCTGATGTTTTCTGCTGAGAGAATATACTACCTTATTTCCTTTTTTGGGGGTAAACTATATACCAAAATCATAAGCAGCCAAAAACTCCAACTATCTCTGCTACCTCATATTCAACTTTTTTTGAGGGGATAAATACTTTAATGACTTATAATCGATATACAACTCAAATCTCTCTCCCAAAAGATAATGCCTACAAATCTTCAAGGTAAAAATCACCGCAGCTAACTCCAAGTCATGAGTAGGATACCTTACCCCATGCGGTCTAAGCTGTCTAGATGCGTAAGCGATAACTTTTCCCTTCTGCATTAATACCGCTCCCAATCTAGTCCCGCATGCATCTGTGTATACTACCATCCCTTGGTTACCATCTGGAACTACTAACGCTGGTGCATTGGTTAACAAATGTTCTAACTTAAGAAATGCTTCCTCACATTTTTTGGACCAAACGAACCTCACGTCCTTCCTGGTCAACTTAGTCAAAGGCGCTGCTATCCGCGAGAAATCCTTGATGAATCTCAAGTAATAGCCAACAGGTCCAAGAAAACTCCTGGTCTTAGTTACCGTCTCAGGTCACTTCCAATTATTGGCTGCCTCGATCTTAACTAGATCAAATGAAAATCCTTCTTATGAAACCACATGACCTAGAAACTTAACTTCTCTCTTTCAGAAATGACACTTGGAAAACTTCACCTTCAGCTGATTTTGCCTCAGCATCTCTAACACCACTCTAAGCCGAATCTCATGCGGTCTTCCATCTTTAGCATACATCAAACTGTCATCTATGAATACCAACAAAAACCTATCCAGATGCTCTCTGAAAACTCTGTTCATCAAATTAACGAAGAAATCAAGCGCATTTGTCAATCCAAATGGCATTGATAACCATTCATATGAACCATCTCTAGTTTGAAATGCCATCAAAAGGAATACTTTCCCCCACCGCTATCAACTGACGGAACCACATCGCCAAATCCAATTGGGAATATACTTTGGTTCCACTCAAATGATCAAATAGATCATCAATCCTCAGGAGTGGGTACCTATTTTTGATCGTCCTTTCGTTCAACTTACGATAGTCGATGCACATCCTTAACGACCCATCTGGTTTCTTTACAAACACCATAGTGCTCCCAAAGGAAAACTGCTTGGTCTGATAGAATTTCTTCCCACAAAATCCACTAATTGCACCTTCAATTTCTTCATTTCTGTCGGTGTCATTCTGCTAGGCGGTCTGCTGACAGGTTCAGCTACCGGTACAAAATCTATCCGAAACTTAACAGCTCATTTCGAAGGTAATCCAATGACTAGCTCAAATACATCTATAGACTCTCTAACCACACGAACCTGACTAAGCTCTTCTTCAACCTCCATAGCACTCAACAAGCACAAACACTGTTACTGGAATTCTCCATTGAGATAATGATTTGGTTATCTCTATCTGGGTGCCTCAATGATATTTCCTGATCTTGGAAAAATATCCTAGCCTCATACCTAGCCAACCAATGCATACTAAAATGATCCCGAAATCTACGAAATAAAACACATACAAACTACATGCAAACTTATTACCTAACAAATCAAGTTTTAACTGATCACATCTCACCCAAGAGTTGCATACCCTCCTATTGGATTTGCAACCCTTAAGGAAGTAATAAGGTATTATGGTTCTATAGATAACTTGCCAACTAAATACTCAGATATAAATGAATGTGATGCACCAGTATCGAAAAGTACTCTAACTGGTATTCTTTGAATCAAAAGCATACCTTCCATCATGGTTTTCCCTTTCCCTGTTGCAGTAGGTCTAGAAGAATATGGTGATCCAATAGCAAACACCTTCCTTCTGTCCTCCCTGTCTGGCTTCGAACAATGGTTCTTATAATGCCCAATTTGGTCACATTTAAAGCATTTCACATTTCTTCTCCGCAGGCTTCTTTCCATTACCAGTTCTGTACTCGTGGGCATAATGGCCTTTCTTATCACACTTATAACATACCAAATTAGCCTTCGCCTTCTTAGCGACCTTCCCTTTCTGGGCTCCTTTCTTCTTAAAAAATTTCCTTTTTTTCCTTGAAAACCCTAGGACTCAGCCGACTTCTCTCTAACTGAAACAATAAGCATCTCCTCATAGTAGACAGTCATCTCCACCATCACATGATAACGTTCTCTAATATGAGTCATAGCCATCCTGCCTAACTCTGTCCTCAAACCTATAATGAATCTTTCATTTCTTCTGACATCAGTGTCAACCAAAGCATAACCATATCGAAATAACTCATAAAATTTAGCAGCATACTCGATCACAGACATAGTCCTTGGGAAAGATCCATAAACTTCCTCATTAATGCCGACTTCGCAACCTCAGACAAGAACCTCTGCTCAACCTTCTTCTGAAATCAGCCTATGTCAACTCTTCTTTCAGCACTCCTGCCATCACGTTGTTCCACCAATGAAGCGCTAACCCTTGCAACTGTCTAGATGCTAGCCTTCTCTTCTCACCATCATTCAAGCCTAAGTCTGTAAAAATCCTGTCACAATTCAAAAGCCAATTCTCTACTTCGACCGCATCCTTTGATCCAAGAAATAGCTTCCCACCAAGACTGATATAGTGCTACTCAGCTTGGCATAATTATAACCAGCTGGAACTATAGGATTAGCTCCTCCGACATTACCTGCAACTCCCGCTTGTAATAGATTAGCCAACAAAAGATACACCATCCTCGCATCTGCTGGCGGATTTCCATCACCTACGTTGGCCTTTGCATTTTCGTTAGCATTAGCATGGCTTCGTTCCTCCGGATATTAGGTCGAGCATTTTCATTGATTGTGATGCTTCCTCCACTTCCCATTCTATTTCCTTTCTCCATATCCTCTTTCTCATATATCTGCATACGAGCCTTAGTAGGAAAAAGAAGAATGGTCTAAGATAGAGGGAAATACATATGTAGATATATACTATATATCAAATACAAGTACGTTACGAGAGCGTTAACCCAAACCCGATCTTATTTTCAAATTCATTGGATTATATTTCAAAAAGCTTTTAGATTTAACTTTTCTTTTAAAGTTTCATAAACCTATGCTCTGATACCAACTTGTAACATCCCCCTACTTAGGGGCCAAAAACTAATGGCTACGGATGCTGCAGTCATCCACAGTTATTAATCACTAATGACCAAATATGATGGTGCTAGATACATTGATACACAGAACACAGAAATATGGAAAAAAATTAGCAATTCAAAAACACATTTCCATATTCAAACCAAAACATTTTTTGTTCATTACATAATTCCAAATTACGTTGACCACGTTCAGCAAAATATAATTATTACAAATACACCAAGAGTGACATGTAAAGCACCCCCTTGGTTGATCAAAGTATATAGCAAGGCTAATAAATCTGCCTTTACAAACAAAACACACGGCGGAAAGAAAACTCTAAATATCTATCTGCCTCTTCCCTTCCCCTGGAAGCTTTATTCGTCAAAGAAGAAAACCTGACAACCTTAAATCTCAAGCTACTCAAAATCAATTGAGTACCCGAGAGTTTAAGGGGAAACCTAAAACTTCAAATCAGACATAAAGCCTGGTATGAATAATATTCTAACGTCTCATCTTTTTTAGATACCTAGCGAGAACATGCCACTTAGTGGAACGAGTTTTCCCTTTATTAATCCTAAAACCGTTATAAAGCTATATACTATGCTCCTGCATCCACAATGGTTAAAACATACATTTTCAAAATATTATGATGATACGCATACTAGAAAATAATTAGGATTTCCCATTCCCACTTTAGTCCAACACCCAGTCATAATTATAGTTTTTAGGGTCGCTATTAACCTTTTTAGTTTTCATGGGATCATTAAAAACCTATTGGCTCCTGCCAGTTAACTTAATCAATTCATGGATTTACTAGAAACCTGTGGATTTATCCAGTAACTCACTTCACATCCTAGTTTACATGGTTCACTAGGAACCTGCTGATACTTCCATTAGCTACATTGTAATGACCCGAAAGTTTTCAATAATTAAATTTGTTGATTTATTAAGATTTTGGAAAATAAATTTAGAAAGAAATAAAAACTTTTTAATTTATAATGAAGTGAATGTTAGAAATGAAATATAGCAATGGTAATTAAAACTAATTATTAACCATTTGAATAAAATTCTAATAAATGAAGTCTAAAAGTGTTATACTTGGTTATAAATTGAACATGAGAAAATAAAAGTAAGTATTGAATTAATTAATGAAATAACACATTGTTAATAGTAATTAAATGTAAATTAAGGTAATAATGCTAATGCAAGTTAATAAATAACTAATTTAGTACAATCCCAATTAATTAAAACAATCGTAAGGTTATGATTGATTGTAATAGTAAATTGGGAAATAAATTCGAAGTTATATTAATTGATGAAATAATACGTAATAAATTGTAATTTGAAAGAATCATGCTAGATAAGTAATTATAATATTTGTTATTTGATAATAAAGTATGAATGGGATTAAATTTAGGCAAATGGTGTTAATCATTAATCGTTCACCCATTTATTTAATCTATTTGATTAGATCTAAATCCATTGCAATTAAACGTGATTAGAAAACTACGTTAATATGAATTTAGTTGATGACTGTAAAAATATTAGGGTAATGGATATATACTCATGTAAATTTATCCTTAAGATGATGATTGATTGAATAAAGAGATTGAATACAAAGTGTATTAATTTAATTGAAATTAAAATATATTGTAACGACCCAGAATTTTTAATTATTAAAATTTGAATATTTAATTAATTTTAAATATTTATAAGTGAATTTTTAAGTCAAATAAATTTTTATTTGAATTATTGGATTTAATTGAATAATTAAATCGATAATTTAATGTGTTAAATTATGAAAATAATTGAAAATTGAGTTAAAAATGATTGTAAATAATTTGGAAAATTTTATTTTTATCATACTGGAGTTATAGAAATATTTTAGAACTTTTAAAATCGAATTAAAAGTTAATTTGTGAAAATTGAATATTTTAATATTAAAATCGACTAGTGAAAATAGCCAATTTTTGAACAGTCTCAGAATTGAACGAAACCAGTTCCATTGGATCCGTAATAGTTAGTTATTACTGGATTTCAATTTTCGTGTCAATCGGAGTTATCGTTTGATCGTGGCAGCTCGAAACGCATCGAATTATTTTTAATTTAAATTTGGCGAGTCAAAATAGCCATTTTTCAAAAAGTCTCGGATTTCGACGAAACCAGTTTCATCGGATCCGTAATGTGATATTATTGTAAGGTTTCAAATTTCAAGTTAATTGGATTTACCGTTTGTCCGGTACAAATTAAAACGCCTAGAAATCGACTTAAATCGGTTTAATTTAAATTGAGCGTTTATAGCCATAACTCGCACATACTTCCGAATTAGCTTCCGAAACCTGTTCCATTGTGTCCGGAACGCGGGATAAACCCTAGGTACGCTGGTTACGGCACCTAAATCGGAGTTCGGAATTTCCGGGATGAATAGTGTCGTTTGAAATTCTATAAATAGCCCCTACCTCTCTCTAAATAAATAAAAAAAAAAGATAAAAACCCTAATTCCAATTTGTAGCCGGCCCTAATAAGTCAATGGCCAGAAATGCTCAACATTCTTTCCCTTTGATCTCTCAATCCATCAAGTTTTGGCTAAAACATTCAACTACAAAGATGAAGATCACAACGAGAGCTTCGATGTGAACGGTGGAGATCGCGAATGGCTTCACGAATCAACGGGAAATTGACCATCAAGTGGCCGAACCTGCAGATGTTTGCACGCATCTCGAGAGGTCTAGGGGGGCCGAACTTCCAGTGGTGGCAGGTGGAAGTAGCTTGCGTCGTGTGCTTCGCATTGGCGTTGGTGTGATCGGATTTCGTCGAGTATCGGGGGAGAAATGTTTAACCCTAGTTCAAGCTAAGTGGGTTTGTGTATGCGGCCTGGAAACGTGATGTTTGCGTGAGTTAGAGGTTGGGGAAGATGAACCTGGGGCCGTTGGATCTGGAGTGGATGGTGGATGATAGATGTAGGTTATAAATATTTAAGTTATGTTGTATTTAAGTTATAAAAATCGAGTACGATCTTTAAAAATGCATAACTTTTTCATACGAGGTCGAAAAAATGCAAACTCAGTTGCGTTGGAATCGTATGGACGAGCACTACGCGATGGAGTGGGTTTGGAGTCGTTTGGAGTTAGTGAGAATTTCGGGTAAAATTAAACGCGCGTTTAATTTTATTCGAAATAAAAGCTAAAACGGAAATTAAAACCAAGGTGAGAACTTCTCACTCAATCGAATAGATTTCGATTTTATTTTAAATAGTTAGATTTAAAATATTTGAATGCATGTTTGAATGATGACTGTAAATTATTGATTGTTAAAATAGACATTATGCGCCGTTAGTAAGCGGATGTTATTTAATATAAACATATACCGCGAATATTTCATAAACAGTGAAATTGGTATTATATATAATATCAATATATATATATTGGCATATGTATATATTGCAGTTGTTGATTTCCCGCATTTTTTGTTTAGCGGATGAGACCCTATTGCGCCGTTATTAAGCGGATAATATTTAATAAGAACATGTACCGCGATAATTTCGCACTGGAGCGAAATTGGTATTGTGCTAATGTTTTTGGATGCAGGAAAACAGGTTGGAGGGATCCAACTGGATTCCTCAACAGTATTTATTTTATTTCAGATATTTTGATATTTGATGGATTATCATATCGATATATGATATCGTTGTAGTCGTGATTGACTATTTGGTGTGTAGCATCATTGGACCCAAATTTTGGGATTTTAAAATGACTTTTAAAGTGATTTTTGAAAATATACTATATTTTTGGAATCGATCCATTTTAAATAATTAAACGCTATAATTTTTAAAGTTATAAAATTATGGGTTTTGTGAAATATAGTTAAAAAGCTGATTTTTAGAAATACGGTTAAAAGTTGATTTTTGAGAAATATGGATCAATGATGTTATAAAATAGTTTAAATTGGACTTTTGAATATATTATAAAAGTTTAAAAATAGGATTTATAAAATTTGATTATTTTATAAATCAATATGGTGAAATTATAAAGGAAATTAAAGACGTTTCAGAATAATAATATAAACTGATTTATATTAAAAGATTTATAAATGGGTATTTATGAATTGAGATTCAGACATTATAAAACAAGTTTTTATAAGTGTTTGTATGAAGTGAAAATGAATTTCATTAAAGAATGAAATTTATAGAATTATAAATGGTGAAGTTATAAATGAAATTTATAAATAGTAAGATTTATAAATTTGTGAGGTTATTTGAAGAATAAATTTTGTTAAATAAATGAATCTTATAAGTTATAAGATTTATGGTTTGGAAAGTCTTTAAAAGAACGATTTTGTAAATAATCGTTTTTATAAGTAATTAACTTATAATGTGAACGTTTAGTTTATAATTTAGTTATAAACTGGAATAAGTTAATAAAGGTGATTTATAAAAAGGAAGTTTTTCTAAATAAATAGAAATGGAATTTATAAACGTTGTTTTATAAATTCGCAAACGACTTATTTTGATAAGTTAATTGTTATAACTTATAAATGGAGTTATATTCACATTTTCGAATAGTGAATAATCCTTTGAATTAAAATGAATAAAAGGATGAAGTTGTTAACGAAGTTTATTCACATTTTGAATAGTGAATAACATGTTAAAGAAAATGTTTTGAATGTGATATTTTAAATAGAATTAAAACGATCTA
The DNA here is from genome assembly GCA_030765085.1 of Allium cepa. NCBI lineage: Eukaryota > Viridiplantae > Streptophyta > Magnoliopsida > Asparagales > Amaryllidaceae > Allium > Allium cepa. The sequence goes on along the minus strand of CM060929.1, from coordinate 670,373,660 downwards.
ACGATGTTTTAAAAGGTGTTGAGATTCGAAACCATAGATTTCAACATTTATTGTTGAAATAGATGTTTTCGAGAAATAAAAGGAAATGGTAGACTATAACACTGTTGTTATAGTAAATGATTTCCGAAAGGAAATGTTTTGAATAGTATTGGGATTTATATATCTATTTTAATTTCGAATCCCTATACTAGTGATTTTGGGTCGTCGTAACAATGTTTTACGCAACATTCGTTTTGGCCCAAGCAAATATGTTTAAGTGAATGATTTCCTTAAAGAATGAAATATATACTTAATTCAATTTAAGTATATTGCATATTTTCTAAGTGTTGAAAATAAAAGGAATTTGTGAATTACTTATGAATAAATAAGTATGGAAATGTTTTCCAATATGAAGTGAATAATTAGAATTTATCTTTTTTGAAGATAAATTGAAATGAATTATTGAAATCGCATATGCATGGATATCTTGAAATATAAATTCATTATGGAATTTATATGTGAAAGTGAAACTTGTTAAAAATAAATATTGATTTATTTTTGAAGTGTTGAAATTATATATCTAGTAAAGATATTTTGGAAAATAAATAATTTGGAAAATTATTTGGAATCTGGTGATGTGTGCATATCCAGTGATAGTTCAATAACCGACTATCAGTTTTTTTCCTTTGAATGGGTATTTGATGTGAATTGATTGAATTTGAATGCACACTTATTTTTGAATAAGCACTCACTATTCGGGTTAACCGGGAAAGGACCATGGGGTCGTATAACCCATTCCGAATATGTGATACGTCGTTGTGAATTGCATTGAAGATCGGTGTTGAAGACCCGGTATTTGCGAAAGCGATAGGATGACCTATCGATTGTCTCTGCACTGAGTTGCAACGGTATTGAGACTCCCTAAGTGATGGGAAATCCGATCAGGATTGTGGATATCCGGATTGCAAGGACTTCTTTGTAAGTGCCTTCGGTTCTGTTCGATCCCGGAACAGACTTGTATGGATTGTATGTCTGACATTACAATTTGAGATATAAAGCCGATTTCTTTCAAATATATTTCTGTTGGTGGCGGAGAATTTATTCTTTGCTTAACACCCTTCTTTGAGACGTACGAGCTCAAAGGTTATATAGTTGAAGTTATCAGCAATATATCCCATTTTGGTAATGTGACATGCTGAGTGATGCTGAAATGATCATTGTGTTGATTACTTGTGATAGGATCATTTATTTGATCGTCTATCTTAGTGATCATTGTGTTGATCATTTATTGACCCAAAGCATGGCTTTTGTATAAAGTATGTTTTTGTGGACGTGAATTCGTCGAGCCTCACATCCCGGAAATGGTCAAAACAGGAAAGATGCGGCAAGGTTATTAGGGGTTGCTGTAGCTCCCCTTAGGGTATGTGCATTTCCTTCTGGAAAAGGGTAGTGTCATGGTATGGAGCCCAGATACTTACTCATGTTGAAAACACTCTATTTATTATGGTGTGATGTTGGATATCGAGCGCTCGGTTGAAAAGGTCCTAAAGGACCGGGGAATGGCGTGCTCGTGTCAGTAGTTACCCAGTTAGGGGTAACCCGGCCTTGTGTTGGCAGAGTTCCGGTTTGGTTCTCGGGGGTGTCTTTCCAGAGGCATTCTCAGTGGCAATGGGAAGTTCCTTGGCATGACCATTTGTTGGAAATCCAAAGAAACAATACGAAACTTGTACGGTTTTAGTTGTAGAACCTGCCATTTAATATGGTAGCTATTAGTAGGCATAATATAATGGTACCTATGCTGGCTAAGATTTATATCTTTACTTTCGAAAGAATTTGTTCTACACTATGCACTAGTAATAATATCAAATGTTATTTTAAATGCGTATCAAGCATCTTTGACTAACATAAGAAGAAATCTTCCCCAAGTCTGCGTTTGCATTGTGTGTGTGGTGGGAGGTCTTATGGTAGTTACATTTTTAAAAGCATTGCGAATTGATTTAAAAATATTCCTCTATTTTGTTTTCAAAGATAAATAAACTGTTTTGAGTTCTCACACCAGTCTCATGACTGACTTGGAGTTTATTGTTTTCCTTCCTAAACTCTGGGTGCCCACCAATTTCCACACGGGCAGTTAAGAGTTAAGGTTTATCAGGATATTCTGGATATTCTGGAGTTGCTGGAGGCAAGATGGATGGCATGGCATATTACTTATATAATATTTCTTGTTCCGCTGCACTGTTTGTTGTTGTTGTTGTTGTACACTCTGATGATATGATGTGATGTAATATGAGGATAATGTAATAACTGATATAGTCCTTTATTTAAAGATTATTCATTTATTATTATATGTTGTTCCGCTGCGAATTGTGAGATTCTGTTGTTGTTCTGTTGTTTTCTGTTCCGTCCTATTTTCTTCTGTTTCTCTTTTTCCTCTATATTCTATTTTCTTCTATTTTAAAATTCTTCTATCTTCTATTTTTAAAATTCTCTGTTTTCTAAAAAATTATGTATTTTCTTTTCCCTCTATTTTTCTTTTTCTTTCTTCTTTTCCTCTCTTCTTTCTTTTCTTTTCTTTTTAAAACCCATAACATCTCGGTTTTCGGCCTTTGATTTCTCGGCAGTCGATAAAGTGAGTATCGATGTCGGATTTTCGGAAGTCGAAATTTTCGGGGCGTTACATTTGGTATCAGAACTGATGGTTAAGCGACAACCATGGTTCTGTTGGGTATTACTCATTAGAGATAGAGTCAGCAGTACTCTAGAATGAGTTGAGTGTAATAATAGCTATGAGAGCGTATTGTTAGTGAATATAAAATTTGTTTTATATTGTGATGATTGGTTTGTTGAGTGGCATATGAACTTTCGTCAGCACAGCCTCGAAACTGAGCCGAAAGGGTTTCTAAACACTTGAATAGAACAATTCGGCACAATATTGATTTTAAATTGGGTAAATGAAATAATTTTGCCTTGATTATATTTTTATATATGAAGGAATAATTTTTCTAAATTATTAAAATATATGTAAGTTGATTGTTAGGTTGTTTGAATAATCTAAATTAAAGAATAATTGTATAAGCAAATGAATTATAAGATTTGAATTATAATTAAAGTAATTTACAATTGTGAATAAACTTATATATATAAAAGTGAAATTATATGAATATGAGTTGTAAATAAAAATGAATTTAAAGTTAAATGAAAATTTACTTTAGAATTGGAATCTGAATTTATTTACAAGTGGGAATTTAAGTTATGTAAAACTAAGTGATGTTTAAATGAAGTTAAGTGATAAATGTGAACTTAAGCTATGTAATAGAATTCAACTTTGTAATCGAATTGAATAAATGGATTGAATGTTAAACCAATTGAATGTAAATTAAGTTGATATGGAATAATGAATATAAATGTTAATTCATTAAAATCTAATGTTATTGGAAGTTGAATAATTGAATGAACATAAGCAAAGGAATTTGGTTGAAATTAATATACTTTGGTTGTTATATGATTGTTAGTTGATTGTATATAATTCATTAAGTGTTAATGAAATCGAAAGCTAATGAAATTGAATTCAAATTAGAAGTAAATAAATTTGAATAGAATTGAAAGTGAATAGGATTTAATTAGTGAATGCAAACTAATTAAAATTGAGAATGAATATTGATAAATCCAATGTTAATGAATCAAATGGGATTTAAATTGAAAACCATTTCATTAAATATTAATGAGAATATAAATGAATATTTATTGATTATGAATGTTAATTGGTTGATGGTTGCATTTGTTGCTTTAGTTGCATTTGCTATATTATGTAGTAGTTATGTTGATATATGTTGTATATCGATACTATGCTTTATATACATGATTCTCATGTTGTTTGTTGAGTTTAGTAGGTGCGGATCGCGTTTGCTTCGCATTTGGAGTTCGCTTTTGCGCTATATTAGCCGTATATGCTCGCTAATAAAATATAAGGTACATATCTCGGATTAAATATCGCACTTTTATACTTTTTTCCCTTCGGGATGCCTCATTACTTGATGAGATGTATATTTGTGATATATATACTGTCATTTTTTTTTTTCGGATCGAGCCGCGCAAAGGAGACTATGGCGAATTTTTCCGGAAATTTAAGGCGTTAGAAAAATTTGAGAAAAAATGGGTAAATTTTGAAAACTTTAAACTTTGATTTTGAAATTGAAAGTTAAACAATAGTAGTTGTTTTTGAAAAGATAACTAAGTATGATTTGAAAACTTAATAAAGTATGGTAATAAGTTTAATTATAAATTTTGGGAAAATTAATAGATTCTGTAACTTTCTTACTTGTAATTTCGAGGACGAAATTTTTTTAAGGGGGAAAGATTGTAACGACCCAGAATTTTTAATTATTAAAATTTGAATATTTAATTAATTTTAAATATTTATAAGTGAATTTTTAAGTCAAATAAATTTTTATTTGAATTATTGGATTTAATTGAATAATTAAATCGATAATTTAATGTGTTAAATTATGAAAATAATTGAAAATTGAGTTAAAAATGATTGTAAATAATTTGGAAAATTTTATTTTTATCATACTGGAGTTATAGAAATATTTTAGAACTTTTAAAATCGAATTAAAAGTTAATTTGTGAAAATTGAATATTTTAATATTAAAATCGACTAGTGAAAATAGTCAATTTTTGAACAGTCTCAGAATTGAACGAAACCAGTTCCATTGGATCCGTAATAGTTAGTTATTACTGGATTTCAATTTTCGTGTCAATCGGAGTTATCGTTTGATCGTGGCAGCTCGAAACGCATCGAATTATTTTTAATTTAAATTTGGCGAGTCAAAATAGCCATTTTTCAAAAAGTCTCGGATTTCGACGAAACCAGTTTCATCGGATCCGTAATGTGATATTATTGTAAGGTTTCAAATTTCAAGTTAATTGGATTTACCGTTTGTCCGGTACAAATTAAAACGCCTAGAAATCGACTTAAATCGGTTTAATTTAAATTGAGCGTTTATAGCCATAACTCGCACATACTTTCGAATTAGCTTCCGAAACCTGTTCCATTGTGTCCGGAACGCGGGATAAACCCTAGGTACGCTGGTTACGGCACCTAAATCGGAGTTCGGAATTTCCGGGATGAATAGTGTCGTTTGAAATTCTATAAATAGCCCCTACCTCTCTCTAAATAAATAAAAAAAAAAGATAAAAACCCTAATTCCAATTTGTAGCCGGCCCTAATAAGTCAATGGCCAGAAATGCTCAACATTCTTTCCCTTTGATCTCTCAATCCATCAAGTTTTGGCTAAAACATTCAACTACAAAGATGAAGATCACAACGAGAGCTTCGATGTGAACGGTGGAGATCGCGAATGGCTTCACGAATCAACGGGAAATTGACCATGAAGTGGCCGAACCTGCAGATGTTTGCACGCATCTCGAGAGGTCTAGGGGGGGCCGAACTTCCAGTGGTGGCAGGTGGAAGTAGCTTGCGTCGTGTGCTTCGCATTGGCGTTGGTGTGATCGGATTTCGTCGAGTATCGGGGGAGAAATGTTTAACCCTAGTTCAAGCTAAGTGGGTTTGTGTATGCGGCCTGGAAACGTGATGTTTGCGTGAGTTAGAGGTTGGGGAAGATGAACCTGGGGCCGTTGGATCTGGAGTGGATGGTGGATGATAGATGTAGGTTATAAATATTTAAGTTATGTTGTATTTAAGTTATAAAAATCGAGTACGATCTTTAAAAATGCATAACTTTTTCATACGAGGTCGAAAAAATGCAAACTCAGTTGCGTTGGAATCGTATGGACGAGCACTACGCGATGGAGTGGGTTTGGAGTCGTTTGGAGTTAGTGAGAATTTCGGGTAAAATTAAACGCGCGTTTAATTTTATTCGAAATAAAAGCTAAAACGGAAATTAAAACCAAGGTGAGAACTTCTCACTCAATCGAATAGATTTCGATTTTATTTTAAATAGTTAGATTTAAAATATTTGAATGCATGTTTGAATGATGACTGTAAATTATTGATTGTTAAAATAGACATTATGCGCCGTTAGTAAGCGGATGTTATTTAATATAAACATATACCGCGAATATTTCATAAACAGTGAAATTGGTATTATATATAATATCAATATATATATATTGGCATATGTATATATTGCAGTTGTTGATTTCCCGCATTTTTTGTTTAGCGGATGAGACCCTATTGCGCCGTTATTAAGCGGATAATATTTAATAAGAACATGTACCGCGATAATTTCGCACTGGAGCGAAATTGGTATTGTGCTAATGTTTTTGGATGCAGGAAAACAGGTTGGAGGGATCCAACTGGATTCCTCAACAGTATTTATTTTATTTCAGATATTTTGATATTTGATGGATTATCATATCGATATATGATATCGTTGTAGTCGTGATTGACTATTTGGTGTGTAGCATCATTGGACCCAAATTTTGGGATTTTAAAATGACTTTTAAAGTGATTTTTGAAAATATACTATATTTTTGGAATCGATCCATTTTAAATAATTAAACGCTATAATTTTTAAAGTTATAAAATTATGGGTTTTGTGAAATATAGTTAAAAAGCTGATTTTTAGAAATACGGTTAAAAGTTGATTTTTGAGAAATATGGATCAATGATGTTATAAAATAGTTTAAATTGGACTTTTGAATATATTATAAAAGTTTAAAAATAGGATTTATAAAATTTGATTATTTTATAAATCAATATGGTGAAATTATAAAGGAAATTAAAGACGTTTCAGAATAATAATATAAACTGATTTATATTAAAAGATTTATAAATGGGTATTTATGAATTGAGATTCAGACATTATAAAACAAGTTTTTATAAGTGTTTGTATGAAGTGAAAATGAATTTCATTAAAGAATGAAATTTATAGAATTATAAATGGTGAAGTTATAAATGAAATTTATAAGTAGTAAGATTTATAAATTTGTGAGGTTATTTGAAGAATAAATTTTGTTAAATAAATGAATCTTATAAGTTATAAGATTTATGGTTTGGAAAGTCTTTAAAAGAACGATTTTGTAAATAATCGTTTTTATAAGTAATTAACTTATAATGTGAACGTTTAGTTTATAATTTAGTTATAAACTGGAATAAGTTAATAAAGGTGATTTATAAAAAGGAAGTTTTTCTAAATAAATAGAAATGGAATTTATAAACGTTGTTTTATAAATTCGCAAACGACTTATTTTGATAAGTTAATTGTTATAACTTATAAATGGAGTTATATTCACATTTTCGAATAGTGAATAATCCTTTGAATTAAAATGAATAAAAGGATGAAGTTGTTAACGAAGTTTATTCACATTTTGAATAGTGAATAACATGTTAAAGAAAATGTTTTGAATGTGATATTTTAAATAGAATTAAAACGATCTAACGATGTTTTAAAAGGTGTTGAGATTCGAAACCATAGATTTCAACATTTATTGTTGAAATAGATGTTTTCGAGAAATAAAAGGAAATGGTAGACTATAACACTGTTGTTATAGTAAATGATTTCCGAAAGGAAATGTTTTGAATAGTATTGGGATTTATATATCTATTTTAATTTCGAATCCCTATACTAGTGATTTTGGGTCGTCGTAACGATGTTTTACGCAACATTCGTTTTGGCCCAAGCAAATATGTTTAAGTGAATGATTTCCTTAAAGAATGAAATATATACTTAATTCAATTTAAGTATATTGCATATTTTCTAAGTGTTGAAAATAAAAGGAATTTGTGAATTACTTATGAATAAATAAGTATGGAAATGTTTTCCAATATGAAGTGAATAATTAGAATTTATCTTTTTTGAAGATAAATTGAAATGAATTATTGAAATCGCATATGCATGGATATCTTGAAATATAAATTCATTACGGAATTTATATGTGAAAGTGAAACTTGTTAAAAATAAATATTGATTTATTTTTGAAGTGTTGAAATTATATATCTAGTAAAGATATTTTGGAAAATAAATAATTTGGAAAATTATTTGGAATCTGGTGATGTGTGCATATCCAGTGATAGTTCAATAACCGACTATCAGTTTTTTTCCTTTGAATGGGTATTTGATGTGAATTGATTGAATTTGAATGCACACTTATTTTTGAATAAGCACTCACTATTCGGGTTAACCGGGAAAGGACCATGGGGTCGTATAACCCATTCCGAATATGTGATACGTCGTTGTGAATTGCATTGAAGATCGGTGTTGAAGACCCGGTATTTGCGAAAGCGATAGGATGACCTATCGATTGTCTCTGCACTGAGTTGCAACGGTATTGAGACTCCCTAAGTGATGGGAAATCCGATCAGGATTGTGGATATCCGGATTGCAAGGACTTCTTTGTAAGTGCCTTCGGTTCTGTTCGATCCCGGAACAGACTTGTATGGATTGTATGTCTGACATTACAATTTGAGATATAAAGCCGATTTCTTTCAAATATATTTCTGTTGGTGGCGGAGAATTTATTCTTTGCTTAACACCCTTCTTTGAGACGTACGAGCTCAAAGGTTATATAGTTGAAGTTATCAGCAATATATCCCATTTTGGTAATGTGACATGCTGAGTGATGCTGAAATGATCATTGTGTTGATTATTTGTGATAGGATCATTTATTTGATCGTCTATCTTAGTGATCATTGTGTTGATCATTTATTGACCCAAAGCATGGCTTTTGTATAAAGTATGTTTTTGTGGACGTGAATTCGTCGAGCCTCACATCCCGGAAATGGTCAAAACAGGAAAGATGCGGCAAGGTTATTAGGGGTTGCTGTAGCTCCCCTTAGGGTATGTGCATTTCCTTCTGGAAAAGGGTAGTGTCATGGTATGGAGCCCAGATACTTACTCATGTTGAAAACACTCTATTTATTATGGTGTGATGTTGGATATCGAGCGCTCGGTTGAAAAGGTCCTAAAGGACCGGGGAATGGCGTGCTCGTGTCAGTAGTTACCCAGTTAGGGGTAACCCGGCCTTGTGTTGGCAGAGTTCCGGTTTGGTTCTCGGGGGTGTCTTTCCAGAGGCATTCTCAGTGGCAATGGGAAGTTCCTTGGCCTGACCATTTGTTGGAAATCCAAAGAAACAATACGAAACTTGTACGGTTTTAGTTGTAGAACCTGCCATTTAATATGGTAGCTATTAGTAGGCATAATATAATGGTACCTATGCTGGCTAAGATTTATATCTTTACTTTCGAAAGAATTTGTTCTACACTATGCACTAGTAATAATATCAAATGTTATTTTAAATGCGTATCAAGCATCTTTGACTAACATAAGAAGAAATCTTCCCCAAGTCTGCGTTTGCATTGTGTGTGTGGTGGGAGGTCTTATGGTAGTTACATTTTTAAAAGCATTGCGAATTGATTTAAAAATATTCCTCTATTTTGTTTTCAAAGATAAATAAACTGTTTTGAGTTCTCACACCAGTCTCATGACTGACTTGGAGTTTATTGTTTTCCTTCCTAAACTCTGGGTGCCCACCAATTTCCACACGGGCAGTTAAGAGTTAAGGTTTATCAGGATATTCTGGATATTCTGGAGTTGCTGGAGGCAAGATGGATGGCATGGCATATTACTTATATAATATTTCTTGTTCCGCTGCACTGTTTGTTGTTGTTGTTGTTGTACACTCTGATGATATGATGTGATGTAATATGAGGATAATGTAATAACTGATATAGTCCTTTATTTAAAGATTATTCATTTATTATTATATGTTGTTCCGCTGCGAATTGTGAGATTCTGTTGTTGTTCTGTTGTTTTCTGTTCCGTCCTATTTTCTTCTGTTTCTCTTTTTCCTCTATATTCTATTTTCTTCTATTTTAAAATTCTTCTATCTTCTATTTTTAAAATTCTCTGTTTTCTAAAAAATTATGTATTTTCTTTTCCCTCTATTTTTCTTTTTCTTTCTTCTTTTCCTCTCTTCTTTCTTTTCTTTTCTTTTTAAAACCCATAACATCTCGGTTTTCGGCCTTTGATTTCTCGGCAGTCGATAAAGTGAGTATCGATGTCGGATTTTCGGAAGTCGAAATTTTCGGGGCGTTACATATAATTTATTTGAATTTACTTAAATTGAAGGTAAACACTATAAATTTTGCAATAAATTCTTATTTGATTTACATGGAAATTTTGGTTAATGAATTATAAGTTTAATTGTAATCAGGAATGATAGAAATGGTAAATAATTAAATTTGAATTGAAATTTCATTAATTAATATTAAATTATTTAATTGACTGGAAAATAGGCATTTTGCCCACCGTCTCGAATTTCAATGAAACTAGTTTCATCGGATACGTAACAGTAAGTTATTATAGGATTTCAAGTTTCGTAGCAATCAAACTTGTCTTTTGATCGTATGGACTCGAAACGTCTAGAAATCAATTTAATTGAAATCAATTTAATTGAAATCAATTTGAAATAACGTGATTTTAGCATAACTTATTCATACAATGGAATTTCGACTTGAAACCTGTTCCATTGATTTTAAAATATTCAAAAACATCTATTTTGATATATGGATTGACCCAATTTTGTTCCGGAGTCGAAACGGGCTTTCCGGGCCGTATATCGTTCAACTTTCAAACCGATTCGATCCATTTGTTCTATTTCTAATCTACCTACATATATCCAGTTATAAACCCTAGCAGCCTTTCTATTTCTCATTTCTATATGTACAATTCCATTAATCCTCCTCATTTCAATGGCAGACAAAATCCTAAATTCCCAATTCAATTTCAAATCAAAATTCCACTTCAAAATTTCAAACTCCTCAAATAACATCAAATTATATATCAACTTGAAGCGCTCGACGAGCGCATCTCAGACCCATAATTTGTTTTCCAATTCGATTCATCATTTTTTCACAAATCGATGGTTTCTTCTTGGCCGTTCATCGCTCGACGATCAACGTCAATGGATCGTCAAATTGATGATACCATCCTATGGAGAGGGTCGTGCGCTGTCCATCGGTATGGCTCGTTGTTCATTTCAATGGCTAGATCATTAGGTAAATTTCGATTAGGGTTGTGATATGGTGGCCGCGGCTGGGTGTTCTCGACCGATGCTGGTCGATCGCCGGTGTCGTGGAGCATGAGGGAGGCACCAGCGTTCGGTGCGACGTCGTCTGGCGTGGGCACGGCCTCGATGATCGATGGTGGCCTGTGACGTGATGGCGGCTAGCATGAGTATCACATGAATTGATTCGGGAATGATGTGGTAGTGGGCGTGACGGCATCGTGTTAGGTGAGTCTCTTTTTATTTAGTTTTATTTAATTTTTGATTTCAAACGATCTAACTCGAATAACTTTTGCATACGAGTTCGAAATTGCACGTGGTTTTCTCCGCCGGGATCATATTGAAATTCCGAACATTTTGGCACTGGTTTGGACAAATTCTAAGACTATTTAAATTTTAGGTTTAGAATAGATTTAAATTCAATTTAGATTCAAAAGGTGGGTGTTTTAACCCACTCATAACTTCTAAATTTTCTTATGTTTGTTAAATTAATTTATGATATGATTAGAAATTTATTTATGACTGTTTGGCATATGTTGAATCATCATCTCAGTTTATTTAAATTTATTTGAATAAAATAGTTATTTAATTTATTATTGAATATAAATTGCCAGTAAATACCTGTTATTTATTATCTGTTCTATATTGATGTTATTGATTGAATTGGATGATGATTGTGATAAATGCTTGATGATTGATATCAGATGAATGGATGTTGTACTTTATATTATTGTAAACTGCAAGTTGTTATGGATTTTTATTTCATTAAGGATTGCGGTTTGAAATGGTATATAACCGTATTTATATTTTAAATTACGGATTGAAATGATAAATATCCGTATCACTTGACCGTAGGACAGAAAATTATATACAGACACCGTGGTCTATATATTAAAATATTTTGATGGTTTTGCAAAGAAATGAATGGTTTTATATAAATATTGATTTTAGATATTTTATATAAATGTTATTTTATTCTTGATTTTTAAGCTATGCATAAATTTGTTTAAATATAGAATAAGCTTAATAATAAGTTTGATTTTTATTGAAGATAATATGTTAAGTATTTAAATTATATTTTAATATAGAGTTTATAATGATTTAAATAAATTGAGGTTGGAAGATAAATTTGAGATTTATTTGAAATTGAATTTATTTAAGAATTAAACTCAAATAAGCTTGATGTGGAATTTATTAAATTTGAAATTTTAGAAGGTATGATTTTTATAACTTGATTTTGGTTTAAGGTCAATTAAATGAATATTTCAAATATAAATAAATTGATGGAAATATTTCGTTATTCGTAATTTGAGTTTTATTTAATTGATAATGGAATTATTATGTAAAACATTTCAAAACTAAATAATAGAAAATTGAATTGTTGAATCGCAATTACCAAACTTAGTTTTGAAATTATTGAATACTTAAAGTTTGAAATATATTGAATTTGAAATGGTTTATTCTGTGGATTAAATATGTTTTGAAATCGACAAATTTTGGAATAGTTTATTTGGAAATCGAATCATATTGAAATTTATGAATTGATATTTCGTTATATCAAAATTTTGGAATTCGAGTTGTTTTGGAATTGATTTATGAAATTGAAGAAGCTATTTATTTTATAAAGTATTTCAATATTTAAACCATTTAAGTGGCGGAGTTATGTTTCAAAGTTATGAGTTTCGATGTATTATGATTTCCAAATGAGAACGTTTTGAAATGGTTTTGAAATGAAAATGATATCGTATTGATATGGTTTTAATTGGCCTTGATATTTTGGTTTTGAAAGTATATACTATTTTGAAATGACCATGGTGTTATAATAACGTTGGGTTATTAAAGAGACCGGGATAGGATATGGGCATACTCTCTATCGATACCTAAAACCACTTTAAAAACCATGTATGCGATGGAGATTCCAGAATGAAGTAGGATGGTGGCGACGTTCTTTGAGGTATATACGTGGACCTGACTCCCATGAGTTGGCATAAGGTGGTTAAAATAAGAGCGATTGACGGGCATAGAAGGTAGCACCTTTTACCGGACACACTCATTCGATACCATTCTATTACTTTATGATTGATTGGGGCTCTTTTGATTTTGGGGGTGTGGCTCGAGGTGGGCGGTAATAGCTGCTATGCGTTACCATCGGTCCGGAAGCATAATTGGTATATCTACCCTGGCATTGCCTAGTTGTGCCGTGTCACCTACCCTAGCATGCCTTATACGATTTTGTTTTGTACCATACCTATGGAGTGCCCTCTGACGACGCCCAGTACGGGAGAGATTACGGTACCGTATAGACTATGGGAACATAAAAGTTTGTTAAGGTGGAAAATGTAAAGCCTTAACGCTATTTTCAAGTATATTATACTTTACTTTAGACATTATTATAATAACGTATATTACTGCATAGTAAATAGTTTAACGGATCCTTAGGAGTTGTGAATCCCAAACATCTCTTAAGTTACTACACTCACGTTAGACACTGGATAGGAGATGTCAAATGCCGTAAACATCTCTGACGCCGTTCCACTCATATTTATTTATCATTGATTTAACTTACATAAGATCTTTTAGTTATGAATCGAATGTTTTGTCTTTTCAATTTGCTTGGGTCAGTCTGAGCATTTAAGGGTTTGAAGACCTTATTTCTGGAGGACAAAGATGAAGATTGTATTATTATTATATACTATATTGTTCCACTACATCACACTGTTCCACTGCATTGTTATTTATTGTTCTTTGGTATGTGTAACTATGATTCTGTGTTGTATAAGTATAATTAAATGTTTTGTAAAACAGCTTCATGAATTGTTATTTGATTACTATATTTTGTTGTTCCGCTGCAAGATTTTGTTTTTTTCTTTCTCTGCTTTTCTTAATCACCCCAATAACAATCCGCCCTTCTGTATGGTTTATCGTCGATTTAAAGAGTACAAAAGGCGGGCTGTTTCACACATTCTTATCCTAGTTTTCATGGGTTTACTAGGAACCTATTGACTAATGTCAATTCTTAGTCCATATATAGTTTTCGGGGGTTCACTTCCAACCATTTAGCTCATACTATTTCTTAATACATAGTTTTCATGGGTTAACTATGAACCTGTTGGTTTCCTATAGTAATTACTTAATCATAGTTTTCATGGGTTTACTATGATCCGTTTGGTATACACCAATAACTACAAAGTTTAGGCATCCTATATTTTTGGTCACCCTGACCCCATGGATGCAATTTTACTCATTTAGGAGTTTAAGTAATTTTATATTTACTATTGAGTTAACCTAAATGGTTCTTCTATCCCTTTTCCTAAAAATACAGTTATGGGTTGTCGTGTGAATATAATCATAACTGGAGATGTAAAAAAGCAATTTAATAATGCCACCCCTGTGGGTTTAAGGTCCTTGAAATACATTTCATAAAACATAGTTAAAACCTTTTGCTTATATTTTTATCAAGGCAATAATTCTTCAAAGTCTTATACTTAAACTTATACAAAACTTCTTTATATAAGCGTAGGGTTTCCTTAAAAATCTAGAGTATTGGTTTTTAAGACCTTTCTAAAGCATTGGAAGGAAAACCTTTCGAAAGCTTAAACAACGCCAAAAACTTTTTAAAACCCAACCCTTTGACCTTGTCGGAGGGTCTGCTAAATCCTTTCAAAACAAAACCTTTCGACCTTGTCGAAAGGTCGTTAAAACAACCTTTTAAATCCAAACCTTTCGAAACCATTGAAACCATTCAGCAATTGAAACATTTCGAAAGCATCAACTCTTAAAATATAAACCTTTTAAAGACTTATTGGATTCAATTTAAAACATGCTGAAAATTCACTCTTAAAACCTTTCGACTACATTGGAAGCTACGTTTCGCCTTTTTCGAAAGCTCAGCTTTGAAAGCTATAATATATCTCTTTATAACAATAAGCTTCAGCCTTAAAATACCTTCTTTGAAAGCTTTGGGTTATACTTCAGTTATAAAACTACGGTATATCATCTAAGTCCAGATCTTTGATACATTTCGAAAGCAATGGGAAAAGCGGCTGGTTGTTATAACAAGTAAACCTTCCATCTTGGTTGAAAACAACGACTTCGAAAGGTTAGAAAAAATGGCAAATACCTTTCGACTGTGTCAGAAGGTTCATGTAACAACCCGTATATTCTACGATTGTATATTTAAATGTTTTATTTAAATATAGCATCATTAGTTGGATTAAATTCCAAAATGCTACTTATTGTAAACTGTTGAATTAGGACTCGAGACCACTTCCATTGAGTCCAAAGTGACGTTTGCAACCTTTTTGAGTATAAACATCGATATGTTTGGAATTGACTAGAATTTTGGTATTTTTATTTAGGGCTTTGGGTTTCAACCCACTAACCCAACAAGAGAACCCAACTCCTCTACCCTATAACTTCCACTTCACTTCTCTTCGTTCATTTATAACATTTCCTAATACTCTTAAGCAAAAGGAAAAATGGAGGAAAAGAAAGGAGATTAGAAATTCCTAAGCCCTAGTTCTCTTAGGAAATTCAAGTTCTAGATTTAAAATCAAAGAGAAGCTTTGGTAAGCATCCTCTTTATCTTCTCCATCTCAATCTCTCTTTAATTCTCAGAAATTCCAAAACCCTAACTTAGGAAAAACTTCATCTTTGATAATAGATTGAAGATCTAGAGGTGTTGTTGAAGAGAAATCAATCTTTGCTTGTTTTAGAGCTTCTCATTTCTATATTTAGGTTTAAAGGTGAGTTCTTGAACTCACATCTATGTCTATAGTTTTCATTGTTGTTAGGTATGAATTCCTAACATCTATTTCATGTTCAATTGCTTTTGATTTGAACTGATTTGGTGAATTTTCCAATTTTGGTGTTTGGAAGTCAAAATCTTTAAAGATTCTATCTTGGATGTTTGGCTATCTTTTTGGTGGTGTATCGAAGAGCCTATAGTGTGGGTTATCGATTGGCATAAATCCCTAACATCCATCGCTCGTTCGATCGCATTTCGGTTTGGATTTGCCCTTTTTGGGCTAGGCTTATTTTTTGGTCTAGCAGAAAAATTCAGACGTCTGGAACAAAATCTAGACATTTGGAACCAAATCCAAAAGTCTGAAAGGGTTCTGGATATAAATAAAAAAGGATAGAGCTAAAATCCAGAGTCTGGAACAAAAATTCAGACGCTTGGAACCAAATCCAGACGTCTGGTTAAAAAATCCAGACGTCTGCAATGGTTCTGGAATTAAAAAGAGAAAGGACAAAAAGCATATATTTTCCAAAACCTAGGGTCAGATGTCTGGAAATACCTACCAGACATTTGGAACTGCCAATTTTGCCTATTTTGGCTGTTTTTGAGTGGATTTCCAATTTTTATCGTTTTTTGTTGATCCGATTGGTTATTGTCATTTATTATCGACTTTGATGACTTCTTTTCTGGATTTTTGGGAATATCCATTTGATTGGAATTGACATTGAATTTTATGGTTTTAATTCATGGCGCCTAATGTGAATTTTTGGTGATCGACTGTTTTTACAATCGTTTTTTGTGATTTGTCACTTTAAAATACAAAGGTTTCTATACTAGTAGTCAATATTCAAACTCTTTCACAGAAATGATTTCAATGTTATTTTTAATACAAAGCTAGTTTTTAAAACCGTTTTCCTATGTATTAGTATATCCTTACCTCATTCCTATGAGAAATCTAATTAAATGACTTAGTAAAATAAGTGGTATGAAACGCTTGCGTTTTCTTTATCGGTTAATTCTTTCTTGGACCCGTTCAATCGAAATCTTGTGACAATTTTCGAGTGGAGATCTATAATTTATTCGTAAGTATTTAAGTTAAGCGAGTAGTTATGGGACATGAAGCCAAACTCATTTAATTACTAGCTTAGTGTAATTCACATTTCTTATCGATCAATGATGATCATTGCATGGTTTAGACTAGCGATATACGATGTCTCTTTGTCCACGTGGGGCACTATACCCCGATTTTATGGATCTTCGCCTCATTTTTATGGGCTAGCTACCCATTCTATGCCTTAGGATTTAATTCGAGTCTTAGGACCAATTCTATTCAAATTTATTTTATGATGCCTTATTTTATCAATCAAGTTTGTTTGATATTCATTCTAAGCATAACCTTTTCCCTCTTCTTTCTTTCTTAAAGAAGTGAAATGGTTAGATCCGGCCATCCCAGTGCCGATCAATGCAGTGCTATTCCTCAAAATGGAGTATTTAGGTTTTCCCATTAGCTTTTAGATCTTGTAAAGAATGCTCACGCCACCAGACCCATTCCAGAGCCTACTCACCCTAAATCTGGGTTTGCATGCTTATATGGAGATTATATCGATTTGGGTGGAAGGCCATTCAAGGGATCCAAAAGCGTTATAGAAATCCAAGCTTGTCTTAGAACATGCGACCGCATCTTTTCTCGCATAAATCTTGTGAATCTACATCAATTCGAAGTGACTTCTAGTATGCTCCAAGAAAGAACATTAGATTGGTATAAGCTTTTGACTTCGAAAATTATTGAAGCGAATCTTACTTGGAAGCAATTCCGAGAAAGGTTCAAGTTGAAGTTTGTGCCAGAAGCTGAAAAAGTAACTTTGGCCCGACGCTTTATTGACCTTGTTCAAGGTGAATCTTCCGTGACAGACTATGTCGCATCTTTTGAATCTCTCTATAAATATGGGGTCGAGTACATTAATACCTCATTGAAGAAAAGCAGAGATTAGTCTATGGGTTGAATAAGAACCTCAAGAAGGTATTACTTCTGAAACTAGAAGTTTCTTTTTTATCAGCTTGTTGATATCGCTCTTCAACTTGAAGAGGCCGATAAAGAAAGCGATGTTGAAGTTGTGGGTGTCAACCAGAACTTTAACAATAACATGAAGAGGTCTATTGTACTCTGAGACCCCAATCCCAATAAGAAAGGGAACCAAGAAACTACAGTAGCAAAGACTCCTACCTCTAGTCGTGGACAATGCCAACAATTGTGGTTCTATGGACCACTACGCAAATGAGTGTCCAAAACCTCTTTATTATCGCTGTTGCAAAAATTCGGGTCACCATATATCTGCATGTCCCATACTTCAAAGTAGGAAGGAGGGAAAGCTGAATGTTGTGCAAGCCCCTAGCAACACTTCTGGTGGTCAAGGTATTTCTCATTCTATCCCCGATGGCATTATTATGTTTCGTGATCAACTTATTCGAGTTCTTCTTGACACGGGTGCATCCCACTCTTTTATATCAAAAGAACTTGTTGATACTTTTTCTTTAAATGTTAAAGGCTTGATGACTTGTTTGAGAATTGCGTATCCGGTTGGTGGATCCGCAACACTCAATTTACTTTATATCGAGATTATTTTATGTGATTATGCGTTCCGAGCCGATTTGCATGTTATGCGTTACTTAGGCTTCAGAATTGATTTTTGGGAAAGGATTGGCTTAATCAATATGAAGCCATATCCTATGTCCCAAGGGGACTATCCATCTTCGACATTCTTAATCTTTTAAACGGGTTTTTAATTTTTCTTACTGATTTTGATTCCAATTCGGTGGCATCCTTATATTCTCTAAACCCATATGATGAGGAAAATGATATTTCTCTCATTCAAGTGGTTCGTGAATTTCTCGGCATCTTTGAACTTGTCTAAGCAATCATTGTAACGACCCACTATTTTGGACCATTCAAATCGACAATAATCCACACATGTCAGACTTGAATAATTCAAAATAATAGATTGTAATAAAATTTGGAGCAAATAAAATCATTCACAGAATCACGTACACAGAAATATCAGAATACTCACAGCGGAAATAAAATACCATAGTAGTTCATGAAGCTACTATGTACGTACTCTCAAAACATATACAAAATCTCATAGAAAAATATATACAATAGAAATCAGGATACATAAACAACAATACCAAGACAGATACTGAATTGGTACTAACTGGAAGAAGTAGACGAACAGATAGACAGATAAGCTCTAGCAAAACTCTAGCTCCAGTAGGTGAATCCAAAGCTGTGATTCTCAGGCTGACCCGAGCGTAAAGTAAAACACAAACACTCGAGTCCGGACATACATACTTGTACAATGTAAACCAACTCAAGTGAACTGTAATAGCAATGCACAATAACTTAAAGGATGCTTGGGATCGCCGATCCTTTAAGGATCAGTCAAACCATCAATTAAGTAGTAATAAACACTATCCTAGAAATATCCATATTAAAGTAAATAATGCAAAAAACAGTGTTATTGTGACTAGGGTAGTGTAGAGCTGCAATAACCGCTCACCTCTAGCCACACTCTTAAAATAAAAGGTGTGCATCAAACAATCACAAGGAAATCACGTGACACATAAAGCAGTGTACCCGTGGTTATAAATTTCAAAATGATTTATAATTCCGAATTAAAATCATTCATTTAAACCATTAAAAAGTGAAGTCATTATTCCGTTAAATCAAATATTCAATTCCCAAAAATTTTGCCTTTTCTGAGTTTATTTATTCAGTTAAACACTTCAAATATTGAAATTTCAGCCATAAATAAACTTTGATTTTAACCCTTTACACATTATAAAAATCATATTTTAACACTCAAAAATGTTCAGTAAAATACCTTTAATTTATGATTTTTATAATATAAAATCAGATTTTCAATAATTCACTTAATAAATTCAAGTGTACAATTTCCTATTCTTCACATTTCAACAAATTACTTAACACTTAAATTTTTATTACCATTTTCCAAATATAACTTAATTTCCATTTTATTTATATAACTTAAATTCCATTTTTAATTTCTTAACTTAACCTTTAATTTCAAACCAAATTTCACATTTCCAAGTTAAGTTAAATTCCAAAATTTCCATTTAACTATCCATTTATTTAACATTTTAAACTAATTACCTAAATTCAAAATACACAGTAAGTTGCTTAACTTTATTTTACAAACAATTTGTTATTTTCTTTTACTTTATATTTATCCAATTCATACATCAATTATATTAGTTAATCTCATAATTCCATTTTTTCCTAAATTCTCGTTAGTTAAATCAAACTTCATACTACACCAACCCATCTATTAACTTAAAACATTTAATCTTTTAGAAAATCACTACTTAACCATTTTAACTCCAATATAAGTCAAATTTCATATTTTTTATTTCATTTACAATACAAGAAATTTATAAGAAATCATATTTTGAAATCAACCACGGGTCCGGATAATATTTCCCACCGAAATCAAGTGATCGGAAATTTATCATTTATATCCGAAATCAGTAAAATTTCCGGTTTTGATTATTCCAAACCCGCAATCCCAAGACAAATAAAAATAAATAAAAATCACCCAGGCCTATCATTTCAGCTCGTAATGATTTTTCCATATTCTAAAGTCCGTTCGGGTATGTATCATTTCAACCCATAGTGATTCTATTCTACAGGGAACTTGCAGTGTGAGAACAGAATAAAATAAACAGTATAACAACATAAAGCAGAATCGGATGATATGGCAGATAAATAAACAGGATTAGCATCATATAATTTATAACACAGGCAGGTATAACATGATGTAATAATTTCTACACTTTCACTTCCTATCAATTCAAAGTCATATAAGTATAAATGTCAGGTGTGATTACGCGCCGTTTAAAGCTGGAGTTCCCAAAACAAATAACACGAATGAATTCCAGAAGGCACGACAACACGACTATAGACTCAAGTGGGAAGAGAGCCAAGCTATTGATCTTGTAGCAACCAATAGAAAAAGACAAATATAAATATAAATTCAATACAACATATATTGAAACAATCTTTGAAATAAGAAGCAAAATGAACACAATTCCTTTGGCCATGCTTTCAACAGTCAATTGCTCCACCTAGGGAATTAATATGGTTTGGCCCTGACATGGTATGGCTCGGCTATGGGTTTGGTTTGGACTCAAATTCACGACTACAAGAAAATAGGAAGAGGTAGTGGAGTTACAACAACAAAATTCAAACTTCTTTATAGCTAGTGATATTGTATGGTGTTGAGAGCAACATGTTTTAATTTTAGAATTTTAGGGATTAGAAAATATTTATAGTGATACTATTGTAAAGAGCATGGTGAGAGGATGAAGGAAGAAAAAAAATTATGTTTTTAATTAATTTTCGATTCCTTCCCTTTTATTTCAAATAGTTAGGGTCAAAATCGGATAACTCCCGCCAATTCTAATTAATGTAAAATTAATTAATAACCAAGCAATTAATTTCCCACAATGTTTATATAGTAAATAAATATATATTCAAATTTCAAATTTTGAATAAAATTCCATAATTAAGATATAGAAAATATCGACATATATGTATATATTTACACTAAATATGTATATACATATTAGGCCCACAAGTAAAAACTCTAAATATAGAATTTGATGCCTATAATCGTATTTGTTACTTTTCCATAGCACATGAAATCAAGGAACATTCATATTATAGACATAATTCAAAAATAAGGATATATGCCAATTAATGCTCAACTAATTGTTAGTCCATTCAATTAATTTACCATAGTATATGAAATCAATATATAACCAATCATATACATATACCAAAATCAAGATATATGTCAATTAATACACAATCCAATTATAATATATTATTTTCATTTTAAGTAATTAAATCTCAACTATATACTAAAATTAAGTGATTCCCAAAATCTACGGTTATACAGACTCCCCACTTAAGAAAATCGCATCCCCATAATTTCCTATTAGGAGAAATCTAAAATGTTTACATAAACACATATAATTTTCACATATATACGTACCTTCAAAGCCATATCTTAAAAAAAATTAAGGTATTTTTCAAACATTACATTCCAAAATAAATATATTGCAGTGGATTTCCTTTTCAAAATTACTTCACAAAAGATTTTCAAAATCAAGGTTTACAATTGTGGAGTTCTTTTCAAAGCATCACGAAATATATATTTATATTTTTTTGGGTGGAGTTTTGTCATAAGGAGTGCACTACTTTGACTGGTTAGAGGAGGAGGAGGTGATAGGCGGCGGATGGTGAAGAAGAGGAGGTGGTGGTGGCTATGGCCGAGCATGGCAAGAGAAGAGCATGGCCAAAACATTGAAAAATCAATAAGAAAAGTGAAGAGAAAAGTAGAAAAAGAAGAAGACATTACCACTTTTTTTCTCAGATCTGAACTTGCGTTGCAAAAATGAAGACGGGGAGAGATTTTTAAGTGAATATAGTGACATAGTCGGCTAGGGATTAAGGAATAAACAACAACAAATATGGAGGAATTATGGTACGAAATTAATGGATGGAAAGATAAAGAGGTAATAAATCAAAACGTAACGTATGCCTTTAATTAAAAATAGGTAACGTATCTTAATTTGATTTGATTCCCATCTATTTAATAAAATATATGCCAAAGAAATAATTCAATAAATATATACCATTTATATAAACACTATAGAAATCAATAAGAAAGCGGTTATAGGAACGTATAAATTAATTGTTATTTACATCTTCGTATGTTACTAAATTTACAAAGTATATATCCAAATTAAATGAAACAAAACGGACAAATGTTGTAAATATATGCATAACATGTAATGTTACATATATACACAATTATAACATGATATATGAACCAAAAATATTACTTATATTAATTAACATAAACATTTAAAGGTATGCCTTTTAAAACAATAATGTATATATATTTGAAATTTCTTTCCAAGAAATAAATAGGGATCTAAATACTTATCCATTTAATTACTAAATGAATGTGTAAATAATAAAAATAAGGTAGAGATAGATATTATGAAGAATAAATAAATAGTTTTAGGAAAAGTAGGAAATAAATAAAGAAAATACTTTATTTAATGGAAATTAGAATTTAAAATTGAAAACAATATACAATCAACATTTGAAAATTATAACTTTAAAAATGTTTTAAAAATAAAATATATACATAACATATCATGTTACACAAATCAGAACATGATTTTACAAACAAAATATTATTTATATAGATTTAAAATAACAAATTTGTTAAATAAAACAATTTACACACAATATTGTAAAAAACATAACTTTCACAATATTAATCCGATTTCAACTAAACGAAAACCAGTATTCTTGAAATTAAATCTATTTTCATAATAAAAGATAAAATTTCAAAAATTAAAATATTTAAATTTTAAATTTAAAAGTCAAAGTTTGACCATTTTGACCAAAAATACCCTTTTTGGAAATATTCCATTTATTCAGGTTTGGAATTATAATTCACACAAAAATCAAATTTTATATTTAAAATAAAAAATTTATCCATTTTAATAAATAAAATAAAGTTTTTAAATCAGGAATTTCAGTTAAAATAATTAAAATAATCATAAAATACATGGTTGTTACACTCTCCCCCACTCAAATCTTTTCGTCCTCGAAGAGGAACAAGGTATGGAAAACCCAGAAAAAGATAGAATGAAATAGGATTAAGACAAGATGACAAGAAGATTAAAATTATACCTGATAACTGTTGTTACAGGTAAGTTTAACAAGGTGGAAAGTAGGAACGGCTAGAAGAAAAAATAGAAGAATAGGAATATCTAGGAAGGAAAATAGGTTGAAAGACAAGGATGAACCATTATTTGAAAACTATATAATTTCAATTATTTAGAAAGGTAAAATAAATGATCAAAATATCCTTTATATAATACTTTATCAAAATACTTTTATAACTCGATGTCTTAACAAGTTTATCCTCGTTCCCGTAGACTCCGGCAGTGCGTTGATCAGACGCAAAGCTTGAATTCTCTAGGTACTTAGTAGACTTATTTAAACACCCAGTGAAAATACTTGGAAACTTTTAAAAACAGATATGGAAAGTGCAATCCAAACAAAACAACCAAACCAAAACCTTTATCTAACCATGGTTTGTAGATACACGATGGTTACGCCTGGATCCCCCAAGAAATAATCCATATCCGCAAGCTTTCTCAGCCTTGCGAGTTACGCCATGATGACTAGTAGACCGTGGGATACACAAGGATTACGTTTGGATCCCCCAAGAAGCAATCCGTACCCCTAGACCTTCTCAGCCATGTGGATTTCGCTACTAATGCGACCTACAAAGTTCATAGGATACACAATGATTACGTCCGGATCCCCCAGGAAACAATCCGTACCCCTAGGCCTTTTCAGCCGGGCGAATTATGCTATGCAGTCGCGCTCGGAAAAAAACCATGGGTTACGCCATGGTGGGACACTCGAGTATCACATCTGGAAAACCAAAAACCAGAGAGGATAATATTGATAGAATGAATCCACAATGTGGCCACAGTGCGGATATCAAGCAGAAGGCACTTCCTATATCTTTACTTCAAAAATATAAATCATATAGTACCTTTTCAAATCACTTTCAAATATCATACTTATATAAAGGCCATTATATATAAGATTCCATTTTCCAATCGAATACTTTCCAAAATCAATAGTATATCAAATCATACTTCTATGGACTTCGATTATATAAGTTTTCTCTTTCCAAATTGAGTATCTTTCAAATCAATAGTTTTCAAATCAATTTCATACTTATACAAATCAAATTTATATAGGTTCGACAACTCCCAAATCAAATACTTAATAATATAAGGTTCTCAATTCCAAATTATTTCAATATCAGTTTAGTTTCAAAATCATATACGATTTCACCAAATTATTTCTTCCAAATTAAATACCTCCAGTTTCAAAGTTTCCAAATGATAGGTTTTGAAAATAATTCCAAGTTTCCAAATCGACATAATTTAGGTCAAACAAATTCATTTCCAAAATTATCATATAAATACTGGGTTTGCATTCCAGTCTATTTCCAAAACCAAATATTTTCTCAAAATCAGTTATACCAAAAAATTATTTCCAAATTTATAACTATCTCTTTAAAACCTTTAAAATATTTATTTCTATTCAAAAGATCCAATTTTCCTTTTGAAAATTATTTATTTAACAAAATTTTCAAACTTATTTAAGTCATACTCTTCATAATTAAACATACAAAAAAAACATATATACTTTATTAAATATTTTGTACTCTTCGAAATTTCTTAGCTTTAAAAATTAAGCCTTGATTTGAAAGTGTTCAAACCTTCAAAATAGTCAATGAAATCAAATTTCAAATCCAAGTGTTGGAAATCAGCAACAAATCAGTAAATCAATTTTATAAATAGAGTTACACTAAATCAAATCTCAAACTCAAGGATTGAACACCGAGCTTACTTCAAATCATTTCAAATATATATACATATATCTTTCAAAAATCAAATCATACTTTGAAATTTGAAATCAAAATTGATTTCACAAAATCACTCGCATAACAAAGCTATTAGAGTGGCCTCTCCCCCACTCTGAAACTCGAAAATCAATGTTGATGATGCGTGCACTCATCACCGAGATTATTTTCCAGCGACACAAGTAGGTTCTGGACTTCTATTTTCTTAAAACTTCCTTGAAATTTCTTTAAGATCATTTGAACTCATTGAAATCATTTGAAACATTTCTTATTCAGAAAATACTTTCAAATCTTATTATTATTATATATTTTCCAAAATCTTAAAACCGATTTCAAAACACCGGAGTTCGATTCCTCAAAATTCAAATTCAAAACCCTTCAATTATAAATCATTTTTATATAAATCAAATTTCTTATATGCACAAATTTCTTATATAAATCATTTTAATGTATGCACAAATGTGGTCATCCTTGTTAAAATGTGGTCATCCTTGTTAAAATAATTATTTCAATGTATGCACAAATTTCAAAATACAACTAACCATAAATTTCCAAGGGATGGTCCAAGGATGGATTTCAAAACAAACAGAGATTCAAATTTAGAGGACCCTACCCAAATAGAATTAAGGTTCGAAGATAAGCTCGAACGAAAATGAGAGAATTAAATTACCAAATAGAAGATGGATAAGCCCATATAAATCACGGGCGACCTTAACATGGTCAACCGTGACTTCAGGAATATAGTCAAATGCCGAATTCTAAGGAAAATGGACATTCAAACCCTAGAGATAGAATCCAGGTATAGTAGATGATAGATTACATCGTAAACCAAGGATACAGAAATCTCTGGTGAATCAACGCCATGTGTAAAGGAGCTTCACCCCTTTACAAATCATTCAAAGATAGAGGTCATTCAAAGTGGAGTTATGGAATGCCACAGAATCAAAAGGATAGAAATAGGGAAGAGAAGAATGGATTTCAGAACAAGTGGGAGTGTTCCAAAGTTCAAGGAATCCTAATCGATAAGAATCCTAACTAAGAGATCACTAACAAGGTGGATACAGAAGGGATGAAGTTTACAAAATCTTGATTTCAAAGTAAGAAAATTTATGCCAAAATAATCTTTAAAATCCTTCAAAATCATTTGAAAATCATTTTGTACTTCAAAAATACGTTCTCTCACAAAGAAATGATTCTGAGATTGATTTCACTCATTCTAGGGTATTTCTACCCTATCTCTAATGAGTTTTTGCTCCGTAGGCTAAGGTTTGCCAAAACCAAAGCTCCAATACCAAATGTAACGACCCACTATTTTGGACCATTCAAATCGACAATAACCCACACAGGTCAGACTTGAATAATTCAAAATAATAGATTGTAATAAAATTTGGAGCAAATAAAATCATTCACAGAATCACAGATACAGAAATATTAGAATACTCGCAGCGAAAATAAAATGCCATTGTAGTTCATGAAGCTACTATATACATAATCTCAAAACATATACAAAATCTCATAGAAAAATAGATACAATAGAAGTCAGGATACATAAACAACAATACCGAGACAGAAACCGAATATGAACTAACATGAAGAAGTAGACGAATAGATAGACAGATAAGCTCCAGCAAAACTCTAGCTCCAAAGGTGAATCCAAAGCTGTGACTCTCAGGTTGACCCGAGCGTAAAGTAAAACACAAACACTCGAGTCAGGACATACATATTTATACAATGTAAACCAACTCAAGTGAACTGTAATAGCAATGCACAATAACTTAAAGGATGATTGGGAACGCCCAACCTTTAAGGATCAGTCAAACCATCAATTAAGTAGTAATAAACACTATCGTAGAAACATCCATATTAAAGTAAACAATGCAAATAACAGTGTTATTGTGACTAGGGTAGCGTAGAGCTGCAGTAACCGCTCACCTCTAGCCACACTCTTAAAATCAAAGGTGTGCATCAAACAATCACAAGGAAATCAAGTGACACACAAAGCAGTGTACCCGTGGTTATAGATTTCAAAATGATTTATAACTCCGAATTAAAATCATTCATTTAAACCATTAAAACCTTCAAATCAAATATTCAATTCCCAAAAATTTAGCCTTTTCTGAGTTCATTTATTCAGTTAAACACTTCAAATATTGAAATTTCAGCCACAAATAAAATTTGGTTTTAACCCTTTAAACATTATAAAAATCATACTTTAACACTCAAAAATGTTCATTAAAATACCTTTAACTTATGATTTTTATAATATAAAAATCAAATTTTCAATAATTCACTTAATAAATTCAAGTGTACAATTTCCTATTCTTCATATTTTAACAAATTACTTAACACTTAAATTTTTATTACCATTTTCCAAATATAACTTAATTTCCATTTTAATTATATAACTTAAATTCCATTTTTAATTTCTTAACTTAACCTTTAATTTCAAACCAAATTTCACATTTCCAAGTTAAGTTAAATTCCAAAATTTCCATTTAACTATCCATTTATTTAACATCTTAAACTAATTACCTAAATTCAAAATACAATGTAAGTTGCTTAACTTTATTTTACAAATAACTTGATATTTTCTTTTACCTTATATTTATCCAATTCATACATCAATTATACTAATTACCAAGTTAATCTTATAATTCCATTTTTTCCTAAATTCCCATTATTTAGTTAAATTAAACTTTCATACTACACTCAACACATCTATTAACTTATAACATTTAACCTTTTAGAAAATCACTGCTTAACCATTTTAAATCCAATACAAGTCAAACTTCATTTTTTTTCTTTCATTTACAATACATGAAATTTATAAGAAATCATATTTTGAAATCAACCACGAGTCCGGATAATATTTCACACCTAAATCAAGTGATATGGAAATTTATCATTTATATCCGAAATCGGTAAAATTTCCGTGTTTTGATTATATCAAACCCGCAATCCCAAGACAAATACAAATAAACAAAAATCACCCAGGCCTATCATTTCAACCTATAATGATTTTTCCCTATTCTGAAGTCTGTTTGGGTATGTATCATTTCAACCCATAGTGATTCTATTCTACAGGGAACTTGCAGTGTGATAACAGAATAAAATAAACAGTATAACAACATAAAGCAGAATCAGATGATATGACAGACAAATAAACAGGATTAACATCATATAATTTATAACATAGGAAAATATAACATGATGTAATAATTTCTACACTTTCACTTGTTATCAATTCACAGTCATTTAAGTATAAATGCCAGGTGTGATTACTCACCTTTTAAAGCTGGAGTTCGCAAAACAATCAACACAAATGAATTGTAGAAGGCACGATAACATGACTATAGACTCAAGTGGGAAGAGAGCCAAGATATTGATCTTGTAGCAACCAATAGAACAAGACAGATATAAATATAAATTCAATACAGCATATATTGAAACAATCTTTGAAATAAGAAGCAAAATGAACACAATTGCTTTGGCCATGCTTTCAACAATCAATTGCTCGACCTAGGGAATTAATATGGTTTGGCCATGACATGGTATGGCTCGGGTATGGGTCTGGTTTGGTGTGATGTCCCGGAAATTTAAGCAATATTTATTTAATAATTTCATTAATAATTATTTTAAAATGTGAAATATTGATATAATAATTTAATTCAAACAGAAATTATCTTTTGAAGATTAATTATTATTTAGTTTGATAAATGATAAAATTGCCTTTCTAAACTAATTTAAAGAATATTTTATTTGTAATGTATATATGTGTATACATTTTAAATAGGAGTTTTGATTTTAATTTTAATTTTAATTTAATAAGAATATTTTCCAATTTATTATATACGTATGTGTATAAATTATGAATTGATTAATTTGATTTAAAATTGGTATTGAAAACTTTTCAACGGTAAATTTAAAAGTCTTTCTTATATCTTCAAAGAAATATAAGTAAATATTTGTTTTGTTTAAAAATATAATAGTTTAAATTGTAATTTATAATAAAAGTTTATTTTGTTTTATTTTAAAATTTTGTTTTGAAATAAACTTAGTTCATTTATGTTAAAGTATAATATTTTGATTTGGAACTTTGGAATAAAATTGTATTCAACAATCTTTTCTTTTTAAAAAATTTCTTTCTTGAAAATTAGCTTTAAAAATATTTATTTAAAAATATTCAAATAAACATTTAGATAGGTAATTTTATAAAGAAGGTTTATATGTAAGCGTGTAAAAACTAAATGTAATTAAACATTTAAAATATGTTAAATTAAGTAAGAAATGAATTTAGAAACCTTTATAAAATTAAGAAATTTCTTTTTTATTATTAAAATGAATATGTGTTAAACACTTAACACATAGAAAGACACTTGTAAATCATTTGTCTTACTTAAATAACAAGTGGCATGTTAAATTATTTTTGAAATTTATTATTTTAGATAAGAAAATGTAACAATGCATTTTTGTTCAACCATTTATCTTCAATTGAAAAACTGAAAATCAGATTTAAGTAAAAATCAAAACCCAAATACCATCTGAAATCTGCAAAACCAATTCTTGTTCAAAATCAAACCCCAAATACAATCTAAATTCTGAAAAATCAAAACTGTGTAAAATCTGCAAATTCAAATTCTCAAATCTGCAATCTGTAAAGACTCAACTTCAACTCCAATTCAAGCAAAGGAAGAATTTTCTGCATGCAGTTTTAAAATTCTACAGCAACAAGTAAATTCAGTTATCAAATGGAAGTTAAAACACAGATTCAACATCAACAGGTAATATAATGGAAGCAAGCAGATGCAACAAGCAAAACAGGTTCCTGGAAATGTGAAAATGCTTCTCTGAGTTGCTTCTCTGCTTCTTCATTAATAGGTGAGTAAATGTTTTTTTTTTAAAAACAGTTCTTCTTCCTAAAATCATACTAAAGCAAATATTAGAACAAAGATCAAGTGCAAACTGTTTTTCCCAAAAAATCAAACTGCTAAGAATTTAAACTGTAGTGCTTCACTGTTCGTAGGTAAATAGTTTCATAATTTTTAAAAGGGAACTTTAAGTTATCAGTTGCATGTGAATATGCAGAAATAAGTAAGTTGTGTGGTTGTATGTGGATGAATGTTTTGTGTGAACATATATGTGTATATATATATATACATATATATATATATGTTGCTGTTACCTAAAATCTGCATATCTGTTGTTTTTAAACTAAGTTTTTCTTTGGTAAGAAATCCTTTATCACTTGAATTGTTTTCAGTTTGAAAATTAATGTGTAGAAAAATGTGTTTGTTAGTATAGATTTAGATTTACAAATTACAATTTAGTTTAACTAAAAATCCGTTGCCTCTGAGAAATCCATATTACCTGTCACCATTGATGATAAAGTAGATATCAACCATCTTAAATCATAAAAATAAGTTTATTACATGAATGTATGATTGAAATTGTGAATTTTAAAACAAATATCACATTTTATAATTAACTGTTGAGTGTGCTTGTTCGTATTGAACAAATGGGAGATTTTGGGTTTATTTGGTTGTCTAGTGATTTTGGAAAGTGTAGTTCTTTCTGAAGGTGGAGGAGAGGTGAGTGGTCACTGGAAAATTACTGATTGACTTTACTAATGGCTGTGGCGACGGTGGTTGGCGATCTTAGTTTCTAAACCTAGTTTGTGGGTGGTTGGTTATTTGTTGCTTTTTGATTTCTATGGAGCATCGAGTGATGTAGGACTTTGGGGATTGGAAGAGTAGACATAGGCGAAGGGATGGCTGGTGTCGTAGGTGATAAGATGGTCGGAGGTGAGTTTGCGCGGTGATGATAAGATTGGGGTTTTTATTGCTGTGTCCAGTTCTAGGTTTGCTGGGTTAACTCGATTTTGATTCGAGCTGCTGTGGGGAGTTTGGTGATCATGATGATGCTTGAGGGTTAATCGGTGACTTGGTGGAGGGGAATATGACGGCTGAAGATCGTCGGAGTGCCGGTGCATATGCACCGTGCACATTTGGTTCTGATGAACTACTTGCTTAGGTTGGTGCAGGAAGATGACTCGAGTATTACTCGGGAGGAACAAGCTGTGGACTCGAAGTTTTTAGGTTGATAACTCGAAGTAATATTTGAGGTCTCGGGTTAGTGATTGGTTTCTGGTTGTAAAACCTGAAAATATGCAGTTTTGAAAATTTAAATGGAATTCAAATTTTTGAGCAGAATTTCAATAGGGGTTTTCAAAATGCAAAGTTTAAAATCCGAATTCAGATGAACTTTTGAATTCAAATTTTAAAAAAATAAAAATTTTAAATTTTAGGCAAGATTTAAATTGAGTTTGAAATCAAGTTTAAATATAGTTTTCAGGTTACATTGAATCCAGTTTGAATTTAAACAGTTTTGTAAATTTTAAAATGTTGATCAAATTCAAATGTTTTAAAGTAGATAAAAAAAATGAATTTGATTTCAAATAAAGATTTAAACTTGAAAGAATGCTTTTCTTTAATATTGAATTAAAGTTATGAAATGTTTAAACTTAAATTTGAAAAGTTATATAATCAATTTATTTTAAGCTTGAATTTCTAAAATAAAAATTTGTTAGTAATTTAGTTTTGAACTTTCTTATATAAATATCTTATATAAGTAATAATGGTTCTTTACTTTTATTTTAAGAATAAATTTATTTAAAATTTGGATAATGTTTAAATGGTTAAACATTTTGAAATCTTGAAACCTTAAAATGGATATTGAATTTAATTTCGAAGTGTATTGTTTTAAATACATTTGAATGTAAATAAAGTCATTAATAAGTAAATGAATTATTTTGAAAATAATTAAGGTAATTAAGGAATTTACTTATTTAATTGATTTTAAATAATGATTTAGATTAATCTTTAATTAGAAATGGTTAGTGATAATTAATCTAAGATGATTTTTCTTAAGTAAGAAATAAGGAAATGTTGTTAATTAATAATGATAATTATCTAATGATTATTAAGTAATTAATTAATGAGATTAATTTTGTTAATTAATTTGATTTATTAATTTAAGATAATTAAGTTTAAATTGTTAAGTATAATTACTTGATAAAAGTAATTAAGGTATTAATTACTTATTGTAATTAATTTTGATAATGTGATTTGTTAAGTTAATTAATTTAGTTTAATTAATTTAAGTAAATCATTTGATGGCTTAAATAAGTGTAATTACTTAACATAATTAATGGAGCAGGATTACTTAGAAAAGTAATAAATGATAATTACTGGAATACAATTAGTGGGAAATGATTTTTAGTAATTTTGGTAATTACTTCTGTAATTAATCAAGGGATTAATTAATGAAGATAATTAATTATGGAATAATTAATTTGTTAATGAGTAATTAAAGATAGTTAATTACTGAATTGAATATTAATCATGGGTGATTAATAATTGTATTTTAAATTTTAGATTAATTACTAAATGTAATTAATTTTAAATAAAGTAATTAATTTATTAATTAAAGATCATTAATTAATATAATTAATGATGTAATTAAGGATTGTTTAATTAAGTAATAATCAATTAATTAAGTGATTAATTAATTGTAATTAATTAAGGATAAATGTAATTAATTATTGTTAATTAATAAATGAAGTAATTAAATATTAATTACTTGTGATTAAGACTAATTACTTATTGTAATTAGAGAATGATTAATCAAAGGTGTTTAATCAAGTTGAATACTCAGAGAATGATTAATTAACTAGGTTGATTAATTATTGGATATTAAGCAGGATTTACAGATGTGATGATTAATTTAATTTATTTTAAATTAACTAGAGATAGAAGTAATTAATTTAATTCATTTTAAATTAATTATATATGTTGGTTAATAAATCTTAGCTTATGGATGATATTGATTGGATGGATGTGATCTCAGTAATGAGATGAGTAGTATCTATATGATATGAATGCATGGTCAAAGTATGATGGTTTGTGATGGATTATCTAGTTGTGATGATTATCTGTTTGCGATTATGATACAGATTATCTGTTTATGATGAGAATGTGATTATCCATTATGATATGTGAAATATCTATCTGTGTGTAAATAGATAATAATGAATTGAATTAATTATTAAAATTAAATTCACTTGGAAATTAAGATGGCGTTTGGATTTCGATGAGTCCGGGATCGGATTTCCAAATTTAAAATTCCGAAAACCACATCAATCTAAATTAAACGTTAGGTCGTGAATCTCAAGTGAAGAGAGAAGACTCGAGGTGTAAGGACTATTCGTCAGTATAATTCTGAGGGTGATTCCGTGATGAGTTTGACGAAATAGTACTTTCAGGTTCGAGATGGTGATTCAGAGTGCAAGGGTTATCGTCGTTAACTCTGAGGGTGATTCCAAAATGAGTGTTACGAGATGATGCCTTCGGTTTCATTCGAACCCGGAACGAACTTGTATGGATTGAATGCTTTCAGAGCATCGTTAGGTGGACGATGAGCATTCTAAGATTTGATATGTCCTATAAAGGTAATCGTAGCCTTAAGCCTCATCAACCGGGAATGGCTAAAACAGGGGAGGTGCAGCAAGGCTTCGTGGGTAGCCCCCACTGGAGAGTGAGATATACCCATGTCTAGATGTCCCTTTTTATTTCGGCTGTGTGGGGCGATTGCTAGCTAGAATCGCCGGGGTGGTCTTGTCCGGAACTGTTCAGTAAGGAATGGTTCCGGCCTTGTGTTGCAGGGGAGCGGGAGTACTCCTCGGTACGGTGATCTAGGCCACGTACTATGACGGGTGATACCCCAGTAGCCCTGCCATTGATGGAATCCAAAATCCAATAAGTGCCTGTACGGTTTTGATTGTGCCCAACTATGTTGGAGCGTGAGATGTAAGCATTCCAGCTATTTCTGTATTTTATTTTGAAAACCCTAAACACTATTATAATATCACTGTTTTTCCTATCAAATGTTTTGGTTAGCGTAAGGTAAAAACTTTTCCATGTTTATGTGTGGGAAGTCTTACATGATACCTTTTGATTTCAAAGGATTTTCTAAAGTTAGGCAACTTTTAAGCCCGTTTACTCACACCAGACCCATGTCTGACCCAAGTGTTTAATTTCGGTTTTATTAAACTCTTGGGTACTCATATTACGTATGAGTAGTCAAGTGATTCGGGATTGCTTTGACGAGTTCTGGAGGAGATAATGGAGCAGGAGGCTTCAACGTGTTGATATATATAGTGGTTCCACCGTGTTTGAGTTGTATCTGTTTTCTCTGATGTACTTGAATTGTAATTGCTAGACCGGTGTTTATAACTGTCTAGTTTGTGTTGTACTAGCTGTAAAACTCTGATGTATATAATACTATGTAATGTTTTATGCGATATAATATAATTTATTCGTTCCGCTGTGAGATTCTGATGTTGTCTGTTTTCTTTCTTTTCTATCTTTTCTCTTTTCTATCCCTTTCTTTCTTCTTAATGACGCGTCTTTCTATGGAATGAAAGGCAGGTCGTTACATTTGGACTCAAATGCACGGCTACAAGAGAATAGGAAGAGTTAGTGGAGTTACAACAACAAAATTCAAACTTATTAATAGCTAGTGATATTGTTTGGTGTTGAGAGCAACATGTTAATAATTTTAGAATTTTAGGGATTTGAAAATATTTATAGTGATACTATTGTAAAGAGGATGGTGAGAGGATGAAGGAAGAAAAAAATACGTTTTTAATTTATTTTCGATTCCTTCCCTTTTATTTCAAATAGTTAGGGTCAAAATCGTATAACTTCCGCCAGTTCTGATTAATGTAAAATTAATTGATACCCAAGCAATTAATTTCCCACAATGTTTATATAGTAAATAAATATATATTCAAATTTCAATTTTTGAATAATATTCCATAATTAAGATATAGAAAATATAAACATATATGTATATATTTACACTAAATATGTATATACATATTAGGCCCACAAGTAAAAGCTCTAAATATAGAACTTGATGCCTATAACCGTATTTATTAGTTTTCCATAACACATGAAATCAAGGCACGTTCATATTATAGACATAATTCAAAAATTAGGTTATATGTCAATTAATGCTCAACTAATTGTCAGTCCATTCGATTAATTTACCATAGTATATGAAATCAATATATAACCAATCATATACATACTCCAAAATCAAGATATATGTCAATTAATACACAATCCAATTATAATATATTATTTTCATTTTAAGTAATTAAATCTCAACTATATACTAAAATTAAGTGTTTCCCAAAATCTACAGTTATATAGACTCCCACTTAAGAAAATTGCGTCCCCATAATTTCCTCTTAGGAGAAACCTAAAATGTTCACATAAACAAATATAATTTTCAAAATACGTATATACATACCTTCAAAGCCATATCTTAAAAAAATTAAGGTATTTTTCAAACATTACATTCCAAAATAAATA
Source organism: Allium cepa (assembly GCA_030765085.1). NCBI lineage: Eukaryota > Viridiplantae > Streptophyta > Magnoliopsida > Asparagales > Amaryllidaceae > Allium > Allium cepa. The sequence continues at coordinate 670,337,925 of CM060929.1, read as the reverse complement.
TATTGCAGTGGATTTTCTTTTCAAAATTACTTCACAAAAATTTTCAAAATCAAGGTTTATAATTGTGGAGTTCTTTTCAAAGCATCACGAAATATATATTTATATTTTTTTGGGTGGAGTTTTGTCATAAGGAGTGCATGGCCTTGACTGGTTAGAGGAGGAGGTGATAAGCGGTGGATGGTGAAGAGGAGAAAGTGGTGGTGGCTATGGCTGAGCATGGCAAGAGAAGAGCATGGCCAAAACATTGAACAATCAATAAGAAAAGTAAAGAGAAAAGTAGAAAAAGAAGAAGACGTTACCACTTTTTTCTCAGATCTGGACTTGCGTTGCAAAAATGAAGATGGGAAGAGATTTTCACGTGAATATAGTGATATAGGCAGCTAGGGATTAAGGTATAAAAGGCAACAAATATGGAAGTGTTATGGTATGAAATTAATGGATGGAAAGATAAAGAGGTAATAAATCAAAACGTAACGTATGCCTTTAATTAAAAATAGATAACGTATCTTAATTTGATTTGATTCCCATCTATTTACTTAAATATATGCCAAAAAAATAATTCAATAAATACATACTTTTTATACAAACACTATAGAAATAAACAAGAAAACGGTTAGAGAAACGTATAAATTATTTGCTATTTACATCTTTGTATGTTACTTAATTTACAAAGTATATATCCAAATTAAATGAAACAAAACGGACAAACGTTGTAAATATATAAATAACATGTAATGTTACATATGTATACACAATTAAAACATGATATATCACCAAAAATATTACTTATATTAATTAAAATAAACATTTAAAGGTATGCCTTTTAAAACAATAACGTATATATATTTGAAATTTCTTTCCAAGAAATAAATAGCGATCTAAATACTCATCCATTTAATTACTAAATGAATGAATAAATAAGAAAAATAAGGTAGAGATAGATATTATGGAGAATAAATAAATAGTTTTAGAAAAAGTAGGAAATAAATAAAGAAAATACTTTATTTAATGGAAACTAGAATTTAAAATTGAAAACAATATACAATCAGCATTTGAAAATTATAACAATACTTCAAAAATGTTTTAAAAATAAAATATATGCATAATATATCTTGTTACACAAATAAAAACATGATTTTACAAACAAAATATTATTTATATAGATTTAAAATAACAAATTTGTCAAATGAAACAATTTACACACACAATATTAATCCAATTTACACGAAACAAAAAGTAGTATTTTTGAAATTAAATCTATTTTCATAATAAAAGATAAAATTTCAAAAACTAAAATATTTAAATTTTAAATTTGAAAGTCAAAGTTTGACCATTTTGACAAAAATCCAACTTTTTGGAAATATTCCATTTATTCAGGTTTGGAATTATAATTCACACAAAAATCAAATTTATATTTAAAATAACAAAATTTATCCATTTTTTTAAACAAAATAAAGTTTTTAAAGCAATAATTTCAGTTAAAATATTTAAAATATAAAATTAAAATAATCACAAAATACAGGGTTGTTACAATCTTTTGAGTGGTGCTAAGGTCTTTTCAGCTCGACCTTGCCATCGGTTTTCATCAGCTACGAGTTGCGGAGGATAGTGTTCCTCTTACCGCATTCCACACTTGTTATGATTCTTATGAATGACTCATGATGTCATTCGATTTGTCTAGCTTATTTCATCCATCTTATGAATCGAGTATTCTACGAATATCTCGATGAGTATTCATTAATTATGGATGAAAACAACAATTTAAAATTTGCAAATCTTTTTCACAAGATATTTATAAGTATAATTTGATTATTTTTTTTAAATGCGCAAAGAATATTCACAAAATTTTTAAGAGACATATTTATCATATAGAAGATGATTTTATGTTGTATTGCCAATTAAGTGCTTTAAGAATTCTGGTCGATGCGTCTGATCAACATTATCGATAGGAATATCCTAAATGCTATGATGAGATAGTTAGACGTAGTAAATTGACTTGGAACAAGTAAATTTTTCTAAAAAGATGATTGCATAAATTTAATCATAATTTTGAATGTCTTAAGCTGTCACAGCCCAACCTTCTCGACCCTCGAAAATTGACACAAAATACGCCACAGTATAATATGCCGACGATCGAGGGCCGGAAAAGATAGATAGTTGAGGGATAAGAAAGAAGATAGAAGAAAGAAGGAACCAAACAATAACAAAATCTCACAATCGCAGCGGAACAAAATATAATACATAATATAATATCAGATTTTACACAAAATGAAAACTATATCTATTTTATACAATACACCATCAGAGTATCACGAACAAACAATATTTACCAGCCTGACAATTTTATACAATCACAGCAGCGGATATAAACAAATACGGATCATACGTCTCAGTCTCCAGCTCCTCTCCTAAGCACCATAGCATCCTATCCTGAACATATAATACTTGGTCTGACCTGGGCATTATAATGAAATAACACCCGAGTCAGTCTGGAATACCAGCGTAAGAAAATACACCCAAATTGATTATTAAAGTTTCAAAATCCTTTGAAATCAAAAGCATCTCGTAAGACCACGCCACAAATAAACATGTCGGGTTTTTACCTTACGATAGCTAAGATATTTTTTATCAAAATCCTCTGATATTATAATACTGTCTATATACAAATACTTATTCAAATAGCTGAAATTGTTACATGATTAAATTCCAGCCACTAGCCACAAAGTGGGTTATACAAACGAAATCCGTAATAGGCACATAGGGAGAATGGATTTCCAACTAATGACTAGGCACTAAGGTACCACCTGTCACAGTACCTGGCCTAGATCAGCGTGCCGAGGACCACGCCCGATCCCCTGCAACACAAGGCCGGGACTACCCCTTACTGGATAATCCCGAGTAAGATCACCCTACGGTTGGGATTAGCAACCACACCACTAAGCCAAAATAAAAAGGGACATCTAGACAGGGATGACCTCACCCTAATGGCCGCTACCCACATAGCCTTGCTGCATATCCCCTGATGTTCAGTAATTCCCGGTTGATGAGGCTTGAGGCTAAGCGTTAACGTTTAGAACGTTTCACTTAGAATGCCCATCGTCCACCTGACGATGTTCCGAAACCATTCATCCATACAAGTTCGTTCCGGGTTCGAACGGAACCGAAGGTACTACTCCTACTACATCCATTTTGGAATCATCCTCAGGATTAGTAGCGACTAGCCCATGCACTTTACTGCTCCATCTTCGACTCCGAACTCGTTTTCCTCACGAAAATGTACAAACCGGATCGAAGTGGTTTTCGAGAAATAAATCCCGGTCCCGATCACTTCAAAACGATCAACGCATTGGCCAATATTGATAGTCGGTGATTTAACTATCAATTAACATCCATAAGCATCCATCAAACATAAATAATTTTCCCAAATTATTTATTAACCTTAAAATATCTTCAGAAGATATATTCCCAATTTCAACCCTTTTGAAAATAGTTTCAATTCACACTCTGTCATGGAATAAATTTCCCAAATATTCATTTCCACTGGAAACAACCAAGTCCAAACATTTAGATTTTTAAAACAATTAAATCACTTTATTCTAAAATATACTTTAAATATTTAAATTAGACTACTTAAACATTTTATTCAAAAATATATTTTAAAAATATTTTATAAGATATAAGTAATTTTATAATAAAGGTTAAGTTATAATAAATTTTCGAAGAGGAGTTACAAAATTCTATACAAGTTTCGAATAACTTTAACCAAACTATCTTTAAAATAAATCCATTTTATAAAATATAAATATTAAAAATATTCTTTCAAAGCATATACCAATTAACCCCTTTAAAATAATTACTACTGTAAGTAATTTATTAAATATTCACTTTTAAAATTTTTACAACCTAAATAATAATTTCTTGAAACCATTCTTTTAAAACAACTTCTAACTTTTACTCAAAAATCTGCTTTAAATGTACTTGGCTTTTCAGGGAAATACGCTTCCATTTTAGAATAGACCAAAGAGTTCTTTTATAAATCCCGCTAGACTTATCTCAATTCGAATTTACGTTTTAATCCCGTAAATTTATTCCAACACTTTAAAAATGAACTCCTTTTATTTTTAAACACATTTCTATTTCCTGGAAATCACTCCCAAAATATACTTAAAATATTTAAAATATGATTACTAAATTCTTTATCCAAATTATACTTTTGAAATCTATAAAAGTTTCTTGAGTAACTTAAATCAAAAATTTCCTTTTTATATGAAGTTATTATATCAGATATTTATATTAAAATTTCCTTTCGAAAACTTAATACTACTTTACCTTTAAGATAATTAAATACCATAATTACTTAAATAAATGTTTACTTACAATTTAAACAGTTAAAATAATATTTTCTTTCTAAAATATTCTAAAACACATTTTAACTACCCATTTATATTTTGAAAGCTTTTCTTTAAAACATACTAAATTTCTAGGAAAAGTACACTTCACATCCTTTAAAAACAATCTTGCTATTATTTTTAAGCAATTTGCACTTCTTATAGAAATTCTCACCGGAAACCTATAATTTCAATATTTATCCCCGATAAATATTTCACTTCATTTATAAACCCAGTTTATAAATTCCCGTTTCTCGTTTCTATAATAATCTAGATTTCTTTGGCATCAGATAATTGTACAATTATCTGATTTAAAATATTGAATATACTGATTTATAGATTAAAAAAATAAATTTGATATTATTCAATATATATATATATATATTTGTGTTAAATTGAATTTAAATTAGAAATTCAAAAGATGAATATCTTAAGTTATTTTGAAATTATTTTTATGATTTTATTTCTTTTATATGATTGGTTTTACATTATTTTCTTTAAAAAGATTTATTTATAAAAATTAAGATAGTATATTTAATTAATAGAAATATATATATATATAAGTTTTATAAAAATCATTTAAGGAGTCATTAATTCATGAAATTTCAAATGTAAGTTAAATGTTTACATAATTACAAATGGAAGCATAAGAATGTATCTAATTACAAGTGTAAACAAATATAAACATATTGCTAACTAATATAAAAATATAAGAAATTCTTAGATGAGGGGTTAAAACATAAATTACATTTCCTTTAAACATTTGTAAGGAAAAAAATATACACTTGTAATGTTTTGAACCCATATAACAACATTTGTAAGCCAAGCATCCTATAAGATAAAAGTAGCAAAGTGTTCCATTTGAATTTGTAAAATAAAATAATAATAAAAATAATAACCAGGCCATTTTTCTCGTTTTTCAAATTGATATGAAGAAAATCAAAATCTGTCAACAATATTCAAATCAGATAAGCATCAAACAAACACTCTTTATAATTTTAAAAACCTGAAAATAAGCAATTCCAAATCCAAACTGCAGCTTAAAGAAAAAATTCCAAATAAATTCAAGACAAAGTTCACGTCAAAAATCAAAGCAAGATCAAAGCAGATCTGGTTCAATTCGAGGGATATTCAAAACTAGAATTTTAAAAAACAGGCCTCTGTTCTCTGCTCTCTGTACAACATAAAGGTGAGTAAGCAGTTTTAATTAAAGAATTAAACCTGTCGAAATCTAGATGCATGTAGCATTTACTTAAAATGGAATATGATATGTGTTTGCTTGATTTGTTTAAACAAGATTGCGTGTGTAATTGAGTGTGAAAGTTGTTGTGCGTACCTGGAACAAAAGATTTCTCTACTCTTTATTCTTAGGTGATAATTTTTTTTAAAAAAAGAATATCAGCTGCTCTACTTCTAATTGTTATGTGTTTGTAATGTTTGAACATATATTGTTCGAAACGATAGGATTTAAGTTGTGCCAGGTTTGGGCACGGCTGGGTATTGAGTTTGGAATGAAGTTGTTTTTGCGGGGTTTAGTTCGTGACTGATTCGTGTTCAACTCGGGGTGTTGAAGCGAGGGGCAGGGTTCGCGAGAGATACGGGGCTAGCACGGTGATTTTTTGAGTATTGCTCGAGTTTTATCTGGTAGGCTCGGTATTGTTTACGAGCTGGTCTTTAGTAATGGGAAGTGAAGCAATTTTATAAATAATAAGGTATATAGTAAAAAAAAAAAGTTGCTAAGCTTAAGCATTTACCAAATTACAAAGTAATGTTTAGTCAAGTTTAAGAGTAACTAAAATGGATAAGTTTTTGAAGAAATATAAACCAGGATCAAAGACAAGGTATTAGCAAGATTTAAACGAGACTTCAAGTTTAAAATACTTTAAATTTTTTGTTTAAAGAAGTTGTTTAATGTTTCAAAGGTGATCTAGATAATGTATTGATTAACTAAAGATTTAAAGGGTTGCAAATTGATTAATGTAATCAATTAAGGAAATAGTTAATTATTTTTATGACAATTAATAAAGTTTAATTAATTTGAGAAATCAATTTAATGGTTTGATTTATTAATGTGATTAATTGAGGGTTAATCACTAAATGAAATTAATTAGTAATGATAATAAAGGTAATTAAAGAATAATTACTTAATGTCATTAATATAGGGGAATAATTAATGGATAATTACTAAAAGTGATTTAATTAATGATAAATACTTAAGAGAAGTAATTAAGGATTAATTGTAACGTCCACTCTTTCCGCACACTTTAAACCGACACTTGTCCCAATTCAAAGCATACGCAAGGGCGGATTGTTATGGGGTAAATAAGAAAAATGGAGAAGAAATAAAACGAAAATAGAATCTCACAGCGGAAGGATAAAATATAATAACAAATATACAGTTTCATAAACAGTTTACAAAAGCTTGATTCTTCTTTTACAATAAATATCAGAGTTACACATACCAATACAAGCAATGCAGCGGAATAGAAAGAGTGTGGTGCAATACTATATGTAAAATAATACTGATTCTTCGTCTTCGTCCTCCAATGCTAAAATCTACTATCCTGAAACGCTCGGACTGACCCGAGCGAATTTGAAAAGACAAAAACACTCGAGTCAGACTAGAAAATCTTATGTGAGTTAAATAAACAGAAATAAATATGAGTACAGTAACTCAAGAGATGCTCGGGATTTACATCTCCTAAGGATCCGTTAAACTATTTACTATGTAGTATATTGCGCTATTATAATAGTGTCTAATTGTAAAATAAACTTACTTTTAAATAGCGTTAAGGCTTTACATTTTCCACCTTAACACGTAAAATGCCAATAGTCTATACAGTACCGTAATACCTCCTGATCGGGAAGCTACCAGAGGATACTCCATAGGTACGACACAAATAGAAACTCGTAGTAAAGGCTCGATATGGTAGGTGACACGGCACAACTAGGCAATGCCAGGGTAGATATACCAATTGCTATCCAGGCTGGTGGAAACGCGTAGCCGCAGTTACCGCCCACCTCGGACTAACTCCCCAAAATCAAAATATAGAAGTGGCCACTGAATCAAATCCAAGTCAAAGTATAATATCGAAGAGGAACGTCCGATCAGAGGAATGACCTCATTGGCCTGAGAATCGCTCCTGTTTTAGCCACCTTATGCCAACTCACGGGAGTTGGGTCCACGTATTTACCTTACAGGAAACGTCGCCACCACCTACTTCATTCTGCAATCTCCACCGCGTACACGGTTAGTTAAAGTGGTTTTCGGTATCGACAGAGAGTATGTCCATATCCGATCCCGGTCTCTTTGCCAACCAATCGTTATTATAACACCGCGGTCATTTAAAAATGTTTATAATTTTAAAACCAAAATAAAATCCATTTCAAAACCATAATATTACGATATCATTTCTTCTTTAAAACCCAAAAAGATTCATTTTGATATTATTTTTATAAAACCCAAATCAATGATATCATTTCCCAAATATAAATCTTTTCCAAAAATTATGCCACTTTTAAAATTTATAATTCCTTGTAACCAAATATTTGAACAATAACTTTCAACATAATACTTCGAAATCCATAGTTTTTAAAACCATTACTTTCAAAACTAAATGGTTTGGATATTCAACAATATATAAAATAAGTGATTTAACTTTATGGTTACTTTGTACGGAAAATAATTTACATGGCTTTGTGAATATTTATTTACTCAATGTTAAAACCATAATCCAAAATATTATTTCAAGTCCCAACCATTCCAATTTTATATATTTTTATATCCATCTTGAGGGTTAATATTTCAACTAAAGTTGGATTTTTATTCTTTCAACAAATCAAATGTTCTATTAATTAGTTTTGAACATTTACATAAAATCCATAAATAATAAGACTTCAATTTCTAGTAATAAAATATATATATTTTCCAATTCAAATTATACTAGAATATTCATTTCAATTTATTTTGGGAAAAATCCATTTGTAAATATACTATCTTAAAATTTCCAACTTAACATTAAAACATAGGATATAAATTATCAAACTCCATTTTCTAAATTTTCTTCCATTTTAATAAAGAGATTTATACACCTTTTTATTTCAAAATTTTCAACTTCATATGTATATAAATATGGAAGAAAACATTTATTCAGTATAAAATTTAAGATTTTTATAAACCGTATTCCATCCAAACCATAGAAATCTCATTAAAAATAGTTATATATAGACCGCGGTGCCTGTATATAGTTTTCTATCCTATGGTCAAGTGATACAGATATTTATCATTTCAATCCGCAATTTAAAAAATAAAACTGCGGTTGTATATCATTTCAAACCGCAATCCCGAATGAAATGTAAATGCATACTAACTTGCAGTTTAATGATATCCAAATAAAACATTCATTCAACAACACATCCATCATCCAATCACACATCGATCAATATCAATCAATAACAATTATATATGTGATCATATATAACAGGTGATAACTGGCAGTTTATTCAAATTAAATTTATCAACTATTAATCTAACAGTTTATTCAGTAACAATTTATACAACTGTTAACTAGCAATTCATATGCAACAATAATTTCCAACAGTCAATTAATACGCAATAAATCAATTAAATTAACAGTTAAATTTAATAAAATGCAATTCAACAGATATGAATGAAATAAACATGCCAGATACCCATAAATAAATTTCTATTCATTTCTAAAACTTATTTAACAAACATAAAAGCTTCTAGTAATTGTGAGTGGGTTAAAACGCTCACCTTTTGAATTTAAATCGAATTTAAAATTCGATTTAAACCCAAAAATTCGCCCGTCTCGGAATTCGTCCAAACCAGTGTCATCAAGTCCGGAATTAAATTACCATCCTAACAAAAGAAATTTCGTGTGAATCCGACTTCGTATGAGAAAGTTATGGCGAAAAATGATGATTGAATTCAAATTGAAAAATAAATAGAAACGACACACAATTAACAACTTACTACGCCACGTCACCTTCTCTCCCAGGCTTCACGCGCAGGCACCAATTTGCACGCAACAGAGAGAAACGAACCCAACACGTCCCTTTTTGACCAAAATCCGACCGTCGATTCGACCAACGAACCATATAGATCTAACCCCCTCAGTCCCCTCTCCAATACCCAGAAACCGTTTCTCGATCCGATGAAGTTTTGTGCGATGATGATGAACGGTTTTGGGGCTGTTTGAATTTATTCTGGATGAACGACAGCTCCAATTGAAAAACGAATTTCACCATGAGATTACGCGTATCGAAAACATCAACATAAATTTTTTCGAAAATTTTCTGAGGTGTTTGAATTTTCACTGAATTTTGCAATTTGAAATTGGATCTGAGATGTATACATTGAGGAAGAAAGAAGGTTGAAGAAAATGAACGTACAACAGATGAAAAAAGAAGGGAGCTAGGGTTTATAACTGTATATTTATAGATAGGCTAGAGGTAGGGTAGCTAGACTGGATACGCGAACGTACGGAATAAACTATGGCCCAAAAATGGCTATTTTTAATATTTATTAAATAAATTAAAATAAATTATAAATCCAGTTTTTATGTTTCAACTTCTAATATTGGCCAAATTTTGTGACTTATATAATTCAAACAATCCCAAATGGTTTTCCAAGCTTGGATGTGAATTAAAATTTATAAGTATATCAATTTTGCAGTGTTAATTTCTGCGTTTTCTTATTATTTGGGAATTATAAATTTTATTCGCAAAAACCCAATTATTAAATCATGTACTCTTATACTCTCACTTAAATCCAATTAGATAAATAGATTTGACTTCCATTCCAACTCATTTGATTGCAAATAAACTTTTTACCATAAATAAAATTCCAAATTATTAATAACTTTATTCCCATTTCCTTTACACACAAACATCGTATTATAAAGGTATCTACATTATTCTCCATTGGTTTGCCTTAACTTATTTAAGGTAACCTTACATTAATATCTATTGCTATGTTTTCAAATTATTCTTCCCTCATTCTTCTTTACTATTATTAATTCCAATCTTAACGAATTCAACATTATAAGTTTGATAAATTTATTAAATTCACTCAATTGTTTACAAATTCCATTTTAAATTCAATAACGTAATAGTTTACGTTTAATTCTATTTTATTTGTAGTAAATACCCTTTGTTGGATTTAATATTCAAATTATAAATAAAATCTTGCTTTCTAAAGTTATATCAACAATGGTCCAACTAAATTTGAATTAGCTTTAACTTTATTTTATGGAATTAACTATTGCAATAAATCCAAATTGATAAATAAGGCTTGATTCCTATATTAACTACTTTGGTTCCAATTAACCTTTTATGGTGAATATGAATTTCAAGGTATAATTGAAATCTTTATATCCATTTGATTTCACTGTTTCATTTTTATTATTAAATCCATTATAGCCAAATGCATGAAATTAATATACACAAATATTTTAAATCCCAACTTAAGTTTTACTTAACGTATAAATAAACGTTTAAATTTTCTTAATTGCAATAACTCAATTACCTTCATTCTTTTTATTCACGTAGCCAAATCTTGATTTAAAATCTTTACTATAACCCATAGTCTTATTAAAATAGGAATTTACACTACCTGTAACGTTAATTTCCATCAGTAAAGATCTTACACCCTTTGTTCCATAGATTTAGATTTCACAAATTTAGCTACTGCATTAATTCTTATTTATATAACATAAATGTTCATATACTTTGAATTCATTCCCAATTCACCAACTCAATTAATTATGCTTTACAAATGTGTTTCCAATATATAGGTATTTTATACTAATTGTTATCATACCCATAATTACACGCTTATAACTAATTCCCACATTTGCATAAATTTATTAAGTTAGAATGTTTATTAAGGTTTATGCATTTCCAACTTGTACTGATTTTACACAATTATTATGATTTCTCACAGAACGTTAAATTTATTAAATGACCATTTATTATAATTTAATTCCCTTAATTGAATCAATTGCTTATTATTATATATATTCTTTTCATTCTACCATTCCTTCCCATTATAAATTCATTAACGTATTTACACATCTCTATATTTCAAATATCAATAACCAAACTTGATTACAAACACTGTCCTTATCAATCTTCATAAATTTGTTCAGATCTATATTCCTTTATATAATTAGAGTTTATGTCTCTATTAGATTTCTTTTCACTACAGGCATAAATTATTACTATCTTACTAATTACATCTTTGTATTAATGAACACCATTCAAGTTAATATTTGTACTACATTCACAGATTCAACATTTGTTTGTTTCTTAAAATTAACTTTAAATCAAATTGTGACAATTTGCATTATCCACATTTATCGTCATAAAATCTAATTTACAAGCCTATACTTAATTATTACCCTACAATACGTTTACGTTACTATAATATCCACTCTTCCGTTACTACGTTTCTATAAATTTATTCGTTTATAAATTTATTGTCTGAAAGTTCTCCTTTTATTGACTAGACACAACAATAACCAAAATAATTAATTAGATTCATTTATATACATTAGATAAATGGGTACACTTCTGCAATAATCCTATAAATGAAAATATTTTGGTGCATAAATTTCTACATACTTAGTGCATTCATTTATTAAATTACAAATTTCCTCAATCCACATAAATCACCCATTCACATAGTTTAATTTAGCGTTTATTTAAATCTTCGTTTATACATTTAGAGTTTCTACTAAATTGAATTACACAACTTATGAACTTTAACAAATTTAGTTCACTTAATAAATTTTCTAATGTTTATTAAATTGCAATCCAATCCAGTTATCATTTCATTAATACCATTTAATCAGCTAATTATAACTAATAGCCACCCACCAATTTACGTTAATTCAATCCATGCCATATAAGTATTTAATTGTCAACATTAAATTACAATCACTATATCAATTTCTACATTTATTCTTAAACAAATTAAAATTTATATCAAATTAATTTATTAAATATTATTAATTCACGGGTCGTTACACTCTCCCCCACTCAAAACTTTTCGTCCCCGAAAAGGAAAAGAAGGGAGAAGGAAGAATAAAATAGTGCATCTTATTTCAAATATTAACTTATAAACAATATTTTACTGGATTAATTCCCTTTAATGAAATACACTTGTTTTATAATCATTATATCCTTTAATACTTGAATTATTAAAGTTGGAAAAATATTTTCACAAAATTCTAAGTCCAAAATTTTCTGAAAATTTTGGCAGAGTCTCCTTTGTACGGAGGGACTCTGGAGAAAATATAATATCCAAGTATACAAATATATTACACATACTATCCAAATAAAATATCCCACATGGGAAAATATATAAAACAGCGCTTTAAACGTAATCCGAAAACGTACCTATTTGTCGGGCAATACGCTTATATTTTTATGGAACCAAAGCAATAGCAGTGGCTTCCATCACCTGTATTCACTTATATAATCTAAAAGTTAAATATTTATTTTACAGTGAAATGTTTGGGTAGATTCAATCCTTCATATCCAATCAATTGCAACAACCATACATTTTAACAAACAGCACACACCACAACAAACAGTCGTTCAATCCAACAAACAATCAGTTGTTCGGGTTCAAATTTTTGAAATCATACATCAACCAAACAATTCAAACCAACATCAAGATAGCTTATTATACATTTATTTCATAATTCAGTGGTTAAATTTTCTTTCCTTCATTTATGGAGGAATTTCTTTGTTTCTTACAAGTTTTATTTTCCAACTATCACAAAATTCATTATATTTGTATTTCCTTTTTATTACTTAAGTTTATAAAATAAATTCTCATTAATAACAACAATTATTTGAATATCTTGATTTCCTTACTCTTCACTTGTAAGATTTCCCTTAAATTCTAAATCTGCTAACATTCATTCTTATAAGTGGAAGTTTTTATTTATCCATTGACTATGAATTGCAGTCATTTAATTTTTCCTATTTTCCATTATATTAGAATAGGGAAAATTAAAACATACTTAAGCCAATAATCATACAATCAATTCTTATTTTGAATTTCATTTTATATACTTAGGTTCATATCATCTATTAATAATTCTTAACCCTTTTCAGTAAAATTTCAATTATAACCTAAGTTTATACCATTAAATTCTTATTATAACAGTAATTTATTGAATACTTCATTTTCCCTAAATTCCTACTTGTAAAATATTCAATTCCAGTTTCTCATTTAACACTTCAACTTTTATATTTGGGTAAGTTATTTATGTTAAGGAAATTGCAATTGAACTTATACAAGTTTAATCTCCATTCTTTTAATTAAATTTAATGTTTATCCATATTACTCTTTGTCTCATATGTATGCAAATTCATCTTTATAGCTTTGCAATTATTCTCTTATTTCAATTAGAGGTTTCAATTCATTTATTACTTAACTTTTATTTCACTAACAAATTTTAAACAATTAATTAACGGAAAAATTTAGAATTAAGTACCGGGTTAAATTTCAATTTATTTTCAAATAATAGATAAATAAGTTCTTACAACTCAATATCTCTAATTATAGTTAGAGCAATAAAAGAAATTTTTTTAGAAAATTTCAAATAAATCTGTAGTAGAATTCACTACAGTAGCCTTTCCCCTTCGAAACCCGAAAATGAAAGTCGATGATGCGGCCGCCATCACCGAAATTATTTTCCAGTGACAGAGAGGAAAGTACAAAATTTATTCTCTCCAAAATCTTCATTAAAACAATTCTTCCAAATTATACTAAATACTTATATAAGAAAATACTTATAAACCAAATCATTATATTTCATAAATCCTTTGAAAGCAGATTTTCAAAATCCCGGACTTAAGTTCTAAAATCTCCCATTTGATTTATTATAATTTCAACTTAGCTTTAATTTATTATAAAATATTTTTTTTTCCTAACACCCAATCTATAGCAACCAAATATATATATATCTTTATAAAATATTTTTATATATAGAAAATATAATAGGCAAAATTCTTTCATTCACCTATATTAAAACAAATATTATGTCGGTCTGTCCTATTAAGTGTTTAGAAATCCCTATTGATGACATAGCGTCCCATGCATCAACAGAATTTATAAATACAAAGCGGAACAGATTAACACAATATAAAAATCTTTTTATTAATACTAACAAATACGCTCTCTCATATATATACACTCAGCGACTCCTATAGGATATTTCTACCCTATTAACAAAGAGTCAAACCCCACAAAGCCAAGGTTTATCGCTAAACCAAAGCTCTGATACCAGATGTAACGTCCACTCTTTCCGCACACTTTAAACCGACACTTGTCCCAATTCAAAGCATACGCAAGGGCGGATTGTTATGGGGTAAATAAGAAAAATGGAGAAGAAATAAAACGAAAATAGAATCTCACAGCGGAAGGATAAAATATAATAACAAATATACAGTTTCATAAACAGTTTACAAAAGCTTGATTCTTCTTTTACAATAAATATCAGAGTTACACATACCAATACATGCAATGCAGCGGAATAGAAAGAGTGTGGTGCAATACTATATGTAAAATAATACTGATTCTTCGTCTTTATCCTCCAATGCTAAAATCTGCTATCCTGAAACGCTCGGACTGACCCGAGCGAATTTGAAAAGACAAAAACACTCGAGTCAGACTAGAAAATCTTATGTGAGTTAAATAAACAGAAATAAATATGAGTACAGTAACTCAAGAGATGCTCGGGATTTACATCTCCTAAGGATCCGTTAAACTATTTACTATGTAGTATATTGCGCTATTATAATAGTGTCTAATTGTAAAATAAACTTACTTTTAAATAGCGTTAAGGCTTTACATTTTCCACCTTAACACGTAAAATGCCAATAGTCTATACAGTACCGTAATACCTCCTGATCGGGAAGCTACCAGAGGATACTCCATAGGTACGACACAAATAGAAACTCGTAGTAAAGGCTCGATATGGTAGGTGACACGGCACAACTAGGCAATGCCAGGGTAGATATACCAATTGCTATCCAGGCTGGTGGAAACGCGTAGCCGCAGTTACCGCCCACCTCGGACTAACTCCCCAAAATCAAAATATAGAAGTGGCCACTGAATCAAATCCAAGTCAAAGTATAATATCGAAGAGGAGCGTCCGATCAGAGGAATGACCTCATTGGCCTGAGAATCGCTCCTGTTTTAGCCACCTTATGCCAACTCACGGGAGTTGGGTCCACGTATTTACCTTACAGGAAACGTCGCCACCACCTACTTCATTCTGGAATCTCCACCGCGTACACGGTTAGTCAAAGTGGTTTTCGGTATCGACAGAGAGTATGTCCATATCTGATCCCGGTCTCTTTGCCAACCAATCGTTATTATAACACCGCGGTCATTTAAAAATAGTTTATACTTTTAAAACCAAAATAAAATCCATTTCAAAACCATAATATTACGATATCATTTCTTCTTTAAAACCCAAAAAGATTCATTTTGATATTATTTTTATAAAACCCAAATCAATGATATCATTTCCCAAATATAAATCTTTTCCAAAAATTATGCCACTTTTAAAATTTATAATTCCTTGTAACCAAATATTTGAACATTAACTTTCAACATAATACTTCGAAATCCATAGTTTTTAAAACCAGTACTTTCAAAACTAAATGGTTTGGATATTCAACAATATATAAAATAAGTGATTTAACTTTATGGTTACTTTGTACGGAAAATAATTTACATGGCTTTGTGAATATTTCTTTACTCAATGTTAAAACCATAATCCAAAATATTATTTCAAGTCCCAACCATTCCAATTTTATATATTTTTATATCCATCTTGAGGGTTAATATTTCAACTAAAGTTGGATTTTTATTCTTTCAACAAATCAAATGTTCTATTAATTAGTTTTGAACATTCACATAAAATCCATAAATAATAAGACTTCAATTTCTAGTAATAAAATATATATATTTTCCAATTCAAATTATACTAGAATATTCATTTCAATTTATTTTGGGAAAAATCCAATTGTAAATATACTATCTTAAAATTTCCAACTTAACATTTAAACATAGGATATAAATTATCAAACTCCATTTTCTAAATTTTCTTCCATTTTAATAAAGAGATTTATACACCTTTTTATTTCAAATTTTTCAACTTCATATGTATATAAATATGGAAGAAAACATTTATTCAGTATAAAATTTAAGATTTTTATAAACCGTATTCCATCCAAACCATAGAAATCTCATTAAAAATAGTTATATATAGACCGCGGTGCCTGTATATAGTTTTCTATCCTATGGTCAAGTGATACGGATATTTATCATTTCAATCCGCAATTTAAAAAATAAAACTGCGGTTGTATATCATTTCAAACCGCAATCCCGAATGAAATGTAAATGCATACTAACTTGCAGTTTAATGATATCCAAATAAAACATTCATTCAACAACACATCCATCATCCAATCACACATCGATCAATATCAATCAATAACAATTATATATGTGATCATATATAACAGGTGATAACTGGCAGTTTATTCAAATTAAATTTATCAACTATTAATCTAACAGTTTATTCAGTAATAATTTATACAACTGTTAACTAGCAATTCATATGCAACAATAATTTCCAACAGTCAATTAATACGCAATAAATCAATTAAATTAACAGTTAAATTTAATAAAATGCAATTCAACAGATATGAATGAAATAAACATGCCAGATACCCATAAATAAATTTCTATTCATTTCTAAAACTTATTTAACAAACATAAAAGCTTCTAGTAATTGTGAGTGGGTTAAAACACTCACCTTTTGAATTTAAATCGAATTTAAAATTCGATTTAAACCCAAAAATTCGCCCGTCTCGGAATTCGTCCAAACCAGCGTCATCAAGTCCGGAATTAAATTACGATCCTAACAAAAGAAATTTCGTGTGAATCCGACTTCGTATGAGAAAGTTATGGCGAAAAATGATGATTGAATTCAAATTGAAAAATAAATAGAAACGACACACAATTAACAACTTACTACGCCACGTCACCTTCTCTCCCAGGCTTCACGCGCAGGCACCAATTTGCACGCAACAGAGAGAAACGAACCCAACACGTCCCTTTTTGACCAAAATCCGACTGTCGATTCGACCAACGAACCATATAGATCTAACCCCCTCAGTCCCCTCTCCAATACCCAGAAACCGTTTCTCGATCCGATGAAGTTTTGTGCGATGATGATGAACGGTTTTGGGGCTGTTTGAATTTATTCTGGATGAACGACAGCTCCAATTGAAAAACGAATTTCACCATGAGATTACGCGTATCGAAAACATCAACATAAATTTTATTGAAAATTTTCTGAGGTGTTTGAATTTTCACTGAATTTTGCAATTTGAAATTGGATCTGAGATGTATATAGTGAGGAAGAAAGAAGGTTGAAGAAAATGAACGTACAACAGATGAAAAAAGAAGGGAGCTAGGGTTTATAACTGTATATTTATAGATAGGCTAGAGGTAGGGTAGCTAGACTGGATACACGAACGTACGGAATAAACTATGGCCCAAAAATGGCTATTTTTAATATTTATTAAATAAATTAAAATAAATTATAAATCCAGTTTTTATGTTTCAACTTCTAATATTGGCCAAATTTTGTGACTTATATAATTCAAACAATCCCAAATGGTTTTCCAAGCTTGGATGTGAATTAAAATTTATAAGTATATCAATTTTGCAGTGTTAATTTCTGCGTTTTCTTATTATTTGGCAATTATAAATTTTATTCGCAAAAACCCAATTATTAAATCATATACTCTTATACTCTCACTTAAATCCAATTAGATAAATAGATTTGACTTCCATTCCAACTCATTTGATTGCAAATAAACTTTTTACCATAAATAAAATTCCAAATTATTAATAACTTTATTCCCATTTCCTTTACACACAAACATCGTATTATAAAGGTATCTACGTTATTCTCCATTGGTTTGCCTTAACTTATTTAAGGTAACCTTACATTAATATCTATTGCTATGTTTTCAAATTATTCTTCCCTCATTCTTCTTTACTATTATTAATTCCAATCTTAACGAATTCAACATTATAAGTTTGATAAATTTATTAAATTCACTCAATTGTTTACAAATTCCATTTTAAATTCAATAACGTAATATTTTACGTTTAATTCTATTTTATTTGTAGTAAATACCCTTTGTTGGATTTAATATTCAAATTATAAATAAAATCTTGCTTTCTAAAGTTATATCAACAATGGTCCAACTAAATTTGAATTAGCTTTAACTTTATTTTATGGAATTAACTATTGCAATAAATCCAAATTGATAAATAAGGCTTGATTCCTATATTAACTACTTTGGTTCCAATTAACCTTTTATGGTGAATATGAATTTCAAGGTATAATTGAAATCTTTATATCCATTTGATTTCACTGTTTCATTTTTATTATTAAATCCATTATCGCCAAATGCATGAAATTAATATACACAAATATTTTAAATCCCAACTTAAGTTTTACTTAACGTATAAATAAACGTTTAAATTTTCTTAATTGCAATAACTCAATTACCTTCATTCTTTTTATTCACGTAGCCAAATCTTGATTTAAAATCTTTACTATAACCCATAGTCTTATTAAAATAGGAATTTACACTACCTGTAACGTTAATTTCCATCAGTAAAGATCTTACACCCTTTGTTCCATAGATTTAGATTTCACAAATTTAGCTACTGCATTAATTCTTATTTATATAACATAAATGTTCATATACTTTGAATTCATTCCCAATTCACCAACTCAATTAACTATGCTTTACAAATGTGTTTCCAATATATAGGTATTTTATACTAATTGTTATCATACCCATAATTACACGCTTATAACTAATTCCCACATTTGCATAAATTTATTAAGTTAGAATGTTTATTAAGGTTTATGCATTTCCAACTTGTACTGATTTTACACAATTATTATGATTTCTCACAGAACGTTAAATTTATTAAATGACCATTTATTATAATTTAATTCCCTTAATTGAATCAATTGCTTATTATTATATATATTCTTTTCATTCTACCATTCCTTCCCATTATAAATTCATTAACGTATTTACACATCTCTATCTTTCAAATATCAATAACCAAACTTGATTACAAACACTGTCCTTATCAATCTTCATAAATTTGTTCAGATCTATACTCCTTTATATAATTAGTGTTTATGTCTCTATTAGATTTCTTTTCACTACAGGCATAAATTATTACTATCTTACTAATTACATCTTTGTATTAATGAACACCATTCAAGTTAATATTTGTACTACATTCACAGATTCAACATTTGTTTGTTTCTTAAAATTAACTTTAAATCAAATTGTGACAATTTGCATTATCCACATTTATCGTCATAAAATCTAATTTACAAGCCTATACTTAATTATTACCCTACAATACGTTTACGTTACTATAATATCCACTCTTCCGTTACTACGTTTCTATAAATTTATTCGTTTATAAATTTATTGTCTGAAAGTTCTCCTTTTATTGACTAGACACAACAATAACCAAAATAATTAATTAG
Source organism: Allium cepa (assembly GCA_030765085.1). Taxonomy (NCBI): domain Eukaryota; kingdom Viridiplantae; phylum Streptophyta; class Magnoliopsida; order Asparagales; family Amaryllidaceae; genus Allium; species Allium cepa. The sequence continues at coordinate 670,317,884 of CM060929.1, read as the reverse complement.
ATTCATTTATATACATTAGATAAATGGGTACACTCCTGCAATAATCCTATAAATGAAAATATTTTGGTGCATAAATTTCTACATACTTAGTGCATTCATTTATTAAATTACAAATTTCCTCAATCCACATAAATCACCCATTCACATAGTTTAATTTAGCGTTTATTTAAATCTTCGTTTATACATTTAGAGTTTCTACTAAATTGAATTACACAACTTATGAACTTTAACAAATTTAGTTCACTTAATAAATTTTCTAATGTTTATTAAATTGCAATCCAATCCAGTTATCATTTCATTAATACCATTTAATCAGCTAATTATAACTAATAGCCACCCACCAATTTACGTTAATTCAATCCATGCCATATAAGTATTTAATTGTCAACATTAAATTACAATCACTATATCAATTTCTACATTTATTCTTAAACAAATTAAAATTTATATCAAATTAATTTATTAAATATTATTAATTCACGGGTCGTTACATTAATTACTTTGAGTAATTAATTGAGAGTCGATTACTTATTGTAATTAAAGAATAATTAATCAAGGATGGTTAATTAAGATGGATGAATTTAGAATGATATATAAACTGGGTTGTAATTAATTGATGTTAAGTATGCAAGGTTTAAGTGATCCAAGTGATTAAAGTTGGTAATTAATTTAATTGGAGATTAATTAAATTAATTAGGAATTATGTATATATATTAAATCTTGCTTATGATGATTGAATGATATTGGACGACTTGGGTTTTGAATATCTTTGATATTGAGTGTGATGTATTGTGATACGATATGATGGATTGAACAATAATATTGTAGGATTATCCATCGATAATGAATTGTTGTGTGAATTATGATACCCTGTATTTAAATTGAATGTATCCACTTAAACTGGATTTAAGATGACACTGAATTCGAAGAGACCGGGATCGGGCACCGGTAAGTACCCGAAACCACTTCGAAGTATAACCTACTATGATTTTTATAGATTTGGTATGTGAAATCAATAGGCTGGATGGGATTAATTTAAATGTTTGGCCCATTTAAACTAAGAAAAGATACTTAGAAGTTGATTGTGAATATAAGTGTTGTCTACGGCAAGTTGTGATCTTGAAGTGATGAACGAGTTATCCCTAGTTTTAAGTATGTTTTGCATTAGAATTTCTTGTTAGATGGGTTTAATCACGCCGGTTTCCAGCCTGACCCGTGTGTTACTTTGATGTAATGCTCGTGTCAGACCGAGTATTACAGATTTTCAGGTAAGAACATTTTGGAGCTCAGGAGACGAGCTGGATGGCAGGAACGTATTGAGTGTTTTCGCTATATTATACTGTTGTATATATCTGAGACATATTGTTTTAAACTATCCAGTGATTGGTAATGGTTGTAACTCTAATGTATAAAAATATAAGTGTACCGATACTTTTCTTCTTTGTAAAATTGTTATTTATGTGATATTATATTTTGATCCGCTGCGAATGTGAGGTTTTTGTGACTTGTTCTGTTTCTTCTTCTTTCTCTTTTCTTCTTTTCCTAACTATCCGGAATTTTCTGGATCGAAAATTCCAGGTCGTTACATTTGGTATTGGAGTTGAAGGTTAAGCGAGAACCTTAGCTCTGGTGGGATTACTCATTAAGGACAGGGTCAATGGTACACTAGAATAAGTTGAGAGTGTGTGTGTGTGTGTGTATGAGAGCGTACTTGTTATTTTCTTATATAAAGATTTTAAATGATTTTACATAAGAATATATTTTGACATATATAGCAATATTTCTTTCTAATAAACATTAAGGAAATTGGTTGTTAAATCATCAAAATAAAATAAAATAATGAGAGTTAAGTGGTAACAGAAATACAACCAAACCGGAATTGAATGAAGATTAGCTTGAAATGGATTCAAACTGAAATTAAAATCTTGAATTTGGAAAAGAGTTTTCAAATAAGATAATAATGAATTGTTTTCCATGATTGTTGTGTTTAATAATAAAATGTGTAATAATGAGTAAGCAAAATGAAATGTTTTAGGGAAATAAAGCATTTGGGTAAGTATGACTTATAAATATGAATTGAAGATGATCTGAATTGTGAAGTTTTAAATCTAGGTCTAGAATTTGAAAAAATTTCAAAGCGATGAAGGAATAATAAATAATATTATTTGAATGAGGGAGCTTGATTCAAACAAAAGTTGTTCGAAGATTTAAAGGAATTTGTTTTGGATTGAAAACCAACGGTGGTTTAAATTTTAAAGTATAGCCTGGTTGGTTAAGAAATAAATATGTATATGAGGAATATACATAGTATCAAAGATGGTTTGAAATAAACTCTAAGGTTGAGTTTTGAATTTTCCTTGGAATGTGATGTGGAAACCAAAGTGACATAAGTTTTGAACTTATAAGTAGGAAAGAATATTATTAGAAATTTGAAATTTGAGTTGGGAATTCAAATTGAGTAGGGTTGACTGGATTAAGTAAATTGAATTTAACTTGGGAGAAGTTAAATAAGTTAATGAACAACCTAATTTGAAAATTTCAAGATGAAATTGGGATTTAACTTCGAAAGTTAAATGGTTAATTTGAATTGGGAGTTTGTGTGATCTCAAAATGGGTTTGAGATTTAGAAATTGAAAATGGATGGATGTTTTAAAATAATTTGAATGATACCATCCTGTTGTTATTAATAATCTTTAAGCTGAAATTGGATTTATTTAAATAAATAAATAAAGATATGCGGTGTGGTAATATATCCATTATTAAGATAAAATGGAATCATTTTGGACTTAAAAATTGAATGTTAAGATAAAAGTTCAAGGGTTGGGTTTCAAAATTGAATTTTGATGATAAGTTGAATTTAAAAGATTTAGTTGTTTAAAAAGGATTTGAATTATTATTTGAACTTTGAAATAGGTTAAAAATGGAATTTGGATTCAAAATTAAATGGTTTAAAGATATAAGTTGATTTGATCTAAAGGATTAAATCAACATTTAAATATTTAACTCGAAATTATATTATTCGGGATGGTTTAAATTTGAAATTTGAATTGAATTAGTTCAAATTGAATTTGATTTGAATTAATTAGAATTGTGATTGAAAATGGACAAGTTTAAAATTCAAATGGGAAAATTTGAATTGGATTGATTGAAATGAAATTGAAGTTGAATAAGTTCAAATTCAAATGGGAATTGAGATTGATTCAAAACTGGAATTGAAATGGGTTCAATTTGAAATTAGTCCAAATTGATTTGAATAATTTGAAATTGTGATTAAAGTTGAATAGGTTTAAAATTCAACTGGAATTTGATTTGAAAATGGGAAAGGAATTGAGAATTAATTCAACTTGAATTGGGGATAAACCAATTTCAAGGGAAATTGAAGTCATTCAAAATTTAAAATGAGTCAATTTAAATGGAACTGGAAATTTAAATTGAATTGATTGGAAATGGAGGTTTGGAATTGAACAGTTTGACTCTAGACTATCTTCAAAATAAATTGTTTTAATACAAATCTATTTTTCCAAGCTATTTATTGTACAATCTCTCTTTTTAAAGCTAGACTATCTTATACTTATTTTACAATTATTTTGGAATTATTTAACAAATTCTCAACTGTTTTATAAATTAATTAATGTTTTCAACTACTTTATAAATAATTACCATTTTACAACTATTTTGCAATTACTGAACTATTTTATAACTATTTGATTATTTTCCAACTATTTTATAATTACTTAACTATTTTACAGCTATTTTACAAACTAATAATAAATTTTCAACTACTTATCCATTTTAAACATTTTAAGTTATTTTCTAAATTCAAGCTGGACAGAGTTCAAACAGTTTATGATTGAATATCCATTTGAGATAAGGATTAAAGTAATAATCCTATGGAATTGAAACAATTGTGATTATGTGGATAGAAATTAAAGGAAATGTGAATAGAAAAAGATATTGATTTAGTTGATAATCAATGAAGATAAAAACGTAGGATGTACATATATTATTCTATTCGCATAGTGATTTGATCCAGATTCGAGCACAGAATTTTGAGATAGTTATATCGATCCGAGTTGGGATTTTCACTCGATTTTCGACGGCGAACCTGGATATGTAATGTTGATTGGATCTGGATATTGTCTATCATAGTTATGGCTATGCAAGGAGAATGATGGTATCTGATCAAGAAACCAGATCTGAGTCCGCACTAGAAAGTCGGGTGGACGTTACTAGTTCGGAAGGGAAATTGTGTGATCGAGTGAGCGTTCAGATTGATATTGCGTACAGATGATATGTGTGCATCTTACGGATTGGAAAGAAATTGATATTGAAAATTTGTGGATAAGAAATGTGAAATGGTTTTTAAAAGAAAGGTTTATATTTGTGAAATATATGATGAAGTAAAGTGGAAATTGGATATTTCTATGGTAAAAATTTACTTTATGGAAGTAAGTAATTTGGTAAGTGACTTTATAGATTAATCAAATTTGAATATTTGATTTAGAATAAACAAAGTCATATATCTTTGTTATATAAGATAAATCTCCCTTTGTTGAATCTTTTGCTAGAAGAAAAGGGATTTTTGGAGGTGTTTGAAGTATAAAAGGAGCTTTATACAAGTTTGAAATGATCCAAAGTCTTTAAAAAATTTATATATATATAAAGGATCTTATGATGATTTTGGGAAAAGGTTTTTGGAACCTTTGGATTTGGAAAGGCTTTTGATTTTTGGATAAAATCAATATTGGATTTGGAAAGCCTAATTTGAGAATTATCGATTTTGAGATAATCGATTTTGAGAAAGGAAATTTATATGAAATTCATACTAGGTGTATGATTTGGAAGATACTATATGTGTGTCGTATAAAGTGTTTTGAAAATGGCTCTGGAGAAAAAGGCACTCCCTTGAAATGAACTTCTCAGGAGTACCATAGGTCGGTACTGCCTTGAGCCTCAAAAGGGGGGGGGGTTCTAAAGTTGATCATGTGAGGAGTCTAGACAAAATAGTTCCTAAGGATTATTGGGTAGCGAAAGTCGAGGGCGCTGATGCCTACAGAGGTATTTGGGTTATGCTGTGACGACAGTGCAACTCGATGTCGCTGCGATCTAATGTGTGGACCATAGCGGAAATCGTGTGGAGGTGAGTGTCAACGGTCTACGCTTGATTTTTCTTGAAGGCAATGTAACATCGGTAGACTTCGATCTATGGTCAAGTGGAGTGGAGAAGTTTCATTCTTTTGGCAGCGAAATTCGAGGGCGCTGAGGCCTGTAGTTATATGGGTTTTTGCCGTGATAGCAACGTAACCCTAGTTGTAGCTGCGATCTGTAGCAGGTTCCATGGTGTAATCGAGGGGCGCGGAGGCCTACAGTTATCTAGGGATTTTGTCGGGATGGCAACGTAACCATCGGGTTAACTGCGAGCATGGATGAGGGTGATGATTTCCAGAGCATTCTCACCAAAGATATTTCCTCTATTTTCAAAAATGTTTTCTATATTTTCAATAAAATTATTTTTCAAGTATTTTCACTGGGTGTTGAAAACGGGTCTGCTAAGTACTTATAGATTTTCAGTCCTACGCCCGATCAATGTATGATCGAATTTCTATGAGAACGAGGATGGACGTGTCGAAACATCGAGTTATAAAAGTATCTTTATTGAAACTATTTTATAATATTATGTATATTTTAAATGTATTTTAAAAGTGTTTCAAAGAATAATTTTTCTAATAATAAGCATTTTAATAAATTCTGGCTTCATTCCTTTTCGAGGATGAAAAGATTCAAAGGGGGGAGGAATGTGATAATCTGGATTTCTTTGGCATCAAATAATTGTATAATTATCTGATTTAAAATATTGAAAATACTGATTTATAGATTAAACAAATAAATTTGATATTATTCATATCTATATATATATATTTGTGTTAAATTGAATTTAAATTAGAAATTCAAAAGGTGAATATCTTAAGTTATTTTGAAATTATTTTTATGATTTTATTTCTTTTATATGATTGGTTTTACATTATTTTCTTTAAAAAGATTTATTTATAAAAATTAAGATAGTGTATTTACTTAATAGAAAGATATATATAATTTTTATTAAAATCATTTAAGGATTCGTTAATTCATGGAATTTCAAATGTAAGTTAAATGTTTACATAATTACAAATGGAGGCATAAGAATGTATCTAATGTAACAACCCGCCTTTTTGGACAGTTTAAAACCGACGATCAATTGCACATGTCGATTCCAAACCATTAAAAGAGCAGATAGTTATTGGGGTAATTAAGAAAAGAAAAGGAAGGGAAATAAAGGAAATGAAACAACACAGAATCTCACAGCGGAAGGCTAAAGTATAATAATAAAATAACAGTTCATGAAGCTGTTAATTAAATGAATACATTTGAAATGAATACATTTGATTATTATTATACAACATTTATCAGAGTTACATAGACAACAAATATCATACAACAATGCAGCGGAATGGAATGAATATAATAGTAGTAGATAATATACCAGATCTTCGTCTCCGTCCTCCAAGGAAATGATCTTCAACCTAAACTGAAAACTCAGGACTGACCCGAGCGTAATGAAAAGACAAAACACTCGAGTCAGGACTAAAATATCCTTATGAAAGTTAAATCAATCGTAAATAAATATGAGTGTAACGGCGTCAGAGATGTTTACGGGGTTTGACATCTCATATCCAGTGTCAACGTGCGTGCAATAACTCAAGAGATGTTACGGGATTTTCCATCTCTTAAGGATCCGTGAAACTATCTACTATGTAGTAATATACGCTAAGTAGATAATGCCTATCAGTAATATAAAGTATCAAAATAGCGTTAAGGCGTTACCATAATCCCCCTTAACACATTTTTATATTCCCAAAAGCATATACAAGACCGTAGTTTCCCCAAAACCGGAAGTCACCAGAGGGCAATCCATATACTCAAGGTACAAATCAAAACGTAGTGGTCGCGAATAGGATAATCAGTATGACAAGGTACATGAGGCGATACCAACTAGGATACTAGTAGTTGCGTGATCCGGACTGATGTTGGGCATAGCCAGCAGCTACCCCAACACCGCGAAACAACACTCCGAAATCAAGGGGTGCACCCAAATCGCATCACAAATGTAATAGATATGGTATCGAAGAAGCGTGTCCGCTAGAGGTGGCGAACCTCAATGGCCCGGCGCGGCTCCTGTTTTAGTCATGTCAGGGGTCATCCAATAATCGTTCTCTTTCTTCAGTCAACGCGTTCACCAAACCATCCACTTCATTCTGGATCATCACTCCGCGTATAATAGTTATTAAAGTGGTTTTCGGTATCGACAGAGAGTATGTCCATATCCGATCCCGGTCTCTTTAATAACTACGTATTATTACACCTTTGGCTCTTTATATTTCAAATCGATTCATAATTGATATCAAAATATCATATTCGCTTCAAAAATCAAATCCATTCAAATATCATCGTATCTTTCAAAATCTCAGATTTCATATTTAAATTCAAGATTTAAATATAAACATTTCACCTTATTGACCAGCTTAGGATTTTAGAAAAATAGTTTTAAGTAGTTTAAAAGTAGTTTTAAATAATTAAAATAGTTAAAAACACTTAAAATCTTTAAAATGGATTTAAAATAGATAAATTAGTTTAAAATAATTTAAATTGGGTTAAGTAGATTTAAAATAGATTAAAATAGTTTAAGTATTCAAAATGGTTTATATAACAGAGTAATTTGGAAAACAAATTAAAACAGCTTCAAAATCAATCCATTTCAATTATAACTTCCCAATTCAAATCAATTTCAATTTCCATTCTACCGATTCAATTTCGATTTCAATTCAAAACAATGTCAACTTTTACTTCAAATCAATTCAATTCTACATTCACCTTTAATTAATTCAATTTCAATTTATATCGATTTGGAGCTTGATTTCTCAAAATATCAATTTATACCACTTAACAAAATTTCCAACAATATTCAAGTTTAAATCCAAATTCCAAATATGATTCAATTCCAAACTCGATTTCAAAATATCATTTCATATCACTTTTACTTAGTAATATTCAAAGCTCGAAATAATGTTCAATCTTTAAAATAAATAGATTTTTGAAATTCAATCATATCCAAATTTTTTTTTTTTTTTAAAGTCACAACTTAAATTATTTACCAATTTCTTTTAACCAAAATTTATTTCAACATTCCAACTCAATTTTTCGACAAATTCGATTTCTATAAATTGATTTCTATTTATAACTTTTAAATCAAAACATTTAAATAAATTTTAAATCGACGATTTCAAAAATTATTTATTTAGCCAATTCGGTGTCCGTATATAATTTTCTATCCTATGGCCAAGTAATTATTTATTTCAATTAAATGTCAGGGATGAGTATATATTACTTCAATTAAATCACAGTATCATATGTATGCATAACAGGATCTATATAAGCAAATAAACATCCAAACATTCAATTATCAACCAATAGCATCCATCAAAATACATCATCCAATAAACAATACAATTCATGGCAGTTTCATAGTTATCAATGTCAGGTAATTTAATCGCAATTCAATTTTAATTTCAATTTAACTGTCAATTTAATTTTTCAACGGTTAACGCAAATGACAAGCTATATGACAATTAAATTTTTATCAAACAACGACAAATAAGATCATAACACTTCATAATGTCAAATTTAACTAGCATAAAGATATTTAGTACGGTGTGAGCGTTATAAAACACTCACCTTGATTTCAATGTAGTTCCAGCGCTTTATTTCGAATAAAATTAAACGAACGTTTAATTTTACCCGAAATTTTCACTATCCCCAAATGATTCCAATCCAGCTCCATTGCGTAGTGCTCGACAAAACGATTCCAACGCAAAAAGTTTCGTGCGTTTTCGACCTCGTATGAAAAAGTTATGCTATTTTAAAGTTTATACGAATTTAAATATACAATTTCAGCTTTTATTTTAAATATCAAACCCTCAACTGCATCCTGGCCATCGATTTCTACATCTTCAGATCTGAGCCGTTGCTGCATCTTCTTCCTCTTCACGTTGAATGCCCAGGTTTGAACGTAAGAAACAAACCCATCAGCCGCCATCTTCATCGATTTTTCACGACCAAACCGAGCAACTTGAAGATGATCAGGTTACACCACTTCGAAGCCACCGCCTTACTCCACCTTCACCATCAATAGCCTGAAGCTCGGCCACCCCCTCTGCCTCGAATTGCGTGAAAAACGCAGCAGGTCCAATCTCGATTTGCCGTCGATCCGTGGCTCCGTTTCCGATCTCCACCGTTGGATAGCTAGATCTTGATGTCCTCTACAACTTTGCAGTTGAGAGTTTTTGCTAATTGTTGATGGATTGAGAGGAAAATGAGGAAGAAGTTTCGAATTTCGTGGCCATTGATTCAGGAAATGGCGGATAGGGCTGAAGTCAATTAGGGTTTCTGGATTAAAATAATATAAAACTGCATCGGTTTACGTGCGTAATTATATAGGTAGGTCCAAAATCATCCGAACTCCAATCGAGACGTGCCGCCAGGCGTTTATAAGGTTTTACCCCCATTCCGGACGCAATGGAACTAGTTTCAAGGCCTAATTCGATCATATGTGAGAGTTACGGAAATAAACGATCAATTTTAAATTAAACCGATTAAACGATTTTCTATGCGTTTTGGCTTGCCCTGGACAAACGGTAAATCCGTTTGACTTGAAATTTGAAACCTTACAATAATATCACATTACGGATCCAATGAAACTAGTTTCGTCGAAATCCAAGACCGTTTGAAAAAATGACTATTTTTAACTCGCCAAATTAATATTAAAACAATTTCAACGCGTTTCGAGCTGCCACGGTCAAACGACAACTCCGATTGCTACGAAAATTGAAATCCGATAATAACTAACTATTACGGATCCAATGGGACTAGTTTCGTCCAATTCTGAGACTGTTCAAAAATTGGCTATTTTTCAGTCGATAATTAAATATTAAAATATTCAATTTTCACAAATTTACTTTTAATTCGATTTTAAAAGTTCTACAACATCATTCTAACTGTAATATGATAAAATAAAATTTTACAAATCATTTTTAATCATATTAAACCCGTTATTTAATTTATCCAATAAATTCCAAATATTTAATGTAGACAATTTCGCTTATCCAATAATTGATTATCTTTTGAAATATTGAAATTGAACTTATAAGTTTCAACTTTTAAAACCATTTCAAAATTTAGAACACTATTTTCATTTTACAGTTATTCAATTATTCAATAAGTTTAAATATTTAATTTAAACAATTTACGTGTTCAATATTCAATATTTGATTTCAATTAGATTTTACTTATCAATCAACTACTTTCTTACACCAAATGATTTCAACATTTATCACCCTATTCAACTATCGATTGCAAAGGAATTTACTAAGTAGCATTTATTTTCATTACTTGGATAATTGTTGCAATTCATTCCAGTTATTATTATTCCAAATGAATTACAAATTTTTTTCTAACATTAAATCACGAAATCTTATTAAATTAGCTATTTTAATTATCGAAAATTTACGGGTCGTTACACTCTCCCCCACTCAAAACTTTTCGTCCCCGAAAAGGAAAAGAAGGAAAAAGAACTAAGTATAGAATTCAACATTAGATATATTTTATTCAAAGTTACCAACTTATAAAACAATGAAATTCCATTTATAAAGTCATAACTACGCTTCCACTAAGTTACTCCAAACGGCTTTCTAAACTTAAAAGTTAATTATCAAAACAAGTTATAAAAAAAATTTAAACTTGAAAAAATTTTCTAACACCCGGATTTACGGAAAAATTCGGCAGAGTCTTCTTTGCGCGGCTCGATCGGAAAAAATATAATAGCATATATATCACAAATATACATCTCATCTCAATGATGAGGCATCCCATATGTGGGGAAACAACATATAAATATCACCAATATCATATAAAACCGTAAGCGTACCTTTTATTTAGCATTTATTAGCAATTTACTTACATTATGCGTTTAGCGTAGAAGCGAGCTCCACAACGAAGCGCAACCCCTTTGCTACCTACTAAAATGCTCAATAACTAAGTTAGAACCATGCATATAAAGATAGATCGCTATACTTAGCCTACACAACATATATATAACATATTTAGCTTCAAAACTGAGATTTCAATTTCTGGACAGCAAACAAATCTTAGCTTTAGGTCACCTAAACGGTAAAATTTGACAATAGAATCTAAACAAAAGTTACTGCATTCATTTCAGGCTTTCCGGAATGTCCAAAATCATCGAATTCGGATCATCCGTTCAAAAGTTATGGCCGTTTACTTAGGGGATACGCTTCAGCCTGGGCAGTGTTTGCGCAGGTCAGCGACGTTCACCCATGTTTTCGACCTTCTAAACGATATCAAAACACAAAACACTTAAAACAAAAGTTTTAGCTTATGTTCTTAGCTTTCCATAAAGTACAAGATCATCAAAATCCGATAAACCAGTAAAAAGATATGTCAAAAATACTAAGGGTGTATACTACAGATTTTACTTATTTTACACAGGACAGCGAGTAACATTCAAGTTTTTAACCTAGTAGACGAAGGAATTTTCTCAAGTTATCTAAACAAAATTTGTGCTATAGTTTTTTAGCTTTTCGAAAAGTCCAATATCGTCGAATTCCGTTCAGCCATTTAAAAGTTATGGTTGTTTTCGTTTCAGCATATATTGGACAATGTTGGATTTTTTTTTTTTCCAAAAATTTGCTTTTATTATTTCAAAGTACAAAACATCAACTTTTCTAAAGAACAATCATAAACACAAAGTCATCTATTTTCTTATTCATCCATGCAATAGGTTTACATTCAATTTGTTTCCGATTTATTCAAGTTTGTTTCATTCACATTTTAAATTCAAGTCAATTTGCTTCAATTTAAATTGAATTCAATTATCTTTAATTTCACTTTGCTTCAAACTTGAATTTAAATTTTTTTCCTTTTTTTATTTTATTCCATTTATTCAATTCCATTAACACTAATGAATTCTACTTAATCAATTTTCATCCATCTAACAACCAATGCATATCAAACATTAACAACCATCCAGAATCTACACGAAATCAATTATACATTTCCAAGTCAATTTTTTTTATTTCATACACTTCCAAGTTTATTGACATTTAGTTATATTCAAATTTAATTAGTTTCCTTACCAATTTTATATTTCATTAATTTTATTCATTCACTTATACATGTATCATTCATTTTACAGCTTAAATTTCTTTTATATTTACAACTATCAATAGATCTTTACATTTTATTTTTCACTCTCACACTGGTATATTATTTCTCTACTTATCCTTATTAGCATTTTAAACCCTTTAAGTATTTGGTAAGTTATAGTTATGCAAATAGAATGTAGTTAAACAACATACAACTTCTTTTCATTTAAAGTTGAATTTTCAATTTATCAATTCTTAAGTCATTACTTAAATTTCACTATAATTTAATTTCACATTTACATTCACATATAGTATTTTCATTTTATATTAACATAATTGTGAATCACCTTTAAATGTTAATTTAAATTCCAATTATTTACTAACAATTTTATTTATATTTGCAAACCATTAATTAAATGCATATTTCATTATTCAAACCTATACTTGTATATTATCCAATTAACAATTCATATAACATTTTTGAATTTCTTAAGTATTTTGGTAAGTTATATCTAAGCTATGGAATGAAATTTAATACTATGCGAGTTTTACAGTTTCAATTTTATTTTAAGTTCATAATTTCCTAATTCTAAGGATTTCTACTTCAATTGATATTTTCACTTAGCTCTTAGGTTCATTTCTCATTTCACAATTCAGAAGTTCCTTAATGATTCAAGTCTAAATTCATTTCAATCATAAAAAAAAAATCATTAATTATTAAAGAACTTAAGAATTCCAATCCCGGTTTCATTTCAAATCAAGGTTTGAAATAATATATACTTATATAATTTATATATCAAATCGTACTATAGAGAATGCAAAACAAAATAAAATTTGAGTCAAAACAAGGTTTAGACAAGCTATTAAGTGGTCTCCCCCACTCGGACTCTCGAAAATAAACGCCGATGATGCGTGCACTCATCACCGAAATCATTTTCTAGCGTCAAGAGAAGGGAATATAACACTTATCATAAAAAAAATCCTTCGAAAACAATTTCAACTCAATTATACTATCATATAATACTAATATTATGTTTTTCAAATTCTTGTAAGTCAATTTCAAACACCGGAATTTAAATTCCCAAATCCAAGTTAAAATTCATTTATATTCATTATCAATTGTGTTTACAAGATTTCATTTTCCTAAATCCATTGTTATTTAATCAATTGTTGTAAATATTGACTGATCAAACAATAACGATAATAATCTAATATTATCATCTCCTAACAATCAATTCAATCAAAATGAATAAATATTCAAATAATTCTTTATATAAAAATATATTCCAAAACGATATTGTGTTGGTTTGTCCTATTCGAGTGTTTAGAAATTCCTATCGACGCCTTGGCGTCCCAAGTATCGACCAGAATTCATAAATACTCAACGGAACAAATTAACACAATATAAAACCATTTTATATCAAATAACAAGTACGCTCTCTCATATACACTCAACTCATTCATATAGTTTACCTCTATTTCAATGAGTTATTCCCCACTAGAGCCAAGGTTTATCGCTAAACCAAAGCTCTGATACCAACTGTAACAACCCGCCTTTTTGGACAGTTTAAAACCGACGATCAATTACACATGTCGATTCCAAACCATTAAAAGAGCAGATAGTTATTGGGGGTAATTAAGAAAAGAAAAGGAAGGGAAATAAAGGAAATGAAACAACACAGAATCTCACAGCGGAAGGCTAAAGTATAATAATAAAATAACAGTTCATGAAGCTGTTAATTAAATGAATACATTTGAAATGAATACATTTGATTATTATTATACAACATTTATCAGAGTTACATAGACAACAAATATCATACAACAATGCAGCGGAATGGAATGAATATAATAGTAGTAGATAATATACCAGATCTTCGTCTCCGTCCTCCAAGGAAATGATCTTCAACCTAAACTGAAAACTCAGGACTGACCCGAGCGTAATGAAAAGACAAAACACTCGAGTCAGGACTAAAATATCCTTATGAAAGTTAAATCAATCGTAAATAAATATGAGTGTAACGGCGTCAGAGATGTTTACGGGGTTTGACATCTCATATCCAGTGTCAACGTGCGTGCAATAACTCAAGAGATGTTACGGGATTTTCCATCTCTCAAGGATCCGTGAAACTATCTACTATGTAGTAATATACGCTAAGTAGATAATGCCTATCAGTAATATAAAGTATCAAAATAGCGTTAAGGCGTTACCATAATCCCCCTTAACACATTTTTATATTCCCAAAAGCATATACAAGACCGTAGTTTCCCCAAAATCGGAAGTCACCAGAGGGCAATCCATATACTCAAGGTACAAATCAAAACGTAGTGGTCGCGAATAGGATAATCAGTATGACAAGGTACATGAGGCGATACCAACTAGGATACTAGTAGTTGCGTGATCCGGACTGATGTTGGGCATAGCCAGCAGCTACCCCAACACTGCGAAACAACACTCCGAAATCAAGGGGTGCACCCAAATCGCATCACAAATGTAATAGATATGGTATCGAAGAAGCGTGTCCGCTAGAGGTGGCGAACCTCAATGGCCCGGCGCGGCTCCTGTTTTAGTCATGTCAGGGGTCATCCAATAATCGTTCTCTTTCTTCAGTCAACGCGTTCACCAAACCATCCACTTCATTCTGGATCATCACTCCGCGTATAATAGTTATTAAAGTGGTTTTCGGTATCGACAGAGAGTATGTCCATATCCGATCCCGGTCTCTTTAATAACTACGTATTATTACACCTTTGGCTCTTTATATTTCAAATCGATTCATAATTGATATCAAAATATCATATTCGCTTCAAAAATCAAATCCATTCAAATATCATCGTATCTTTCAAAATCTCAGATTTCATATTTAAATTCAAGATTTAAATATAAACATTTCACCTTATTGACCAGCTTAGGATTTTAGAAAAATAGTTTTAAGTAGTTTAAAAGTAGTTTTAAATAATTAAAATAGTTAAAAACACTTAAAATCTTTAAAATGGATTTAAAATAGATAAATTAGTTTAAAATAATTTAAATTGGGTTAAGTAGATTTAAAATAGATTAAAATAGTTTAAGTATTCAAAATGGTTTATATAACAGAGTAATTTGGAAAACAAATTAAAACAGCTTCAAAATCAATCCATTTCAATTATAACTTCCCAATTCAAATCAATTTCAATTTCCATTCTACCGATTCAATTTCGATTTCAATTCAAAACAATGTCAACTTTTACTTCAAATCAATTCAATTCTACATTCACCTTTAATTAATTCAATTTCAATTTATATCGATTTGGAGCTTGATTTCTCAAAATATCAATTTATACCACTTAACAAAATTTCCAACAATATTCAAGTTTAAATCCAAATTCCAAATATGATTCAATTCCAAACTCGATTTCAAAATATCATTTCATATCACTTTTACTTAGTAATATTCAAAGCTCGAAATAATGTTCAATCTTTAAAATAAATAGATTTTTGAAATTCAATCATATCCAAATTTTTATTTTTATTTTTAAAGTCACAACTTAAATTATTTACCAATTTCTTTTAACCAAAATTTATTTCAACATTCCAACTCAATTTTTCGACAAATTCGATTTCTATAAATTGATTTCTATTTATAACTTTTAAATCAAAACATTTAAATAAATTTTAAATCGACGATTTCAAAAATTATTTATTTAGCCAATTCGGTGTCCGTATATAATTTTCTATCCTATGGCCAAGTAATTATTTATTTCAATTAAATGTCAGGGATGAGTATATATTACTTCAATTAAATCACAGTATCATATGTATGCATAACAGGATCTATATAAGCAAATAAACATCCAAACATTCAATTATCAACCAATAGCATCCATCAAAATACATCATCCAATAAACAATACAATTCATGGCAGTTTCATAGTTATCAATGTCAGGTAATTTAATCGCAATTCAATTTTAATTTCAATTTAACTGTCAATTTAATTTTTCAACGGTTAACGCAAATGACAAGCTATATGACAATTAAATTTTTATCAAACAACGACAAATAAGATCATAACACTTCATATTGTCAAATTTAACTAGCATAAAGATATTTAGTACGGTGTGAGCGTTATAAAACACTCACCTTGATTTCAATGTAGTTCCAGCGCTTTATTTCGAATAAAATTAAACGAACGTTTAATTTTACCCGAAATTTTCACTATCCCCAAATGATTCCAATCCAGCTCCATTGCGTAGTGCTCGACAAAACGATTCCAACGCAAAAAGTTTCGTGCGTTTTCGACCTCGTATGAAAAAGTTATGCTATTTTAAAGTTTATACGAATTTAAATATACAATTTCAGCTTTTATTTTAAATATCAAACCCTCAACTGCATCCTGGCCATCGATTTCTACATCTTCAGATCTGAGCCGTTGCTGCATCTTCTTCCTCTTCACGTTGAATGCCCAGGTTTGAACGTAAGAAACAAACCCATCAGCCGCCATCTTCATCGATTTTTCACGACCAAACCGAGCAACTTGAAGATGATCAGGTTACACCACTTCGAAGCCACCGCCTTACTCCACCTTCACCATCAATAGCCTGAAGCTCGGCCACCCCCTCTGCCTCGAATTGCGTGAAAAACGCAGCAGGTCCAATCTTGATTTGCCGTCGATCCGTGGCTCCGTTTCCGATCTCCACCGTTGGATAGCTAGATCTTGATGTCCTCTACAACTTTGCAGTTGAGAGTTTTTGCTAATTGTTGATGGATTGAGAGGAAAATGAGGAAGAAGTTTCGAATTTCGTGGCCATTGATTCAGGAAATGGCGGCTAGGGCTGAAGTCAATTAGGGTTTCTGGATTAAAATAATATAAAACTGCATCGGTTTACGTGCGTATTTATATAGGTAGGTCCAAAATCATCCGAACTCCAATCGAGACGTGCCGCCAGGCGTTTATAAGGTTTTACCCCCATTCCGGACGCAATGGAACTAGTTTCAAGGCCTAATTCGATCATATGTGAGAGTTACGGAAATAAACGATCAATTTTAAATTAAACCGATTAAACGATTTTCTATGCGTTTTGGCTTGCCCCGGACAAACGGTAAATCCGTTTGACTTGAAATTTGAAACCTTAAAATAATATCATATTACGGATCCAATGAAACTAGTTTCGTCGAAATCCGAGACCGTTTGAAAAAATGACTATTTTTAACTCGCCAAATTAATATTAAAACAATTTCAACGCGTTTCGAGCTGCCACGGTCAAACGACAACTCCGATTGCTACGAAAATTGAAATCCGATAATAACTAACTATTACGGATCCAATGAGACTAGTTTCGTCCAATTCTGAGACTGTTCAAAAATTGGCTATTTTTCAGTCGATAATTAAATATTAAAATATTCAATTTTCACAAATTTACTTTTAATTCGATTTTAAAAGTTCTACAACATCATTCTAACTGTAATATGATAAAATAAAATTTTACAAATCATTTTTAATCATATTAAACCCGTTATTTAATTTATCCAATAAATTCCAAATATTTAATGTAGACAATTTCGCTTATCCAATAATTGATTATCTTTTGAAATATTGAAATTGAACTTATAAGTTTCAACTTTTAAAACCATTTCAAAATTTAGAACACTATTTTCATTTTACAGTTATTCAATTATTCAATAAGTTTAAATATTTAATTTAAACAATTTACGTGTTCAATATTCAATATTTGATTTCAATTAGATTTTACTTATCAATCAACTACTTTCTTACACCAAATGATTTCAACATTTATCACCCTATTCAACTATCGATTGCAAAGGAATTTACTAAGTAGCATTTATTTTCATTACTTGGATAATTGTTGCAATTCATTCCAGTTATTATTATTCCAAATGAATTACAAATTTTTTTCTAACATTAAATCACGAAATCTTATTAAATTAGCTATTTTAATTATCGAAAATTTACGGGTCGTTACATCTAATTACAAGTGTAAACAAATATAAACATATTACTAACTAATATAAAATATAAGAAATTCTTAGATGAGGGGTTAAAACATAAAATACATTGCCTTTAAACATTTGTAAGAAAAAAATATACACTTGTAAAGTTTTGAACCCATATAACAACATTTGTAAGCCAAGCATCCTATAAGATAACAAGTGGCAAAGTGTTCCATTTGAATTTGGAAAATAAAATAATAACAATAATAATAACCAGGCGATTTTTCTCGTTTTTCAAACTGATATGAAGAAAATCAAAATTTGTCAATAATATTCAAACCAGATAAGGATCAAACAAAAACTCTTTATAATTTTAAAAAACCTGAAGATAAGCAATTCCAAATCCAAACTACAGCTTAAAGAAAAAATTCGAAATAAATTCAAGAACAAATTCAAGACAAAATTCACCTCAATAATCAAAGCAAGATCAAAGCAGATCTGATTCAATTCGAGGGATATTCCAAACTGGAATTAAAAAAAGGCCTCTGTTCTCTGCTCTCTGTACAACATAAAGGCGAGTAAGCAGTTTTAGTTAAAGAATTAAACCAGTCAAAATCTAGATGCATGCAGCATTTACTTAAAATGGAATATAATATGTGTTTGCTTGATTTGTTTAAACAAGATTGCATGTGTATTTGAGTGTGAAAGTTGTTGTGCATACCTGGAACAAAAGATTTATCTGCTCTTTATTCTTAGGTCCTAATTTTTTTTTTAAAAAAGAATCAACTGCTCTACTTCTGATTGTTATGTGTTTGTAATGTTTGAACATATATTGTTAGAAACGATAGGATTTAAGTTGTGCCAGGTTTGGGCACGGCTGGGTATTGAGTTTGGGTTGAAGTTGTTTTTGTGGAGTTTACTTCGTGACTGATTCGTGTTCAACTCGGGGTGTTGAAGCGAGGGGCTGGGTTCGCGAGAGACACGGGGCTAGCTCGGTAATTTTTTGAGTTTTGCTCGAGTTTTATCTGGTAGGCTCGGTATTGATTACGAGCTGGTCTTTGATAATGGGAAGTGAAGCAATTTTATAAATAATAAGGTACAAAGTTAAAAAACGTTGCTAAGCTTAAGTATTTACCAAATTCTAAAGTAATGTTTAGTCAAGTTTAAGAGTAACAAAAATGGATAAGTTTTTGAAGAAATATAAACCAGGATCTAAGACAAGGTATTAGCAAGATTTAAACGAGACTTAACGTTTAAAATACTTTAAAAATTTTGTTTAAAGAAGTTCTTTAATGTTTCAAAGGTGATCTAGATAATGTATTGATTAACTAAAGATTTAAAGGGTCGCAAATTGATTTGCGTAATCAATTAGGGAAATAATTAATTATTTTTATGATAATTGATAAAGTTTAATTAATTTGAGAAATCAATTTAATGGTTTGATTTATTAATTTGATTAATTGAGGGTTAATCACTATATGAAATTAATTAGTAATGATAATAAAGGTAATTAAAGAACAATTACTGAACGTCAATAATATAGGGGAATAATTAATGGATAATTACTAAAAGTGATTTAATTAATGATAAATACTTAAGAGAAGTAATTAAGGATTAATTACTTTGAGTTATTAATTAAGAGTCAATTACTTATTGTAAATAAAGAATAATTAATCAAGGATGGTTAATTAAGATGGATGATTTTAGAATGATAAATAAACAGGGTTGTAATTAATTGATGTTAAGTAGGCAGGGTTTAAGTAATCCAAGTGATTAAAGTTGGTAATTAATTTAATTGGAGATTAATTAAATTAATTAGGAATTATGTATATGTATATATATATATATATATATATATATATATATATATATATTAAATCTTTCTTATGATGATTGAATAATATTGGACGACTTGAGTTTTGAATATCTCTGATATTGAGTGTGATGTATTGTGATATGATATGATGGATTGAACAATAATATTATAGGATTATCCATCGGTAATGAATTGTTGTGTGAATTATGATACCCTGTATTTAAATTGAATGTATCCACTTAAACTGGATTTAAGATGACATTGAATTCGAAGAGACCGGGATCGGGCACCGGTAAGTACCCGAAACCACTTCAAAGTATAACCTACTATGATTTTTATAGATTTGGCATGTGAAATCAATAGGCTGGATGGGATTAATTTAAATGTTTGGCCCATTTAAACTAAGGGAAGATACTTAGAAGTTGATTGTGAATATAAGTGTTGTCTATGGCAAGTTGTGATCTTGAAGTGATGAACAAGTTATCTCGGGTTTGAAGTATGTTTTGCATTCTTGTTAGACGAGTTTACTCACGCCGGTTTCCAGCCTGACCCGGGTGTTCCTTTGATGTAATGCTCGGGTTAGACCGAGTATTACAGATTTTTAGGTAAGGACGTTTTGGAGCTTAGGAGACGAGCTGGATGGCAGGAACGTATCGAGTGTTTCTGCTGTATTATATTGTTGCATATATCTGATACATGTTGTTTTAAACTATCTAGTGATTGGTAATGGTTGTAACTTTGATGTATAAAAATATAAGTGTACCCATACAGTTCTTCTTTGTAAAACTGTTATTTATGTGATATTATATTTTGATCCACTGCGAATGTGAGGTTTCTGTGACTTGTTCTGTTTCTTCTTCTATCTCTTTTCTTCTTTTCCTAACTATTTGGAATTTTCAGGATCGAAATTCTGGGTCGTTGCAGTTTCCATTCCAATCACGGTTTCAAAATATTTCAAATTCCAAGCCAATTTCCTGAATTTAATTTCCTTAAATTCATTCCTTAAAAATTCCTTGTCATTACCCCTTAATCCCAATTTATTTTATTTATATTTTAAAATACCAAATTATATTTATCCATCCATAACACAGTATAACAAAATTCCAAACCAATTTATCACAGGATATCAATAAGATATACCACAGATTATGAATATAATTTCTATTTGTGAGGAATCCAGTTGGATCCCTCCAACCTGTTTCCCTGCATCCACAGATGTTAGCACAATAAATAAAATATCGATCAAATATGATAATAATTATCATATTCATCTAATCAACCAACCAAACATTTAAATATTAGCTATTTAAACTAAATGGCATCCAGACGTGAGTCAGACTAACTCACCTTGAGTTTCGACGAGCGTTTTAAATTTTAAATTAAATCGAGCTTGTTCGATTTAATCTAAAATTTTCACTTGCTCAAAACGACTCCAGATCTTCATCACAGCGTGCTATTCGTCGCTGCGATTCCGGCGCCACCAGTTTCGTCCATTTTTGACAAAGTATGCTCAAGTTATGAATTTATAAAGGTTGAATAAAATTTATAAACAAATTTTTCTTTAATTTTTTTTAACCTTATCAAATCCTAGCGGTAGAACTAAAATCAAAAACCCTGGCCACTCCTACTTTTTCCTCCTTCTTCGTTCGCGTCCAGTATCTCACAAAACCCATAGCCGCCCACTAGGGCTTGGAACCGTCGCCTACTCGATCGCCTAGGCCACGATCAGGACCTACCAACGCATCGAGAATCTCGAATTTCACCACCGGCCAGAGCATCATCGTGCTCGGTCACCTCAAGGAGATGCGATATCCCCTCACACATGCATCGAACGTGATGGTTACCTGCTTTCCACGCTTCACTAATCTCGATCACATCCGTACGGATGGAAAGCTCTCATCGACCTCCACGTTTCTCTAGTTGGAAGCTTTAGCTAAAAATTGATGGATGGAGAGATTTTTTTGAGATGGAAGATGATTCATTACTGACCATTGAAAATATACAGCGGCGGCCAAGAGAAAAATCTAGAGTTCAGCCCTAAAACTTTTATATAAACATCTTATAAGTATTATTTTAATATTAAATTCATCAATTCACAAGATTTCGAACGAACTCCGAATTGGACATGCCGCCAGGCGTTTATAGGGTTTTACCCACATTCCGATCACAATGGAACATGTTTCGGAGGCTAATTCGATCATATGCGCTACTTACAGAAATAAACGATCACTTTTAAATTAAATCGATTAAAATAGTTTCTATGCGTTTTGAGTTGCCAAGGTCAAACGACAACTCCGATTGCTACGAAAATTGAAATCTGATAATAACTAACTATTAGGATCCAATGGAACTTGTTTCTTCAAATTTCGAGACTGTGCCCCGGAAGGCTATTTTAACTCATCATTAATTCGAGCGATTTCCAAAATCGTCGAAATCAATTAAAATTTCACCTTAAAAATTTTACTAACTTAATTATAAATCATATAGAATTTACATTCACATTATAAATCATTATGATTCATTCCGAATCATAATCTGTTTATTTACACTATTATATTATTAAATTCCATTATTAAATTAATATAAAATTCCAAATTCAGCTTATCGACTTTTAATTCCATCCAAATTCCAATAAAAAATTCAAATCAATCTAAACTAAAAATAAACCTTAGAAACCATTTTCATAACTTTTTACATCCAGATTCACAAATTATTCCGATTCCAAATATTTAATTATTATTCAAATTTTAATTGAATTTCCATATTGAAAATTACAACTAAATTCTATTGATTTAACAAAATTCTTATTTAAAAATCAATTCAAAATCCACATTTAACATTTAAAATGAATTAAATGTTCAAAATCTAACGATCAAAATTCTGGGTCATTACATTCCTCTCCCCTTATAAAAATTTCATCCCCGAAATTTGCTAGAGTAGGAAAAATGCTTCCAAATTCATTTACTTACCCAAACTTACTTAGTTAAACTCACTTCGCCAAAACTCCTATCTCAATTCCAAAACCATTTGCTTATTTTAACTTAAAAGTTTTGTTTTCAATATCATTTCAATACAACTTTTATAGTTAACTAAAATGTTCAAAATTCCCAAAAATTTTCTAACTCCCAAAATTTTAGAAATTTTTTGACAGCGTCTCCTTTGTACGGAGGGCGTTTTACAATATCACAATAGATATAAATATATATACATCGACACACACGGTCGGAAAATAAAATATTTCATAATATATATATATATATATATATATATATATCATTTTCCAATTTTATTGCGTAGGCGTACCTTTTGATTAGCATTTTAAAAGCAAGCGGCTAATTTATATTGCATTTACGCGCTCCAACTCTATCGATTGCCTCTCGTACCTGTACTTACTTAAACAAGCCATAAGTTTTCAATAATATGAAATTTCAACAACATTCCATTCATTAATTTTAGCCAAACATATCAATTATACAGCCTAATCAACACATTTCCATAATCCTACATGTTAACCATCTTTATACACAATCCACAAGTTTCAACACTATTTTAGTTCCCCTAACAAACCCAAACTTCATTTTATTTCACACTAATGATTTACATATAAGTTTACTACAGACAATTCATATTTAACACGACCAATTCATCTTTGTGCCAACTAAGCTCATATTCACATCAAATTGGTTTATAAGCCTTATTTACATAAATTTACTCCTATTCAATTTCCAATTGATGGACGATCAATTTTATTTTCAATTTGATTCATTCGCATCTCTTTTATGATTCAATTGCATTTATATACAAATCCACTTAATAAAATTTCAGTCCATTCCAATTGATTCAAAAACAAATTCTATTTACCTCTCTTAATCCATTCACTTTCGTTTACGGCAAAATGACTAATTTCTATACAAGTTTGTTGTTATTCAAACAAATAACCATTTCTTAAGCTTATACCGTTTAAAATTAATTCCATCTCAATCTATATCAATTTTATTTCATGCCGAATTATTCATGACCCAAACTATTTTTACTTCATCACAATTATTAAATCAAATCCCTATTCTCACTTCAAGTTCATCATCCAACTTAAGTTTATATTAATATCATTCCATTCTGGATTATTTACAACTTATACATTCTTATTTCATCACGATAAGAAATTAAAATTCTTTCACTTGCATTAAAGTTTTATTATCTAAACAAAATTTCATTCAAGACCCCTTATAAAGCTCGATCACAATCATTTTCCAATTTTCTTAAGTTATTTCAATAACAAAATAACTCCATTTCTTCTCACCTTAATCTTATTTCCATTTTGATTTGATTCTTATTCAATCAAATTCTAATCCATTACAAATTTTAATTCAATTTGTTTACTTACTCAATCCATTTTAAATTTATTCGCCTTCTCAATTCATTTCTGAATTTATTAATAACATAACCATTCCAATTATTTTAAAGCAGAACTAGGTTTTATTTTGCTTCTTAAATTTTTAACAAGCTACCAAAATTTTATTCATCCCATAACTCTTTTTATTTAATTTAGCTTACGCTAAATTCATCTTCAAATAATTCTTTTGGATTTAGTTGAGTGAGCATTCACTTCATTCAATATCATTTCAACTAAATTAAATTTTCTTTCAATTCAATTCTTTTCCGATTCTAATTTAAGTTCAACCAAATTTTATTTAGCCAACTTAAATTCATACCATTTCCTATATTATTTTAAATAATAATTTAGTTCTATTCAACATAATTTATAACACAATTAAATTTTGATTTCAACTCAATCCAAATTCAATTCAGTTCCTTTTAATTTAAGTTAAATCCAATTTCGTTTCTTCATTCAATTTAAATTTACTCTCTCTTATGTATGTTCAAAACTTATTTACTAACCTAAGTCCATTCACCTTTATATCTCACTTTGCCTTACCTCACTTTACATTTCATTTAAGATTTGAATTTTGAATTTCCTACAAAATTCCAACCATTTTATTTTGGTTTTACAATTTCATTTCCTATTCTTAAGTTCACCAACTTATTTACTTAAAAGCTTATATTGCTCATTTTAATCCATTTACATCTTATAATCACAATTCCAAATTTTATGTATATGTATCACCGAATTCTTAAGGATATAAATTTTCGTTACACAAATTTAATCCACAATTTCATATTATAAGTATAACACTTAATAGCTTATGGGTACAAATTCATTACACAATTTTGACTCACAATTACAAAGTCATTTTACATTTCAATTTAACCCAAATCAATTTAGTTCCAATTCCAATTTATTTAACTTATCCCAAGTTAAATTCAAATATACTTTATTCACTTCCATACACTCAAATTAAATTTTAATTTCAGGACTAAGATTCTCATATTTTTCTTATTAATATCAACTTCACTTTGTACATTCGATAATTGATTTATCTTAACTTTTCACATTATTTAAATATAGTTCCCAGAATTCAATTGCCCGGTTTAATTTCAAATCATTTGAAATCATAAATAACATATACCCACTTGGTGTATCAAATCAAATCTCCGGATTCCAAAACAACTTGTTTTTGCCAAAACAATTTCCCTTTTGAAATTTCTAAAACACCTTATATATCAAACAAGTCTAAACAGATATCATACCTAATTACCACGGAAGCAATCCATCATTTTAGAAACTCGAAAATGAATTCTGATGATGTGGCCATCATCATCAGGATTATTTTCCAACGACTGAAGTGAGTTCAGTGCTTCCTTACTTCCACAAATTCCCTTCGAAATAATTTTCCATTCAAAAATATTTTCCAAAATAATACTCCATCATCGCCTTCAAACACTTTGGAAAACATTTCCAAACATTTTCGAAATTTTAAATTCCCAGTCTTTCCGTTTAAATTCATTTAAAACTCTTTTCAAAATTTCCAAGGTTTAAATTCTGGTTTACATCAAACTGTAATTATACTCCTTTTTATTTAAACCAAACTTAGATAATTCTATTTGGTTATAAACCATTTCAAATTTTAGATTCTTATATTTGATTATAATATTAACAACCAAACATCCAAATATATATACTAATTTCAGAAAATTATTCCTTTTATATCAAAATATAATTTTAGGTAAAATTATTTCATTTGCCTACTTTAAAAACAATACTAGTCGGTTTATCTTGTTTAAGAGTTTAGAAACCCCTATCGATACGGTTGTACTACCCATATCGACTAGAATTCATAAATACTCAACCAATAAGTCAATACAGTCTAAAAACAATTTTTATATTCACTAACAAGTACACGCTCATAACTATTAATACACTCAACTCATTATAGAGTACTATGGACTCTATTTCTAATGAGTAATTCCCACCAAAGCCTAGGTTATCGCTAACCTAAGCTCTGATACCACTGTCACAGCCCAACCTTCTCGACCATCAAAAATTGATACAAAATACGCCACATATAATATGCCGACGATCGAGTGTCGAAAAAGACAGATAGTTGAGGGAAAAGAAAGAAGATTGAAGAAAGAAGGAACTAAACAATAACAGAATCTCACAATCGCAGCAGAACAAAATATAATACATAATATCAGATCTTTACACAAAATGAAAACTATATCTGTTTTATACAATACACTATCAGAGTATCACAAACATTACCAGCCTGACAATTTCATACAATCACAGCAGCGGATATAATCAAATACGGATCATACGCCTCAGTCTCCAGCTTCTCTCCTGAGCTTCATAACATCCTATCCTGAACATATAATACTCGGTCTGACCTGAGCATTATAATGAAATAACACTCGAGTTAGTCTGGAATACCAGCTTCAGAAAATACACCCAAATTGATTATTAAAGTTTCAAAATCCTTTGAAATCAAAAGCATCTCGTAAGACCACGCCACAAATAACCATGTCTGGTTTTTACCTTACGATAGCTAAAACATTTTTTTATCAAAATCCTCTGGTATTATAATAGTGTCTATATACGAATACTTATTCAAATAGCCTAAATTGTTACATGATTAAATTCCAGCTACTAGCCACAAAGTGGGTTATATAAACAAAATCCATAAAAGGCACGTAGGGAGAATGGATTTCCAACTAATGACTAGGCACCGGGGTACCATCTGTCACAGTACCGGGTTTAGATCAACATATCGAGGACCACGCCTGATCCCCTGCAACACAAGGTCGGGACTGCCCCTTACTGGATAATACCGAGTAAGATCACCCTACGGTTGGGATCAGCAACCGCACCACTAAGCCAAAATAAAAAGGGACATCTAGACAGGGATGACCTCATCCTAATGGGCGCTACCCATATAGCCTTACTGCATATCCCCTGATTTTCAGTCATTCCCGGTTGATGAGGCTTGAGGATAAGCGTTACCGTTTAGAATGTTTCACTTAGAATGCCCATCGTCCACCTGATGATGTTCCGAAAGCATTCATCCATACAAGTCGGTTACGGGTTCGAACGGAACCGAAGGCACTACTCCTACTACATCCATTTTGGAATCATCCTCAGGATTGGTAGCGACTAGCCCTTGCACTTCACTGCTCCATCTTCGACTCCGAACTTGTTTTCCTCACGAAAACGTACAAACCGGATAGAAGTGGTTTTAGAGAAATAAATCCCTATCCCGGTCATTTCGAAACGATCAACGCATTGGCCAATATTGATAGTCGGTGATTTAACTATCAATTAACATCCATAAGCATCCATCAAACATAAATAATTTTCCCAAATTCTTTATTAACCTCAACATGTCTTCACAAGATACATTTCCAATTTCAACCCTTTTGAAAACATTTTCAATTCACACTCTGTCATGGAATAAATTTCCCAAATATTCATTTCCACTGGAAACAACCAAGTCCAAACATTTAGATTTTTAAAACAATTAAATCACTTTATTCTAAAATATACTTTAAATAATAAATTAGAGTATTTAACATTTTATTCAAAAATATATATTAAAAATATTTTATAAGATATAAACTAATTTTATTATAAAGTTTAAGTTATAATAAATTTTAAAAGAGGAGTTATAAAATTCTATACTAGTTTCGAATAACTTTAACCAAACTATCTTTAAAATAAATCCATTTTATAAAATATAAATATTAAAAATATTCTTTCAAAGCATATACGAATTAACCCCTTTAAAATAATTACTACTATAACTAGTTTATTAAATATTCACTTTTAAATTTTTTACAACCTAAATAATAATTTCTTGAAACCATTCTTTTAAAACAACTTCAAACTTCAAACTTTACTCAAAAATCTGCTTTATACGTAATTGGCTTTTCAGGGAAATACACTTCCATTTTAGAATAAACCAAAGAGTTCTTTTTATAAATCCCCTTGGATTTATCTCAATTTTAATTTACGTTTAAATCCCGTAAATTTATTCCAACACTTTAAAAATAAACTCCTTTTATTTTTAAACACATTTCTATTTCCTGAAAATCACTCCCAAAATATATTTAAAATATTTGAAATATGATTACTAAATTCTTTATCCAAATTATAATTTTGAAATCTATAAAAGTTTCTTGAGTAACTTAAATAAAAAATTTCCTTTTTATATGAAGTTATTATATCAGATATTTATATTAAAATTTCCTTTTGAAAACTTAATGCTACTTTACCTTTAAGATAATTAAATACTATAATTACTTAAATAAATGTTTGCTTACACTTTAAACAATTAAAATAATATTTTCTTTCTAAAATATTCTAAAACACATTTTAACTGCCTATTTATATTTTGAAAGCTTTTCTTTAAAACATACTAAATTTCCAGGAAGAGTATACTTCCCATCCTTTAAAAACAATATTGCTATTATTTTTAAGCAATTTGCACTTCTTATAAAAATTCTCACCGGAAACCTATACTTTCAATATTTATCCCTGATAAATATTTCATTTCATTTATAAACCCAGTTTATAAATTCCCATTTCTCGTTTCCATTCCAATCACAGTTTCAAAATATTTCAAATTCCAAACCAATTTCCTAAATTTAATTTCCTTAAATTCATTCCTTAAAAATTCCTTTTCATTACCCCTTAATCCCAATTTATTTTATTTATATTTTAAAATACAAATTATATTTATCTATCCATAACACAGCATAACAAAATTCCAAACCAATTTATCATGGGATATCAATAAGATATACCACAGATTATGAATATAATTTCTATTAATGAGGAATCCAGTTGTAACCCTCCAACCTGTTTCCCTGCATCCATAGATGTTAGCACAACAAATAAAATATCGATCAAATCTGATAATAATTATCACATTCATCTAATCAACTAATCAAACATTTAAATATTAGCTATTTAAATTAAATGGCATCTAGATGTGAGTGAGATTAACTCACCTTGAGTTTCGACAAGCGTTTTAAATTTTAAATTAAATCGAACTCGTTCAATTTAATCTAAAATTTCCACTTGCTCAAAACAACTCCAGATCTTCATCACAGCATGCTACTCGTCGCTGAGATTCCGGCTTCACCAGTTTCGTTGATTTCTGACAAAGTTGCCCAAGTTACAAATTTATAAAGGTTGAATAAAATCTATAAAAAAATTTTAAATTTTTTTAACCTTATCAAATCCTAGCCGTAGATCTGAAATCAAAAACCCTAGCCGCTCCTACTTCTTCCTCCTACTTCGTTTGCGTCCAGTATCTCACAAAACCCATAGTCGCCCACTAGGGTTTGGAACTGTCGCCTCCTCGATCGCCTAGGCCATGAATAGACCTACCAACGCATCGAGCATCTCAAATTTCACCACCGGCCAGAGCATCATCGTGCTCGGTCGCCTTAAGGAGATGTGATATCCCCTCACACACGCGTCGAACGTGATGGTCTCCTGCCTTCCACGCTTCACTAGTCTGGATCACGTCCGTACGGATGGAAAGCTCTCATCGGCCTCCACGTTTCTCTAGTTGGAAGCTTTAGCTAAAAATTAATGGATGGAGAGATTTTTTTAAGATGGAAGATGATTCATTATCGACCATTGAAAATATATAGCGGCGGCCAAGAGAAAAATCTAGGGCTCGGCCCTAAAACGTTTATATAAACATCTTATAAGTATTATTTTAATATTAAATTCATCAATTCACAAGATTTCGAATGAAGACCGAATTGGACATGCCGCCAGGCGTTTATAGGGTTTTACCCGCATTCCGAACACAATGGAATGTGTTTTGGAGGCTAATTCGATCATATGCGCTAGTTACGGAAATAAACGATCAATTTTAAATTAAATCGATTAAAATAGTTTCTATGCGTTTTGAGTTGCCAGGGTCAAACGACAAATCCGGTTGCTACGAAAATAGAAATCCGATAATAACTAACTATTATGGATCTAATGGAACTGGTTTCATCGAATTCCGAGAATGTGCCCCTGAAGGCTATTTTAACTCGTCGATTAATTCGAGCGATTTCCAAAATCGTCGAAATCACTTACAATTTCACCTTTAAAATTTTCTAACTTAATTATAAATCATATAGAATTTACATTCACATTAGAAATCATTCTGATTCATCCGAATCAAAATCTGTTTATTTACACTATTATATTATTAATTTCCATTATTAAATTAATATAAAATTCCAAATTCAACTTATCGACTTTTAATTCCATCTAAAATTCCAATAAAAAAATTCAAATCAAACTAAACCTAAAATAAACCTTAGAAACCATTTTCATAACTATTTACATCCAGATTCACAAATTAATCTGATTCTAAATATTTAATTATTATTCAAATTTTAATTGAATTTCCATATTGAAAATTACAACTAAATTCTATTGATTTAAAAAAAATTCTTATTTCAAAATCAATTCAAAATCCACATTTAACATTTAAAATGAATTATATATTCAAAAT
Organism: Allium cepa; assembly: GCA_030765085.1. NCBI lineage: Eukaryota > Viridiplantae > Streptophyta > Magnoliopsida > Asparagales > Amaryllidaceae > Allium > Allium cepa. Next base: position 670,286,962 of record CM060929.1, on the reverse strand, counting down.
CTAATGACCAAAATTCTAACTTGTTACATAAGCTTTTCGGGAAAGAGGATCATTTAAAAGAACTCCTTTCCGATGCTCCTATTCTTGTGATTCTCGAAGGGAACAAGACTTCACTGTTTGTACCGATGCTAGTCGTATTGGTTTGGGTGTTGTTCATATGCAAAAAGTTGAACTTCTCATTTCAAAATTTCTTCTTTTGTGTTGATATGCTTTTATGGTTGTTACTCTTTATTTTCTTCTTAAGTATTGCGAGTACGCAATTTCTTTAAGAAGAGGACTCTGTAACAACCCGCATATTTTACAATTGTATACTTAAATGTTATATTTAAATATAGCATTGTTAGTCGGATTAAAGTCTAAAATGATACTTTATGTAAACTTTCGAATTAGGTCTCGAGACCACTTCCATTGAGTCCAAAACGGCGTTTGCGACCTTTTTGAGTATAAACATCAATATGTTTGGAGTTGACTAGAATTTTGTTATTTTTATTTGGGGCTTTGGGTTTGGGTTTCAGCCCACTAACCCAACAAGAGAACCCAACTCCTCTACCTTATAACTCCCACTCCACTCCTCTTCATTCATTCATAATATTTCCTAACACTCTTAAACAAAAGGAAAAATGAGGGAAAAGAGAGGAGACTAGAAATTCCCAAGCCCCAGTTCTCGTAGGAAATTCAAGCTCTAGATTTAAAGTCAAAGAGAAGCTTTGATAAGCATCCTCTTCATCTTCTCCATCTTAATCTCTCTTCAATTCTCAGAAATTCCTAAACCCTAACTTTGGAAAACTTTACCCTTGATAATAGATTGAAGATTTTAGAGGTGTTGTTAAAGAGAAATCAATCTTTGCTTGTTTTAAAGCTTCTCATTTCTATATTTCATTTTAAAGGTCAGTTTTTGAGCTCACATCTATGTCTATAGCTTTCATTGTTGTTAGGTATGTATTCCTAACATTTTTTCATGTTCAATTGCTTTAGATTTGAATTGATTGGTGAATTTTTCAATTTTGGTGTTTGGAAGTCAAAATCTTTAAAGATCCTATCTTGGATGTTTGGCCATGCTTTTGGTGGTGTATCGAAGTGCCTATAGTGTTGGATTGTCGATTGGCACAAATCCCTAGCATCCATTGCTCGTTCGATCGCATTTCGGTTTGGATTTTCCCTTTTTGGGCTAGGCTTGTTTTTTTGCCTAGAAAAAATTCAGATGTCTGGAAAAAATCCAAACGTCTGGAAACAAATCTAAACGTCTGGTTGAAAAATCCAGACATCTGAAACATTTCTAGAAATAAATAAATAAAAGGGCAGAGCTAAAATCCAGACGTTTGGAACAAAAATCCAAACGTTTGGAACCAAATCCAGACGTCTGGTTGAAAAATTCAAACGTTTGAAATGGTTCTGGAATTAAAAAGGGAAAGGAGAAAAAGCACATATTTTTCCAGAACCTAGGGCTAGACGTTTGGTAATACCTACCAGACATCTGGAACTATTAATTTTGCGTATTTTGGCTGTTTTTGAGTGGATTTCCAATTTTTATCGATTTTTGTTGATCTGATTAGTTGTTGCCATTTATTATCGACTTTAATGACTTCTTTTCTGGATTTTTAGGAATATCCATTTGATTGGATTTGATATTGATTTTTATAGTTTTAATTCACGTCGTCTAATGTGAATTTTTGGTGATCGATTGTTTTTACAATCATTCTTTGTGATTTGTCACTTTAAAATACAAAGGTTTCTATACTAGTAGTAAATATTCAAACTCTTTCACAAAAATGATTTCAACTTTATTTTTAACACAAATCTCATTTTAAAAACATTTTCCAATCTATTAGTATATATAAACCTTTACCTCAGTCGTATGAGAAATCAAATTAAACGATTTAGCAAAACAAGTGGTATGAAACGCTTTTGTTCTCTTTGTCGATTAATTCTTGGACTTGTTCGATGGAAATCTTGTGACAATTTTTGAGTGGAGGTCTACAATTTGTTCGTAAATATTTAAGTTAAGCCAGTGGTTATGGGACATGAAGCTAAACTCATTTATTTACTAGCTTAGTACAATTCGCACTTCTTATTGATCAATGATGATCAATCTATGGTTTAGACTAGCGATATGCGATGTCTCTTTGTCCACGTGGCAGGCTATACCCCGATTTTATGGAGCTTCATCTTATTTTTATGGGCTAGCGACCCATGGTCTTTGGACCCTTCGTGGAGCAATTGGCTCGAGAAGCCGAGGCCTGGGGCGTATCTTTTAGTTGCGTCGATGTTCAACTTTGCATGGGGTGTATCTTTTTAGCCGCATCGATGTTCAACTTTGCATTGGGTGTATCTTGTTAGGTGCGTCGATGTTCGACTTTGCATGGGGCATATCTTTTTAGGTGCATCGATGTTCGACTATGCATGGGGGTATCGTTTTAGATGCGTCGATGTTTGACTGTGCATGGGGCGTCTCATTTGTGATACACGTGTTGGTGAGTTTTCATGCTCCTGTTTGTGATAGGCATCCCTCTTTGTGTTTTCTGTATTTCTAATTGATGATTTATAAAAATTGTGTTTCGCCAATTTTTTTGCGATTTACATTGATAAGTTTTATCAATATTAGTGGTTTGGTGAATACGTTAAAGAATATGACATTCTTTTTGGTGTTTAAGAAGATTCGAGATATTATATGATTTTTGTTGTTATTTGATGTGTACTTGTCACAGTATGGTATTATTGTTATCATACATTTTTGTCATATCTCTTATCCTATCTCATTTTATATGATATTTATAGCTAGACTGATCCGTTTATTATTTTTTCTTAAATAATACTCGAGTCAGACTGAGGTATTTCAGGTGCTTCTACTTGACTTCTTATCAGGGTCCGTCACCTGACTTTTGGCTAACTACTTAGCAGTTTTTGTTTTATACATTCGAGAAAGAGACTCCTTGAAGTATACATATTCTTTTGTCTGCACTTGTGCCTATTCTTTAGTGATTTAGTGGATCTTACATGACCACTACTTTGATGTACACTTTTATGTGTTATATTCATATCTGTTTCCGCCTTAGTGACATGAATATCTGTGACTGATTTATGTTATGCTTATTTTATATTTGTTTCCGAAGACCACATAGCCCCTGTGTAGTAGCTTTGAGTTTGTATCGGTATGTCGGATTTTCTCTTGAAATAAAAGTGATATTTTATTTGGCCTATCGGTACTCGCACAAAGCAATTACACAGATGGTCGCTCCTCAACAGCCTTATTCTTCATGTTAGTCGACGGCATTACTCCGTAGTGTCATTGACTAGTGTGAGTATAGAGGTGAGGCGTCACAGCTTAGTATCAGAACCATACTTTGGAATAATATAGAATAATCTAGCAAGGATCATTGTCCTAAGTCTTTCTTAGGTACCGTGCCTTAAGATTTAATTCTAGTCTTAGGACCCATTCTATCCTAATTTATTTTGTGATACCTTGTTTTATCAATCAAGTTTGTTTGATATTCATTCTGAGAATAATCTTTTTCCTCTTCTTTCTTCCTTTCTTTCTTAAATAATTTATAACTCAAAAATCATTTTCTTCACTAGAAATTAATAAAATCCATCTCAATTCTAATAATTATGACAATTGAAATCCATCTTCAAAATCATGTTTTCTAAAACATAAAAAAATTTCATGGCATTTAAATATCTTTTCACCTCGGTTTTACCCTAATACCATGTATATCTACTTTTTAAAACAGCCTTGTTCAATCCTTATATAAACCAAAATCAAGCATATCATGATTCAATATATCATAAAACATATTTATCCTAAAATCCAAAACCATATGATGTTAAAATCAAAATAAAGATATGGAAATTATTATTCACCTTAGATTGGATAAGGAAATTGAAGTTTGGTTAATAATAATCCCTGCTGGCTTGAATCCTAAGCTTTAAGTTGATTTTCTCTTCTCTTCTTCCTAATTGTCGGCCTTACTTTTCACGGTTATAAAATTTGGTTTTAAGTAAAACAAACATGTATTTCCTAATGAGAATAGTATATGGGTGGGAAGTGTGGTTATTTATCCTAATTCCCTTATGTTTACTTTCTAACCATTTATGCAAGTTCATTAGATATTAAATAGGCACGGCCACCTAATTTATTAATCAACCTCAATCTCTTTATCTACATTATTATATTAATTTATTCTAATTAAATCTCCTGAATAATGTCGATAAAATTGAGGGTGTTACAATAGGTGTCCAGAGTATGATGGATTCTCGTATCTTTTGTTGATAACAACCCATCCTATTTGTATGTAGATGATAATACTTGTATTATTATTAGGATTGAGAGATAAGTTTGGGAATTATTATAGGATAGCCTAACTATACTTGATGACATTTCATTATTCATGATTTCCTGATTTTAATGATTGTTTACTATATTTGGATGATTTACCCATTTGATATGGATTTCATAACTTTTGATTTGATTATTCTTAGATGGGTAATGATATCTTTATGTATGATTTGTGATATTCAAATATAATACATTTGGGATTGTTTATGATGTTGCGATTATATATTTGTGTGTTTCTGTGTATAAAATCAGGTAGTTACTAAACTTGTGGGTGCTATCAAATTATTCCTATACATTTATATTTAATTATATATATACATATATTAACCCTTGATTTGATTTGACCCGCATGTTATTTATAATACTTGGTTCAGTCCGAGACATTTTAGTATAGGGACAATGAGACTAGCTTGTATTTTCAAAGCATAGAGGAGACTAGATATTTAGTATTGTAGATTACCATTTTGTACTGTATAGTCTCTTAAGTGTATATTATTTTGATGGTTATTAGACATAAGCTTTATATTTTTGTATTATATATATATATATATATATCGCTGCAATATTGGCTCTATGATCTTTGTTATTACCGTATAATGTGTATTGTTCTGCCTTAAAGGCATACGTGTTTATTGCTTTGTACCTAGACCGAGTATGAGTAAGGTAGCTAATTTTATTATTTGTGAACGTACCAGTGTTGGTCTAAGGGAATATTCACGTGTGTGCTACATATGACTTCTCTCTGTATTACTTGACAGTATTACATGGTGATACTCTTGAGTAGTTTGGGTATAGAAGTGGAAGTGTTATAGTTGTTGTTGCTAGATTGATTAATTGGTTGCTGCTGCTTGATTGACTGATTGGTTGTTTTTACTTGATTGATTGATTGGTTTCTATTGCCTGATTGATTTATTAACTGATTGTTGAATGATTTTTATTGATCATTTGTTGTTCGTAATTATCTATTATTGTTCGTTATTGCTTGAGGATTTCTCACTATTGCTTTCTGATTTGTTGTTGTTTCTTATTTTATGTGTTTGCTTGCTTGTATTGTAGTTATAGTTATCTACTGTAGCCAATTTGGAGAGAGATAGTGATAGCTAAATAGGATAGATCATGTGTCATCTAAGGCAATGTTAGAAGTCGAGAAGGGACCTATACAAGTCGATTGCATGTTGATGTGACTCGAAGTCTGTGGTATATTCAGTTAATGACTTATTTTTGCTTCCTCTCCAATAAATAGCCGAGTATGGTTGTGATAATAACGGTTATGTGACGATCCGGAATTTTTGAGCATTTGAAACTGGAATATTTAATTGATTTTTAAATACTTAAAAGTTACTTTTAACTTGAATTCAAATATCACTATTTATTTGATAATTAGACTATTGAATTAAATAATTTGAAGTTGGGTAAAATGTTGAATCTAGAGTTTTAAGCATGTTAAAAATAATTTGAAGGCTTATAAAATTTATATTCATAATACTGAGGATAATAGAAGTGTTAAAATTGAATTTGGAAGTACTTTGTTCAGTTTTAAAATATATTGTTTAAATTGAAATTAAAAATAGCCTTCCGAGGCGTAGTCTCGGACTTTAACGAAACCAGTTCCATTGGATCCGTAATATTATATTATTATCGGATTTCAATTTTCGCAGCGTTCGGAGTTACCGTTTGATCGTACAACCCGTAAATGCATAGAAGAATTAACTAACTTTAATTTACATAGTCAAACCTTTTCATAGAAGCCTCACTCTTCTAGCTTCTAACGCAAGCTTCTTTTCCCCTCTCTTCAGATTCATTTTCACTTAAATAAATTGGCCGAAGCCTCATTCTTCAAAATCGAAACCCTCAATTAAAAAAAATGGCGACCGTGATCTAATCAAGGAGCCGAGGCAGCTCGAGCTCGCGAGCAAGGCCGCGAATGATTTCGCATGGAAGAAGGGATGTCGCGAAGCAGTGGGAGGGGCGACGTTGGTTCAACCTCACCGATGTTCGTCATGTCGAGCTCGAAGGTAGAAGTAAGGGCAGCAATGGGGGTCGGTGCAGACACTAGTTTGATGAGGAGGTGGGGCTTCCGTACTCTATTGGGAGGGGTTACTCAAGGCTTATGCGGCGGCAGGCGATTTAGGGTTTAAGCTCAATGGCAGATGGTGGTGGATTGGAAGGTAGAGCGGTGCGGTCGTGCATTTTAGGGTTCCTAGCTCATCGATCGACATCCAGCTATGGTCGTGAATTTGAATCGTTGTTAGGTAGGGTTTCAGCTTGATGTATTTCGAAGTTAATTACAGGTATATTACCCTATTGTTTTTTTTTCTTTTTTTCTTTTTCCTCTCTGCTGAATTGAAAAATCAGGTGCAGGAAAAATATTGATAATAATAATTTACTTATAAACTGTTTAAAAACTGTTTTCCTATTTAAATATGTAACTTGATTTCAAATGTTTGAATTTTAAACATTTCTTAAGTTTAAACTTATAAAGGGATTGTTGATTTTTATTTCACTTATCAGTACATTAACAGCAAGGCAAATTTCTGTTTGGTATTTACAGAGAAAAATATATATACAGTTTAAAAATATATAGGACTTTTGAAGTATTGTAAGATTTATATATAAAAAATATAAAAGTAATAGCTGTTAAAATATATAAGTTATTCTAGTATATGTAGATTCAAAGGAGATTGATTTAAAATAAATTATGGGTTTAAACCTAACTTATTAGTTTAAAATGATTTATTGGTTTATTAAAATTATAATATGGATAAATTGTGCAATTGGTCAAATATTAATGAAATCATAATATGTTTATTCAAGGTCAAAAATCGAGAAACCAAGGCAATATTGGAATGGATTGCAAATAAAATCAAAGGCGAGTTAACCTCACTCGGCTGAATTTAAATTTAAATCTAAATGATTAAATTTAAATAATTGTTTGAATGGTTGAATTGATTGATGTGCTATATTATAGTATATATTTCATTTTGGAATGTTTGATTTCCCGCATAATAGCGGATATTATTATATTAAACCCCATATACTGCGATATTCCACTTCGAAGTGGAATTGATATTTATGTTGTGCTAACATCTGTGGATGCAGGGAAAACAGGTTGGAGGGATCCAACTGGATCCCTCAACATTTATTTAAATTATTTAATATTCTCTGATGTGATTATTTGATATTCTATGATGAATTATATTGGAATATTGAATTCTATGGTTTGATTGGATATATTTGGGTATAATGAATTACCAAAAATATATAAATTGGATTTTGGAAAGAAAATAAAGAAGTAAATTGTAAGCGAAATAACTATAGAAAATGTGAATAAATTAAGAATGAATTGAAAGAAATGGAAGTGATATTAAAATACTAATAAATAACTTCGAGTATGAAAAGATTTTGAATAAATAGAAATTTAATGAATTGTAAAATCAAGTGATATTATTTTAAAGGAATAAAGGATTATTTTAAAATTCAAAGTTTAAATTTATTCAAAAGGATTAAGAAGAAATTTGAGAAATTTAAAATCGGTAATTTCAGTTAAAAGTATTTTAAATCATAGTTAAGGAATAAAATCTGAAATTAATGGATTTTGGATAAAAGGGAGTAAATTGAAATCAATTTGGAAATTGATTCAAGTGTTTGAAATTGGAAATTAAAAGAAGGATGTGAAGAGAAGTACATTTCTCTGGATAGCCAAGTACGTACAAAGTAAAATTGTTAAATATAAGATAAAAAGTTTAATGTTGTTTTTTTAAAAGCACGTTTTAGGAATTTATTATTTTTAAATATCTAAAGTCTAAAGTAAATATTTTTTTCAAATCTATTATCTAGTAATTATTTATAAAAAGTGACTTGGTATTTTTCTTTAAAAAGTGAAAACCTAGTTTTATATTTTTATAAAGTTACCTTATTTTCAAATATCATATAGTATGTAATTTTAGTAAATTATTGAAGTAGTTTTTAAAATAAATGTTATTAAGTAGATTTCAAAGTAAAGCGTTTTAAATTATTTTAAAATCTAAAGTTTTGTGGTTGGTGATTCCAATGGAAATAGAAATACTTGGAATTTATTCTGAAAGGAAGATAGTTTGAAAACTGTTTTCAAAGGATTGAAATTGGAAATATATCTTGCAAAGATATTTTGAGATAAATAAATAATTTGGGAAATTATTTATTGTGTGATGGATGTTGTGAATATTAATTGATAGTTAAATCACCGACTATCAATATTAGACAAATGCGTTGATCGTTTCGAAGAGACCGGGATCGAGATTTATTTCTCGAAAACCACTTCGATCTGGTTTGTACGTTTTCGTGGGAAAACGAGTTTGGAGTCGAAGATGGAGCGGTGAAGTGCAAGGGCTAGTCGCTACTAGTCCTAAGGATATTTCCAAAATGGATGTAGTAGGAATAGTGCCTTCGGTTCCGTTCGAACCCGGGACGGACTTGTATGGATGAATGCTTTCAGAACATCGTCAGGAGGGCGATGAGCATTCTAAGTGAACGATCTAAAAGGTAACACTTAGCCTCAGGCCTCATCAACCGGGAATGACTGAAAATCAGGGGTTATGCAGCAAGGCTAGGTGAGTAGCACCCACTCAGGATGAGGTCATCTCTGTCTAAATGTCCCTTTTTATTTCGGCTTTGTGGTGCGGTTGCTGATCCCAACCGCGGGGTGATCTCACTCGGGATTATCCAGTAAGGGGTAGTCCCGGTCTTGTGTTGCAGGGGGTCGGGAGTGATCCACGGTACTGTGATCTAGGCCATGCACTGTGACAGGTGGTACCCCAGTGCCTAGTCATTAGTTGGAAATTCATTCTCCCTACGAGCCTTGTACGAGTTTTGTTTGTATTACCCACTCCGTGGTTAGTAGCTGGAATTTAATCATGTAACAATTTCGGCTATTTTATAAGTATTTGTATATAGACCCTATTATAATATCAGAGGATTTCTATAAAAAGTGTTTTATCCATCGTAAGGTAAAAACCCGACATGTTTATTTGTGGCGTGCTCTTACGAGATGCTTTTGTTTTCAAAGGATTTTTGAAACTTTAATAATCAATTGAGTGTGATTTTCTAATGCTGGTATTCCAGACTGACTCGGGTGTTATTTAACTGTAATGCTCGGGTCAGACCGAGTATTATAGGATACAAGATTTGATGTTGTGGAGCTCAGGAGACGAGCTGGACGACGATGCGTACTCTCGTACTTGTTTTTATAAATATATTCCGTTGTGTTGAGTAGTTGTGTATCCATTTGTATGTGTAACGACCCGTATTTTACGTGTTGATAGATCGTAGAATTATTAGGTCGTTAGTGTTGTTTAAGGCATCTTTAGCCTAAGTCGTATGAATTTAACTCGTAAGGAATTGACCCGTGTGGAAGTTAGGTTGAGTTAGAGGAACTAACGGGTTAAGAGATGAGTCGTGTACGAATCAGTGGGGTTTTAAGTCGTAAACGACTTAGGAGATTACGACCTAGCAGTTAAGATGAGTTAACGAGTTAGTGTGTTAGGTCGTTAACGAGTTATAAGAGTTGCCGAGTTATAGAGGTTACGAGTTGTGGGTTTCTGGGCGACCTAGTAGTATTACGAGTTATAGAAGTTGACACAAGTTAAGTGATAGGTCGTATACGAGTTAGGGTGATAGAGCGACCTATAGAGGTAACGACCTAAGAGTTAACGAGTTAGGGAGTTACTAGAGTCTTAAGTCGTAGACGACCTATAGTAATAGACGACCTAAAGGTTAGACGACTTAGTGATTTGGGACGAGTTAAGGGTTGACGACCTAAGGGGTTAGGTCGTATGATAGTTAGGTCGGTGGAGTTTTGGAACGGCCTAAGGAAGTCAGGTCGTAGACGAGTTATGGCCTGGTAGTTAAGTCGTCATGTTTTAGGTCGTAACATTGTTAGGTCGTAAGCTGATGAGTCGTAACTCGTGTAAGTCCTTAGGTCGTATGTGTGATAAGTTGTATGAAAGCTTGAGTCGTAGGTCGTAACCTAATAGGTCGCGGCATAGCGGATCCTCGTTCGTTTTAGGTCGCGTAGCATCTGGACCGTTGGATTGTTATTCCATGTTAAGTCGTTAGCGACTTAGTGATAAGTCGTAACTCGTGTTGCTCGTTAGGTCGGTAGGTTGGGCCGCTTGTTGTTAGGTCATGAGTAATCGTTAGGTCATGGGGTAGATAGGTCGGCAACGACTTAAGTTAGGTCGGGGAATATCTTAGGTCGGCAACGACCTAAAACCGAGCCTACGAGTTACGACCTAAGGGGAATCCAGCCTATAAATAGAGGGGTTTGGCTCACTTTTTGGCACCGGATTTCGAAGCGACGAAGTGCTGCCATTTTGAGAGCTCGACTACAATATTTCTTCACTTCTTTTCTCCACTTTGATCGAGTTCTAACATCCATCCAAGATCGAAGATCGAGATTGAAGATCCAAGAGCTAAAGTTGAAGATTTTCATCCAACCAAGCTAGATTTCATCGTTTCAAGCGGGATTTCGACGAATCAAACTTGAAGCTTCGCTGTCCAGATCTAAAGTTGATAGTTTTTGAAGTGTTTGGGTGATTTGACTAGGTAACAGGTGACAGGTGCTGTTCTTGGAGATCTACGCTGATGATGACGAAGACGAGCAGGAGGCTTTTGCATATTATTTTCATATTATATGTACTGGCTGTTCCGCTGCTGTATTTGTTTGAGTGTTATGTAGTGAGGCTTTGATGTATGGATGATTCATATGTTTGTATAAAGCAATTATGATTAGATGATGATACTCTGTTCTATGGGTGCTTCACTGTATTATATTTCTCTATTATATTTTATCCATGCGCTGTGAGTGAGTTTTACGATAGAGTCTGCGATGTTTATTTTACCCTTGACGGTCACTCGTGGCTGCCTGGCACACTTTTAGCGTACTATTCCCTGGTTTCCGTGCGGGAGTCATGGGCGGTCGTCACATTTGGTATCAGAGCTTTGGTTAATCGATTTTAGCCAACGCTCGCTGACGTAACTACGTATGAGAAACGTAATTGTATTTTGATGAATGATTACTATATATAATATAGTAGTTTAAAAGGATTTGAACTCCTTATGCAGTTGCTTCTCAAGGTGTTCTAAGTCATTCCTTTTTGTAGATATTAAGGATGAGTCGAAGGGGGAGACCAGCTGCTAGAGAAAACCGTGATACTGGGGAAGCTACTGATTATGGAGCTATGTTTGAAGCTATGATGACTTCTATCATGAGAAGGATACCAGCTCCAGGACCATCAGTGGATGTTGGAGTTCAAGTTCAAGCTCCAAGACCGGTGGATTTTGCTAAGTTGTGTAAGGACTATACTTCTCTTGGAGGAAAGGTTTTCTTGGGAACGGAATCGACCATTGAAGTGCAGAGATGGATAGATGCTTGTAGAAGGATTTTTGGTGACTTGGGAATTGATGATGCAACTAAGAGGAAGCTTGCATCGAGACAGCTTCAAGGAAGAGCTTCTGATTGGTGGAACTCTATCACCATTGATACTCCGGAGGAAGAAATTACTTGGGGGCGGTTCCAAGCTAGATTTGAAGCCAAGTTCATCTCTACGGCTCAGAAGTCTGTTTTGTTCAAGAAGTTTGTTGAGCTCAAGCAAGGTGGAAGATCGGTTCTTGAGTATGTTTCTGAATTTGAGGCTTTGTCCAAGTATGCCAGATCGTATATTGATTCTCCCTATCAGAAGAATGAGAAGTTTGTGACCGGTTTGGATGCTTATCTTGGAAGACAGTTGGTGGATCATCTGGACGATCCGTTTGAGAAGCTTGTGGAGAAAGCTCTCAGGCATGAGAGTTTGTTTCCTAGGGAGAGTTCTGTTGTTGCTGCAACCAAGGAAGGGTTTAAACCACAGCAGGGTGGAAACAAGAAGAGGAAGCAGCAGCAACAGAAGGGTAAGGATGGCCAGAAGAAGCCAAGGGGCGAAGTGACTTGCTACAATTGCCAGCAGAAGGGTCATCTCTCCAAGGATTGTAGGAATCCAAGGGCGCCGGCGAAATGCCACAATTGTGATAAGCCAGGGCATTTCAGGAGGGATTGTCCGAAACCAAGGAGGGATAGGCAGATTGTGCAAGCTTATGCTATGAGAGCTGTGCCGTCGTCTTCAAAAGCTCCTACTGCTAAAGAGAAGGGGAAGAGTGTGGTGATTCAAGGTACTCTTTCTATTTGTGGTGTTCCAATTAGAGTGTTGTTTGATACTGGAGCGTCTCATTCTTTTGTTTGTGATGATTTGGTAGGCCGGTTAGGTTTGAAACCGGATATTGTTGATAGGCCATTGGTTGTGACTAATCCAGTTGGGGGTTCGTCATGTTTGTGTATGGTATGCCGTGGTCCTAGTTGTATCGAGTCATGATTGCTCTTTTGTTTGTGATTGTTTTGTTCTGAACTTTGCGGGGTTCGGAATTATTTTGGGTATGGACTGCCTTAGGAAGTATGCGGCAAGGATTGATTGTGAGAGGCTAGAGGTGACAGTCGGGAGTGTGGAAGGGCGAAAGGTTGTGATACGATGTAAGCATGAGGAAGGCGTCTTCATGAGCTTCATGTATTCGCTGGTTGTTCCACGGGATGGACTGTCATCGGTGCCTATTGTGAATGGATTTGAGGATGTCTTTGACAAAGTCAAAGGATTACCGCCGCATAGGGAGATCGAGTTTCGTATCGATCTAGTTGAGGGAGCCAGACCTGTTGTAATGCCTCTTAGGCGGATGGCGCCTAGGGAGCAACAAAAGTTGAAGGTGCAGGTTGATGACCTTTTGCGGAAAGGATTCATTCGGCGTAGTGTGTCCTAATGAGGTGCACCAGTGGTGTTCGCAACCAAAGCGGATGGATCGTTGAGGTTGTGTGTTGATTATCGTGAGCTGAATAAGGTGACTAAGAAGAACAAGTATCCATTGCCGAGAATAGATGACTTGTTTGATCAGCTTCACGAGGCTAAGGTGTTCTCTCAGATGGATTTGGCAACGGGATTTCACCAGTTGAGAGTGGCTAAGGATAGTGTGCCGAAGACTGCTTTTAGGACACCATCCGGTTTTTATGAGTGGCTGGTAATGCCGTTTGGATTGACTAACGCACCAGCATATTTTGTGGATCTTATGAATAGAGTGTTCAGAGATCAGTTGAACAAGTTTGTACTTGTGTTCGTGGATGATATTCTGATTTACTCCAGAACTGAGGAAGAGCACAAGACGCACTTGCGTATTGTTTTGGAAATCTTGCGAAAACATCAGCTGAAGGCTAAGTTTTCGAAGTGTCACTTCTGGAAGAGTGAAGTGAGATTCTTAGGCCATGTTATCTCTGGAAATGGAATAGCGGTTGATCCCGCTAAGGTGGCAGCGATCCAGGATTGGGTTAGACCTAAGAATGCATCTGATGTGAGAAGTTTTCTTGGATTAGCAGGATATTATCGTCGGTTTATCAAAGACTTTTCCAAGATAGCTGCACCATTAATAGGGTTGACGAAGAAGAACCAAGTGTTCTGTTGGGATGCTAAGTGTGAGCAAGCTTTTGGAATCCTGAAAGAGCGACTAACAAGTGCTCCTGTTTTGACTATTCCAAGTGGGAATAATGAGATGGTGGTTTACACCGATGCATGTGGTACTGGACTTGGAGCAGTGCTAATGCAAAAGGATAGAGTTGTTGCGTATGCAAGTCGACAACTAAAGCCGCATGAAAGGAATTACCCGACTCATGATTTGGAGTTGGCGGCGATTGTGTTTGCTCTGAAGATGTGGAGACATTATCTATTGGGAGTTCGATTCGAGTTGTTTACGGATCATAAGTCGTTGAAGTATCTTTTCTCCCAAAAGGATTTGAATCTTCGGCAGCAACGGCGGCTAGAGTTTTTGGCAGCATATGATTTTGGTATAGCTTATACTCCAGGAAAAGGTAACGCAGTAGCTGATGCGTTGAGTCGAAGACATGCCGGATTGGGAGCTATGTTTTCGGAATGGAAGAGTCTCGAGTATTTGGCTGGATTTGATTTCAGGCCCAGATGTGAATTGGGACCTGAGATGTTGGCAAACTTATCGATAAGGCCTACTCTGGTGGAGAGAATTGGCGAGAGCCAAAAGCGAGACGATAAGCTTGTCAAGATTATCCGAGATTTGGAATCTGGATTGGACCCAGAAAAGGATAAAGGATTCGAAGTCGATCGAGAGGGTTGGCTTCGGAAGCAAGGACGACTAGTTGTTCCCGATGTAGATGGATTGAGAGATGAAGTTCTTAGAGAAAGTCATCACTCGAAGTTGACAATTCATCCAGGTGGAAATAAGATGTATCGGGATATGAAGAGAACCTATTATTGGGAAGGCATGAAGAAGGATGTTGGAAATTTTATTTCTAAGTGTATGAACTGCCAGTTGGTGAAAGCTGAGCAGAAGAAGCCCAGTGGATTACTTCAGCCATTAGAGGTTCCTGTATGGAAGTGGGAGCAAGTGTCGATGGATTTTATCGATGGCCTACCTAGAACCAGAGCAGGGAATGAAGGGATTTGGGTCATAGTAGATCGGTTGACCAAGAGTGCAAGGTTCATTCCTGTTCGATCAACTAGGACTGCATCGAAGTTGGCTGAGCTTTATGTTAAGTGGATTGTTCGATTCCATGGTGTTCCGAAGAGTATAGTGAGCGATCGAGACCCATTGTTCACTAGTGGATTTTGGAAGAGCTTCCAGGAAGTTTTGGGAACTGAGTTGTGTTTGAGTACAGCTTATCACCCTCAAACAGATGGTCAGACTGAGAGAGTCAACCGAGTTTTGGAAGATCTTCTCAGAGCTTGTGTTTTGGACTTCGGAGGATCATGGGAAGATCATCTTCATTTGGTGGAATTTGCTTATAACAACAGTTATCAGTCGAGTATTGGTATGGCACCATTTGAGGCATTGTATGGAAGACCGTGTAACTCTCCGACATGTTGGTTGGAAACTGGAGAAAAACTGATACTTGGGCCAGAGATGATTCGACAGAGTTCGGATTGTATAGGGATCATTCGGCAATGAATGAAGGCAGCCCAAGATCGTCAGAAAAGTTATGCCAATAATCGTCGTAAGGATTTGGAATTCGACATAGGTGATATGGTTTTTGTGAAGATTTCTCCTCTGAAGAATGTTATTCGATTTGGAAAGAAAGGAAAGTTAACTCCGAGATTTGTTGGACCATTCCCGATTATCGAGCGAATTGGAAAGCTCGCTTATAGATTGGAGTTACCAGAAAAGATGGCGGGTGTGCACAATGTTTTTCATGTATCTTATCTACGGAAGTATGTGCATGACTCGAATACGGTGGTTTCTGCTGATAGCTGTGAAGATTTTGAAGTTGATCCAGTTGTTTCGAGACCTCGTAATCCGCTTCGTGTTGTTGAAACCGACACGAAACAGCTTAGGAGGAAGACGATTACGTTGCTCAAGATACAATGGAGTGATGATGTTAACGACTGTACATGGGAGGAGGAAGAGAGGATGAAGGCAGCTCATCCCGAACTCTTCGAGGTATGGCCCTAAGGTGTCGTGGCATCTCATGAATTTGTAATTTGTTCTAATCTTAGAATTCTGCATGCTAGGATAGTAATTGGATGCATGGTTTGTTGATTGCTATGGATGGTAGGCATGCAGAATAGTTTTGGTTGCTCTTGTTTGTTTGGAAGTTCGGGGGCGAAATTCCTAAGGGGGAGAGAATGTAACGACCCGTATTTTACGTGTTGATAGATCGTAGAATTATTAGGTCGTTAGTGTTGTTTAAGGCATCTTTAGCCTAAGTCGTATGAATTTAACTCGTAAGGAATTGACCCGTGTGGAAGTTAGGTTGAGTTAGAGGAACTAACGGGTTAAGAGATGAGTCGTGTACGAATCAGTGGGGTTTTAAGTCGTAAACGACTTAGGAGATTACGACCTAGCAGTTAAGATGAGTTAACGAGTTAGTGTGTTAGGTCGTTAACGAGTTATAAGAGTTGCCGAGTTATAGAGGTTACGAGTTGTGGGTTTCTGGGCGACCTAGTAGTATTACGAGTTATAGAAGTTGACACAAGTTAAGTGATAGGTCGTATATGAGTTAGGGTGATAGAGCGACCTATAGAGGTAACGACCTAAGAGTTAACGAGTTAGGGAGTTACTAGAGTCTTAAGTCGTAGACGACCTATAGTAATAGACGACCTAAAGGTTAGACGACTTAGTGATTTGGGACGAGTTAAGGGTTGACGACCTAAGGGGTTAGGTCGTATGATAGTTAGGTCAGTGGAGTTTTGGAACGGCCTAAGGAAGTCAGGTCGTAGACGAGTTATGGCCTGGTAGTTAAGTCGTCATGTTTTAGGTCGTAACATTGTTAGGTCGTAAGCTGATGAGTCGTAACTCGTGTAAGTCCTTAGGTCGTATGTGTGATAAGTCGTATGAAAGCTTGAGTCGTAGGTCGTAACCTAATAGGTCGCGGCATAGCGGATCCTCGTTCGTTTTAGGTCGCGTAGCATCTGGACCGTTGGATTGTTATTCCATGTTAAGTCGTTAGCGACTTAGTGATAAGTCGTAACTCGTGTTGCTCGTTAGGTCGGTAGGTTGGGCCGCTTGTTGTTAGGTCATGAGTAATCTTAGGTCATGGGGTAGATAGGTCGGCAACGACTTAAGTTAGGTCGGGGAAAATCTTAGCTCGGCAACGACCTAAAACCGAGCCTACGAGTTACGACCTAAGGGGAATCCAGCCTATAAATAGAGGGGTTTGGCTCACTTTTTGGCACCGGATTTCGAAGCGACGAAGTGCTGCCATTTTGAGAGCTCGACTACAATATTTCTTCACTTCTTTTCTCCACTTTGATCGAGTTCTAACATCCATCCAAGATCGAAGATCGAGATTGAAGATCCAAGAGCTAAAGTTGAAGATTTTCATCCAACCAAGCTAGATTTCATCATTTCAAGCGGGATTTCGACGAATCAAGCTTGAAGCTTCGCTGTCCAGATCTGAAGTTGATAGTTTTTGAAGTGTTTGGGTGATTTGACTAGGTAACAGGTGACAGGTGCTGTTCTTGGAGATCTACGCTGATGATGACGAAGACGAGCAGGAGGCTTTTGCATATTATTTTCATATTATATGTACTGGGTGTTCCGCTGCTGTATTTGTTTGAGTGTTATGTAGTGAGGCTTTGATGTATGGATGATTCATATGTTTGTATAAAGCAATTATGATTAGATGATGATACTCTGTTCTATGGGTGCTTCACTGTATTATATTTCTCTATTATATTTTATCCATGCGCTGTGAGTGAGTTTTACGATAGAGTCTGCGATGTTTATTTTACCCTTGACGGTCACTCGTGGCTGCCTGGCACACTTTCAGCGTACTATTCCCTGGTTTCCGTGCGGGAGTCATGGGCGGTCGTCACAGTATGTTATTGATGTTGAACTATGATTGATGTACTCTGATGATGTAATATATAAAACATATATAGTTTTCTTTTGTGTAAAGACTTGTTATTATATATATTATATTTTATTCTGCTGCGTTGGTTAGATTCTGTTGTTGTTTTCTGTTTTCTCTTCTTCTAACTCTTCTTCTTTAACCCAAATGGTTCGTATTTCTGTGCCAATTGAGTCGATTGATGTAGAATTGTGTTGACTCAAGGGGTACGGATTTGCGGGTCGTTACAGGTTACTACACTAAAATTATACATGTTTTGATGGTGTGTTGTTATAAAATGAGCGCGTAATCCTCTTCATATATTACAATTACATAATTAAGTGCTAAAAACTTAGCTATTTAAATGCTTATTTGTTTAAGTTTGCATTTCAATGGTGAGAAGCTTTCTTAAAAAGAGATTTCTACTAAGAAAAATGTGGGATAACGTAGGTTATCGCATATTTCCTAAGGTGAGATGCATTTTAATTCGAAGTTTCCACAATGTTTGTTGCATAAGGAAAGTAATTCTGGGATTTTATGAGGTTAAGACTCGAGAAATTTGGTTAGTTCTATTATTTTCTCATAATCCTAGGAATTTCAGGGATGAAATTCCTTTAAGGAGGGGAAATGTAAAAGCCTGCAATTTTAACAAATGAATATTTATATGATCTATTTAAATATTCAATCGTTAATCAACAAGACGCCCATTATACTTGATTTTTTAATGACGAACGAATTGGAAGTCAAGACACCATAGCTAAGATCTCTTTTCTCTCATGAGAAAAATGAGTATAAACTTGACTATGTTTGGAGTTGATGAATTTTTAGGGTGAATAGTGATATCTACGAAGAATAGAAGTCGGATTTGTCTAAGCCCATTTGCTTGCCCATAAGTTAGCTTATAAGAAGCTAACTCCTCTTCCACTTTTCATTTCACATTTCATTTTCCTCCCTCTCCTCTAATCTTCTCCTAATTACCTTCTTAATCACCTTTATTTATTTAGCAAATCCAAGTCAAAATAAATTTCCTAAATTCAATAAAAAAATCACCATAATTCATATCTTCTCATTCTCTACAAAATCCATGAAGGAATTAGCTTGGAATCGAGTTTTAGGGTTTCGTCTAGGACTTCTGGAGAGCTAAAGATGGGTTTTGGTGATTTAGAGTTGGATTTGGTGAAGAAGAAAGTGGGATGATTCTCTTACTTAATTTACATGTTATACTTCATATAATTGTTTATTTTTGATTTTGAAGTGATATTGAGTGATTTGGAGAATGTTAATAATGTAATTAGGCATACATTTATGCCTTAAACAGGTTTATACCATTATGTTATTTATTAGAAATGTTAAAGATCATGTTTTAATAAGTTAGTAAGCCCTAGAATTTATTTGGGGTTAATTGGATGATAATTTGTGATGTTATGGCTCGATATATAATTAATTAAGTAGTATAATAAAGTGCATGTCGTTAGAAAATATTAGTTAAATCAATTGAATTAATTTAAAAAACCTAGTAAGTTATTAAGTCAGTTAGGAACTCTACACTTAATATTACATTGATTAGAGGCCTAATGAAGCTAAATTAGTATTTATAATGATTATTTAAGAGAAAGAATGATAATATAAAATAATATAATATTTTATAAAATAAAGTTATTAACTAAGTAAGCAAGTTAAGAGCTCTATACCTATTGTTAAAGTGCCTAGAGGCTTAACGAAGCTTAATTAGTACATATAAATATTATTTAAGTGAAGAAATCATTTTATAAGTAAATGATATATTTTATAAATAGAATGAAATTTTATAAAATATGGATTAAAGATATGTATTATAAAAGAGAATGAGATTTTATAAAATAGTATGATGGATATTTTATAAACAGATGGAAAAGTTGTAAAATAGTATAAATGATATTTTATAAACTAGAATGGGATTTTATAAAATAGGAATAAAAATATATTTTATAAAATTGAATCTGATTTTATAAAATAGAACGAGGTTTCATAAAATAGTGTAATTGATATTTTATTATTATAAGGAGATTTTATAAAATAGTACAAATGATATTTTATAAAATAGAATGTGATTTTTATAAAATAGTATAAATGATATTTTATAAAATAGAATGAGGTTTTATAAAATTATATGAAAGAAATGTTTTACAAAAGTATGATTTTATAAAATAGTAGGAATGAATTATTTTATAAAATAGTTGTAAGGCTTTGTAAAATAATTATAAGATAACACTTATCTTAAACAAATAAATTAAGTATTATAGATTTTTAATGTGATTTATAAGCCAGTCTGGCATTTTATAAATAATGGAATGATTTTATAAAATAGCAGAATTGAGATTTGGACTTTGGTAAAAAGATTTAGTAAATAGAAGCAAGTTTTGATTTAAGTGAATAGTTGAAATACTTATTTAAATATATGTGTATGTATATATTTATGGGTAAATATACGTATACATGTATTTGAAGTTGTATAACAATACGTACAACTCTTGTATTGTAATTGAAATTGTTTAGTGGTTTGGATTGTTAATAATAATTTTCTTTTTGTGTGAATAATTATATATATGGGTGGGAACATCTATATTTGTATATAAGCACGTGTCGAGCAATCTCATGAGGCTATGGCGACTATTGGATTGCGAAACCACGCCAGAGAATACTAGGGCGAGTAATCGCTCTGGCGAAGCTTGAAACATGATTTTTGTAGAGGAAGCGTGTTTGCATGTACATGTGTGCATGTGTGCACAAGTAGGTGTATCCACATACATATGAGCATCACGTGAAGGGGTAAGGTTGATTGTGTTTGTTTTGGCATGTTAGAGGAGGCTGGATCGAAAGAATCACCCCCGTAGAACTCTATGCATAAAAGAGTGGTTTTCGTATTGAATCGGTTTTCAAATATTTAATAAACCACTTCTAAAATATCAACCAATGGACTTCGTAATAGTTCTGATTCGATGAAGGCAGGCTAGGGGAGCTAGGTGACTTATCAGGCGATGTGAAAGAGAAGATGAAGCTCGACATTTTGTACCCAGGTCTTTACTACATAGGTCTTGCTATTACCAGTGGTGAACTGACCTGGATAGTAAAGAAAAGGTCAGGTGTAGATTTAAGCAAGATTTTCCTCAATTTTAGGTGTGAGCTTGCATAAGGCTCTTGCTTGACTTCAAGGAGGCTTCACGCTACTCAGGGGAGTGGATGGAAAGATGAAGCTTGGGATCCGGACACTAATGCAATGTGATTTGTATGTGATCAAAGTGATCTACAACAATCGGGCACGGGATCAGTACGCTGATTGGCTACATGATCAAGGTCAATGAGCATGTACGATCGAGCGGAGTAATCCACATCCCATGGCTTAGGCCTTAGGTAAATATGTCTAGATGGGCAGTATTGGTCTTATATTGGTGACCTTATGTGATGTTATATTTGATGTATACATATATTGATATTACACCGGTGTCCCTTTGTGGTCCCAATAGCGTATTACACGAGACATGATCACTGTTCTATTTTTAATAAGAGGCATACATAAGTAACTTGAGATATCCATGATGACCAGAAGGGGAAACGATGATGATCATCCATGAGTGAACTAGATGCCACCAAAGCTTACTTTAGAGATACGGTGTGGT
Source organism: Allium cepa (assembly GCA_030765085.1). Classification (NCBI taxonomy): domain Eukaryota; kingdom Viridiplantae; phylum Streptophyta; class Magnoliopsida; order Asparagales; family Amaryllidaceae; genus Allium; species Allium cepa. The sequence goes on along the minus strand of CM060929.1, from coordinate 670,265,571 downwards.
TTACATAGGATGACGATCATCTACAGTGGGCTAGATGTCACCAAAGCTTGATGTAGAGGGTACAGTGTGGCTTACATAGATTTTAAGTAAATAGAGCAAGTCATGTTTTGACAAAGCTTTCTCCAGAGAGTACGGTGAGATCTACAAGAGACCCATCACTAAGGATATGGCTCGGGGTCTATGGTATAATTAGGTACTGACTCTATTTACCTTGGACCCTCGAAGGGAATCATTGGATCGTGATAGATGTCTGTAGCGGACTTTTTTCCATCAGTAACAATGGTTGTCAATTTGTATTCTTTGGTGGTTTTTTATTACTATATTATGCATATTATTAGTTGGATGATGTTATTTTTGTTGCATTTATGATTATTGTGTACTTTGCAATAGACTTATAATATGGTTATCCTACCTTTTTATATCGTGCTACCTTACCATGGTATACTATTATGTTTCTATCACATTATATTATTTGTGACCACCTTTTGATTACAAGAGAAGAGTAAGTTATGGTATGATTTATTATCTTTAGGATAGGTTTACTTTACCTGTTCGTGGACAGTCTAGATTACCCAGAGCCTCAATTGTAGAGAAGATCGGTTGTGCCTTAATAGTTCCTCCTTATTTGTATGTGGTTTTAATATACAACATTTGAGATAGTTCCCTCACACCATGCTTTATGTCCAACCCGCATTTTTGTCTTTGTCAGTTTATGTCATGATAACTCTTGATTGAGTAGTTTAGGAGTCAGGTGCTTTCTAGGATATGGTTTTAGGGAAACTGGAGCATTCTATAGTGGCGACGTTGATACTTTGTATGTATTATATTATAGTAGTACATGATAGATATGTATTTGTATATGAGACTTATTATATAAGATATTTTATTCCTACCTCGGTATTGATATTTATTTATTAGTTACTTTCTCTGTCATCCTATTCAATTCATTTATATTCGGTATATTATATGTTATCATTCCGATGTGAGATTGTACCGATGTGCCTTGGTATAGTGTTTTATTTCTTCTTCTTTCTTTCTTTTTTCGACAAGCCATTTTTTGTGGTATTTGAAAGTCAACATTAATGTGAGGTACTGATTTTGAGGTATTACGGAGGGCAGGTTGTTACACGTATAGTGTAGCATGGAGTTGGGAAGCTTCGCAACAAAGTAATTAGGCTGGTCCTAGTGCAATGGGGAGACAATCCTTTGAAAAGCACATGGAAAATTGAAGATAAGATGACTCATCTTGAACTTTTCTCTGGTAATTTTTCTCTCTCTAAAAATTTAGTATATGTATTGTTTGTATCATGGTTGCTAGATTGGATGGTAGGGGATGGTAGCCCACGTTTTCCCATTATTTTTGCACTCGTATAGGATCTTATGCATATTTAGGATATTTGCATACATGCCTAAATGTCATGATTTTGCATTCACGATAGGGTTAAGCTCACTTACAGTATGTTAAATACATAATTACGTTACATTTTTGGTTGAGTCAATGGTTGTGTGGATATCGTGGTTGTATAACATGATTGTAGAGGGCACATTACACTATCTGTCCCTTAAGAATTTTCGAGGATGAAATTTTTTTGGAGTGGGAAGAACGTAACACGCCATAAAATTTATAAGAAAATATTGAAGAAAAATTAATTAACTAATAGATGCTAGAAATAGGAATTTCGCAAACTTCATAATTTGGCCATGAAATTATATCATTGTGTTCATGACGATTTTCTACGCAACATTCATATCTAAAGCTTTGCTATCGGAGTTCAAATGGAGCAGTTATTGACGTTGGAAGTTTTCAAATTTAAAATAATTCAAATGAATTTAAATTAATAATTAAATAATGTTAACGTCAAAAATTAAAAGGTGATAAAAGATTATAACATTAAAAATAACCTTAGCATTTAAGTAAACATTAGCATTAATGATTTAATAAATAAAATAATGTGTATGTATTAACGTTAACAGTGTATACCAAGCCCACTGGTCGACACTCTAATTGGGGTCAGTCGATTGCTAGTGGTCGATAGCCCAAGGGTTTGGTCAGTCGGTCAGTGTAAACGGAAGCTATGGTTTTATGGGCTGAACGGCCCAGATTTTATTATTTCAAACCGACTTTGATCGTACAGTCCACGCGCGTTCTAACCACTATAAGTAAGAGGCTAGCCCCCTTACTTTTATTTACAAGAAATATAAATATGCTAACAGGATTCTTCTAATTTCTTCCTTCCCAATAAGATTTCTAGATTCTAAAATAAAAGATTCAAGCATTAGGAAGAGATTAATCAAGTTAAAGGTGAAAGTCGGAGATTTTTTATACTGATTCGAACTTCTTGTTCTACATCCTTTTCCAGATTCTTTCTGGATTTAACTAACAAATGCCCTCACTTAACTCGGAGGAATGGGTATTACTGACCACCTAAGCTACCGAACAGGACTACTATATGACAAACCGCCTAAACTGCTGAATAGGACTTCATGCCTTAAGATCTCCAATTGGGCTTCGACTACAAAGAGTAGTAAAGCATTTTGACTTCTTATTCTTTAAATAACACGGACGAGTCGATAAAGTACAACCTTCCTATAATCTTCTTCTGAGTGGTACATAGAGTGTACGTGAAGACATGGAAAGGTTTTGATCATAAGAATTTTATTCCTGAATGAATAAGTGATCAATTTGAAAGTATGTGAAAGCACTTGAGAATTCAAAAGCAATATATAGAGAATGTCAGTTGTTTGAATTCAAGAACAGTGAAGAGGAATAATCAATAGAAATGTTTTGCAACCATTAATAAAGAGGAATAACTCTTCATGGAGAAGAGCTCCTCTTTAGAAAATTTGAATCGTATAGTTATTACGACCGTTCAAATGAATGAATAAAATCAACCAACCGACTGAATTGAACAAAGAGACATGTTTTCAAAATAGAATGGACTCAGTATAAAAATAGGAAATTTCATTCGATTGAAATCTTCAATTCAGTCAATTGAACATATGGTTAGTTGACTTAGTTGAATAATTCAATTGACTGATCTGTGTCAGTGAACATAGTTCAAAGAATACAAATTCAGTCGACTGAATATACCAAGTCAGTCAACTGAACTCTGTTTGAAACCAAAAGTCATCTTAGTTCAGTTGGTTAGAGCACTTTCTTTCTAAACTAGTGACCCGTGTTTGAGTCTTGCTCCATGAATTTTTTGAAAACTTGATTTTCCTTTAAAATATGAGGTGTATGTGTGTGTATACCACTTTATAGGGATTTTAACATACATATACACTAAATATGACACTCTATGACTAATAGTACTTTATTTGTCACATTCGTCTTGTCATCGTTATATATGTCTCTTTTTGTATCCCTATGTATATACTTTTACCCTAATTTGTACTATATATCTTAAAGTTGAACTTATTTGTTTGTCCCTTTCTAATACATATGTACCTGCAAGTTGGCTTACAGGTTCTTTGGCATAATTGTATAGTTGTTGTTATTAAAATCCAACAAGAGAGGATCTAACATTCTCCCCCTTCTGATGATGACAACTATACAATTTTTTTTTTCAAATATTTACTCTATATAAAATGATATTATAGTACGATTAATGCTCCTCCTATCTATAATATCTTCGCATCAATATGAATTTGAATTTCTCCCCCTTTGTCATTATCAGAAAGAATGAAGAAATATAATAAATTTTATAAACTATTTCTTAACTATAATATTTCTAAGTATAAATGAAAATTATTTAAGTAAATATATTTTTCTTAGAAAATATTGTTAAGAAATATTTTTTTCAATATATGTTCTCTTTATGTCTAAAGAATATGGACATTTCAAAATGATTCAAGTTAAACCGTGTCCAAAATATAAATATTATTTTTCAAAAGTAGTTAATATTCCTAAAAAAATAAAAGGTTAACCAATATTAGTTATGGAGAAAATAAGTTAGATTTTTCCCAAATTTGATGAAATTCTTATTTCATTGTAAGCACATAATTCCATCAAATATAATGGAACACCCTTAAAATTCAAAATCTATCATTTTCATTTCGTTGCTCCAAGTACTTGCAATAAATAATAATCGTTTCTCGGTACCACTTACTAAGTTAGGGTCCAAGGGTTAATCATATGGTTAAAACCTTACCAAAATAGGTGTAGTTGTACCTTCCAAAAGAAATAAAAATAATGAAAGACTTTTATCAAATAGTAGTTACTTTATAGTACTTTTGATAGCATTAAAATAGTAGTATTTTAATCAAAGTGCGGTAGAGAATTCTGCTTTGTATAGCATTTCCTAGTAAATTGCTATGTTTTAGTGCTATAAGTAGGATTGTCAATCATTAATATATAACCATTACTTATAAATTAGGGTATCAATAAAAAAATTAATATTTAAAGCATGCGATATCCAATGTTCTTATAATTTCCTAGTTTTAGGAAACCATAACAATTTGGGTGTGGCCGAACCATTATAAGTATAGTTTTCATTACAAATCACATTCTTATAATAGTTTCTAATATAATATTGTTTATCATGATCAATAGTATTGGCTAGAACTTATATTCCAATAATGTTAATCATTAGCTTAGTACTTGAAAAATATTTTCTATCCTTTCTAAACAAAGTACTATTAAGACTGTAAGTAGTTTTAGAACTATCATGTTTACTATTACTAGTACTAGCACTAGAACTAGTATACATGAATGCATATCTAGCACTATATTTACTTTTATCTCGTTTATAACCTAAACCACCTTTATCATTATGAGCTTTCTAATTTCTAATTAAGGAAGATAAAATCTTTCAAAATTTGCATTAGAATCACAAACTTTTTTTTTGCAAAATATTACAATTATCTTTTAAAATCTTTTTATATAATTCTAAGTTCTTTTTAATTGAAGCCTCGTTCTCTTTTTCAAGAGAAAAAATTAAAGGGCTAGAATTATTTTAAAACAAATACCAAAAATATATTTTTATTTCGCAGAACATCGATTTCCTCCAAAATATCATTGATTTTAACTTCAAATTGCTCATTTTCATTTTTTAGGAACTTCTTTTGTGAAACATGTTCTTCTACCTTATTTTCATTAAATTTTGTTTGTTTTACCAAAAAATTATTTTCCTCTTTTAAATTGAAAATTTGTTGCTCACAATCTTTTAACTTAGCTAATGCAATCCTATTAAATTTACTCAAAGTTTTACAATCTTTTGATAATTCATCATGTGCTAACAAAAGATCTTTATACAAAGAATTTAAACGTACCGATTGTGATCTATGTTTAGCCATGAAGCATTTGCTTGTTTGCTCTTTTGATTCTTCTTTATTGCTCTTCCTCTTTTTATTACCTTGACTAGTTCTCCTTATAGCCATTTATTCTAGGATGTTATTATGATCTCTACAATTCGAGGATCGGATACCAAATGAAAATCATAAATTTTTATACTGGTTCAAACTTCCTATTCTACGTCCAGTCCTAGATTCCTTCTTGATTTAACTAGCAAACATCTTCACTTAACTCAAAGGAACAAGTATTACAGACCGCCTGAGCTGTCGAATAAGACTTCTATATGACAAACCGCCTAAGCTGCTGAATAGGACTTCATACTTGAAGATCTCCAACAAGACTTCGACTACAAAGAGTACTAAAGTGTTATGACATCTTGTTCTCTAAATAACACGGACGAGTTGATAAAGCAAAACCATCCTATAATCTTTTTCTGAGTGGTATATTGAGTGTACATTAAGAAATGGAAAGGGTCTAATCACAAGAATTTATTCTTAAATGAATAAGTGACTAATTTGAAAGTATTGAAAGTATGTGAAAGCGTTTGAGAATTCAAAACAATATATAGAGAATCAGAGAATGTTATTCTTTTGAATTCAAGAATTTTTTTTCTTTATATAGAGGATGTATAGAGGATGTATGGTTGCAACTCTTAGTGAAGAGAAATAATCAATAGAAATGGTTGCAACTATTAATGAGGAGAAATAACTCTTTATGGAGAAGAGCACCTCTTTAGAAAATTTCAAAAATATAGATGTTGTGATCGTTCGGTCGACTGAATAAAATCAATCGGCCGATTGAATTGAACAGAGAGACATGTTTTCAAAATAGAAAGGAATCATATTATGGATCTTGAGATATCGATTGTTTTCCATTGAACTGCATTTGTTTGGCTGAAGTAGACCGATCCCTATGATTGAGAGTGATTATAGAAGATCTCTTTTCTATATTGAGTTATATTCCATACTTAGAACATTCTGTATAGAATATCTCTTGATTCTACTCGATCATGTCTCCATATTACCATCTGTACTTGACTTCTAACCGACAATCAACGCTCTGGACTTACTGGCCTTGATGACAGTCGAGTCTAACTTGTCCAACCAGTTCAGGTATAGCTGGGTCAAAATGCCAAATAACAAGGTATTAAATGGTTATTGGAGGATCTGCCTCTACCCCATTTAAGAAGTATTAAGTCGCCTCATGGGAACTCTAACGATGTCAGCTAGAAAGTACTAGAGAGGGGTTCGCCTTGAGTATAGGTATTAAATGATGGGGCTAGGGTTTAGGTATTAAAGGGTCAGAATTTGCCTATTTCCCATTTGGAAAGGTCCTAATCAAATTAGGTACATTCGCTCGCATCAATAGTATATGGTTGATGGAGATGGGTCGTTGGACCCAATATATTCCATAGTTGCATTGCACCCACATTATAGGTATGATGTTAGTTGGAAAGGGCCATTGACCTATAGTTGGAGAAACATTATAGAGCTGGACTGGAAGAGCTATTGGCTTACAGTCGGAGGTATACTCGGAAAGACATAGTATAAAATGCATAAGTCGTAATATGCATCTAAATGATTCTGCCCAAATACTATTGTAGCAAGACTTTAGATTTTCATTCAGTAGACATTGTTTTTCGATTCTCTCCTCATTACAACCCATAGGGTTGGGGGAACGGTGCTAATGATTAAATGTGAAAGTGGAAGTGAAGATTGGTGGCCGTATTGCTATTTATTTATGCTTTATGATTCATTCTGATGTACCTAGATTTTAGACTTGTTGAGATTCTATTTTGAGACATTGTGTTATGGATATTGGAATATTGTATTTCTAAGATTTGGAAATGTACAAAATGGGTATTTACTTTTTTGTTATATTTTATCATATTCGCCGTGAGATTTTGAAAGCATACATATATAACAATATATATTGTTTATCCGATCAATTACCGACCAATAGCTAGCTCTAGAATAGGTCTAAGAATCGGCGGGCTTTTATTTGGTTCAAATATTAGGCCCGTTACTGACAGGGTTGTTGCAATATTGATCGGGCTTGAATCAATTTTGAGGCCTAAAGAGAGGCTTACTATAGTCGACTATGATGTTGCAAAAGGAGGTTGTCTATTACATGGAAAAAGGAGGGGTTAGTTTTTGAATTAAAAAGGGGAGCATGGGTACGAGGAAAATGAGGATCTAGATTCTTATTTTACTCCTTGGTATCTCCTTTGTTTAATGCTCTCTAATCCTCACTTTCTAAGTTTAATTTTTTGGCTCTCCACTCCGCATACTAAGGTCGGCCGCTCCTATTCCTCCATCCTCAAAATTTTTATGCTAAAAACATTTAATTAAATAATAAACATGTTTTGGTGATAGCTACATTCAGGAAGATAATATCTTCTGGATATAGAAATCATTTCAAGGAGTTCAAACTCAACATTGCAAGATGTTTTATCTGGGCATTAAGGAGATGCATAATCTCATTTATAATTATATATACTGTATATATTGATCATTATGCCATATACATTTCTAGTTAGTAATTGAATATCATGAATCTGCATATAGCACTATCACCATAGGATGGATTATATATGTATATATGTCTGTCTAAATAAATATTATATATATACATCATTTCATGCTCATGACCAGATTTTTAGAAAATATTTTGAATTCAATGAATGGATTAAATTAATACAAAATATGTAAATCCTAGTCTATGTTTTTATATCACAAAAATTTACATATAAGTTTATATGTTATTCGACTATAAAAAAATTATATATAAATATTTTTATCTGAATATTTAATACTTAAAAATATATCACTTAATTTAAAATCATATATATATATTTATATATATATATATATTTATATATATATATATATGAAATAAATTCACATATAAATTTATTTAATATGTTCATAAATACTGTAATATAGTATGCAATCGTTTAAAATTGGTTTTGATTTTTAAATTATTTTTATCCATATATTTCCATATGACAATATTTAAAAAAATAAATAAATAAAATTTGTACAGCCGAGAGAAATTATATATATATACACATGTAAGATTTAATTAATACTTATTAAAATATAATTATATGTGTTTATTTATCTATATAGATAACATTGAAAGATTATTTTAATATATAAATATGTATATATATGTGTGTGTGTATATATAAAATTATATATATATATAAAATTATATATATATATTACTTTATAAATTTCAAAATATTTTATGTATACATATATTTTAAAATTAATTAAATTTGTTAGGTTTAGAAGTTTATTAAGAATACACATCTATATTTAAATTAATTATTGTATTAAAATAAAGTTAATTTAATATATTCATGTATATAGTATTTTACAAAATTTTACAATTTACAAATTTATTCTTTATAACATATGAAATTACATGTGTATGTACGTACGTACGTATGTATATGTATATATAGCTTTGTGTGTGTATTGATAACACTCGTGTATACAAAGGGCCCAAATGTCTATTGCGGTGTAAATCCAAACTGATAGAGTTAGGAGTATGCGTCGGGAGAAATTTTGTAATTTTTTACAAATATCTAACTCGTTGACCAATCTTATTCGAAATTAAGGTGTTATCTTTCAATTATATACTTGATATAATGTGTTATATTAATTAGTTAATTTAAATAAAAGTATATTTAATAAAAAATCAATAAATGGTATGTTTTTGATAGTAGTTACAAAGTGTTATAACCATGAGAAATTTATCGCAATGAAAAAAATTATACTATTTCAAATGTTCATAGTCAAGACGCATTGAGACTAGATATCGATATAACCATTGAGACTACAGTAAGTAACGTTCTCTAAAAGTTGGGCAGTGTATTACTCATGACTGCTGGAGGCACTTAGGGGTTACTTAATGATAGTTATTGGATAACTATGAAATGACTCACTCGATAGTTTTTTGTTGGTTAATATAATTATGGCCATGAAGAAAATATCGATGTGGGTGATTTATACAGTTCTCTCAACTTGAGAATACTATCAACCTTTAATATTAAAGCTCCACTTTGATTATAATCAAAATCATGACATGACATCCATCGAGTGACTACAGTTGGGTCGAGTGGAAGTATTGGATATGAAGCACTACTCAAGAGAGGATTCTTCTCGTCAGTTATAAGGGTTTAGTATAACTGTCAACTCAAAGTCAAAGTCTCTAACCAGAGCATTTTAGTTAATATTAATTGTTAATATTGAACTAAGCACTTTGCGTTTGGACTATAGAGTTGAATAAAAATGATATTTGAATTTTGACCATCACCAAATTCCATATATTCAAAGTGATATAGCTTTGAAAAAGAGAATTGGTGTAAATAAAAGTTACAACCGCATAATGCTTAACAAAGTGAAATTGGATTTTTACCAAGTAAGCAATAAATTTAGCCAAAATATCACTCCACCTGCGAAGTGACATGTGATATTTGAATAGTTTGATATTAGTCACTAACAAAATTTACATTTGACGAGTCCCACAACTGAAATTATGAATTCTCCCTTGAACAAACGATTTAATTAGCTTATAATTATTATAAGCTAATTAAATTAATTAATATTTATGAAATATTAATTATAAAATTTGATTATCATCTGAGAAATAAATATTAGAAAACATATTTATAATAGTTATAAATATATCGATCGATATAAGATATCGTCGTGTGATTAAATTTTGAATTAATTGCATAATTTTTTATTTTGTGCTTAAATGGGTTTAAGGACCATGATAGGATTGAGATTTTTGGCTGAAAGAGGAGGGTAAAGGAGGTTTGATTATTGGTAGAATTGGGGCTTGATTTGAATAGTTTAGATTGGAGGAGAAAGAGTGTGAGATTAGATCCACTTTTATCTCTTTTCTATCCGCTATTTAAGCAACCCTAACCCTAAGGAGATACGATTATTTTCTACCTCATCTTCCATCCTTTATTGGTCAAAATTATACCCTTGCATCTCCATTAATACAAACCAAAATCATGTCAGATATGACCATTATTCGATAGTTGAAGATCAACGGTTCAAACACTAGCAATCTTCTGAATTGGGAAAAGGTTTCAAACTGGAGAGCTTGGCTTTTCAAGCTGTATTTCAAGGCTTTGGTACTCAGGTATGGTTTTTATCAATTTATTCTGTATATATATATATATAATATTGTTAGTTAGGTAGTGATTTCGATATGCTATAATGTTGTCACAAATTAGTTTGGTTATATGCAATATTTATGTTAAAATAAAAATCATTTTTTTAGATTAGATCACTACAGCGGCATATAATATAATTTATTAAATTATGTATATATACATATATTATTTAATTACACATTTATGGTTTATATTCTATTACAACATCGTACTATAGTTAAAATTGGTCATACAATTTTATAAGTATAAATATATAGTAATAGAAATTTTTTTTGCTCGCAAAATAAAGTATTATTTTGCAAGAGCAAGCTGATTTTATAGTGGCTATACCACTTTATAAAAGATAACAGGTGTGAAGGAAATATGCTTCAATAGCTATAACAACTCACTAATACAACAACACATACACAAGCTCTGAAACGACGTCAACAAAACTTGCAAATCTAAACGAGAAAATTTAAGACTTAGAAATTGCATGAGAGCAGTAGATAAAGGCATTATCTGCTAGATATCATACTCATAGCCTTCATCAAGATCATCATGATATGAGCCGACGGATGATGATGAAGAGAAGAAAGGTTGTCGAGAGATGGATCAGGAGCCTTAACCAAAAGGGGCATAAAAAGCTGGAAGAATAACTGTGGTAACATTAGAATCTCAATCTGTAGGAGGATCAACAGCTTTTATAACTTAACTAGAGGAGGATCGGGATGTGCAGATGGGATGGGCTTGGCATGCCAAACGCTAGGTTTGGACTTCCGAAGAAGGGGTAACGATGAGATAGGAATCTTAGAAGAGGGTGCATCCAATGACATAGAATGTGGACAAGAAGTATCAGTGTGACCAAAAGAACTACATCTCCTGCATATAGGAGGCTTTCAAAAGGAGGAGACCTGAACGTGGCTAGTAATATGCTCAGACAGAAAAATAGGGATGGTACTAGGGAGCTCCTTCATACGAGAGATCTCAATCAGCGCACGAGCATAAGCAAACCTATCTCTGCACTCAATGGCTTCATCAAAGCAAATAAGCTTTCCTATATGACTAAAAATCCAATCCAGTCCTTCAAGAGTTTGGGAAAGCGATAGGATATTGGAAAATCTAGCGTAAACTCTAATAGATTCAACTTGCTCCCCGACTCTATCAATAGTTAGAGTCCAGTTCGTGACGATAAAAACATTGTCAAATATAAGGAAAGGGTCTGATTAAAAAATTTAGCTCTATCATCCATACAGGTAAAAAAAACCTATCCTTGTCAAAGATAATTTTGATTGTTCCTTTCAGTTTCCATACATGAAGCAAGTGTTTTGTGACTATATGGTATCGTAAGTTTTTATCCAGGAAAAATCCTACAAGGTGGTTCTTTCAAAAACACTTCCCAATATGAATTACGTCACTCTATGGAATAAGGCTGTCACCAATGGTACAATTTTTACAAATATACGTGCCCGCTTTACTCGGCTTGCATGTGAATAATGATGCCCAGTTTTGATTCCTAAGAGGATTGGAAATCTATGGCACTTGAGATGTTATAGGATCAGTGAGTTATGATGAGTAGCCGTGAGCATCAAATGGCACATACAAAACAACGACCTTCGCTGAGCCACCCAAACATGGAGCCGTAGCTTTCAATTGTTTGTTTTATTCCAGCGCCTTAGCTTCCTTATCCAAACTTAAATCACCATCAGTTGCAATATTAGATTAAGATACGTCCGCACCTATATCGAGGCTAAACAATATCACCTTTGACGAATCACCAACAACCAGATTTGACACTCTGTCATATATCCCTTGAACAACATCTGGGATTTTGAAATTATATGGAGAAGAGGACAAAACAATTGGTCGAGCTTCGGATTTTCTGAGAAGAGGAAAGTGACGGAAATTGAACGTCATCATTAGAAAGAGGAAAGCGAATCTTGCCAGATCTGGTGGATGAGAGATCCTTAAATCTCAAAAAACTAGACTTCATAAACGAGCTCAGGGTGCTAAAGCAGAAGGAGAGATATGGGTGAAGAGCATCGAAGAGGGAGAAGCGAAACGAGCAAAAAGCAAGAAAAGTGGAAGAAAGAGGCGACGAGTAATAGATTATTTAAAAATTTATTATCGTTATTTAATTCAATATACTATATGAATAAATCATATAAAATCAAATATGAATTTTATAAAATCATTTTAACATCAGATAAGCTTTCAACCAAAAAATTAAAAATTAATTTTTTTTACTGTTTTTAAAAAATTATTGTTTAGTTCGACCAAAAAATAATAAATTATTTAAAAATAAATTTGAACATCTTTTATGATTTACTGAAAATTTCAAATTTGAACAAAGATTTCAAAGTAAATTTTTTATTAATATTTTATGTAATTTCGAATGAATATTCAATTAAAATATATTTTAAAATAATAATAATAATTTTTTTGTGTCGTACACATGATTTGGAATTAATTATTTTAAATAATTTTACTAATTAACGTATACATATATTTATTTATTTATATATTACAAATATATTTATATGTGTGTATATATCAAAGTAAAAATAAAATATTATTTTATCATTATATATATTAGTACATGTATTATTCACGGTTTTAATAAAAAATTACTTTATTTAAATTGATTTATTATCATATTATGCATATAAATATATTATTAATATTTTATTTATAAAATTTTATACATACATACATACATATATATTTGCATATATTTTACATTTACATAAAATTATTTAAACAAACTTAACATACACACACAAATATACATATATATATATATATATATTATACTTATATATAAGTGATAATTTATGTACATATATATATTTGGATAAATATATTTGCATATCGGATGAGCTAACATGCCCATCGCGATGTAAATCCCAACATCTATAAACTAACATGTTATACCTTGCACAGGTTGATATGTTACACATGCATATATAGATATATGTCTATATATGATACATACACATCTACACACACACACATATCAATATATAAATTAAATAAAACCATATAACTTTTAATTTAAATAAAAAATATTTTATATAAATAATATTTAGAAATGTTATAAATGAATTAGACTTTATATGTCCAATAAAGAACCAATAAGGGAATTTTTTTTGAAATTCACCCATAACTTCAGCTGCAAGTTGACTCAATTCCTACATCAACATCTATACGCAGACATGTCAAACCATACATTTTATTATATTGCACGTGCATGTACACATATGTGTATATGATACATATATCATATAATACAATAAAAATATAACAACACATAAAGAATATTTATAAGTTAAGTAAAATATTGACTTTATTTAAAAAAAATTTAAGAAAGATCTAAATAAATAACTTCATTATCCTAATACAATCCAAACGGAATATTTTTTCTGAAATTGACCTATTTATTCTATGATGGGATGACTCAGTTCCAACTATGGTATCAGAGCCCAATAGCATATGTGGTCTAAATTAGTCATGTTATGGTTAACTGATTATGCTTACAACCCAGCTAGTATGGTGTCTAGAAAGATAGTTATAACACCATGTAATTTGGTGTTGGTTATTTAATTAATTTAGCTCCAAAAATGGAATTTGTCCAAATGATGGAATTCGACCACGAAAATTGTAGCATTATGTTCATGGCAAAATTCTTAGCAACTTTTATATTTGGAGTTTTGTGATCGAAGTCCAAACAAAGAATGTACCAACAAAAAATGAATTCGAAACAAAAATAATTAAAATAAGAAAATTAGCTAAAATTGCATAGGCCCACAGGTCGACCATTGTGTATAAGTTGTCAATCGGGGGTGGTCGACCAGCCTCTATATGGCGGCTCCAGCAATCCTAGGCCATATACGACCCAGATTGATTATTTGAAATTGTGCGGTTCTGGTTGATTCTAACCTAACCCTCCCTTCTCTTCTCATATTTTCTTTGAATAGAGGAATAAAGATCTGCCATTTCTTATCCACTTTCTTTCTAAATTATAAAAAAATAAGATATTTATAATCATAAAAATTGGAAAAGAATAGAAATCAATTAAAATGGGAAAGATAAGAGAGTCAACTATACGTGTATTTGAGATAATTTATATTAGTGCCTATTTTCTATTCCAATCTCAAATCTCTTCTCAGATATGTAATTCTAATGTATGCATATACAATATATATATATATATATATATATATATATGTATGTATGTATGTATATATATTGGATTAAAAAGCAATAGGAGATGAATTAAGGTTCCACTTTAGATATATTTGGATCACTTTTAAAAGGTGAGTGAGAAATTGTATATATTGTTTATGATTTTAAATCTATTCCATTGGCATAAGTTTAATTTTATGCCTAAATCAATTTTATTTGTCAACTGAATGCTTAAATTAGTGTAGAAAACTATTGTATACATATTCTTGTTTTAGATCTAATTTGAAATATGTTTACACCTAAATCCAAAAACCGATCCCAAAGATTTTATAATTTTAATGTTGTATATTTTTATTCCAGATCTGTACTGGGGTGTTAAATAGGGTTTTTGAATTATTGCCCAATTTGTGTTATGTTGTAGATTTTCCATAGTTTAATTTGTCAGAAGAAACTCCTTTTTGATTTTTATAAATTTGTTCACTTTTTCCACTTTTCATTCAAAAGGCAACGTTTAATTTAACAAGGAATACCCATAGACAAAATGGAAGAGATTTGTATAGTACAGATTTATTTTCCATAGTTTACACTGTCTCTTCCAATTAAAAAGAAATCATTCATTCCTTGTAATTTCAAACAGAGTCAATCTTCTCCTTTTGTGTTAAACCAATTTATGGAAATCATAGGGGAAAATCTTTCTAAGGAATTTAATTTCAACAAATTAAACATGGAAAGAATATTCTAGTTACATATTTATGACTAGAATATATTTTGTTACGAATGGGTTGTTTTATTAGGGAGTTTGTGACGACCTAGGATTTGACCACCTAAAAATATAACATTTAAATTGATTTTTAAATATGAAATAAAAGGTTTTATAATTTAAATAATATTAGATAGGATTTGAAAATAGAAATATATAAAAATTTGTAACATTTGCTTATATTGACAAAAGTGACAAAATCTTGATTTTAAAAAAGTAAGTTTAAATGATTTAATAAATTATTTTAATTTATTTATGAGTGTTTATATTTTTAAATAAAATTTTACAAATTTATTTTTTAAATTTAGTATATGTAAATAAACAGTTTAACTAAAATGTCAAAATATGACCGTAAAACCAAACATTTTGATAGTATAAAAGTTGTCGCAACTTCATTGCACCTTTATGTACACAATTTAATAAACATGTTAATATATAAAGGTAGTTAAAAATTAACTAAGCAAGGTTACTTTTAATAATCACACCTAGAAAACTTCTAGAAACAATTAGCAAAATTAACTAAATAAGACAAAACATATGTCACATCACATGTGATATAAAGTAAAGTAATTATTCTTATTCTTTACTTAACTCTTAAGTGTTTGAATTTTAAAAGTGTGATGTGATGTGGATGGTAAGTGTTGATTAAATAAGTCCACTTAATTCATAAGGAAGGTTATTTAAGTAAAAACACAAATCTATATTTTAATCTTAAATATTTTCTATAAATACCCATCATCTTTTTCTTCACTTTATATCATTTCTTCTCTACTTTGTCAAGCTCTCTTACTTCCATTAATGGCTATTCACCTTAACAAAGTTATGCCAAAATATTCCTAAAATTAAATCACAAAGCAAAACTCATCAAAACTACTCAAACTCCACTTCAAACTCCTCTTCCCCCTCTTATTGCTCACGGCCTCCCCTTTTCTCAATTTTTCTAAGCACATGTTCCCCTTAAAGCTTGGTCGTGGCCTCCTAAGGCAAGTACGAGGAAGTTTAGCAAGTTCTAAGAGCTTAAGGCAATGTTTAGCAAAGTTAGAAAAGTTTAAAACTAGTTTGAAAGCAACAATAGGTAAGAACTCTAAATTTTTAAGTAGGAAATGTTTATATGATGTTTTGCAAGTTATAAATAATGTTTAGATATTAGTAATGACGTTTGATAAGTGTTTGAAAAAGAAAGCAACCACCTTGAAGTCATTTGCAAATGTTAGTTAGCAAATATGTACGTAAATGACAATCATGTGACATTGTAATGAAAAAGTTGTCAAATTGATATGAAAGTTCATATGACATGTTAGGATATGTTAAAATGGTTATAAACAATGTTTTGGATGTTTATTAGTTGTATATTGAATATATATGTTGAAACAAGTTGCAGATTTATACGACATATAATCACATGGAAATCACTTTTCAAAAGAAATGAAACCTGAAATGGAATGATTCATACCTTTAAAAATATATTTAAATATGTTTTAGAAATTATTTCTATGTGTTTAAACTTGTCTCGACAAAGTTTGGATATGAATCTCAAAATACGACTAAAATTTGGTGCGTCACGTAACAGTAGTTCATGATTTCGCGTCAAAAGTTCAAATGAACATACGAAGTTGAATATAGTTCAGAATTCTTCGAAGTAAGAATTTTCCGAATCCTTATATCCGTATCTTTCACATGAAATAAGAAAATCAAGAATTCATCCTGTATATTTTGAAATATGGCAAAATTAATTTCAAGAAAAATCCAGTTTTTGCACTAAATGACCAAAGTTGGAAACTAATAAAACAATCATTTTAAAATATGAAATAAATTATAAAAATCTTTTAAAATGTTTTTAAAGTAATTAATATCGAAAATATGTATTTCTAAATGATATAAAAGTCGTTTTAAAGAATATAGCTTTTAAAACACTATTTTGAACACTTTTTCACAACGCTTTTCAATAACTTTTGAAATAAAGGTTGGAACTAAACAATTCTTTCCCAAGTCTTATGTAAACAATTTTAAGTAAATAATAAAGGATTTTAAAAAGAGATTTGAACAATTCAAAATAATTTCAAAGGTGTTTAAACAAATAGTTAAGTGATTTAAAAAAGGAAAATGAGTATGTGGAAACGACTAGTACATTTGTCCTGCCTGTGAGATCTAAAAGTGAAAACAAGGTGTGTAACTAAGTTTAGGGATGGAGCAACCGGTGCCCTGAACTTTCCTGGCTTTAGTTTGCTCTTTTAGGCGAGGGTTGGAACATATCGAAAGGAAATCCCGAATGCACAACTTGGATTTTATATAAATAATCTACTTATACTCATTATTAAAATCCAAAGAGGGAACTAGTCCTATTTGTGGAATTTAGAAGGTGATCTTACCGTTATTCTGCCTATAGCACTTGTTGAATATGGAATTTGATATTGAATAAATGTAGAGTCATATCTATAATCCTATTTTCTCAAAAGATATTCTTTAAAAATAATTTGACAAATATTAAAAAAAAGAGGTTTAAATCATTCTATGTTTCACTAAAAGAATATTTTGAAAATATATATATCTCTCGAAGATAATTTGGTAAATAAAAATGAATAAATCAAAAGGCAATCATATGATTACATCATTTTTTTATCGATGATTAGATTTCGAAGGAACCGTGGTCGGATTTGGTAGATTCCTGTCCCAATACCACTTTGAACCAGTTTACCCGTTCGAAAAATGAAGATGTTAAAGACGGAGATATTGAGACGAATAATAACGAGGGAGTACTTGTTGATTAATTGGGGATAAACTCTTGATTTACTTATTGTAGCAGTGGTCTTTTGTTATGAAAAATCTTAACACCATAAGGGCTTTTCGGCATGTAATGGATGAGGAAAGTGCCTTCGGTTTCGTTCAGTCCCAAAACGAACTTGTATGGATGAGTGTCTGACCTTGCATTCCAAATCACATTGAGTAATTTCTATAAAACTATATCAGTCGGTGGCGGAGAAGACAGCTTCTTTTAGTTAACACCCTTTTCTGAGATTTACGAGCTCAGGAAGTTATACGTTTATTAGAATCAGTCATGTGAATATGGAATGGCAATGTGGCATTCAAAGTGAAAAAAATGTGCTATGTGAAAAGGTAATGGTCGCCTCGAGCCTCATCAACCGGAAATGACCGAAACAGGGTTAGATGCGGCAAGGCTAAGTAGATCATTCCCAATTAGGTTATGATCATCCCTTTATAAATATATTTCTTCCCTCTATGACGTTCGAGATGTAAATTAATGTGTATGTATGCAAAGAAAGCTCTGGATAAAGGTCGGTAACGACCGAGGGACGATTTAGTGGTACTATCTAGTTATAGAGATAGGTCGGTCTTGTGTTGGTAGAGGGCAGATGTTCTATGCCTCGGGACATGCATCTAGAGGTGTACCCATCGGAAGGTAGTCCCATCACCTGATCATTTGTATGGAAATCCATTCTTCAATAAGAACCTATAGACTCGATTGTAAACCTATTATGCTGGAATTTGATCAATGTAACAATTTCGTCTATGATTAATAAGTTATTTGCAAATGTTTTCAAAGAATTTCATTAAAAATAATGTGACGCCCCACCTCTATACCCACGCTAGCCAAGAACATTATGGTGAATGCTGTCAACTAGCACGGAGAATAAGGCTGTTGAGGAGCGACCATCAGTGTAATTTCTTTGCGCGAGCATCGATATGTCAGATAGTATAACATGCATTTCTTTATCAAGAGGGAAATCTGACATACCGACACAAACTCAAAGCTACTACACAGTGGCTATATGAATTCTTCGGAAACAAATATAGAAATAAGCATAATATAAATCAGTCACAGACAATTCATATCACAAAGGCGGAAGAAGATATGAATATATATAACTAACACATGAAAGTGTATGTCAGAGTAGTGGTCTAAAAAGATCCACAATATCACAAAAGAATAGTTACACGAACTACACAAAAGAATAAGTATACATTATGGAGTCTATATCTCAAATGTATACAACAAAATAACTACTAATCTAAGTAGTTAGCCAAAAGTCAGAGTAATGAATCCCTGGGGAGAAGTCAAGCAGAAGCACCTGTAACATCTCGGTCTGACCCGAGTATTATTTATAAGAAAATAATAAACGGATCAGTCTAGCTATAAATATCAGATGAGACGATATAGAATAAGAGATATGATTAAACACATAATAATCAAAATGCCAAGCTGTGATATATATAAGTAGTTGAAAATCATCAAGGGATTATTCAATGTCACAAAATCTACACAAGAATCAAAGAAACGTCATACTCCTAATTTAGTTAACCAAACCATAAATATTGACGATAATATCAATGTCAATCACAAAAGTCAATGACACACAAATTCCAGAATTCAACACACGAAATCCAGAAATAACAAAAGTCAATGACGCACAAATTCACCAATGCACAAATATCGATAAAGCTTATCAATGAAAATCACGAAAATTGGTGAAACACAAATTCTAGAAATCATCTCAAGAAATCCAGAAATCACAAAGGGGGGGAAGGCCTATCACAAACGGGAGCATAAAGCCCACCAACACGTGTATCACAAACGGAACGCTAATTCCATGGTTGCTAACCATCACAAATTGAGCCGAAGCTCCACAAACGGCCCGAAGAACATGGGTTGCTACCCTACCAATTTGAGTCGAAACTCCACAAAACGGGGTTTAGTCTCCCTCGCAGACAAAGAGACATCGCACATTGCTAGTCTAAATCACAAAGATGATCGTCATGATCAACGAGAAGTGTCAATTACACTAAGCTAGTAAATATATGAGTTTAGCTTCATGTCCCATAACCACTTGCTTAACTTAAATATTTACGAACAAACTGTAGATTTCCACTAGAAAATTGTCACAAGAGATTCAATCGAACAAGTCCAAGAATTAACCGACGAAGTAAACGCAAGCGTTTCATACCACTTGTTTTACTAAGCCGTTTAATTAGATTTCTCATACGAGTGAGGTAAAGGTTTGTATATACTAATAGATTGGAAAACGGTTTTATAAACGAATTTGGTATTAAAATAGTATTGAAATCGTTTGAGGAAAGAGTTTTGATATTTACTACTAGTATAGAAAACCTTTATATTTTTTAAAGTGACAAAACACAAAGAAGATTGTAGGAACAATCAATCACTAAAATTCACATACGAAGATGTGAATAATAATCCAACGAAACCGATAAAGAATCCATCAAAATGGATATTCAAAAATCCCTAAAAAGGAGTTATCAAAGTCATAACAAATGATAACAACACATAGGAAACAACACGAATCGATTAAAGTTGGAAATTCAAACAACTAGGCGAAATAGGCAAAAATGCAGCAGGTCGGTCGGCCGGCTACAGAGCTCGGTCGGCCGGACCCTGTTCTCAAAGTTCCTCGGGAAGCAGGTCGGTCGGCCGAACCCTGTACTCGGTCGACCGAACCTTAAATAGAGAGGTGGTTATGCACTTGGCAGCAGGTCGGTCGGCCGGCTACAGAGCTCGGTCGACCGGACCTGTTGCCAGTGCCTTCCCAGCCCATCCAAATGAGGTCCAACCTCGACCAAATTGCATTCGCTCGAGCAACGGCGCTAAGGGTTTATGCCTATCGACTACCCGGCCCTATATGCTCCTCGATGCATCACCAAAAACATGTTCAAACATCAAAGTTAGGATTTTTAACGAATTGAACTCAAAACACCAAAAATTGGAATATTCACCAAATCAATCCAAACCAAAAGCAAATGCACACGAATAAGTGTTAGGAATTCATACCTAACATTCGAAGATAATTATAGATTAAGATGTGAGATAAAAATCTCACCTTTTTACCAAAATCAAACAAGAAGAAGCTTGAAAGCAAATGGAGTATCAACCTCTCTTCAACACAACCCAAATGAGCTTGAATCTATGCTCAAAAGAGAAACATCTCCTAAATTAGGTTTAGGAATTTCTGAAATTGGTAAGTGAATAAGTTGGAGAAGAAGAAGAGAAGCTTACCAATGGGTTCTCTTGAATTTGGAGCTAGGAATTTGATTTGCAAAAGAAAACTAGGGTTTTGGAGTTTTAATTTCCAATCTCTCCCACCATTATTGCCTTAGAACTGAAAAGAGAAGAGAATGAGGGTGAGTGGGGAAGAGTGGCTCAGATTTGAGCATAAGTTAAACATAGGGCTGAGCCCAAAACCAAACCCAAAGTGAAAAGTAGCAAAAATCAACTTTCTCCAAACATATCGAAGCTTATACTCAAAAAGGTCGCAAACGGCATTTTAAACTCATTGGGAGTGGTCCTGAGTCCTAATTCGACCGTATGCAAAAAGTAGCTTTTCGGACCAAATTCCGAGTATTGATAAAATATTTAAATAAAATATTTAAATATAAAATCGACAAATATGCGGGTTGTTATAGACTCCCCTCCTTAACGAAATTGCGTCCTCGCAATATTTAAGAAGAAGACATGTAGTAACAACCATAAAAGCATATTCAACACAAAAGAAATTTGAAATAAGAAGTTCACCTTAAAGAGCACGGGAAAGTAAGTCCGGATGTGTTCGCTTGATGAACTCTCTAGATTCCCAAGAACAATCCTTACGATTTGAAGACCATTGAACTTTAACAAGCGGAACATCTTTATTTCGAAGTCGTTTGACCTCCGAAGCAATGATATGAATAAGATGTTGCTCATAAGTTAAATTAGGTGAAACTTCAATCTCTTCCACAACACCGGGATCAAGAATAGAATCAGAATCTCGAAGATATTTCCGAAGTTGAGAAACGTAAAACAAGTCATGGATAGCAAAAAATTGAGCCGGTAATAAAAGGCGATAAGCCATGGAACCAATACGTTCAATGATAGGAAATGGCCCAATATATCGAGGCGCCAATTTTCCCGATCGACTGAAACGTACAACACCTTTCATAGGTGAAACACGAATGAACACAAGATCTCCCACAGAAAATTCTAACTTCCTTCTTCGGTTATCGGCATAGGATTTTTGTCTACTCTGGGCTTCTTTCATCCTATGACGAATAAGATCAATCTTTTCTGTGGAATCACGAATAAAATCAGGACCTAAAACCAGCTTCTCACCGGCCTCAAGCCTACAAGAAGGAGATCGGCATGGCCTTCCATAGAGTGCCTCGAAAGGTGCCATACCAATACTAGATTGGAAGCTATTATCATAGGAAAATTCAACAAGTGAAATATGATCTTCCCAACTTCCACCAAAATCAAGAACACAAGCACGAAGAAGATCTTCAAGAGTTTGATTCACACGCTCGGTTTGTCCATCGGACTGAGAATGATAAGCGGTGCTAAAATTGAGCTTCGTTCCCAAAGCTTTTTGAAGACTCTTCCAAAATCCATTAGTAAACAATGGATCACGATCACTAACAATAGAAGTAGGAATTCCATGCAATTTAACAATCTCTTTGATAAAGAGCTTGGCCAAAAGAGGAACGGTTCGGTTAGACCGAACGGGAATAAAATGGGCGGATTTAGTAAGTCTATCAACAATCACCCATAAGCTATCATGACCCGAACGAGAACGGGGAAGGCCATCTATAAAATCCATGGAAATTTGGTCCCACTTCCAAATTGGAATTTCTAATGGTTGTAATAACCCACTGGGCCTTTGATGCTCGGCCTTGACGAGTTGGCAAGTCATGCAACGCTTAACGAAGTTAGCGATGTCAAGTTTCATTCCCTCCCAATAATAAAGTCGCTTCATATCCGCGTACATTTTACTACTACCGGGATGAATGGTAAATTTAGAATGATGAGAATCTTCTAAAATATCTTTACGAAGATCACCAATATTTGGCACGACAAGTCTACCAAATTTCCGAATGCCGCCACGAGAATCAATATCAAAGTCTTTCAAACCTTCAATATCAATTTTATCCTTAATATTTTGGCCAAGAAGAGCCAATTCAGGATCTAGCCTTTGAGCTTCAAGAATGTGGTCTAAAAGAGATGGATGAGCCTCAAGGCTACATAAAACAAATGATGAGCATAAATCGGATATGCTCTCTCGAATCTCACAAGTGGATAAGATCTCGAGATCGTTCCATTCGGATATCATCATAGAAACAACAGCTTGTTGTTTTCGGCTAAGAGCATCGGCAACATGATTACCCTTACCGGGAGTATAAAGAATATCAAGATCATATGGTGCAATAAATTCGAGCCAACGCTGTTGACGCAAATTAAGTTCCTTTTGAGAGAATAAATATTTCAAGGACTTATGATCAGTATAAAAAACAAATTTCTCTCCTAAAAGATAATAATGCCAAATACGAAGGGCGAAAACAATAGCCGCGAGCTCTAAATCATGAGTGGCATATCTAGTCTCAGCAGGCTTCAATTGCCTAGAAGCATAAGCAATAACACGTTCTCTTTGCATAAGAACGGCACCCAAACCAACGCGACTAGCATCGGTATAAACTACGAAATCTTGATTCCCCTCCGGAATAACAAGAATAGGAGCATCAGAAAGGAGTTCTTTTAATTTCTGAAAAGAAGTTTCACATTTGTCCGACCAAATGTACTTAACACCTTTCTTCGTTAAGCTAGTGAGAGGCACGGCAATCTTATAAAAGTCTTTGATAAAACGGCGGTAATAGCCCGCCAATCCGAGAAAACTACGAATCTCTGTCACACTCTCCGGTCTCTTCCAATCTTGAATCACCTCAATCTTTGAAGGATCCACGGAAATTCCAGATTCGGAAATAATATGACCGAGAAACTTCACACGAGATTGCCAAAAATGGCATTTAGAATATTTTGCTTTTAATTGATTACTCCTAAGAGTTTCCAACACAATCCGAAGATGTTTTCCATGCTCCTCCTTGGTTTTTGAATACACAAGATTATCATCAATAAAGATGAGAACAAATCGATCGAGGAAGTCTTTGAAAACTCTATTCATAAGGTCAACGAAATAAGCTGGAGCATTCGTTAGACCAAATGGCATAACAAGCCATTCATAGGATCCATAACGAGTACGGAACGATGTCAAAGGAATGCTATCCTCTGCAATACGAAGCTGATGAAATCCAGTAGCTAAGTCTAATTGTGAAAAGACTCTAGCACCACTAAGTTGATCAAATAGGTCATCAATCCGAGGTAAAGGATATTTATTTTTGATAGTAAGATCATTAAGCTTGCGATAGTCAACGTAAAGCCTAAGTGTACCATCGGATTTCTTCACAAAAATAGCCGAAGCTCCCCAAGGCGAGGAACTAGAGCGAATAAATTGCTTCGTCTCCAATTCGGATAATTGTTTACGCATCTCCTCGTTTTCTTTATTGGACATACGATAAGGAGGACGAGTGATAGGTTGAGCTCCAGGAATGAGATTAATTCTGAACTCAATTGCTCGCTTAGGTGGTAATCCTAAAACGGGCTTGAATATGTCGGAAAATTCACGAACGACGTGAATAAGAGAAATAATATCACCCTCATCATCATCATCGTCATCACGAGGATTTAAAGAATATAAAGATGCAACCAAGGCAGAATCCGAATCTTTAAGAATAACAGAAACCTGATTAACAGATTGAGGATGTCGAAGATGAATAGTCCGCTCAGGACATAGCATATGAGCTTCATAACGGTTAAGCCAATCCATTCCCAAAATCATTCCAAAGCCTAAATAACGCATGACATGCAAATCGGTTAGGAAAGAAAAACCACACAAAATAATCTCGACATCTTTACACAATAAACTGATGGTTGCGGATCCACCAACTGGATTCGCAATTCTCAAAGAAGTCATTAAACATAAAACATCCAAAGAAAAAGTATCAACAAGTTCTTTTGATATAAAAGAATGGGACGCACCCGTATCAAAAAGAACTCGAATAGGATGATCACGAAATAAAATAATTCCATCCAGAATAGAATGAGAAATACCTTGGCCACGAGATGTGTTGCCAGGTGCTTGAGCAACATTAAGCTTTCCCTCCTTCTTGCCCTGAAGCTTGGGGCATGAAGATATAACATGACCGGGACCTTTGCAGTAGCGACAATAGATAGACTTGGGACACTTGTTCGCATAATGGTCCTTCGAACCACAATTATAGCACTCCCCACGACCAAAGGAGGAAGTCTTTGCCTCGGAGGTCGCTTGCTTCCCTTTCTTATTGGGATAAGGGCCTTTGAATTTACTGGGCCTTTTCTTGTTGTTGTTGAAGTTTGGTTTGGAACCCACCACTTCAACATCATTCTCCCTATCCGCCTCTTCAAGATGAAGAGCGATATCAATGAGTTGGTCGAAAGAAACTTCTAACTTTAGAAGTAATGGCTTCTTGAGATTTTTGTTTAAGCCATAGACGAACCTCTGATTTTTCTTCAATGGGGTGTTGATGTATTTAACCCCATATTTGGAGAGAGATTCAAAAGACGCGACATAATCTGCCCCGGAGGATTCACCTTGAACAAGGTCTATAAAACGGCGAGCCAAAGTCACCTTCTCAGCTTCTAGTACGAATTTCAACTCGAAGCGTTCCCGGAATTGCTCCCAGGTGAGATCCGCTTCATTAATCTCAGAAATAAGAAGCTCATACCAGTCCAATGCTCTTTCTCGGAGCATACTAGAGGCCACCTGAACTCGGTGAAGGTCAATAAGATTCATGTGAGAAAAGATTCGATCGCATGACCTTAGCCAAGCCTGTACTTCAATAATAGTTTCGGAACCTTTGAATGGCTCCCCACCCAAATTAGTATAATCGCTGCACAAGCGTGCAAATCCCGACTTTGGGTGCGTAGGTTCCGGGT
This sequence comes from Allium cepa, assembly GCA_030765085.1. Classification (NCBI taxonomy): domain Eukaryota; kingdom Viridiplantae; phylum Streptophyta; class Magnoliopsida; order Asparagales; family Amaryllidaceae; genus Allium; species Allium cepa. The sequence continues at coordinate 670,239,347 of CM060929.1, read as the reverse complement.
TAGCTCCAGCTGCTTGAGCATTTGTCACTAAATCAAGAAGCTGTTGAGCAGTCATAAAAACTCCATCCTGGGGTGGAGTGCTAGACGGCACGGCTCTGGGGCGGCCTGGTCTAGACATTTCTCTTCCTTTAGAAAGAAAGAAGAAGAAGAAAAAGGTTATTCACCAAATTGAATATCAAGCAATCTTGATAGATAAATAAGGAATCATAAGGAAAATAGGATGAACCGGTACGAAGACTCGAATTAAATCCTAAAGCACGACTCCTAAGATGGACTTAGGACGATGATCCTTGTTATAATATTCCATATTGTTCCGAAGTTTGGCTCTGATACCAAGATGTGACGCCCCACCTCTATACCCACGCTAGCCAAGAACATTACGGTGAATGCTGTCAACTAGCATGGAGAATAAGGCTGTTGAGGAGCGACCACCAGTGTAATTTCTTTGCGCGAGCATCGATATGTCAGATAGTATAACATGCATTTCTTTATCAAGAGGGAAATCCTACATACCGACACAAACTCAAAGCTACTACACAGTGGCTATATGAATTATTCGGAAACAAATATAGAAATAAGCATAACATAAATCAGTCACAGACAATTCATATCACAAAGGCGGAAGAAGATATGAATATATATAACTAACACATGAAAGTGTATGTCAGAGTAGTGGTCTAAAAAGATCCACAATATCACAAAAGAATAGTTACACGAACTACACAAAAGAATAAGTATACATTATGGAGTCTATATATCAAATGTATACAACAAAATAACTACTAATCTAAGTAGTTAGCCAAAAGTCAGAGTAATGAATCCCTGGGGAGAAGTCAAGCAGAAGCACCTGTAACATCTCGGTCTGACCCGAGTATTATTTATAAGAAAATAATAAACGGATCAGTCTAGCTATAAATATCAGATGAGACGATATAGAATAAGAGATATATGACTAAACACATAATAATCACAATGCCAAGCTGTGATATATATAAGTAGTTGAAAATCATCAAGGGATTATTCAATGTCACAAAATTTACACAAGAATCAAAGAAACGTCATACTCCTAATTTAGTTAACCAAACCATAAATATTGACGATAATATCAATGTCAATCACAAAAGTCAATGACACACAAATTCCAGAATTCAACACACGAAATCCAGAAATCACAAAAGTCAATGACGCACAAATTCACCAATGCACAAATATCGATAAAGCTTATCAATGGAAATCACGAAAATTGGTGAAACACAAATTCTAGAAATCATCTCAAGAAATCCAGAAATCACAAAGGGGGGAAGGCCTATCACAAACGGGAGCATAAAGCCCACCAACACGTGTATCACAAACGGAACGCTAATTCCATGGTTGCTAACCATCACAAATTGAGCCGAAGCTCCACAAACGGCCCGAAGACCATGGGTTGCTACCCCACCAATTTGAGTCGAAACTCCACAAAACGGGATTTAGTCTCCCTCGCAGACAAAGAGACATTGAAAATTGCTAGTCTAAATCACAAAGATGATCGTCATGATCAACAAGAAGTGTTAATTACACTAAGCTAGTAAATATATGAGTTTAGCTTCATGTCCCATAACCACTTGCTTAACTTAAATATTTACGAACAAACTGTAGATTTCCACTAGAAAATTGTCACAAGAGATTCAATCGAACAAGTCCAAGAATTAACCGACGAAGTAAACGCAAGCGTTTCATACCACATGTTTTACTAAGCCGTTTAATTAGATTTCTCATACGAGTGAGGTAAAGGTTTGTATATACTAATAGATTGGAAAACGGTTTTATAAACGAATTTGGTATTAAAATAGTATTGAAATCGTTTGAGGAAAGAGTTTTGATATTTACTACTAGTATAGAAAACCTTTATATTTTTTAAAGTGACAAAACACAAAGAAGATTGTAGGAACAATCAATCACTAAAATTCACATACGAAGATGTGAATAAAAATCCAACGAAACCGATAAAGAATCCATCAAAATGGATATTCAAAAATCCCTAAAAAGGAGTTATCAAAGTAATAACAAATGATAACAACACATAGGAAACAACACGAATCGATTAAAGTTGGAAATTCAAACAACTAGGAGAAATAGGCAAAAATGCAGCAGGTCGGTCGGCCAGCTACAGAGCTCGGTCGACCGGACCCTGTTCTCAAAGTTCCTCGGGAAGCAGGTCGGTCGGCCGAACCCTATACTCGGTCGACCGAACCTTAAACAGAGAGGTGCTTATGCACTTGGCAGCAGGTCGGTCGGCCGGCTACAGAGCTCGGTCGACCGGACCTGTTGCCAGTGCCTTCCCAGCCCATCCAAATGAGGTCCAACCTCGACCAAATTGCATTCGCTCGAGCAACGGCGCTAAGGGTTTATGCCTATCGACTACCCGGCCCTATATGCTCCTCGATGCATCACCAAAAACATGTTCAAACATCAAAGTTAGGATTTTTAACAAATTGAACTCAAAACACAAAAAATTGGAATATTCACCAAATCAATCCAAACCAAAAGCAAATGCACACGAATAAGTGTTAGGAATTCATACCTAACATTCGAAGATAATTATAGATTAAGATGTGAGATAAAAATCTCACCTTTTTACCAAAATTAAACAAGAAGAAGCTTGAAAGAAAATGGAGAATCAACCTCTCTTCAACACAACCCAAATGAGCTTGAATCTATGCTCAAAAGAGAAACATCTCCTAAATTAGGTTTAGGAATTTCTGAAATTGGTAAGAGAATAAGTTGGAGAAGAAGAAGAGAAGCTTACCAATGGGTTCTCTTGAATTTGGAGCTAGGAATTTGATTTGCAAAAGAAAACTAGGGTTTTGGAGTTTTAATTTCCAATCTCTCCCACCATTATTGCCTTAGAACTGAAAAGAGAAGAGAATGAGGGTGAGTGGGAAAGAGTGGCTCAGATTTGAGCATAAGTTAAACATAGGGCTGAGCCCAAAACCAAACCCAAAGTGAAAAGTAGCAAAAATCAACTTTCTCCAAACATATCGAAGCTTATACTCAAAAAGGTCGCAAACGGCATTTTAAACTCATTGGGAGTGGTCCCGAGTCCTAATTCGACCGTATGCAAAAAGTAGCTTTTCGGACTAAATTCCAAGCATTGATAAAATATTTAAATAAAATATTTAAATATAAAATCGACAAATATGCGGGTTGTTACAAATAATATCTTTGAATCTTAAGTAATAAAGAGTTTTGGTTACCATAAGGTAAAAATCTGTTCTGTGTTTATGTGCGGCATGGTCTTGTGAGTTACTTTTTTTTTCAAAACATCGTACTTTGAGTTCTCGCACTAGTCCCATGACTGACCTAGAGTTTGTTTTTCCCTTTAAACTTTGCGTTCCCTATTTTTTTGATAGCCATGTATTCTAAATACCTTAGGATCATTTAGAGCATTTTGGAGAAGTTCTTTGGAGCTATGAAGATTGAAGTAACCTATGTAGATATCTATCTATATTCTGTTGTGTTATGTAGTATGTATTTTCCAGCATCTATACGGATAGACAGTTATGACTATCCTATTGGATTTGTATTTGACTTTGATCATTTATGTACAATTAAATTATTGAATGCGATATGAGATTCTGTTATTTTGTTACCTTCTATCTTTATTTTCTTTTACACCCTTGACAATCTGCCTCCCAAGCACTTGGATTTACTGGCACGTGAATACCGTGAATGTATTAGTATCTAATTCTAAGGGTCGAGGAGACGGTTCGTCACATTTGATATCGGAGAAGAAGGTTAAGAGAGAACCTTGGCTTTGTTGGGGTATGACTCATTAGAGATAGGGTTAGTAATGCCCTAGAATGAGTTTAGTCTAAGAGAGAGCATAATTAAAACTATTAACTTGAATAAGTATATTCATACTGTAAAGCATTCCTTAAGATATCTCGTCTATATATCCTAAAGATCATTTTCTTACTATATAAAAATAGTAGAAAATGAGTGGAAGAAGAGGATGAGGTAGGGGAGGAAGTAATACAACAATGATCAAAGTCCCACAGCTAGAGTAGTTGAGGAAGTAGTAGTTCCGATACAAACCTAAGTCAACATTCAACTTTATGCAAGAACTATACCAGCCTTGGTGGTAAACCTTTCAAAGGAATGGAAATCATCATTGAAGTACAAGCTTGGATCCACTCTTGTGAAAGAATTTTTAAAGGACTGAATGTTGGAGATGAGCAGAAAGAGATTCTAAACTTCTTGGAAACTACAAGGTGGAGATCTAGTTTGGTGGAAATCTATTACTCAGAATGAGTCAGAAGATAATTGCTCATAGGAACGATTCAAAGAAGTTCTGGAGGAGCGGTATATGCCGAAAGCAGGAATATCTTGTCTTTATCGAAATTTTATGAATTTTATACAGAAGGAGGATATGTTAGTTGAGGAGTATGCTAACAAGTTTAATGAATTATCTCATTTTGGGTCTGAATTGATAGATACTCCCTTTAAAAAAAATGAAAAGTTTATCTTGGGAATGAAGAAGAAATACCATGTCAGAATGATTGGGCGTGTAGAAGAACCATTTGTAGACATAACAGAAATGGGATACAGCTATGAAGCTTTGGATAAGATAGATCCACCCGTAGTACAAGAAAGCAACAACAATAACTGGAAATAGAAGATGTTCAATGGCAAGAAACCATGGCAAGGAAAACCTAAAGGAGGATCTCAAGAGAGCCGCTTTAAAGATAACACTTGTAACAATTGTAAGAAGAAAGGCCATATTGCGAAGAATTGTTGGGGTCCCAAAGCTCGGAGTGTTGCCTCTCCTATGGTTTAGAATTATATCTGCTATAATTTTTATAAGCCAAGGCACCTGATTAAGGATTGTCCCCTAATGAAGAAAGGAGAACAAGCCAAAGTGTATGCTATCAAGGATTAGCCTTCAACCTCCCAAGATATGAAGGGCAAAGGAGTGTTGGAAGGTAATATTTTTATCAAAGATGTTTTAGTTAGAGTATTATTTGATACAGGAGCTTCTTATATATTTATTTCTAGAAAAAATGTAGAAGAATTGAAATTTAAACCTAAAATTGTTGACGACCCTATCTACGTGACGAATCTTATAGGAGGTTCCACTAATCTTTGTATGCACTATGAAAAAAACCCAATTTCCTATCCTCCCCATCGCTGTCCTTTTGACCTTTTTGTCTTAGATTTTATTGGATTTAAAATTTTACTCGGTACAGATTGGTTGGCTAAGTATAAAGCTATGCTCGGTTGCGATAAAAGGATGATATCTTTATGGACCGTCTTTCGAAAAATCATAGAAATATCTTGGGAAGATCCTAGTCCAAGAAGGAATAGTTTTCTTTATGCTTTAGATACATCCCAGACAAGATTAGAAACAATAACCGTTGTTAAAGAATTTGTAGGTGTCTTTGACGAAGTAAAAAAGTTTGCCCCCACATCGAGAAATCGAACTCCATATCGATTTAGTTCCTAGTGTGATGCCAATTAAGCAACAAGATATAAGGATCGCTCTAAAAGAAAGGGATGAGTTGAATAACCAAACCTAAGAGCTATTAAAGAAAGAATTGATAAGACCCAGCCGTTCAAGTTGGGGACCAGCGGTAGTTTTTGTTGCTAAGTCAGATAGATCTTTGAGATTGTGTGTTGACTATCGAGATCTAAATAAACAAACCATTAAGAACAAGTATCCTCTACCCTAAATAGATGATTTGTTTGACCAGTTACACGGAGCTCGATTTTTCTCTAAAATGGACTAGCTACAGGATTCCATCAGTTAAGGATCGTAGAAGAATGCATCCATCTAGTTGTACTCAAAGGTCTGAATACTTTCTATGAGTGGTTGGTTATGCCTTTTGGGCTGACTAAGGCGCCCATTTGTTTTGTTGACCTTATGAATAGAGTGTCTAGATACATGCTAAAAAAATTCATGTTAGTCTTTATCGATGATATCCTCATCTACTCAATGACAGAAGAAGAACATGCAAGGCATCTAGAAGCCGTGTTGAAGATATTGAGGAATAATGTGCTTAAAGCAAAATTCTCAAAGTGCCATTTTTAGGAGAAGGAGGTAAGATTCCTTGAACATATAATATCAAGGGATGGAATTTCAGTGGATCTAGGGAAATTTGCAGCTATTCAAGTTTGGAAGCAGCCACAAACTACGAAGAGATTCATAGTTTCTTTAGTTTGGCAGGATATTACAGAAGATTCGTTCAAGACTTCTCTAAGATTGCTATCACCTAAAGAAGTTGACAATGAAGTATGCTAAATTTGTTTGGACTCCAAAATGTGAAGAAGCATTCCAAGAACTAAAGACGAGGTTGACAACCGTTCCATTTTTAGCAATTATAAATGGAAATAGTGGATTGACCATTTACACAGATGCTTGTGGAGAAGGAATTGGTGCAGTTATAATGCAAGATGAGAAGGTGATTGCTTACACAAGTAGATAGCTGAAGATGCATGAGAAGAATTGTGCAACACACATCTTAGAATAATTAGCCGTTGTGTTCGTATTAAAGATACGGAGACATTATTTGTTGGGTAAGAATCTTCCATAGTTTATTTCAATAAAAATTTGAGTTGAACTTAGCAAATAATATTCCATCTTTTAGGTAAAAAATTTGAACTCTTCACGGACCACAAATCTTTGAAGCTTCTTTCACCCAGAAGGATTTAAACATGAGACAGCAATGCTGGCTAGAATTTCTCACGTCATATGATCTAGATATTCTATATACACCAGGGAAAGAGAATGTAGTAGCTGATGCAATTAATAAGAAGTTAGCTACTATTTCTTATTTGGTAGTAACTCTAACTCTTCAGAAGAAAATAACTAGTAAGCAAAGAGAAGATCGATTCCTAATGGAGATTATTGAAGATGTACATAGAGGAAGGAGTTCAAGCTTTAATTTAGATAACCATGGAGTATTGCGGTTAAATGGAAGAATTTGGGTTCCAGATGTTGGAAATCTTAAGCAAGAAGTATTAGCTGAATGCCACACAGGCAAACTTAGCATTCATCCGGGAATCCATAAGATATACAAGGACATGGAGCATACATTTTGGTGGAGAAGCATAAAGAGGGACATATCTATCTATGCCAGCCATTATGAAAATTGCCAAAGAATCAGAAATAACCAACCGAAGACAACATGATTACTTCAACCTTTGGAGATTGCATCTTGGAAGTGGGATCAAATATCCATAGATTTCATTGATGGCTTGCCCCAAACAAGGAAAAGAAATGAAGGCATTTGGGTTATCATAGACCGATTAACCAAAAGTGCACACTTTATTCCGGTTAAGACAACAAGATCTGTAGCACGCCTTGTGGATATATATATATATATATATATATATATATATATATATATATATATATATGTATGTATGATGGAGACTGTGACGCCCCACCTCTATGCTCACAATAACAAAGGTTATTATAAGGAATAACGTCTGCTATTGCGAAGAATAAGGCTTGTTAGAAGCGACCTTCCGTAAGTTATGCCTTAGACGAGTATTGATTACATCGATAGGAGTTGTGTAAATTACCCCCAACGATATATATTCAATCCAAATCTAAAACGAAACTACGGAGGCTTAAGGAAAATTCAGAACAACTCATAATAATAACAACACCGATAAGTATAATCACATCAGAATAGAAATATTAGATATATAGCGGAAGACAAGTCTGGATACATGCTACAACAATCGATAGTTCACATGAACCAAAATTACATATACAAAGATATCAACAAACATGAGATGAGTGTCAATATACCAAAAGTACTCCTTGAAGTCTAGACAAAAAATGATGTGAAATCCCAAAAGTTGAAGCACCAGCTGAATCAGAGATAGCAATTATCCTGAAATAACTCGGTTTGACCCGAGTATTATTTAAAAGAAAATAATAAATGAATCAGTCTAATTTAAACATAGAAATGAATGCATATAAACAACATCGAAGCAAATTAATCATAGTCTCAAATGAGACTATTCAGCATTAATAATCAACATAGTTTAAATGAAAAAAATTCATTAAACTCCATCAAAATCAACTTTTGAATTCAAAACTGAATTCAAAACAGCAATATACAAAAATCTAGAAATCAAAATAAGATAACTAGAAAAATCAGCATAAAAGTGGATCGATCTCAGCATATGGCGAGTCTAAGCTATGCCACACGTGCATCTCATATGGTCGAAGCCGACTAAGTACTATCATCGAATTTTTTGCGTCCAACAAATGACCCAAAGATCCAACATATGACCCGAAGGTCCAGCATAGTGGCTCGAAAGCCCAACAAAATCATCAAAATCTTCAAACAACAACAAATATTTCAATTAACGAGTCCGAAATTAACTGAATTAGTAAAAGCATGGTTCCATACTCCGCACTTTTGCTAAATCGTTTAAATCTCTTCATCGGTTCCTTGAAAGGGCAAAATTGTGTATTTTATATAAATAACTTTTACGTTCTCAAATGGACAAGTCCGGAATTAACCGAATCAGTAAAAGTAAGAGTTCACGGTCCTTAATTTTGCTGAATCGTTTAAATCGATTCCCCATTCTTTTGAAAGCGTAACTGTGAAATTTTTGGAAATAATTTTATTTTAAAACGATTTGAAAACATGTGATTAAAATAGCAACATCTATAGCAATTTCGACAAAGAAATTACGCTTCACAAAACATCATAAAAACGGATATCAAATCAGCATTTCGGGATAGCCGCTTGAAAATTCACTTTAAAATTGACGGTTACTAAAGTCAAATCAACAGTAATATTTATTCGTCAAAAATCTCATTAAAACAACACATTTCAAAAATATAGCATCGGAGTAAAAATCCGTTATAAAAATAACGACAACAAAATACGTTTTAAAACCAAACACCGGTTCAAAGTAAATTACTACAATAACGTACAACTCGTATTTGCACGCACACCGCAATAAAACAAAATATATTTGAATTATTTACACGCATAGAGTATAAATATATCAATGATCGGTTCCTAGTCTTTGTGCTATAAATCTTTGTACACAAGAAAGCACGAAATGAAGTTAAAAATAAAGCATAAACTACCCTGGCAATATTATATGCATGAACGCACCAAATTTCGCACGCACGCTACAATTGAATGAAGGGCCTGAGTACTCAACATTCACGCACGAGCTAAACTAATGGTTTGGGCATTTACACGTGCCTACTCATAATGAATAACAAAAATATGTAACTTGGCAAACAACTTCGATTTCACTTTCGATGCACGTAATAAATATAAGGCCTAAACAACACATACTAACATGCACGAATTGACATATATGGTGCCTGGACCTCACTTTTGCACGCAAGTATTAAAATATGACCTGGCCATGATTTTCTTTTTTACCTACTCTATAGTGTGCAAATACTAAGGTAATTAGAAATAAAATGACCAAATAAAAATGACCTGGGCATTCTCATGTTTAGTGCATATCTGTTGCACGCACATACCAATTCTAAAAGGTCAGGACTCTGTAATTTTTGCACACAAGTGATGAATATTGGTCTAGACACATTTTAGGGTAATGCAACATACACAACTCACGTATGCTTTTTATTTGTATGCATGCACTTGATGAAATTAATATAAATAACGTGACCTGGGTAACAAAGTTTATAGGCACGCACGTTGTAAAACAATCTGGACATGAATTTATACAATATGCTACAACTTGCACACAAGTAAAGAAATTTTCCTGCTCATACTGGTGCAATGTTTACGTACACACAAAATTGAAGTGATGAAAATTTTGGCTTGGACTTACATGTATAAAGTTGGACTTTACTTTCTTGCACGAAATGCACACTACACTTTGCATATAAGTAAGCATGAAATGAACCCAAAACGGTTGTGCACTGATATATGCAAGCACGTAAAAATTTTAAGCATCAATTTAAAAGATCCGGGAAAAATTTTAATGCACGCAAAAATAGTCAGGGCAAATATAATACTGCCCATATTTGTATGCAAAGATGAAGTAAAGGATAAATTAGAGATGTGAGTTTTGAACTCACCAAAAATTTGCTTTAAAATTTGTTAGCAACCGGAACCACCTGAAGCTAGATTTAGATCTTCGATTAATGCTTGCTGAGCTATTGGAAATATGAAACAAGAATGATGAAGTCTACTTGACAAATGAAAATGAAAATGAGGGATGCAGCTTACTTTTCTCTTCCAATATTTTGTACAAGTCAATACAAATGAGTGTGCTAGCCTTCATTTGTACGTATGCATTAAATGAAAACGTGCATTTTGAAAGAAAGGACACGGCTACGATAAATGATAATTGTAGTAAAATAAAGCAAAGTGTTCAACTTTGCTAGCAAAAGTATTCAAATATGCTTTTTAAACTTTGTTGCAGCTGAGAAAATATTGATCCAACTTGTTTTATAAAATGAACGTGACAACACATGTTCATATTTGTTTTGAAACGGACTCGTTCCTTTTACACGTGAAGAAGGAAATGCAGTACATTTTCAACGTTCATCACTTGAAGTATTTACTGACTTTGCAAAATTTGTTGACAGCTAAGTGTTCAACTAATTTTGTAAATGAATTTATAACGACCCTGACTCGACCTTCGAAAATCGGCACCGAATACGACACTCGTATTCAAATGCCGCAGATCCAAACGTCGAACCTGGTTCGCCGGAGCTTATAACACTTTAAGTAAATAACACAGCGGAAGAAATGAATAACATATATCAATATACAACATGAATGATACAACAGAATGATACAATAGATATCAACATACATCAGAGATATGATACAAGATAATAGCAGCGGCAAGAAAAGATAACACTAGCAGCGGAACAAAGCTCCAATATGGTCTTCAAGAAAGAACTCCAGTATCAGTAATCTCCATCTCCAAAGCACCAATCCAGAAATAGCTCGAACTCCAAATCAAGATGAAGAGAAGCAACTCAATCCAAATGCGATTGCCAAATCCTAAGGCTGAAAGCTGTCGAATCTACACCTACCATTGATTTCTGAAAACCCCAACTCTAGACTGCCCGTGTGGGAAATAGTGGGCACCCAGAGTTTAGGAAAGGAACAATAAACTCCAGGTCAGTCATGGGACTGGTATGAGCAAACAAAAACATTTGGTCTTTTTAAACAACAAAAGAATTTAAATTTGAAATCCGCAATGCTTTTTGGAAAATGAAACTACCATAAGGCCTCCCGCCACACACACAATGCAAACGCAGAATTGGAGGAGATTTCTCCTTATGATAGTCAAATATGCTTAATACGAGAAAATTCTTTGATATTATTACTATAAGTGCAAAGTGTGGAAAACCATTTCGAAAGTATAATATAAATCCTAGCCAACATACGACCAGTATCGTATGCCTACTATAGCTACCATCTAAACAGTGGGGCGCCACCATAAGTAGATGGCAGGTAATACAACTAAAACCGTACACGGCACGTATTGGATGAATGGATTTCCAACAAATGGTCAGGCTAAGGAACTTCCTACTGCCACATGGGATCGCCTCTGGCGGGACGTCCCGAGAACTAACGTTACGGTTAGATCTCTGCCAACACAAGGCCGGGTTACCTCTGTAACTAGGTAACTACTACACGAATATGTCATCCCCCGGTCCTTTGGGACCTTTATCCGAGCGCTCGCAACAACCACAAAGTATCACAAAGTAATAGATCTGCAGTATCCACATGAGTAAGTATCTGGGCTCCATACCATGATACCACCCTTTACCAGAAGGAAATGACATACCCTAAAGGGAGCGACCCTCATAACCTTGCCGCATCTTTCCTGTTTGGACCATTTCCGGGGAGTGAGGTCCTGATGCAGTCTCGTCCACAAAGCTACGCTTTGTGCAACAAAGCCATGCTTTGGGTCAACAGATGACCAAAGCAATGATCACAAAGATAATTGATCAAACAAATGATCATATCACAAATGATCAACCAATGATCATCACTCAGCAGCACTCAGCATGCCACATTACCAAATTGGGAATATCACTGATAAATATCAATTACATAACCTCTGAGCTCGTATGTCTCAGAGAAGGGTGTTAAGCTAAGAGAATAAATTCTCCGCCACCAAGCAGAAATGTATATGATAGAAATCAGATAACATCTCAAAGTGTAATGTCGGACATACAACCATACAAGTCTGTTCCGGGTTCGAACAGAACCGAAGGCACTTCCGAAGAAGCCCTTGCAAATCCGGGTATCCACAATCCCGATCGGACTTCCCATCACTAAGGGAATCTCTATACCGTAGCTACTCGGTGCAGAGACAATCGATAGGTTATCCTATCGTTCTCATAAATACCCGGTCTTCACCACCGGTCTTCAAATGCTATCCATAACGTCGTATCACTATTCGGGATGGGCTATATGACACAAGGTCCTCTCCCGGCTAAAACGAATAGTAAGCGCCATATTTTAAACATATGGATATGGGATTTTAGTTAAGTCACGACTTATAAAAATCCAAAACTTTTCTTTCAAATGGTTAAACAAATTACCATTTTTAAATCTTTAAACAAAAAGATTTATTTCACAAAGTTTCACCCAGTTTCACAAAGATCTATTCATAGATTTCAAAATAATTCCCATTTCAATTGGATTAACCCAATTAAATCTTTAAATTAAAGATTTATAGCTTTCAAAACACATTTCCAAAGATTTATCTAAAACTTGGAAAACCTTTTAGACTTGAAAATCCTTTTAACACAACTTGAAAGTCCATTTCTTATGAGAAAGCAAATCTAATTTTTATAAGTTGAAATCTTGAGTTGAATTTAAATTTCAAAACATCACCTTGAAAAATGGTTTAAAACCATATAACCCATTTGTAAGTTGAATAACTTTTTAGACAATAGTTTCCAAGTCATAGAATTCAATTTCAAATATTGAATTCAAATTTAAATCCAATTATTTAAATTTCAAAACTCAATCAAGTTATTTAAAAATAACCATTTTCAAAAGCTTCAATTCTAGTTTAAAAAAAAAAACTATTTTGGATTTAAAAATTCAATTTTAAAACAATTTCAAAATCTGTGACTTAATTCATTTCCACGTGCAATCCATATTTGTGTGTGTATAAGTGTGGTCCAGGGGTTTTACACAATAAGAGTGTCACATCATCAATCAGCACAGATTCAATCATTACAATTCGATGTGGGTTTCGGATAACCAACTGGAATCCGACTCCCTGTCGCATCGAAATTTAAATGTCGTTCTACGGGTCAAGGGGTTGCATATACATATAACAATATATACGTCACAAATAAAATAGCCCAGCACAAAGCATTACCTAGCATCACAAAACATATCAATCCATCATGAAGCATTGGCAATCAAACATCTACAATTAAGATGAATAAATCTATGTGGTTTTAAATCTATTCCTCACATAATCACTTTCATTAGTAATGAACTATCCTTAATTGCTTCTTTAATTACTTCTAAATTAATTACATTAATTTATTACCTATTATTGATTAATTAATCCAAATTAATCATCCTTAATTACATCACTAATTAAATAATTAATGATCTAAATTATTTCTTAAATTGATTACTCAAAGTAATTAACAACTTAATTACTATATTGACCCAAATTAATTATCCTTAATTTAATTTCTTAAATTAATTATTTGATTAATTACTAAATAATTAATCCAAATTATCTCCCACTTAAACATCTCCACTTAATTACAATCTGTAAATATTAAACAATTACTTAACTATGTAATTTCCAAATCATTAATTACATAAAGTAGTTATTTATAAAACCCAAATGTTTAAAATTAATTAAACTTAATTAATTAAATTAAACAATCTCATTTAATTAAATTAATTACATTAAGTAATTAATTTCTTAATTACTTAAATTAATTATCCATTTCATTAATTAATTAATTATATTAATTATCCATTTGTACTACCTTAATAATTTAACGAATTACAAATCATTAAACTTTTCTTTATCTTTAGATAAACATTCCTTATTTAAATTATGCATTTAAACACAAAATGTTTTTAAATTTACATTAAATTCCATTTAACATTCTCTTTTAAACTCAAGACTCAAATTTGTCTTAAATAAGAGTTTAAAACAATACACAACTTAATCTTATATGTTTAAAAGAAACATATACTTTATTAATAAGTTTAAAACAATTTAGATTTCAATTCAACTTGAATTCAAATAAATTTTAAAAATTGCTTTAAAATCTCAAAACTAAAATATAACTTCCATTTTCAATTTAGTTTAAACTCTTTAAAACTCTTCCAACAATTTCACCTCCAATTCAAATGTGAATCATTTGAAAGCAATTTAGATTTAATTCTTTATTTTAAAACTGAAGTTTAAAAATTTAAATCCAGATTTAAAAACTGAGTTTTCAATTCATTTGAATTCCTAAATTAAATACTTAACCTTCCATTCCAAATACAAATCACATATGCATTTATGCTTGAGATTTTCAAATCAAATTTAAATTCAAAACACAATATGGTTTCAAATTTCAGACAATTAAAATTTGAATTCATTTTCAAATTCAAACTAAAACTTAAACTTATCTTCACATTTAAACAGAAACAGTTTCTGTTTTATATAAAAAAAACTTAAACTTTGAAAATTTCCAGAATTTAAATATTTTCAAAAGAACAGAATTTAAACTTATTTATATTTGAATTCTGGTTATTAAAGCCTAAGTCTAAATTAAGTTTACAATTTAAACTTTCACTTCAAATTTAAAAACTGCAAACAGTTTCCTGTTTCCTTTATTTTTTTTATTTTTAAACCAAATTTGAATTCTGCATTTAAATTATGATAAATTTAGAATTCAAACTTTTTGAATTCATTTTTAAATTCAGGTTTAACCCTAAGTTCAAATTTCCAGTTTAAATTCAAACTTGATTCTTAAAATTCAAAAAAACAGAACAGGTCTGTTAAATAAAACCTGAAACAGTTTTAAATTTCTTGATTTAAACAGAATTTAAAACTTTGTTTAAATTTAAAAATTCCATTTTTAAAAACCTTAACTCAAAACTTCACTTGAATTCAATTCTAATTCATACTTGAATCCAAGTTCCAACTTAAAATATGAATTCCATAAAATCAAAAATGCAAATACTCTCAGGTTATACCCCTGCACCCATCCTACCCGAGTACCCAAAATTTACTTCGAGTTCCTAAGTTAATTGCTTCGAGTCAAAAGCAAAAACTCCCGAGTTCTACTTCGGGCCAAAACCCTGCACACCACAGAAGCTCACCAGAGTTACCACTGTAACCAAAATCAACCTGAAAACCCCCACTCCATATCTCCAGCTTCTCTGATCCTCCATCAACAACACCTCCTCCATCCTCTCACCTCCATACTCCATTAACATAAACATCTTAACACCTGACATCCACATAGATTAACAGATGCCTCAAATTCCTTACTTCTGTTTAATAGAAATGTTGTTCTTCCCAACAGTTTATCTAAACTGTAATATTAGCTTCTAAAATTCCTAATTTCAAACATGTTCTAATTTAGACATTAGTTCTAATATTTATGATGTTTGATATTTGATTTCATTATAAAATGCTAGCTGTGGAGTTTATTTAGGGAGTAACAAACTTCAAATTTCTAACATATTTAACTAATTCATAACTTTATACTAACAACCATACTTTGTCTAAATAATATAAACTGTAAAAGTTTTGAGGAGATAAATTCTAACTGCAAAACAACAGAGAATACTTATTAATATATATAAACATGCTTCTTAACTAATTTTATATTTATAACAGAAGACATTGTTTTCATTTAGGTAAGCAACTATCATAACTATAATTCATATATCAATCATATTCAGCAAGAAGAAAAAAAAAAATCAAAAAAATCAAGCTAAGCTTTTATATAAGTTGTTTACTTACTAGTTTTCAAAGCAGAAAACATTTTACAGTCAAGCCATACTTATATTCAATATTAAAATTAAGCATGCATTAACACTATATTTCTACATATGCACAGTTTTCATTTCAGGTTTATATCAAGTTTCCCAAAAACTATAACTTTGTTTTGTTTCTTTTTCTGGAACAATAGTGCAAGTTGAAACACTTTTTTTTTTTTATTCCTCTTGCTTTACAATCCAATTTTTCCTTTTCAACAGAAGATGAGAGAGTAGCTTATAAGCTTTACTGTAACTAAATGTTACAGGGAAAAAGAAACAAGGGAAAACAGTGTTCCCAGGGAAAATCAAAACACAAGCACACCATTCACAAGTCAAAACTAACTACATTCGTGCAAGCATTTAAACACAAGAAAAAAAAATGAAGAAGGCATGGGGTTCACTCACATTCAAGCAAATCCATAACCTTACTTTAAGCATGCATCAAAACATAAATCAGATCAAGGTAAGGTTTGCTCACTTGGTTTTTTTTTTTTTTTTCCAGAGAGTTTCCAAAGCAGAAAATGAAGCCTGGATAATTCTTTTCTTTTTCCTACTTTGATTTTTGAAATTTAAATCTGCAACTTGAAGTTATAACATTTTGTTTGATCACTGTTTCATGCTATTGTTTATTCAATTTATTAATATCAAAACAAGATTTTAAATTCTACTTACTATTTTGAATGAAACAGAGAAGCCTCTTTTTTTCTCTACAACTAGAAACCAAAATAGCTTTAAAGCTTTGATCTTGCTTCCCCCTGCAAATAATTGGATATTATTGTATTAAATCCTTTGTTGTATCTGTTTACTTAATCATTAATAACAATAAGTTTTTTTCTTTTATTTTACTTACGGTAGGATTTTATAACAGAGATGACTCTTTTTTTTTCTTTTTCTTTTCTGCAGTTTTGAAACCAGGAATCATGTTTAGCCTTAAACTTGATTTTTCTTTTTCCTGCAATTTATTGAATGTTAGGGTATTAAATTCTTTTTCCATTAGCAATTATAACTTCAAACTCAAATTCTTTTAAAAGAAAATTTACTTGCCTTTTACAATTATTTCCAAAAACTAGCATTAGCAAAACCCTGAACCTTCAATGTTTCAAGACAAATCTGCAGTTTGAATTTAAAAACTATTGTTAGAGTATGACTTCAAAATCATGTTTTTATTAACTATAAAAATTTTAAAACTTACCTGAGAAACTGAAGACAGAGAACCAGGTTTTTTGAGAATCTTATCTTTCTGTTTTGATTTATCGATCTGAAGCTTTATTTTAATGAGTTTGAACTTTGATCTTGAAATGGTTGAGTTTCTTCAGAACTTTGAATTGAAATTAAGAATGCAGTTTTTTCTTTCTCCCTTTTTTTTTCTGAACTTTGTTCTTGCTTGAGTGTTGAAGTTTAAAGATTGCAAAGATCTTTATGATTACTGAACTTGAGACAGGAGATTTTAAAAATTCGAATTTTAGAATGTGAAAAGTTTTCTGAATTTGTTTATTTGATTATTTTACTTAGGAAATGATGGTTTGTGCCATTTGTAAGAAAAGATCTTAAACCATAGATTTTGTTAATTATTTATTTTATTGTGAATGTAAGTTTTCAGCACTTGATGTTACAAAGCAAAAGAAACTTTATAAATTTTATATTTATAACTTATACACTTTGAAAAAAAAATGTATATCTTAAACACTTGTAAATCTTATACTTACATATGTATGTTTAAATTTGTTTGTATATATATATATATATATAGGTACAATGTGTTTTAAGTCCTTATTTTATCAAATCTAATTATTAAGTATACAAGATGATTTAGCTTTTGTAAACTTTTGTTTATATCCATTTTACAATATCACTTTTTAAACCAATATATTTAAGCTTAGTTCATTATATATTTTTTTCTTTTGAATTAAGACTATTATATCTTTTAAATAAACAACTTATCTATATATATTATTTTAACCTTTTATTTCTCATTTTATACACATTTTGTTTTATTAATTTTAAAGAAAGAAATGATTTCTAATGCTACTTAATTATTATTTTTTTTAAAACATTTATTTCAAATTTAAATTCAATTTTCCATTTCAAACTTGAAATATAAACTTTCATATCCATTTATACATTCACACTTTATTTTGAACAAATTTAAATTAATTTTACATATGCATTCAATTTACTCATATTTGTAATATACATATATATACATACATATATATATATAAGATTTTAAACTTAAATGACTTTTTACAATATTTCTTATTTCAATATTTTAATCTCAAAATAAAATTGGGATTTAATTATATATTACTATCACTCATTTTTATTTGTTTAGGATTTTTCTTCCAATTTAATTTGAAATTAGATTCCAAAAGTTTAAAACATATAATTTATTTAAATTGTTAACTTTGGGATGTTACTTTTTATCTATAAGATTTTAAATATAGAAATTCAAAATCTCAATTAAATTTTAAAATAAATACTCAAATAAACAAAAATTCCTATTTAATTTGAAAAATCCAAATTAATTTACAATTTTATTCCAAAATTTATTTACACTATCAATTTAATTTTAATTAAAAATCTGGATCGTTACAGAATTTCACTCTATATTTTTTTTCAAATCTTAAATTAAAATCTTTATTTTAAATTTTTATTTCAACGGTAAACAAAAATCACTTTTGTTACAAACTCCCCCCTTATAAAAATTGCGTCCCCGCAATTTTCATACTAGAAGTTATTTATAACACCAATAATTCACAACAAAGATTAAAATAGAAAAGATGAATTTAGAATGCTCACCCCACCCGAAGAGGAGAGAAAACCGGGATAAGAACGCTCTTTGAATTCTTTGCTTTCCCAAGTGCAATCTTTGGGGTTTGCGGACCATTGAATTTTCACAAGCAGGACTTCTTTATTCCGAAGGTGTTTAATCTCCGAAGCTAGCACATGAATAGGATTTTGCACCATAGACAAGTCGGGTGAGATCTCAAGATCTTGCAACACATGAGGATCAATAATAGAATCCGAATCTCAAAGGCATCGACGAAGCTGGGATACATGAAATACGTCATGAATTTTCGAAAACTGAATAGGTAGCGATACGCGATAAACAACAGGGCCAATGCGTTTCGTAATAGGAAATGGTCCAATATAACGAGGAGCCAATTTCCCGAAGCTACTAAAACACACCACACCCTTCATCGGAGAAACACGAATGAATACGCGATCGCCAACAGAAAATTCCAAAGGCTTTCTACGATGATCAGCATAAGATTTCTGCCTATTCTGAGCCTCTTTCATTCTCTGTGTAATAATATCAATCCTCTCAGAAGATTCACGAATATAGTCGGGGCCGAGAACTAACTTTTTCCCCGATTCCAACCAACAAGATGGTGATCGACACGGCCTTTCGTAAAGAGCTTCGAAACGAGCCATACTGATACTGGATTGGAAACTATTGTTACAAGAAAATTCAACAAGAGATAAATGGTCTTCCCAACTACCACCAAAATCAAGAATACAAGCGTGAAGGAGATCCTCTAAGACCTGATTCACCCTTTCAGTCTGACCATCAGACAGTGGATGATAAGCTGTACTGAGATTGAGCCTAGTGCCCAAAGCTTTCTGAAGGCTCTGCCAGAAACCACTAGTAAAAAGCGGATCTCTGTCACTAACAATGGAACTAGGAACTCCATGAAGTCGAATGAATTCTTTAATAAAATGCTTAGCCAACAAAGGAGCAGTTCGATTGGACTTGATAGGAATAAAATGGGCTGATTTGGTCAATCTGTCAACAATCACCCAAATACTAGTATGGCCCGACCTCGAACGAGGTAGACCATCAATGAAGTCCATAGAAATCCGATCCTATTTCCATAATGGAATCTCAAGAGGCTGCAAAAGACCACTAGAAAGTTGGTGTTCTACTTTAATCAGTTGACAAGTCGTGCAACGACTCACATAACTTGCAACATCACGCTTCATACCTTCCCAAAAGTATAAGAGTTTCATGTCAGCATACGTCTTACTACTGCCCGGATGAATAGTATACTTAGAACGATGACAGTCCTCAAGAATGTCATTTCTAAGATTAAGTACATTATGCATGATCAACCTACCCTTCTTTTAAATAAAACCATGAATATCAATATCGAAATCCTTTAGATTATCACTTCGAGATTCCGATTTACAACTCTGAATAAGATAAGCGAGATCTGGATCTTGTTTCTGGGCATCAACAATACGATCCAACAAACTAGGACGAGCGTCCATGCTAAATAAAAGCATGGGAGAATCAGAAACTGAAGGACGGTCTCTAATATCACAAAGAGATGAAGCTTCCAACATATTCCACTCTGCTAGCATCATGGAAACAACAACCTGCCGCTTGCGACTAAGCGCATCAGCAACACGATTACCCTTACCAGGGGTATACTGAATATCGAAATCATATGAAGCAAGAAATTCGAGCCAATGTTGTTGCCTTATATTAAGTTCCTTCTCAAAGAGTTATTTCAAAGATTTGTGATCAGTGAAGAGAACAAACACTCGCCCAATAAATAATGTCGCCAAATCTTAGAGCAAAGACTATAGCTGCTAACTCCAAATCATGGGTAGCATAACGAATCTCGTTAGGCTTTAGTTGTCTAAAGCATAGGTAACTACTCTATCCTTTTGCATGAGAACTGCACCGAGTCCATAACCACTGGCATCGGTATAAATAACAAGATCATGATTCACTTCGGGAACCACTTAGATAGGAGCATGAGTAAGGAGGTATTTTAACTTCATAAAAGAGATCTCACACTTATCAGACCAATTAAAAGGAACAGCTTTTCTCATAAGAGTGGTAGCAGTAAGGCAATACGAGAAAAAGTCCTTAATGAACCGGCGATAATATCCCACCAATCCAAGGAAACTACGGATCTCAGTAACGATCTCGGGCCTCTTCCAATTCTGAATAGATTCGATCTTGGAGGGATCGACAGAAATACCATCGGAAGAAATAATATGACCGAGAAACTTCACCTTATTCTCCCAGAAGCGACACTTGGAGAATTTGGCATAAAGCTGATATTGACGAAGAGTGCTCAATACAATCTCCAAATGTTGAATATGATCGGTTTCAGATTTGGAATAAATAAGAATATCATCAATGAAAACCAAGACGAACTTATCGAGATATTCCTGGAATATCCGATTCATAAGATCAAAAAAATACGCCGGAGCGTTCGTCAAACCGAACGGCATAACAAGCCATTTGTAAGAACCATAACGAGTATGAAATGTGGTAAGAGGAATGCTATCTTCCGCAACTCGTAACTGATGAAAACCGGTAGCAAGATTGAGTTGGGAGAAAAGCTTAGCGCCACTTAATTGATCGAATATGTCGTCGATCCTAGGTAATGGATACCTATTTTTGATAGTGAACTCGTTAAGCTTGCAATAATCAATGCAAAGCCTAAGAGTGCCATCTAGCTTCTTAACAAAGACAACGGCGGCGCCCCAAGGAGATGAGCTAGAACGAATAAATTGCTTGGCTTCCAATTCAGAAAATTGTTGCTTGAGTTCCTCATTTTCCTTAGCAGACATCCACGTGGGAGGACGACTGACAGGATGAGCACCAGAGATAAGATCAATACGGAACTCAATTGCCATCTTCGGCGACAAACATGAAATAGGCTCGAAGACATCAGAAAAATCACAAACAATCGGAATATTAGCTATGAAATCCTCCGATTCGAAAGAAGAAATGAAAGCATTCAAAGTATGATCCATGCTTCGAAATATAATTTATAACTGTTCGATAGCATCGGGATGCTTGAGATATAAAGTTCTTTCGGGACATAGGATTTGAACTTCATAACAGACGAGCCAATCCATACCCAAAATCATATCAAAACCAAGATGATCCATAACATGCAGATTTGCAAGAAAGGAAAAACCACAAAGAATAATCTCAACATCAACACATAACAAACCAAGAGAAGCAGATCCACCAATAGGATTCACAATCCTCAAAGGGTCGCAAAGACTAACAACATCCAAAGGAATGACATCAACAAGCTCCTTTGATACGAATGAATTTGATGCACCCGTATCGAAAAGCACTCTAACAGAACGGCCATGAAATAAAATAAAACCTTCCAAAACAGAAGGAGTAATACCTTTGGGCTTAGAAGAATCACCAGAAGCTTTTGCAACATTAAGATTTCTAGATTTGAAACCCTTGGGAGCAATAGGACAATCAGAAACCCAATGACCTTCTTTCTTGTAATAATGACAAATGCGAGGCTTAGGACAGCTACAAAGAAGATGATCCAGAGAACCATAATCATAGCACGCCATCTGAATAGAAGGTGCACTACTAGACTGAGAACTAGAGGTAGCTTGCTTCTTCTTCTTCTTCTTGTTGGAAGAAGAATTAGGCCTATGAAATGGAAATCTCTTCTTATTGGGGTTCTTAGAAACCTCAATCTCATAAAAACTATCATGTTCCTTTTTAACAGCTTCAAGGCAAAGTGCCGAATCAATAAGTTCCTCAAAAAAGAGCTTAAGCTGAAGCAAAAGGACTTTCTTCAAATACTTCTTCAAACCATCAACAAATCTAAGATTCTTCTTACGCGGAGTGTTAATGAACCAACTTCGTATTTGGATAAGGCCTCGAAAGACGCAACATAATCAGAAACAGAGGACTTTCCTTGCTTCAACTCAAGGAAACTACGAGAAAGGTTAGCCTTTTCTGATTCAGGAACGAACTTAAGTTCGAAGCGTTCCTTAAACTGAATCCACGAGAGAGACGACTCATCAAATTCCACAATAAAAAGCCCATACCGATCAAGCGCATGCTCTTGAAACATGCTAGATGCCACGAGAACGCGATGATGATCAGAAAGATCCATCCGAGAAAATATGCGCTCATAAGCGCGCAACCAAGTCTGAACCTCCATTACAATTTCCGATCCCTTGAAAGGCTTGCCTCCAAGGTGGGAATAGTCACTACACATGCGTGAGAAGGCAGATTTGTGAGAGGGAGCTATGGGAGTAGCAACAAAAGGCTGAGTACCCGAAAATAGCTCCATAAACTAATCAGCTGACATATATACTCCGTCCGGATGAGAACCACTAGACGGGCCTGCAGAAGAACGCTTCCCTCTACCTCTTCCAGCCATAGGCCGAGAGAACAAGAAAAGAAAAGGATTAGTTAAACAGTACACAGTTGATAAGAAATTTAACAAATGGAATACTACGGAATATGAGATTTGTTCCTAGACATACTCCACATGTTAAAGTGGAAGAAATAGACTAGAAAGGCACGAATAAAACCCTCGAATAGTTGTAACGCATGTTCCATTCTGCTTCTGTTCTATGTTTATTATAATTTGTTCTGAATTTCAGCTCTGATGCCAAGCTGTGACACCCCACCTCTATTCTCACAATGACAAAGGTTATTATAAGGAATAACATGTGCTATTGCAAAGAATAAGGCTTGTTAGAAGCGACCATCCGTAAGTTATGCCTTAGACGAGTATTGATTACATCGATAGGAGTTGTGTAAATTACTCCCAATGATATATATTCAATCCAAATATAAAATGAAACTACAGAGGCTTAAGGAAAATTCAGAACAACTCATAATAATAACAACACAGATAAGTATAATCACATTAGAACAGAAATGTCAGATATATAGCGGAAGACAAGTCTGGATACATGCTACAACAATCGATAGTTCACATGAACCAAAAGTACATATACAAAGACATCAACATACATGAGATGAGAGTCAATATACCAAAAGCACTCCTTGAAGTCTAGATAAAAGATGATGTGAAATCCAAAAGATGAAGCAGCAGCTGAATCAGAGATAGTGATTATCTTGAAATAACTCGGTCTGACCCGAGTATTATTTAAAAGAAAATAATAAATGGATCAGTCTAATTTAAACTTAGAAATGAATGCATCATAAACAACATCAAAGCAAATTAATCATAGTCTCGAATGAGACTATTCGGCATAAATAATCAACATAGTTTAAATGAAGAAATTTCATTAAACTCCATCAAAATCAACTTTTAAATTCAAAATTGAATTCAAAACAGCAATATATAAAAATCTAGAAATCAAAATAAGATAACTAGAAAAATCAGCATAAAAGTGGATCGATCCCAGCATATCGCGAGTCTTACGCCGCATGTGCATCTCATATGGCCGAAGCCTACCAAGTACTATCATCATAATTTTTGGCGTCCAACAAATGACCCGAAGGTCCAACATATGACCCAAAGGTTTAGTACTGGTAATTGACCCGAAGGTCCAACATATGACCCGAGGTCCAGCATAGTGGCTCGAAAGCCCAACAAAATCATCAAAATCTTCAAACAGCAACAAATATTTCAATTAACGAGTCCGAAATTAACCGAATTAGTGAAAGCGTGGTTCCATACTCCGCACTTTTGCTAAATCGTTTAAATCTCTTCATCGTTTCCTTGAAAGTGCAAAATTGTGTATTTTATATAAATAACATTTTACGTCCTCAAATGGACAAGTCCGGAATTAATCGAATCAGTAAAAGTAAGGGTTCATAGTCTTTAATTTTGCTACATCGTTTAAATCGATTTCTCATTCTTTTGAAAGCATAACTTTTGCTAAACAAGAAAGCATGAAATGAAGTTAAAAATAAAGCATAAACTACCCTGGCAATATAATATGCATGCACGCACCAAATTTCGCATGCACGCTACAATTGAATGACGGGCCTGAGTACTCAACATTCACGCATGAACTAAACTAATGCTTTGGGCATCTACACGTGCCTACTCATAATGAATAACAAAAATATGTAACCTGGCAAACAAATTGGATTTCACTTTCGATGCACGTAATAAATATAAGGCCTGAACAACACATACTGACATGCACGAATTGACATATATGGTGCCTGGACCTCGCTTGTGCACGCAAGTATTAAAATATGACCTGGCCATGATTTTCTTTTTTACCTACTCTATAGTATGCAAATACTAAGATAATTAGAAATAAAATGACCAAATAAAAATGACCAGGGCATTCTCATGTTTAGTGCATATCTGTTGCACGCACGTACCAATTCTAAAAGGTTAGGACTCTGTAATTTTTGCACACAAGTGATGAATATTAGTCTGGACACATTTTAGAGTAATGCAAGATACACAACTCATGCACGCTTTTTATTTGTATGCATGCACTTGATGAAATTAATATAAATAGCGTGACCTGGGTAACAAAGTTTACATGCACAAACGTAGTAAAACAATCTGGACATGAATTTATACAATATGCTACAACTTGCACACAAGTGAAGAAATTTGTCTGATCATACTGATGCAATGTTTATATACACACAAAACTGAAGTGATGAAAATATTGGCTTGAACTTACATGTATAAAGTTGGACTTTACTTTCCTTCATGAAATCCACACTACACTTTGCTTGTAAGCAAGCATGAAATGAACCCAAAATGGCTGTGCACTGATATATGCAAGCACGTAAAAATTTTAAGCATCAATGTAAAAGATCTGGGAAAAATTTTAATGCATGCAAAAATAGTCAGGGCAAATATGATACTGCCTATATTTGTATGCAAAGATGAAGTAAAGGATAAATTAGAGATGTGAGTTTTGAGCTCACCAAAAATTTTCTTTAAAATTTGTTAGCAACCGGAACCACCTGAAGCTAGATTTAGATCTGCCATGAATGCTTGCTGAGCTTTTGGAAATATGAAACAAGAATGATGAAGTCTACTTGACAAATGAAAACGAAAATGAAGGATGCAACTTACTTTTCTCTTCCAAAATTTTGTACAAGTCAATACAAATGAGCGTGCTGGCCTTCATTTGTACATATGCATTAAATGAAAACGTGCATTTTGAAAGAAAGGACACGGCTACAATAAATGATGATGACAGTAAAATAAAACAAAGTGTTCAACTTTGCTAGCAAAAGTATTCAAATATGCTTTTTAAACTTTGTCGCAGCTGAGAAAATAATGTTTCAACTTGTTTTATAAAATGAATGTGACAGCACATGTTCATATTTGTTATTGAAATGGACTTGTTCCTTTTACACGTGAAGAAGGAAATGCGGTACATTTTCAACATTCACCACTTGAGGTATTTACTGACTTTGCAAAATTTGTTGATAGCCAAGTGTTCAACTGATTTTGTAAATGAATTTCACTCTATATATTTTTTCAAATCTTAAATTAAAATCTATATTTTAAATTTGAGTATTTTAGGCTCAAGGAAAAAGTTGTATAAAAATTTAGTTTTAGGGACAAGAAGTTTGCTTTTTAGGCTGAAGGACACTTTTTAGTGTAAATCACAAAATGATAGTTGTAACTATCATTTTCTGTTTACACTAAAAAGTGTCCTTCGGACTGAAAAACAAACTTGCCGTCTCTGAGACTAATTTTTTTTGCAACTTCTTCCCTATGCCTATTTTCCTGTTTAAATTTTTTATTTCAACGGTAAACAAAAATCACGATTGTTACAGAGACTGGCCGATTGCATGGAGTTCCGAGTAGTATAGTAAGCGATTGTGATCCAATCTACACTAGTCAGTTTTGGAAAGCATTACAGACAGCTTTGGGAATGAAGCTGAGTATAAGCACTGCATATCACCCCCAAACTGACAGACGGACAGACAGAAAGAATCAACCACATTTTAGAAGATCTTTAAAGAACAAGTATTCTAGACTTTGGAGGCTCGTGGGAGAATCATTTACACTTAGTAGAGTTGTCCTATAATAACCATCAAGCTAGTATAGGTATGGTACCGTATGAAGCTCTATATGGTCGTCCATGTAAATCGCCAGCCTATCGGGTAGAATTCGGAGATCGGTTAGTGCTTGGCCCAGATATGATACAAGAAGCTTAAGAGAAAATTGATATGATTAGAAAGAAAAAGAAGCCCAAAGTAGACAGAATGCAGATCGAAGGAGTATAAATATGGAATTCTCAATTAGAGATTCAATCTTTTTGAAAGTCTTCCAATCATAGGAGTAGTAAGATTTGGAAGAGCTGGGAAGTTAGCACCTCGATATATTAGACCTTTGGCCATTCTCGAACAAAGCGGTCCACTAGTTTATCGAGTACAATTGCTTGAAAGATGGTCTAGTGTACACAATGTTTTTCACGTATCACATTTAGGGAAACATGTATATGACCCAAACAAATCATAGAAACGGCTACCCAAGATAACTTAGAGATAGAAACAAACTTAGCGCTTATTAGAAGGCCCATTCTAATTGTGGATCAAGATGAAAAATGATTAAGGAGGAAGGTTGGTAAAAGTTCAATGGAGTGGGGATGCTGATGATTGCACATGGAAAACAGAAGATAGAATGAGAAGAGCATATCTCGAGTTTAGAATCGATGTTTAGACTTTATCTATCATTTGAGTGTACTCACCGCCTTTGGTTTAATCACTTATTGTGTATATTCCATTTTATCAAATATATATTTCCTTCTGAAGCTATTTTCTTCTTATCTAATTTCAAGGATGAAATTCTTTTAAGTAGGAGAAAATTTAACGACCCAGAATTTGACCACTTAAAATAAAATGTCAAGGCCCGTTTTTCCGTACCCTTTGAATTGCCAATAAACCACACATGTCCAACTCAAATTGCATGAAAAAAACGGAACATTAAGGGTAATAACGAAAATAGACAGAACGGATTCTCACTCGAATGGAATAATATATAATATTAAACAATATCTTTATAGCAGAAAACTTTTAAAGTACATATATCAGAGTCTAGGCAAAATTCAGCTTGGACAGTTATAAACACTATCCTTACAATTGCTGACAAACATCAAACAAAACAAACAGATAGCAGTGGATAATAGAATATAGCCATACGTAGATGAATATCTCTAGCTCTCCTCTGGAAACTTCAACCGTCTTCGACTAAACCTGAAACTACTCGGATCTGACCCGAGTATTGAAAATACCCAGATCAGGCTTGATAAACCAGCGCGAGAAAAACTCAATAATAAATGACAGTGTCATATATCAGCCTTTAAATAAAATCCTTTGTAAAGAAAGAGTACCTTATAAGACCACGTCCATACATAAACACAGACGGGTTTTAACCTTATGATAACTAAAACACTTTTATATCAAAACATGTGATATTATTTCTAAAGATATTTTCTTAAAAATATTTGCAAATAAACTTATTAATCTTAGTCGAAATGGTTACCCATATAGCATTTCGAGGCTATTCATTACGCCAATACAAACAAAACTGCAGGTTCTTATTGGAGAATTGATTTCCATACAAATGAACTGGTAAAGGGAATACCTTCTGATGGGTACTCCTCTAGATGGATGTCCCAAGGAATAGAACATCCGCCATTTGCCATCACAAGCTCGACCTACCTCTGGAACTAGACTGTACCGAATATATCATTGCCTGGTCGTTACCGACCTTTAACCTAGTGCGCTCTAGCATACAAACCACATTAATTTACATCTCAAACGTCAAAGTGTTAAGAAATATATCTAGATGGAAATGATCATACCTTAATTGGGAATGACCCACTTAGCCTTGCTGAATTTAACCTATTTCGATCATTTCCAGTTGATGAGGCTCGAGGCAATGATTACCTTTTCACATAGCACATCTTCTTCCACTTTGAATGCCACATTGTCATTTCACATTCACGCGACTGATTTCTACAAACTTATAACTTCCTAAGCTCGTATGTCTCGCGAAAGGGTGTTAAGCTAAGAGAAGGTGTCTTCTCCACTAACGACTGATATACATTTATACAGATACCTCATTATAATTTGGAATGCAAGGCCAGACATTCTTCCATACAAGCTCGTTCTAAGACTAAACGAAACCAAAGCCACTTTCCTTGGCCATTACTAGGCGAGAAGCCCTTGTGGTTTTGAGATTTTTCATAAAAAAGGACACTGCGACAATATAGTGAATTGCGAGTTTATCCCCAATTGATCAACTACTAGTCCCTTGTTCTTAATTGTCTCAATATCTCCATCTTTTAACATCTTCATTCTTCGAACATGTAAACTAGTTCGAAGTGGTTTTCAGATAGGAATTACCCAAATACGACCCCGGTTCCTTCGAAATCTAATTATCAATAAAAAGTGAATGTGAGTATACAGGCTTTATTAAGTCTCTTTTTACTTTTATTCTTCTTGGATGATTTGAAAATCTCTTTCTTTTGTCTTAGAATAATTCTAAGTAATTCATTCTTTTGCTTTGGGTAATATCTCACTTTTCCTCACTTAACTCTCGATCCAAATTTCTTAAATTTTAGGCGGGTCTAGAACAATGCTATTTAAGACATCGTTTACGATAAACCCTAAATCAATCTTAGAAAATATTATTGAGTAAACAGGATCATAGAAATCATTCTAATTTTGGAGATTGCTTAAATTTTGGATAATACAAATCTTCTTTTATTTTGGAAAAATTTGATATAATTTTTTTAGAGCATCCAGGCTTTCCTTTCGATCTGTTCCACCCCTCGGCTAAGAAGAGAAAACAGAGGCCATGTAAGCTCAAGACACTGGTTGCTCCATCCCTAAGGGTAGTTAAACACCTTGTTTTATCTTTCCAGGTCTTACAGGCGGAACAAATGTACTAGTCGTTTCCGCAAACTCAGTTATAAACTTTATTTTAGAATTAATTATGAAAATTCCAAATTATATTTCAAACGCTTGATTTTCCTTTTAAAAATATTCATAATACATTCTTGGAAAAATCTTTAAGTTTAAACTCATATTCAAAAAGTTACAGAATTTGCAGCATAAAAGTGTCGCCGAAAGTGCTTTATAAGCTTATTTGATTTAAACAACTTTTTAATATTTGAAAATTCAGATTTCCATTTCAAATCTCTTCTAAATTATTTAAATGGATTTATCAAACTTATTCCATATTTTTCCATAATTAAAAATGTTCATTTAAGTTGATTTTCCATTATGGTCACTTAACTGCACTAGCGCGATTTTTCTTAAAAATTTGATTTGGATATAATCAAAATCTAATCAACGAATTGATTTTCTTTCTTCATTTAGAAGATATGGATGTAATAGTCTGTAATTTTTTTATCTCGAAAATTTCTGAGCTATATTCCACTCTATACACTCATTTGAACTTTTCGGTGCGAAATCGCGAACTACCATTGCGCGACGCGTCTAGTTTTAACTTATTTTTCAATATGTGAAATAATCTATTCAATTAAACTTTATTAATTATAAAACCAATAAGAATCATTTTAAATCAATATTTTCACCTTTTAAAGTTTTTAAATTGTATTACCATATTATAATATTATTATACTCCTATTATTTTAATATTAAATTTTAAATTTCAATTTCAATTCTAACTTCAAATTAAACCAAATTAAAACTCAGATTTCAAATCTAATTTCCATTCTAACTTAAATTTCAATCTTAATCTCAAATTTAATTTTCAAAATTGATTTAATTTCAATTTCAATTTCACTATTCATCTCAATTTCAATTTCACTCTAACTGTCTTTTTTAATCGCGTTTCACTTCAAATTTTGAATTCTCTTTTGTTTTAACTTTAATTCCAATTCCACTTGAAAAGAGAATTATTTTTTGTCCAAAATATATCATACCACCAAAAATTGGTCTTACTTAACAAAGGTGATTACTTTGGTGAAATAAACATAATCACTATCTATAATTACCACTACCATATCGAAATCAACCAATCACATCGCATAATTACTACCATAAACATTTGTTACTATTCAAACATAACATGAATATATCCGAACATCCATCACAAAATTTCAAAGCAGTGTATAATTGCATGTAATAAAATGGTTATTATAACAAAATGAAAATACGATCTTTTACAAGCTGTGAGAATTTCTCACCTTTATTTCCACTCCATTAATCTTTAGGCGACTTGGCATGTTTACGGCTAACGAACTAACGTGCGTTGCACTCTTTTCTTTCTTTCCTTTCTTTTCTTTCTTTCTCTTCTCTTTTTTTTCTTTTTTTATATGAAGGGTGCATGAGCTATATGGGAGGGTAGGACCTTAGGGTAGGGGTGTGTGAAGGGAATGTAGGTTTGAGGAGGTGGGTAGGTAGTCTAGGGGCTTGGATGTGGTGGGTAGGGCTTAGCCGTGGGGTATTGGAAGGGGGTAGATGATTTTGGAGGCATGTAAGGTGGTGCAGGTGCTCGGGTAGGTAGGAAGGAGGGGGTTTGGGTGTGTAGGAGCTTGGTGGAGATGGTGGAAGAGATTGGAGAGGTGGGAAGCCATTGAAATGGAGGAAGTAATGGAAGAGAAAGATAATAGAGTTTAAAATTTTGTAGAATGAAAATGTAGTGAAGAAAGAAGGGGTTTAGGCTTGTATCTATAAGTAGAGTTTGAGTGGCTAGTGTCCAAAATATCATTGCCTTACTTTTTGACTTTTGCTTAACATGATAAGAAGTGCAATTATGGTGAAAGATATCATGATTTGATTCATGTAATGATGTTCGCCTCTTTTCTTAATTTACAAAATATTTAAATATTAATTTGCATAGTTTCCATGCATGAAGGACTTGCATTAATAGTGAGAAGATAGATTTTAGTCCTTATGTTATGATTTGATTACTTTTCCATAACTTAAAAAACACTTGAACTAGATTTTGCTCCTTTTCCATGCATATCATTAATGAGATATGATATCTAAGTAATGATTATGTTTAATAATTTAATTCTAATTATAAATTGTCAAATCATGTTACATTTTGAATTATTTGGAAACTTTGACTTTTCAAAGTGAATTTGTTTTTTTATATGTTAAATGTAACATGTAACGTAGTTTGTTAAGTGTATATATGTGTTAGAAAACATATCATGCTGCAACAACTTGACGACAACTTGTTTTGATTGAAAACGGTTTTTTTGTTAACAATTTTACAGTCAAAATTTGACATTTTTATTAAACTATATATTCAAGTAAACCAAACTTAAAAGTGAACTTTTTTACTTCTTTTAAATAAATTAAAACATGTCTCTTTATATTTTAAAATTATCTTTAAATTATATCAAAATATCTATTTTTACAGTGTATGTAAAACTGACAAACTGCGTCAAAATTTGGTTATTATTGTAAAACAATTATAAATATACTTTTAAATCTTTTAATATACTTTTATTATCTTTATTAGCTGTTTTTAATAAGATTTAACCTTTTAAATAAATATTTAAATCCATTTACTTAAGCCATTATTTATTTTTAACAAAACTAAACTTTTGTCGATTTGTTCTAAAATTCAAATTTATACTTTTTAAATTATTAACTATAAGAATAAATAATTTCTCTACTATTATTTATTACATATAACATATTTATTTAAGATTTAAATTCTTTTTAATTCAAAATAAACAAATTATCTTAATTTCGAAATAGCAAAATTATGGGTTGTTACATTCTCCCCTACTTAAAAGCACTTCGTCCTCGAAATGAAAGTTAGATAAAGAAATCTATCTCATACTTGTATCCTCAAACATTCTGGCTTATTTGTACCGATGATAGAAAAAATACTATATAAAAAAAAGCTTTATACCATAACAACACTAAAACAAATGATACCAATCATACATACAAAGATTCCCCATACTAATCTGAGTACTTATCACGTACTTAAGGTTATACATACATACATCAAGTTAGAATTCTATCCTACCCATCCTATTAGTTTCTACACATTAAGAAAATATATTAACAACCAAACAAGACTATACATCTAAAATTAACCAAACTGATACTGTATCAACATAAACGAATACATCTACACAACTCATTCCCTGACCTGAGCATGTACAATACCTAAGGTCTATATACATACCAAAACATCAGTCCAACCTCTATATCTTAGTGTCTACTATTTAAGATAGCTATCCAACTACTATGTAGACAGACCCAAAACATCGTACTATATGTGATATTTGACTCGATCTATTATTTGAATCCATAACTTTACTTCCGAACTAGTATCGATCCCTCGATTTTCTAGTGCGGACTTTGATCAGGCTTCTTGATCACAAATCCTTGCTTTCCTTGCATACCTCTCAACTATGATAGAAATGTTGAGTGTGTAATCGCAAACCCTTATCAATGTTCACCGTCAAGAATCAAATGATAAATCCTTTTTCGAATTGATGTAAATACCTCAAAGTTCTGTACTCAAATTTTAGATCAAAAATTTATGTGCCAAAATGATCTATATATAACTTATGCATTAATTCACTTTCATTTTTACCTAATATTTTTTTTTTCAAAATTTCTATTAATGTAAGTTTATTTTACGACGATTTACATTTTACTAAACACATTATTACTTAAGTGTACAAATATGACTTAAACATGTATAATATACCTTAACTTCAAACCGTTATTACTTCAATTAAGGCGTTTAACAAATGTGGAATTTTGCTATTATTCCAAATTAATAAGTTATAAAACTTAATCCTTAGTTTTATTTACTAAGGTCTTAATTTAGCTAATATTGTTTATCTAATCCATATATTAATAAGATAAATTTACTAAATGTGCATCTCTTTCTTACTAATTCTATTGTTATCTACTTAACTTATTTACCCATCCATTTTTCTAAATCAAATTTCTTAACCTTAAATCCATTAAATACCTTATAGTCAAATCGTGAAACTTAATTCACATGGTATTTGTTATTTAAACATTTTCATCCAACAATTAACCTACTAACCATATTATTCAAATCTTCCCTTTTTCTAACCTATCCACTTTCAATCTTACTTTATTTTGAATTACAAATGTTACCCTAAATGTATCACTAATTCAAAATTTTATATTAGGATAATATTTCTTATATCTCTTGTTCTTTGATTTTAACCTAGTCAAAGTGTCTAAATTTCCAAATTATCTTATCTCCTTTATAAGTTATAGAACTTATTATTTTATATTATATTTACCCAAAGCCTCAATTTAGGCTTATCTTTTCTATCTTGTTGATACGAATTTTTCAAAGTGTGCATTTTATTTTTACTTTCTTGAATTACAACTTCTAGCAACAATATCATCATCAAATATCTTATAGTCAAATCGTGAATTTTACATCACAAGATATTTGTACTTATCTTTTATATCCATCAATTTTGATGATCATTAAACCATTATTTCTTAATAACCAAATGTCTAAGGGTATATGATTAAAGTTCTAAATTCTAGCTTCCAACAAATTAATTCTATATAGAATATCTTATAGTCAAATCGTGCAATTCTAATCACAAGATATTCATATTTTAGTTTCACTAAGCTAAATTACAATCAGTCCTTTATTTCCAACCCAAAAATAATAATACCCCTTTTAATATTTAAAATATAAACCCAAGGTAAAATAATTTCATTTACCAACTTCTTTTTAAAAAAAGTCATTTTTATGAAATTAATAAATACGCGCTCACATATATAATACTCTCATAACTCATTCTCGGACGTTACAAACCCAATATCTAGTGAGTTACTCATCCTACGATATTACAAATTCTATCTATGATGAGTCTTTACCTACCAAAGACAAAGTTGTCTCTTAACCTTCAGCTTCGATACTAAATGTCAAGGCCTGTTTTTCCGTAGCCTTTCAATTGACAATAAACCACGCATGTCCAACTCAAATTACACGAAAAAAGGAAACATGAAGAGTAATAAAGAAAATAAGCAGAATGGAATCTCAATCGAATGGAATAATTATAATATGAAATAATATTTTTACGACGGAATTTTTTTAAAATACATATATCGGAGTCTAACCTAGATTCAGAGTGGACAGTTATAAACATCTGTCTTTACGACTGCTGACAAACATCAAACAAAACAAATAGACAACAGCGGATAATTGAATATGTCCATACATAAATGAATATCTCTAGCTCTCCTCTGGAAACTTCAACCATCTTCGATTAAACATGAAAATACTCGGATCTGACCCGAGTATTGAAAATACCTAGATCAGGCTTGATAAACTAGCGTGAGAAAAACCCAATAAGAAATGGTAGTGTCATGTATTAGCCTTTAAAAAAAATCCTTTGAAAAGAAAGAGTATCTCATAAGACCACGTCCACACATAAACATGGACATGTTTTACCTTATGATAACTAAAATACTTTTATATCAAAACATTTGATATTATTTCTAATGACATTTTTTTAAAACATTTGCAAATAAACTTATTAATCTTAGTTGAAATGGTTACCCATACAACATTTCGAGGTTATTCATTACGCCAATACAAACAAAACCGCAGGTTCTTATTGGAGAATGGATTTCTATAAAAATGACCAAGTGAAGGGACTACCTTTTGATGGGTACACCTTTAGATGGATGTCTCGAGGCACAGAACATTTGTCGTCTACCAACACAAGACCGGCCTACCTCTATAATTAGATATTACCGAATATGTCAACCCCCGGTCGTTATCACCTTTAATAGAGCGCGCTTTAGCATACAAACCACATTAATATACATCCCGAACATCATAGTAGGAAGAAATATATCTAGAAGGGAATGATCATACGCTAATTTGGAATGACCCACTTAGCCTTGTTGCATCTAAC
Source organism: Allium cepa (assembly GCA_030765085.1). Classification (NCBI taxonomy): domain Eukaryota; kingdom Viridiplantae; phylum Streptophyta; class Magnoliopsida; order Asparagales; family Amaryllidaceae; genus Allium; species Allium cepa. Next base: position 670,203,720 of record CM060929.1, on the reverse strand, counting down.
CCTGTTTCGGTCATTTCCGGTTGACGAGGCTCGAGGCAACAATTACCTTTTCACATAGCACATCCTCTTTCACCTTGAACGCCACATTGCCATTTCACATTCACACGACTAATTTCTACAAACATATAACCTCCTGAGCTCGTATGTCTCGGGAAAGGCTATAAAGCTAAGAGAAGGTTTCTTCTCTGCCACCAACTGATATACTTTTATAGAGATCACTCATTACGATTTGGAATGCAAGGTCAGACATTCTTCCATACAAGTTCGTTTTGGGACTGAACGAAACCGAAGCCACTTTCCTTGGCCATTACAAGGTGAGAAGCCCTTGTGGTTTTGAGGTTTTTCATAACAAAGAGACCACTGCTACAATATAGTGAATTGGGAGTTTATCCCCAATTAATCAATAAGTAGTCCCTTGTTATTATTCGTCTCAATATCTCTTTCTCCAAACATCTTCATTCTTCGAACACATAAACTGGTTCGAAGTGGTTTTCGGATAGGAATCATCGAAATCCAACCCTAGTTCCTTCGAAATCTAATTATCGATAAAAAGTGAATATGAGTATACATGATTTATTAAGTCTCTTTCACTTTTATTTTTCTCGAATGATTTCAAAATCTCTTTCTTTTGTCATGGAATAACTCTAAGTAATTCATTTTTTTGCTTTGGGTAATATCTCAATTTTCCTCATTTAACTCTCAATCCAAATTTCTTAACTTTTAGGCGGGTCAAAAGCAATGTTATTTAAGACCTCATTTACGATAAACCCTAAATCAATCTTAGCAAATTTTTTTGAGTAAATAGGATCATAGAAATCATTCTAATTTTGGAGATTGCTTAAATTTGGATAATAATAATCTTGTTTTATTTTGGAAAAACTTAATATAATCTTTTTAGAGCGTCCAGGCTTTCCTTTCGATCTGTTCCACCCCTTGTCTAAGAAGAGAAAACAGAGGCTAGGTAAGTTCAAGGCACTAGTTGTTTCATCCATAACCTTAGTTAAACACCTTGTTTTATCTTTCTTGAACTCACAGGCGGGACAAATGTACTAGTCGTTTCCATATACTCAGTTATCAACTTTATTTTGGAATTGATTATAAAGATTCCAAATTACCATTCAAACACTTGATTTTTATTTTAAGACATTCATAATAGATTCTAGGAAAAATCATTAAGTTTAAACTCATATTCAAAAAGTTATAGAATTTGCAGCATAAAAGTGCTGTATAAAGTGCTTTATAAGCTTATTTGATTTAAACAACTTTTTAATATTTGAAAATTCATATTTTCCATTTCAAATCTCTCTAAATTATTTAAATGGATTATCAAATTTATTCCATATTTTTCCATAATTAAAAACGTTCATTTAAATAGATTTCTCGTTATGGTCATTTGACTGCACTAGCGCGATTTTTCTAGAAAATTGATTTGGATATAATTCGAAATCTACTCAACAAAAATTTATTTTTCTTTCTTATTTAGAATATATGCATATAATAGTCCAGAATTTTCTTATCTCGAAGAATTCCGAGCTATATTCCTATCTATACACTCAGTTGAACTTTTCGACGTGAAATCGTGAACTACCGTTGCGTTACGCGTCTTGTTTTAACTTATTTTTCAATATGTGAAATAATCTATTCGAATTGAACTTTACTACTTATAAACCCATTGCAAATCATTTTAAATCAATATTTTTACCTTTTAAAGCTTTTAAAATGTATTTTCACTATTACCATGAATGTATATGCACGCTCGGGTAGGCCTGCAAATCAAAACATGCATGCATTTATAATTATACCACTAAAAGTAAATTTGACAGCATTGTTTTCTACATAAATTGAACTTAAAGCAGCATTTGAGAAGACCAAAACAACGGAAGAACAGCCATGAACCAATGATGGGTAGTTGAGAATGGATGGTGGTGGACGTTGCAAACCGATGATGGATTTCCGTTGGTGGATAAGGGTAATTTCGGAATTTCAAAAAGACAACATGGAAATGGTAGGCATTGTCTTTATTAATGGTAAAGATAAAGATAAAGATGAGCTTTCACATATAAAAAGATAGTAAACATATTAAATTTCATGTTTTATCTGATCATAACTTCAAGAATAAGACAAATAAGCATTTGAACGATATATTAGGTAAAGCATTATTTCAAGTACAACCTATTGTTAAAAAATGACATTTTGAAGTACATTACTTTTGAGTTTTATACGAAGGTTACAATAGTTTATTATCACAATACGGAGTTTATGGAAACAGTTTTCAAACATAAGCATATCACGGTACAAACCTAAAGTGCCTATTCTGACATTTCCAGTGAGATGATTGAAATATTATTACAAAACTGGTACATGGAAATGAGTAAAATTATATTATTTCTGATCTTAGGTTCAAAATTTTAAACAATTGATTATCAGAACAAATTAAATTGATCATTAAAGCAGTTGCCATTTTGGATCATCTACTTGAACAGCTCAGGTATCATGTCAATTGGTATAACTTTAAGTGCTGTAGCCAAAACAAAAGGCTATTCATTATGGCTAAGAGAGACAATTACAAATTTCCATGAAAGGAATGGAATATAGAAAGTTATGAAGCCTAAACGTCTTCAATTGTACTATGTATTACTTATATATCTTACGCATTTCCATCAACTGTGCCATGAGCCTTCTAAATTTGACTGATCTTGACTTGTTTTCCTATATAACATTTAAAGAAAAAGTAAGTCAAACCAAGTTACACAATAACACAACTAAAGAATTAGAACCACAACAAAATACAATGAGAGAACAAAAAATAATATAAGAGGGTATAACATGTTTAACAAATAGCTAACCTAGAAAGTATTGCTAAACTATGCATTAGAAAAAAATTAGATAGCTTTTCCTATTAGTTTATAAACCAAACAGTTATCCACAACTGAAATGTCTTATAATGTACAAAATTAATATAATTAGGAGAAATATATAACTTCTAGAAGAAAAGTACTCGGTTGTGCTTTCATAAACACCCAAACTACTTACATTATGCTATCCACGAATGCTTTATACAACATTATATTCCAAACAGTTAATGAATACTGTATGAAACAAATATGTATCAGGCAGAGAAACGAAATAAATCAGACCATTCGAACAGATTGTCAAAACATATAGGGACGTGAAGAGAAGAAAAGCCAATCCTAAATATATTAGAAATTTCATGCTTCGGATACTAAAAATTTCTCGCTATAATAATATTTTATGTCAGTTTTCATTTTTTGCAATATGTAAAAGCACTTATTCACATTCACTAACGTTTTCAATTTGCAATTACAATTGAGAACTTGAGCATGTGTATTTTTTGGAAACCAAGGATGATGATCAGACCTAAAAACACCAATAGTTTAGTGGCTTTATATGATTTGCACAAAAGATATAGTTGAAAAACTGTTACTCGCCTTTCTTCTATTTTAGTGAATCTTCCAGTAGTGGACTGATAACATAGACCATAATATACCCTACAACTGCAATTGCAACTATAGTTTTGAATATTAATATTGTAAAGTGGAAAACCAGAGCTTTATACGTATGTAAATTTATATAGGATGATATTTTCATTTTTGAGATTTTGTTTTTATTTTTGAGATATTTTTTTAGCAATTTTTTTAGAACGCTACTAAAAGTTTTCTAAATATGTGAAATCTTCGTCTTAATGGGACCTTCTTAATCACACTTCTACCTTTTAAAACTCACGTAATCATGAGAATCTAATATCAATATGCAATACCATTAAATTCTTATATTTAATTTTCTAGATTATATATATATATATATATATATATATATATATATATATATTTCAACCAAGGGATTTTCACTTCAAGGGCTTATTTGTGTAGGGTAATAAGTTTAAAGACACTACTTATGAAAAATTAGTTTTAAGGAAATTTTACAAGAAAAAGATAAAAGAATTTATTATTTTCAATTAAACTCAAATAATGATAAAATTACTTACCATTTTCCTGTGTAACTTAAAAAGATTAATGAATTTATCATTATCCTATAATTTGTCCTTAAAACTTTTTAACAGATGTTAGAACCAAATTAGTGATGAGAGAGTCATAAAAAGGCATTATTAAGTATTTTGGGTGACTAATAAATTTTCTATGAGTTCTGAGGCATAGAAATCTTTAAGTTAGTTTTTTTTTACTAAGTGGAAGTAACACATCAGATTATTAACTCTCCACTGAATAAAATGAAGACCTTCCTTATGTAAGCAAAATCGAGAATATACAATGCATCAAACATAGTATAATGGGAACCGACAAAGGAGTTAAACACCTAAAATCCTGAGTAGGTAATAAATATTTAATGTAGATAAAAACTAATTAAAAATATATGGCAATTAGGACAGCTGGCCAGAATTATTTTACTTAATTCATGCAGGTTGTCTATCCAACTTTCTATTAATCATCAGGCGCACAAATTTTCTTTTGTAGAAATCACCTCTTTTATACCAAATTATCTTTTCCTTTGTCTAAGGTTAAAAAACTGAAATTAAAATTGGTAATCGATTAAAACAAAAACTATAAAGATAATTCTTAGAGTTGAGGATGTGAAACCATGACAGAGTAAATGGGATAGAATGTCATCTCCTTTAGAAAGTGAAGTTTGAGAAGCATAACTGATAATTACCAAAGCTATACACCATCTTAGCCATGTGTTGTACAACCATGTGACCAAAGACTTATTATATGAGCTAATATGCAACTCTATAAAAAGATCCGCATAACCTAAAATAACTTACGTTTCTGTTCCTGTGTGGCCACTCAAAGTTGTAACCTACAGAATAACATAATGTTCAATACAGCTATATGCAGTAAACTGAATAAGTAAGCAATTCTTTTGTAAACCTAAGTTGTGACGCCCCACCTCTATACCCACGCTAGACAAGAACATTACTGTGAATGCTGTCAACTAGCACGGAGAATAAGGCTGTTGAGGAGCGACCCTCTGTATAATTGCTTTGTGCGAGTACCGATATACCGGATAAAAATATAACTTTTCATCTCAAGAGGAAATCCGACATACCGACACAAACTCAAAGCTACTACACAATGGCTATAAAGGTCTTCGGAAACAAATATAGAAATAAACATAACACAAATCAGTCACAGACAATTCATATCACAAAGGAAGAAAAAGATATGAATATTACACATGAAAGTGTATATCAGAGTAATGGTCTAAAAAGATCCACAATATCACAAAAGAATAGTTACATGAACTACACAAAAGAATAAGTATACATTATGGAGTCTATATCTCAAATGTACACAACAAAAACTACTAATCTAAGTAGTTAACCAAAAGTCAGAGGAATCAATCCCAAGAGAGAAGTCAAGCAGAAGCACCTGTAACATCTCGGTCTGACCCGAGTATTATTTAATAAGAAAATAATAAACGGATCAGTCTAGCTATAAATATCAGGTGAAACGATATAGAATAAGAGATATGACTAAACACATAATAATCACTATGCCAAGCTGTGATATATATAAGTAATTGAAAATCAACAAGAGATTAATCAATATCACCAAATCTACACAAGAATCAAAGAAATGTCATACTCCTTATTTCGTTCACCAAACCACAAATATTGACGATAATATCAACGTCAATCACAAAAGTCAATGACACACAAATTCACCAATGCACCAATATTGACAATAATATCAATGTCAATCACAAAAGTCAATGACACACAAATTCACCAATGCACAAATATTGATAAAACTTATCAATGGAAATCACGAAAATTGGTGAAACACAAATTCTAGAAATCATCTCAAGAAATCCAGAAATCACAAAGGGGGGAGGCCTATCACAAACGGGAGCATAAAGCCCACCAACACGTGTATCAAAAACGGAATGCTAATTCCATGGTTGCTAACCATCACAAATTGAGCTGAAGCTCCACAAACGGCCCGAAGACCATGGGTTGCTACCCCACCAAATTGAGTCGAAACTCCACAAAATGGGGTTTAGTCTCCCTCGCAGACAAAGAGACATCGCACATCGCTAGTCTAGATGTAAGGACCCGATTCTTCGACTTTCGAAAATTCAACATCGATACTCACTTTATCGACTGCCGAGCAATCGAACGACGGAAAACCGAACACTTAGGGTTTTAAGAAAAAGAAAACGAGAGGAGAGGAGAGAAAAATAGAGAAAATAGGGAGAAAAGAACATAGAAAATAGGACGGAACAGAAAGAACAGAACAATAACAGAATCTCATAATTCGCAGCGGAACAACATATAATAATAAATGAATAATCTTTAAACAAAGAACTATATCAGTTATTACATTTTATACATTACATTTCATTACATCATATCATCAGAGTGTACAACAACAACAACAACAAACAGTGCAGCGGAAAAAGAAATACTATATACTAGTAATACGCCATGCCATCCATCTTGCCTCCTGCAACTCCAGAATATCCAGAATATCCTGATAAACCTTAACTCTTGACTGCCCGTGTGGAAATTGGTGGGCACCCAGAGTTTAGGAAGGAAAACAATAAACTCCGAGTCAGTCATGTGACTGGTGTGAGAACTCAAAACAGTTTATTTATCTTTAAAATCAAAATAGAGGAATATTTTTAAAGTCAATTCGCAATGCTTTTAAAAATGAGACTACCATAAGGCCTCCTGCACACACACACAATGCAAACGCAAAATCGGAGGAGATTTCTCCTTATGATAGTCAAAGATGCTTGATACATATTAAAAAGAACACTTGATATTATTATTAGTGCATAGTGTAGAGAAAAATTCATTTCGAAAGTAGAATATAAATCTTAGCCAACATACGACCATTATCGTATGCCTACTATAGCTACCATCTAAACAGTGGTGACCACCATAAGTAAATGGCAGGTTCTACAACTAATACCGTACAAGGTACGTATTGGGAATTGGATTTCCAACGAATGATCAGGGCAAGGAACTTTCCATTGCCACATGAGAATGCCTCTGGATGGACATCCCCGAGAACCAAACCGGATCTCTACCAACACAAGGCCGGGTTACCCCTAACTGAGTAACAACTGACCGAATATGCCATCCCCCGGTCCTTTGGGACCTTTCACCGAGCGCTCGTAATCAATTCACACAATCATAAAGTGTTTTCAACATGAGTAAGTATCTGGGCTCCATACCATGATACCACCCTTTTCCAGAAGGAAATGCACATATCCTAAAGGGCGCTACCCCTCATAACCTTGCCGCATCTTTCCTGTTTTGACCATTCCCGAGGTGTGAGGCTCGACGAAGTCACGTCCACAAAAACATACTTTATACAAAAGCCATGCTTTGGGTCAACAAATGATCATAGAAATGATCACCAGGATAGACGATCAAATAAATGATCCTATCACAAATAATCAACACAATGATCATTTCACAGCAACACTCAGCATGTCACATTACCAATTTGGGAATATATCGCTGATAACCTTCAACTACATAACCTCTGAGCTCGTACGTCTCAGAGAAGGGTGTTAAGCTAAAAGAATAAATTCTCCGCCACCAACAGAAATATATTTGAAAGAAATCGGCTTTACATCTCAATTTGTAATGTCAGACATACAATCCATACAAGTCTGTTCCGGGCTTGAACAAAACCGAAGGCACTTACAAAGAAGTCCTTGCAATCCGGATATCCACAATGCTGATCGGATTTCCCATCACATATGGAGAACTCAATACCGGAGCAACTCGGTGTAGAGTCAATCGACAGGTCATCCTATCGCTCTCGCAAATACCCGGTCTTCAACACCGATCTTCAAATGCAATTCATAACGACGTATCACATATTCGGAATGGGTTATACGACCCCATGGTCCTTTCTCGGTTAACCCGAATAGTGAGCGCTTATTCCAAAATAAGTGTGGCATTCAAATTCAAACAAATCACATCAAATACCCATTCAAAGGGAAATATTGATAGTCGGTTATTGAACTATCAATGGATATGTACACATCACCAGTTTCCAAATAATTTTCCAAATTATTTATTTTCCAAAATATCTTTACTAGATATATAATTTCACACTTCAAAAATAAATCAATATTTATTTTTAAATAAATTCTCCTTTTCATTCATAAATTCCATAGTGAATTTATATTTCAAAATATCCATGCATATACGATTTCAATTATTCATTTCAATTTATCTTCAAAAAGATAAATTCTTAAGATATTCACTTTATATTGGAAAACATTTCCATACTTATTTATTCATAAGTAATTCACAAATTTTATTTATTTTCAACACTTGGAAAATATTCAATATACTTAAATTGAAATTAAGTATATATTTCATTCTTTAAGGAAATCATTCTCTTAACCATATTTATTTGGGTCAAAACGAATGTTGCGTAAAACATCGTTACGACAACCCAAAATCACTGGTATAGGGATTCGAAATTAAAATAGATATATAAATCCCAATACTATACAAAACATTTCCTTTCGGAAATCATTTACTATAACAACAGTGTTATAGTCCACCATTTCCTTTTATTTTTCGAAAACGTCTATTTCAACAATAAATGTTGAAATCTATGGTTTCGAATCTTAACACCTTTTGAAAACATCGTTAGATCGTTTTAATTCTATTTAAAACATCACATCTAAAACATTTTCTTTAACATAATATTCACTATTCAAAAACGTGAATATACTACGTTAACAAATTTCATCCTTTTATTCATTTTATTTCAAAGGATTATTCACAGTCAAAAACGTGAATATAACTCCATAAATAAGTTATAACAATTTACTTATCAAAATAAGTCATTGCGAATTTATAAAACAACGTTGATAAATTCCATTTCTATTTATTTTATAACAACTTCCTTTTATAAATTCCTTTATTAACCTATTCAATTCATATCCCAATGATATACTAAAAGCTCATATTATAAGTGAAATACTTATAATTTATTTGTTTGCAAAAATCGTTCCTTTGAACTTCATAATTATAAATCTTATAACTTATAAGATTCGTTTATTTACCCAAATATATTCTTTAATAACTTCACGAAATTTATAAATCTTATTATTTATAAATTTCACTTATAACTTCACCATTTATAATTTTATAAATTCCATTCACTTATGCAATCCATTTTCACTTCATTCAAACACTTATAAAAACTCGTTTTATAATTCAAATATTTTCATTTATAAATTATCAATTTATAAATCTTTTTATATAAATCAATTTATATTATTCTTTTAAAACATCTTTAATCTCCTTTATAATTTCATCATTTTGATTCATAAAATAATTAAATTTTATAAATCCTATTTTTAAACTTTTTATAATAAATTCAAAAATCCCAATTTAAACTCTTTTATAAAATTATTAATCCCATATTTTCAAAAATCAGCCTTTTACTATATTTCTCAAAAATTTATAATCTTTATAACATTAAAAATTATATCGTTTATTTATTTAAAATGAATCAATTTCCAAACATATAGTATATTTTCAAAAATCACTTTAAAAATTATTTTAAAATTCCAAATTTGGTCCAATGATGCTATACACCAAATAGTCAATCACGACAACAACGATATCATATATCGATATGATAATCCATCAAATATCAAAATATCTGAAATCAAATAAAAACTGTTGAGGAATCCAGTTGGATCCCTCCAAACTGTTTTCCTGCATCCACAAACATTAGCACAATACCAATTTCGCTCCAGTACGAAATTATCGCGGTATATGGGATTTAAAATATTATCCGCTTAATAGACGGCGCAATAGGGTCTCATCCGCTATACAATGCGGGAAATCAATAACTCCAATATATACATATGCCAATATATATATATTGCTATCATATATAATACAAATTTCACTGTTTATGAAATATTCACGGTATATGTTTTTAATAAATAACATCCGCTTACTAACGGCGCATAATGTCTATTTTAACAATCAATAGATAACAATCATCATTCAAACATGCATTCAAATATTTTAAATCTAACTATTTAAAATAAAATCGAAACTGATTCGATTGAGTGAGAAGTTCTCACCTTGATTTTATTTTTGTTTTAGCGATTTATTTCGAATAAAATTAAACGGACGTTTAATTTTACCCGAAATTCTCACTAACTCCAAATGACTCCAATCCAATTCCATCGCGTAGTGCTCGTCCATACGAATCCAACGCAACTGGTTTCGCGCGTTTTCGACCTCGTATGAAAAAGTTATGATTTTATGAAGTTTACACGATTTAAACTATAATTAATTTACAACTTTAATTTTAAATTTTAAACCCTAACTAAACGTGGCCGTAGGATCTCACCCAGCTTTCATCATGACCGCACGCCCTATCTCCCTCTTCACGTTCGTTCAACCCAGTAAAACCGAACCCATATCTCCATTGCTAGGGTTAATTTTTGCAACAAATACGACGACATCCACCACGATCAAGAACCTCCACCACGTGCGCCTCGCTCCACTCTACCCACGGCTACGAGTATGGCGAGCTCGGTCGACACATATGCACGAATTTCGAGACCGAACGCACGACCTTTGAGCCCAATTTCCCATCGATCCAAAGCACTAGAACGAAAACCCACCGTGGGATGTATCAATCACACTGCCCTCTATAACTTTCATGTAGAAAGTTTTTCGAATTAATGAACGGATTTAAAGAAATTCGAGGGAGAAGGAAGGAGCATTTTCGGCCATAGGACCTAGGGCCGGCGGCTGCATATTAGGTTTAGGTTTTTATATATATATTTTTTAAATTTACAAAGGAAGGGGGCTATTTATAAGGAACCGAACGAACACTATTCATTTCGATTTTTCCGAACTCCGATTCACGCGCCGTAACCAGCGTTTCTAGGGTTTACCCCGCGTTTCGGACACAATGGGACAGGTTTCGGAAGCTAATTCGATCATCTGTGCGAGTTATGGCTATAAACGTTCAATTTAAATTAAACCGATTTAAACGATTTTCTAGGCGTTTTAATTTGTACCGGACAAACGGTAAATCCAATTGACACGAAATTTGAAACCTTACACTCATATCACATTACGGATCCGATGAAACTGGTTTCGTCGAAATCCGAGACTTTTTGAAAAATGGCTATTTTATCTCGCCAATATAATATTAAAAACAATTCGATGCGTTTCGAGCTGCTACGATCAAACGATAACTCCGATTGACACGAAAATTGAAATCCGGTAATAACTAACTATTACGGATCCAATGGAACTAGTTTCGTCCAATTCTGAGACTGTTCAAAAATTGACTATTTTCACTAGTCGATTTTAATATTAAAATATTCAATTTTTCACAAATTAACTCTTAATTCGATTTTAAAAGTTCTAAAATATCGTTCTAACTTCAATATGATAAAATAAAATTTTACAAATCATTTTCAATCATATTTAACTCAATTTTCAATTATTTCCATAATTTAACATATTAAATTATCGATTTAATTATCCAATGAAATCCAATTATTCGAAATAAAATTTATTTGACTTATATATTCACTTATTAATATTTAAAATTAATTAAATATCCAAATTTTAATTAAATAAAATTCTGGGTCGTTACAATCTTCCCCCCTTAAAAGAATTTCGTCCTCGAAATTATCAAGTAAGAAAAGTTACAGAATCTATTAATTTTCCCAAAATTCATAGTTAAATTTCTTACAATCTTTACTAAGTTTTCAAATCACACTTAGTTATTTTTTTAAAACCAAACTATATCGTTTAACTTTCAATTCTAAATCAAAGTTAAAGTTTTCAAAATTTTCCAATTTTCTCAATTTTTTCTAACGCCTTAAAATTCCGGAAAAATTCGCCATAGTCTCCTTTGCGCGGCTCGATACAGAAAAAAAATGACAGTATATATATCACAAATATACATCTCATCAAGTAATGAGGCATCCCGAAGGGAAAAAGGTATAAAAGTACGGTATGTAATCCGAGATATGTACCTTATATTTTATTAGCAAGCATATATGGCTAATATAGCGTGAAAGCGAGCTCCAAATGCGAAGCAAACGCAATCCGCACCTACTAAACACTCAACAAACAACATGAGAACCATGTATATAGACAATAGTATCGATATACAACATATAGCAACATAATAACTATATATGTTAACATAGCAAATGAAACAAAAGCAATATATTCAACCATCAACCAACTAGCATTCAACTAATTCATTACCAATCAGTATTCATTCATATTCTCATTAATATTCAATGAAATAGGTTCTCAATTTAAATCACATTTGATTCATTAGCAGTGGATGTTTTCTAACATTCATTTTCAATTAGTTTATATTCACTAATTCATATTTAAGTTGGTTCACTTCCAAATCAAATTCAATTCTATTTAAGATTCACTTAACTTCCAATCGAATTCCAATTACTTTAGCTTCCAATTCCATTAACACTTAATGAATTATATACAATCAACTAACAATCAAATAACAACCAATGTATATCTATTACAACCAAATTCCTTTGCTCATATTCATTCTATTTGGTTTAACACCATTACTTTCAATTGGTTTAATTAGATTGATTTTTATTCAACTATTCAACTTTCAATAACATTAGATTTTAATGAATTAACACTTATATTCATTATTTCATATCAACTTAATTTACATTTAATTGATTTACATTCAATCGATTAATTTAATTCAATTCAATTTCTAAAGTTGAATTTCATTTATATAACTCAAGTTCACATTTATTACTTAACTTCATTAGTTTACTTTGATACTAATATCAACTTCATTCAACAACTCTTAAGTTATATTCCATTTAACTTTAAATTCATTTTTATTTACAACTCACATTCATAAATATATTCATATAGTTTCACTTCTTATATATATAAGTCTATTTCATAATTGTAAATCACTTTAATTATAATTCAATTCTTTATAATTTTTGTTTTTTTTTACTTATACAATTTATTCTCTTATTTAGATTATTCAAACAACCTAACAATCAACATGTATACACTTTAATAATTCTGAAAAATTATTCCTTTATATATAGAATATATTTAGGTAAAATTATTTCATTTACCCAATTTAAAACAATACTGTGTCGAATTGTTCTATTCAAGTGTTTAGAAACCCCTTCGGCATAGTTATCGAGACCACGCTGACGAAGGTTCATAAGCCACTCAACAAACCAATCATCACAATATAAAACAATTTCATATTCACTAACAAATACGCTCTCATAGCTATTATTACACTCAAACTCATTCTAGAGTACTACTGACTCTATCTCTAATGAGTACTACCCAACAGAACCATGGTTGTCGCTTAACCATATGCTCCGATACAAGATGTAAGGACCCGATTCTTCGACTTTCGAAAATTCAACATCGATACTCACTTTATCGACTGCCGAGCAATCGAACGACGGAAAACCGAACACTTAGGGTTTTAAGAAAAAGAAAAAGAGAGGAGAGGAGAGAAAAATAGAGAAAATAGGGAGAAAAGAACATAGAAAATAGAACGGAACAGAAAGAACAGAACAATAACAGAATCTCACAATTCGCAGCGGAACAACATATAATAATAAATGAATAATCTTTAAACAAAGAACTATATCAGTTATTACATTTTATACATTACATTTCATTACATCATATCATCAGAGTGTACAACAACAACAACAACAAACAGTGCAGCGGAAAAAGAAATACTATATACTAGTAATACGCCATGCCATCCATCTTGCCTCCTGCAACTCCAGAATATCCAGAATATCCTGATAAACCTTAACTCTTGACTGCCCGTGTGGAAATTGGTGGGCACCCAGAGTTTAGGAAGGAAAACAATAAACTCCGGGTCAGTCATGTGACTGGTGTGAGAACTCAAAACAGTTTATTTATCTTTAAAATCAAAATAGAGGAATATTTTTAAAGTCAATTCGCAATGCTTTTAAAAATGAGACTACCATAAGGCCTCCCGCACACACACAATGCAAACGCAGAATCGGAGGAGATTTCTCCTTATGATAGTCAAAGATGCTTGATACGTATTAAAAAGAACATTTGATATTATTATTAGTGCATAGTGTAGAGAAAAATTCATTTCGAAAGTAGAATATAAATCTTAGCCAACATACGACCATTATCGTATGCCTACTATAGCTACCATCTAAACAGTGGTGACCACCATAAGTAAATGGCAGGTTCTACAACTAATACCGTACAAGGTACGTATTGGGAATTGGATTTCCAACGAATGATCAGGCCAAGGAACTTCCCATTGCCACATGAGAATGCCTCTGGATGGACATCCCCGAGAACCAAACCGGATCTCTACCAACACAAGGCCGGGTTACCCCTAACTGAGTAACAACTGACCGAATATGCCATCCCCCGGTCCTTTGGGACCTTTCACCGAGCACTCGTAATCAATTCACACAATCATAAAGTGTTTTCAACATGAGTAAGTATCTGGGCTCCATACCATGATACCACCCTTTTCCAGAAGGAAATGCACATATCCTAAAGGGCGCTACCCCTCATAACCTTGCCGCGTCTTTCCTGTTTTGACCATTCCCGAGGTGTGAGGCTCGACGAAGTCACGTCCACAAAAACATACTTTATACAAAAGCCATGCTTTGGGTCAACAAATGATCATAGAAATGATCACCAGGATAGACGATCAAATAAATGATCCTATGAGAAATAATCAACACAATGATCATTTCACAGCAACACTCAGCATGTCACATTACCAATTTGGGAATATATCGCTGATAACCTTCAACTACATAACCTCTGAGCTCGTACGTCTCAGAGAAGGGTGTTAAGCTAAAAGAATAAATTCTCCGCCACCAACAGAAATATATTTGAAAGAAATCGGCTTTACATCTCAATTTGTAATGTCAGACATACAATCCATACAAGTCTGTTCCGGGCTCGAACAAAACCGAAGGCACTTACAAAGAAGTCCTTGCAATCCGGATATCCACAATCCTGATCGGATTTCCCATCACATATGGAGAACTCAATACCGGAGCAACTCGGTGCAGAGTCAATCGACAGGTCATCCTATCGCTCTCGCAAATACCCGGTCTTCAACACCGATCTTCAAATGCAATTCATAACGACGTATCACATATTCGGAATGGGTTATACGACCCCATGGTCCTTTCTCGGTTAACCTGAATAGTGAGCGCTTATTCCAAAATAAGTGTGGCATTCAAATTCAAACAAATCACATCAAATACCCATTCAAAGGGAAATATATATAGTCGGTTATTGAACTATCAATGGATATGCACACATCACCAGTTTCCAAATAATTTTCCAAATTATTTATTTTCCAAAATATCTTTACTAGATATATAATTTCACACTTCAAAAATAAATCAATATTTATTTTTAAACAAATTCTCCTTTTCATTCATAAATTCCATAGTGAATTTATATTTCAAAATATCCATGCATATACGATTTCAATTATTCATTTCAATTTATCTTCAAAAAGATAAATTCTTAAGATATTCACTTTATATTGGAAAACATTTCCATACTTATTTATTCATAAGTAATTCACAAATTTTATTTATTTTCAACACTTGGAAAATATTCAATATACTTAAATTGAAATTAAGTATATATTTCATTCTTTAAGGAAATCATTCTCTTAACCATATTTATTTGGGTCAAAACGAATGTTGTGTAAAACATCGTTACGACAACCCAAAATCACTGGTATAGGGATTCGAAATTAAAATAGATATATAAATCCCAATACTATACAAAACATTTCCTTTCGGAAATCATTTACTATAACAACAGTGTTATAGTCCACCATTTCCTTTTATTTTTCGAAAACGTCTATTTCAACAATAAATGTTGAAATCTATGGTTTCGAATCTTAACACCTTTTGAAAACATCGTTAGATCGTTTTAATTCTATTTAAAACATCACATCTAAAACATTTTCTTTAACATAATATTCACTATTCAAAAACGTGAATATACTACGTTAACAAATTTCATCCTTTTATTCATTTTATTTCAAAGGATTATTCACAGTCAAAAACGTGAATATAACTCCATAAATAAGTTATAACAATTTACTTATCAAAATAAGTCATTGCGAATTTATAAAACAACGTTTATAAATTCCATTTCTATTTATTTTATAACAACTTCCTTTTATAAATTCCTTTATTAACCTATTCAATTCATATCCCAATGATATACTAAAAGCTCATATTATAAGTGAAATACTTATAATTTATTTGTTTGCAAAAATCGTTCCTTTGAACTTCATAATTATAAATCTTATAACTTATAAGATTCGTTTATTTACCCAAATATATTCTTTAATAACTTCACGAAATTTATAAATCTTATTATTTATAAATTTCACTTATAACTTCACCATTTATAATTTTATAAATTCCATTCACTTATGCAATCCATTTTCATTTCATTCAAACACTTATAAAAACTCGTTTTATAATTCAAATATTTTCATTTATAAATTATCAATTTATAAATCTTTTTATATAAATCAATTTATATTATTCTTTTAAAACATCTTTAATCTCCTTTATAATTTCATCATTTTGATTCATAAAATAATTAAATTTTATAAATCCTATTTTTAAACTTTTTATAATAAATTCAAAAATCCCAATTTAAACTCTTTTATAAAATTATTAATCCCATATTTTCAAAAATCAGCCTTTTACTATATTTCTCAAAAATTTATAATCTTTATAACATTAAAAATTATATCGTTTATTTATTTAAAATGAATCAATTTCCAAACATATAGTATATTTTCAAAAATCACTTTAAAAATTATTTTAAAATTCCAAATTTGGTCCAATGATGCTACACACCAAATAGTCAATCACGACAACAACGATATCATATATCGATATGATAATCCATCAAATATCAAAATATCTGAAATCAAATAAAAACTGTTGAGGAATCCAGTTGGATCCCTCCAACCTGTTTTCCTGCATCCACAAACATTAGCACAATACCAATTTTGCTCCAGTACGAAATTATCGCGGTATATGGGATTTAAAATATTATCCGCTTAATAGACGGCGCAATAGGGTCTCATCCGCTATACAATGCGGGAAATCAATAACTCCAATATATACATATGCCAATATATATGTATATATATTGCTATCATATATAATACCAATTTCACTGTTTATGAAATATTCGCGGTATATGTTTTTAATAAATAACATCCGCTTACTAACGGCGCATAATGTCTATTTTAACAATCAATAGATAACAATCATCATTCAAACATGCATTCAAATATTTTAAATCTAACTATTTAAAATAAAATCGAAACTGATTCGATTAAGTGAGAAGTTCTCACCTTGATTTTATTTTTGTTTTAGCGATTTATTTCGAATAAAATTAAACGGACGTTTAATTTTACCCGAAATTCTCACTAACTCCAAATGACTCCAATCCAATTCCATCGCGTAGTGCTCGTCCATACGATTCCAACGCAACTAGTTTCGCGCGTTTTCGACCTCGTATGAAAAAGTTATGATTTTATGAAGTTTACACGATTTAAACTATAATTAATTTACAACTTTAATTTTAAATTTTAAACCCTAACTAAACGTGGCCGTAGGATCTCACCCAGCTTTCATCATGACCGCACGCCCTATCTTCCTCTTCACGTTCGTTCAACCCAGTAAAACCGAACCCATATCTCCATTGCTAGGGTTAATTTTTGCAACAAATACGACGACATCCACCACGATCAAGAACCTCCACCACGTGCGCCTCGCTCCATTCTACCCACGGCTACGAGCATGGCGAGCTCGGTCGACACATATGCACGAATTTTGAGACCGAACGCACGACCTTTGAGCCCAATTTCCCATCGATCCAAAGCACTAGAACGAAAACCCACCGTTGGATGTATCAATCACACTGCCCTCTATAACTTTCATGTAGAAAGTTTTTCGAATTAATGAACGGATTTAAAGAAATTCGAGGGAGAAGGAAGGAGCATTTTCGACCATAGGACCTAGGGCCGGCGGCTGCATATTAGGTTTAGGTTTTTATATATATATATATATATATATATATATATATTAATTTACAAAGGAAGGGGGCTATTTATAAGGAACCGAATGAACACTATTCATTTCGATTTTTCCGAACTCCGATTCACGCGCCGTAACCAGCGTTTCTAGGGTTTACCCCGCGTTCCGGACACAATGGGACAGGTTTCGAAAGCTAATTCGATCATCTGTGCGAGTTATGGCTATAAACGTTCAATTTAAATTAAACCAATTTAAACGATTTTCTAGGCGTTTTAATTTGTACCGGACAAACGGTAAATCCAATTGACACGAAATTTGAAACCTTACACTCATATCACATTACGGATCCGATGAAACTGGTTTCGTCGAAATCCGAGACTTTTTGAAAAATGGCTATTTTAACTCGCCAATTTAATATTAAAAACAATTCGATGCGTTTCGAGCTGCTACGATCAAACGATAACTCCGATTGACACGAAAATTGAAATCCGGTAATAACTAACTATTACGGATCCAATGGAACTAGTTTCGTCCAATTCTGAGACTGTTCAAAAATTGACTATTTTCACTAGTCTATTTTAATATTAAGATATTCAATTTTCACAAATTAACTCTTAATTCGATTTTAAAAGTTCTAAAATATCGTTCTAACTTCAATATGATAAAATAAAATTTTACAAATCATTTTCAATCATATTTAACTCAATTTTCAATTATTTCCATAATTTAACATATTAAATTATCGATTTAATTATCCAATGAAATCCAATTATTCGAAATAAAATTTATTTGACTTATATATTCACTTATTAATATTTAAAATTAATTAAATATTCAAATTTTAATTAAATAAAATTCTGGGTCGTTACACTAAATCACAAAGATGATCGTCATGATCATCAAGAAGTGTCAATTACACTAAGCTAGTAAATATATGAGTTTAGCATCATGTCCCATAACCACTAGCTTAACTTAAATATTTACGAACAAATTGTAATTTTCCACTAGAAAATTGTCACCAGAAATTCAATCGAACAAGTCCAAGAATTAACCGAGCAAGTAAACGCAAGCGTTTCATACCACTTGTTTTACTAAGCCGTTTAGTTAGATTTCTCATACGAGTGAGGTAAAGGTTTGTATATACTAATAGATTGGAAAACGGTTTAAGAAACGAGCTTTGTTATTGAAAATAGAGTTGAAATCATTTTGTTGAAAGAGTTTTGATATTTAATACTAGTATTGAAACCTTTATATTTTTAAAGTGACAAATCACAAAAATGATTGTAGAACAATCAATCACCGAAATTCACATTCGAAGACGTGAATAAAATCCAAAGAAATCGATACCGAATCCATCAAAATGGATATTCCCAAAAATCACGATGAAAATGTCATCAAAGTCCATAATAAATGATAACAACAAAAAGGGAATCAACACGAATCGATTAAAGTTGGACATATACTCAAAAACAGCGAAAATAGGCAAAACTGCACATTTCAGACATCTGAAATTACCTTCCAGACGTCTGAACCACTAACCAGACGTCTGGATGGATTTCCAGACGTCTGAAATTCTTCTCTGCCTTTTCGCGTTTTCCAGGGACCAATTCCAGACGTCTGAATTTCCAAACCAGACGTCTGAATTTGAAACCAGACGTCTGAAATTGGGTTCAGACGTCTGAAATCCCCCTGTAGGCAAAAATCAGCCTTGCCCAAAAATGGGCGAAAATCCAAACGGAAGCGATCGGACAAGCGACGAAGACAAGGGATTAATGCCAAGCGACAGCCCTGCCTTATAGGCTCTCCGAAACACCTCTTAAAGCATGATCAAACATCAAAGTTATGATTCTTAAAGATTTGGCTTCAAACACCAAAAATTGGAATATTTACAAATCTAATCTAAATCAAATGCAATTGCACATGAATAATTGTTAGGAATTCATACCTAACAACCAAAGATACTTATAGTCATAGATGTGAGATAAAAATCTCACCTTTTCACAAAATCAAACAAGAAGAAGCTTGAAAGCAAATGGAGAATCAACCTCTCTTCAACACAACCCAATTGAGCTTGAATCTAAGCTCAAAAACAAGAACATTCCCAAAATTAGGTTCAGGAATTTCTGAAATTGGTAAGAGAATAAGTTGGAGAAGAAGAAGAGAAGCTTACCAATGGGTTCTTCTTGAGTTTGGAGCTAGGAATTTGATTTGCAAGAGAAACTAGGGTTTTGGAGTTTTTAATTTCCAATCTCTCCCACCATTAATGTTATAAAAACTGAAAAGAGAAGAGAATGAGGGTGAGTGGGGAAGAGTGGCACAGATTTGAGCATAAGTTAACATAGGACTGAGCCCAAAACCAAACCCAAAGTGAAAAGTAGCAAAAATCAACTTTCTCCAAACATATCGAAGCTTATACTCAAAAAGGTTGCAAACGGCATTTTAAGCTCAAAGGGAGTGGTCCCGAGTCCTAATTCGACCGTATGCAAAAAGTAGCTTTTCGGACAAAAATCCGACCAATGATGAAATATTTAAATAAAATATTTAAATATAAAATCGATAAATATGCGGGTTGTTACATAAGTCTTGGATATGTGTGTGTGTACACACACACACACCATTTTCATCATTTGGCTGCTGGATAATTCAAACAGCCAAAAAAAATTGCTCTAATGTGACACATACATGTAGAGAGAAATGTGGTTATATTATATCAAAGGCAACATTCATTGTAAGAGCCAATTCGAAGGAGTAATAAGTAATCCAGTATGTAAACTAATCCCTTGTACAGTGCATGTATATCAAGGAGTTTCAGGAAATATAAGCATATTTCTTGCTACAGAGTTTCATATAACAAAGATAAGAATGCATGACCATGTTTTACATGAATTTGTTAAAAAGGTGAGACTATTTTCAATGTTGTGTTATTTCCAACTCAAATATAAAATGAATTATAGATAAAGTACCAGATCCTGTTAGTTGTGCTAAAAATAAAAATAAAAAACAGTTCATGTATGAATTAAGTTACAACAAAGCTCCCTAATGTTTTTCATAAAACTTAACGCCAAATATTTTCATTGCAATTTCTGAATACTAAAAATTAAAGATGAAACTAAGCGTTAACTTAACCTTATGTGGTCAACCCACTTCTATATATGCTCAAGTTATGAATGTCTTGATGTACAAACCTCCATGCAAACTCAAATATTTTTATTTATGTTCATATGCGTCCATCCAAAGCTGTATACAACAAAAAACATAATTTTCAGTTTCAGCCATTTCTAATAAACTACACAATGATATGCAGGCTCAATGCATTCTTAGATAACTCAAAGTTAGGCACATGCATAAAAATACTTGTGTAGCAGATATAAACATGTGTCATTTTCAAAATTCAAAAAATGTAAATCCAATAAAATATAATCAATTTTTTTTACATGAATATCACAAATTTGAAAAACCCATAATACTCAATTAATGTAAATCACATTAACATGTAGGTTAAGAAGGATGTGTAGAAATGAGTTCACACTAAAAGGAGCTTATAGGTTTCTGAAAAAGTGAGCATAAATGAAAAATTAAGAAAAAGGGTATAGACTATGGAAGATGGATGACCATATGCAGTAATTAACTTAAAAGGTGGATAGATTTAATAACTGCTTACCAAATATTACTAACTAACCAAAAGATAAGAAACATTAGATTTCATTTTCTTCATCTTAGATCTTAGACTGCATTTGGTTTTGTTGAATTTTATGATTTGTTCATCAGGTTTTACTTTATACTTGATCAAATTGATGTACTGTGTAGTAACCTAAAAATATCTATACTTATGATTAGTGAGTACGCATTTTTACCTTGCCCCTTTTCTCCAGTTGAAACTTCCGTTCCTCCATCACTGATCTCCTCCTTCCAATTACCTCCACCCGAAATTATCCATCAACTTTAATGGTTACACTTATCACTTTCTCTTTCTTCTCTAACCATTTACCCCATCTAAATAAAAATTTACATAAATAAATCAGAAAGAAGAATGACAAAACGATTTAAAGGAAGCGACTATCATCTATACTATATTATGATTAGTGAGTTGGATTTCAAGAGCACACAAGCCCCCTTGAATTTTGGCAACCGAACAGTCACCAAATTTTTCTCTTCTATGATATACGCATTTTTATCTTGCCTATTTTCTCCAACTGAAACTTCCGTTCTGTCATCACTGATCTCCTCCTTCCAATTTCCTCCACCCAAAATTATCCATTAACTTTAACAGTTACATTTCTCACCGTCTCTTTCTTCTCTAACCATTTACCCCATCTAAATAAAAATTTACATAAATAAATCAGAAAGAAGAATGACAAAACGATTTAAAGGAAGCGACTATCATCTATACTATATTATGATTAGTGAGTTGGATTTCAAGAGCACACAAGCCCCCTTGAATTTTGGCAACCGAACAGTCACCAAATTTTTCTCTTCTATGATATACGCATTTTTATCTTGCCTATTTTCTCCAACTGAAACTTCCGTTCTGTCATCACTGATCTCCTCCTTCCAATTTCCTCCACCCAAAATTATCCATTAACTTTAACAGTTACATTTCTCACCGTCTCTTTCTTCTCTAACCATTTACCCCATCTAAATAAAAATTTACATAAATAAATAAATTAGAAAGAAGAATGACAAAACGATTTAAAGGAAGCGACTACCATCGCAAGTGCTCTTCAACCGCCACATCAATAGTCGACAACACTACAAATTGCAATCTTCTAATTGTGGTAGGTTTATGAAGCATTGACGATTGGTATTTATTCAATTTTTATTTGGTTTATGACAATTAATTCGGTATAACACGTAGAATCTAAAACTTAAACTATGCCCTTCACATACTATCATCTCAGATCTATTTATCCAACTACAGTTCAAAACTGGTAACAGTGGTATATTATTGTATTCGATATTTGATATATACTTTTAGATTCGCTCATGGAAAATTCAATATGATTGGTTTTGGTTGTCCCTTTATTTGGCAATAAAACTATTTAAAGATGCATTGCAAGGACGTTAATAATATTATCATTTGGTTTGTATGGTTCTTTTTTACTGGAAACGAGAAAAGTAACAAAGATTAAGAAATAATCGGTCATTGTAAGGATTTTTACAATTGCCAATTGTGATTTTGGTAAAGTGTTTGGGATGACCAAATTTTTAACTTGATAATTTGATCCGATTTTAACATTAGATTGAGATTAGATGTGTTTTACTTAGATGTATCCTTATACATGTTTACAAAACAAAATTAGGTAAAGAATGTTAAACAAGTTCAATATTGCTTTCTGTATTTTTAAAAGACAAGGTTTGAATGATGCACCTAAGAGTTTATGAAAGAATGTGAAAAGGAAAAAGGGGAAAGAGAAAGGGGAAATTAAAGGGATATCCATTAGTAGGTAAACCTTTTATACCGACTATAAGAAAGAATAAGTTTACACGTTAGTTTATTTCTATAAATTAGATGTTTAAAAATTGACAGAATACTTATAAATACTTTATAGTTATATCCTTCTAGCCAATTTTGATGACCTAAACTTGAAAAATTTATGAAGTCGTTATCTTCCCGTAAAAAATCATGAACCTCAAATCTGCAAGTGAACATATACTAAACAAATGATGTGCATCGGCTGCATAATCACTGTCATCAGTTATTTGAGGAAATAATGCTGATGCTAATGCTTAGCTCATTGGAGAAATCTTTGAATCTTCTATCCAAACTTCCAAGTCACTAATATTTAAATAGCGAAAGAAATTGTAGTTCAACTTAAATAATTTCATATGGTAATCTTTATATGTGGGTTCTAATCATGGTGCGAAATTCCGGTGATTCCGTTCTAGTTCCGCTCATAACCAAAATAGAATCCGGTCAAAATTCCAGTTCGTCTGAATTTCGGATTTGCTTTTCAAATATTAAAAAAACTTATAAAAAATAAAAAATACAAATAATATATAATAATTAAAAAAGAAAAAAATTAATCAGGATAATAAATAAATGGAGACGAAATCATATAGTTTCATAAAAAAGCAGTTATACTTTTGTTAATTTATATCGCATCTAAATAAAAAATTCAAAATTTTCAAAATCGGTCAAAGTTTTAAAATCTCAAATGAACAATATAGAATCTTACATAATGAATTTTTAATTGAAGCGTATTTTATATGTAATGTTAAAATGTACAATAAATTTATGACAGTATTGGATATCCATTAGCGTATATAGCAAATTATAGCAAAAAAGTAGCAGAATTAGAAAATGGAATTAAAGCGGAACTTTCGGAATTTCCGGAACATAACCGAAAATTTTAAAATCACTAACGGACGGAATGGAAATGAAAAACGGAATTTTGAACCTTGGTTCTGATAAAGACTCCTGGAAGAAAAATAAAATGACTTATATTAGTTGCACCTAAAATAAAGAAGTCTGAAGCGTAACATTGCATTTCATGTTGGGCTATCTTCTCCTCACCACATTGTCATCATTTCATTTACATTATTATGTTGGTCTAGGAACAACTTTGCAACTATGCACTTACATTTGATTCATTCATATTACAAGCAATGCAAATATTTATTATTTTAGCCTCAATTAGAGAGGAGAATTGGTTTTAGAATTGAGTTTAGTTTTGAAATAATGATTCCAATTTGTTGTAAAATTCTATTCGTTTTTTAAACAAGGAGAAATAACAAAATTTTCTCTAATAATAGCCATATTCGCTAATATCTTTGTCCAATAACCATGATGAAATAATATAAGAGTGAAGAAGATCAGATCCTAGAAGAATTGCAGCTTTTTTCTAGCATGCATGATATCATTTAAATTCAAATAATGTTTTCGTTTTGATTTATATCGTAATGATGAAAATCTAATATTTACAATGGTAATTGGCAGAAGCATTTCTATAATGAAAAAAGAATTAGCCATTCATTTATTCTACTACGTTCAGGTTATAAGTACTTACCTTTTAATTAGAAAAAAATTCAGTTACCAATGTTGCATATTTTTACTTTTGAAAATTAAATTTCTTTATAATTTGTTAATTAAAGTAAAATAATATAATGAACTATAATATTATCCCCATATATCAAATATATATACTAATTGGAACCTACCCATACAAGAGTATCATAAACCTATATTTCCACAATGATAATTGACTATGAACAAAATTAAGAACTAGAAAAATATCTTTAAATAATGTCCGACTAATATTAAATCTGAAAGATGGTGTTTGAATTTTTCGATATAGAATACATAATGGTCATAGCGATCATCGTTCTCATACCAAATTGCTTCTTCAACGAACTGATAGGGTAACATTTTATTCTCCATGACCCCAATGACCCCAATGGACATATTATTTTCCATGTCTAAACTCAACATACAGGTAACAAGTGAATTTGGGACCTCGTCTGTTGAATTTTATACAAGAATACATGTGATACTTTCAATTTTTGATTTTGCAACTGAGGGCCTCTAGAAATTTTCAACTGCCTAGAAGGGATTATCATAAGAACATTCAACATTACATGTTCTCTTGGAGTGGGCATGCCTGCTTTAATACATCATTCCTATAGATCTACCCTTAGGACTAGATCCGTATAGTTTGCTACTTAATCAAATCCATGTCTTCCCATCTCATTTTTTGTGTTTTTTTGTACCTTATATTTCAAGTCTTCCTTCAGTACCCATAGGTTATACATGAGTTATCAACTCACTAACATTTTATAGTGTATGCTTCACTTATAAATGCCAATAACAGCTGACATTTTGTACCATCATTCTATGATTTTGTACCCCATTTTATAACCTAAGAGAAATGTTATTTGAGTGGCCTATTAACTGTACATGTGGCATCTAAGTGATCTTTTGAAATGTTGTTTATCATTCAATTCTATGAATATTGCAGTTATGGTCTGTCACTTATTAAATGTTGTAGTTTAAACATTGTACATATTATATGATCAATAAAGTATCAATTTTTTTAAGAAAACCTCGATCTTGGAGAAATATGTATTTTTTACATATACAATGAGCTTCTTATTCATTGGTCAAATTTATTACACCTAACATGGAATTTTGAGACATTTTTGAAGCTTCAAGCAACCAAGGTTATGCTCCATTGTTTGATCTTCCTAATATATGTCAAAGATGTTTATGTATTTCATATATTTCCAATATATGTAATGCACATAAGCATACTTGCTCTATAATTCATATGTTCCTACCAAACATATATTCTTCAGATGAAAAAAGATATTGTTATATGTTTTTGAGGAATAATGGTTAAATAGTAAGTTAAATTTATCATATCTCTTGCCAGTGCTTCTAACTTCCCGTGTAAACTTACTCGACATGTTCACATCTACACGTTCTGGTTTTATTAGTTTGACTGCAACTTCTTGGCTATAGTAGCTTCCTCAATATTTGAGAAATAATAGAAGATAGTGGATTATACACCTCAACTTTTAATACAAGATCGTATTATTATCTCCTTAGATCTAAAAGTTTATGTATTGCTTCCTGTGTAAAAATTAAAATAAGACTTTATATGATTTATTTAGAATATGGTTATAATTTCATATTATTTTATCAAGTTTTATTTTTGTGTGACAACAATATTATGATGTTTCAAACCAATCTTTCAATGCTACTTACTCCAAATAATATTTCACCTCTAAATCTATCCATATGTCTTACAAAAAAGAAAAGCATAAAACAATCACAATGGTGTATAACTCACAAACTTATAACAACGAGAAATAAGAAACAATCACATTCCAAAAACGGTCATTGAGCTAATAAAAAGAATATTACTTCTATTTTTACTAACAAATCTTTAACACATGATTTATATTCCAAACCCGTGTGCGTAGCACGGGTTCACACTAGTTTATCATAACTCGGCAAATCCTTTTAACAACTTTGAAGCTTCATTTCATAATTAGAATAGTCTTTTGTGTGTGTGTGTGTGTGTGTTGTGTGTACAACAAACTAATTAACACTTGAACATTAGGCTTTTTGAAACCACTTTAAAAATTCACGGGCATTAAGTCTTATAGTTCAAGAAAATTTAACGCGGTTATATTTTCACTTAAATTCTCTCATTATATTTTAGTTAATTCTTCCAGTTAAGAAACGGTCAAATTTTCTTACAAAATAAGAAAGGAAAATCTATTAATGTTTTCGTATTAATTTCCTTACAAAATAAGGAAGGAAAATCCATTAATGTTTTCGTATTAATTTCCTTACAAAACGGTCAAATTTCCTTACAGTCTCCCACTTGGTCAATAGTGAAATCCATTAATGTTTTCGTATTAAGGTCATAAGGCGTGCATGATATGCTAAACTTTTCTTTAGTCAGTTATCATAAGTGTCTTGGCTAATCTCGTGGTCAATGGAAGTCATGGCGTGTACATGTTATTTTGCAACATGCTTACTTCCATGTACTATGACATTGACAACTTTCATAACTAGACCGCGGATGAACATAACTTAATGGTCACATAATTTCTTGAAGCAAAAGACTGTTTCTGTTATCATTTATCTAAATATAAATGTGTACACATTATAAAACAGAAATAAAAGATGTCCAAATTGTTAAGATCTCAATAATTGTTATGTCTAGCTAAGTACAAAATAAATGGCATAATAAGAAGATAATTAGGAACTATCTGCAAGACCCATGCTATCAGTATGTCTCTGAAAGGTCTTTGGAGGTAGTCCTTTCGTGAATATGTCTGCCACTTGTAAGTCTGTACTTATCGATTCAACAACAATTTTCTTTAGTTTAACATCTTGCTTCAGCAGTAGGTATTTCAGGTCCATGTGTTTGGAACCTTTGGTTATCCTATCATGCTTGGAGAAAAAGGTTGCAGCTTCATTGTCGTAGTAGACAGTTAGTGGCTTAGAGATAAAACTTAAAGTGCCAAATTGTGAGACAAAATTACGCAGCCATGTTCCCTGAATTGAAGCCTCATAACATGCTACATATTCAGCCATCATGGTAGATCCGAAAGCATCTCAGATTTCTGGCTTCTCCATGATATTGCACCTTCACATAAGGGTTACACATAGCCAAGAGTGCAGATCCTAGTGTCAGGACATCCAGCAAGGTCTGAATCAGAATAACCAGTTACATGTAGGTAACTTGATTTCTATAGGTGAGCATGTAATTCCTTGTTCCCTTTAGGTATCTCAGTACCTTCTTTGTAGCTTTCCAATGAGCGATTTCTGGGTTACTTTGAAATCTACCTAGCATACCAACTGCATGGCTGATATCAGGTCTTGTACAGACCTGTGAATACATCAAACTCTCTACAAGAGATGCATAAGGATATTTGGTCATTTCTTCTCGTTCCATAGGAGTCTTTAGGCACTGCTCAAGAACAAGTTTGTCTTCTTTCTACGGTGGGACAGGACTAGAGGAACAATTCGTTATGCCAAATCTCTCAAGAATTTTGTCAGTATATGCCTTTTGAGACAATCCTAGAATTCCTTGTGATCTATCATGGAATATTTCTATTCCTATCATATAGGAAGCCTCACCCATATCTTTCATTTCAAAGTTCTTTGAGAGATAATCCTTAGTTTCACGTAATAAACCAAGGTCGCTGCTAGCTAATAATATGTCAACAACATACAGAATCAAAAATATGAACTTGCTCCCATTGAACTTGAGGTATATACAAGGGTCAACTATGTTTTCTGTGAAATCGAAAGCGGTAATGATTTCATGAAACTTTAGATACCATTGTCTAGAAGCTTGTTTCAGTCCATATATTGATTTCTTAAGTTTGCAGACCATGTTTTCCTGTCCTTCAATTATGAAGCCTTCAGGTTGATGCATGTAGACTTCTTCTTCCAAGTCTCCATTTAGAAAGGCTGTTTTCACATCCATTTGATGTAACTCGAGATCATAATGAGCTACTAATACCATGATAATTCTAAGAGAATATTTCCTGGAAACAGGAGAAAAAGTTTCATTATAGTCAATGCCTTCTTTCTGATTAAAACCTTTGAAAACAAGTCTGGCTTTATATCGTTCAATTTTACCATTGCAGTCACGTTTGGTCTTGAAGACCCACGTACATCCGACTGCTTTATGTCCTTGTGGAAATTGAATGATTTCCCAAACTTGTTTATTATCCATAGATTTCAGTTCATCTTTCGTGGCATCAATCCATTTAATAGAATTAACATCCTTAATGGCTTGTGAATAAGAAATTGGGTCCGTAGTTCCTTCAGATTCTATTAGATAAAGCATATAACCATCAAGAATAACTGATCTTCTTTTTCTTTGAGATCTTCTTAATGCTAATTCCTGTGGTACTTCATCAACATCATGATTGGTGATAATTTCATTATGGAGTTGGTGATCATTTATTGGGTTTTCCTCATTGTGAACAGGTTCAACAATGGGATGATTCCCAATATCTTTAGAAATAGAGGGTAAGATAATGGGTACCCTTATTTCATGAATGACCACTTCTTGTTGTTTTGCACTCCCACTGATTTCACCATTCTCGTAGAATTTGGCATTGCCAGTTTCAACAATTCTTGTACTATGGTTAGGACAATAAAATCTATATCCTTTAGATTTTTCTGGGTAACATATAAAATAACCACTGACTGTCTTAAAATCCAATTTCTTTTCATTTGAATTGTACAATCTAGCTTCAGTTAAGCAACCCCAAATTTGGAGATGTCTTAAACTAGGTTTCCATCCTTTCCAAAGTTCAAAAGGAGTCTTTGGAACGGCCTTACTTGGAACTCTATTTAAGATGTAGACAGCTGTTCGTAATGCATCCATCCATAATGATATAGGTAAATTTGCATGACTCATCATGGATCTAACCATTTCCATGTATGTACGATTTCACTTTTCAGCTACACCATTCTACTATGGAGATCTAGGCGTTGTGTATTGTGCAACAATTCCAAGTTTTTGAAGAAGTCTATCAAAAGGTCCATGATGTTGTCCCGTTTCATCGTACCTTCCATAGAATTCACCACCCCTATCTGACCTAATGATTTTCACTTTTCTTTCTAATTGCCTTTCAACTTCAGTAATGAACACTTGTACATCATCCACTGACTGAGATTTTTCATGCAACAGATAAAGATAGAAATAATGTGAAAAATCATCGATAAAAGTGATGAAATATTTCTCTCCTCCAAAAGTTGGAACATCAAAAGGTCCATAAATATCTGTATGTATTATTTCAAGAAGTTGTGTACTTCTTGTGGCTCCTTTCTTTATGTTTTTTTTGTTGTTTTTCCTTAAATACAATCAACACATGCTGTAATGTTAGCGAAGTCTAGGTCCGGTAGGACACCATCTCTCACTAACCTCTTGATTCTTTCACTGGATATACGACCCAGTTTTTTATGCCATAAGAAGTAAGAATCATTCTTGGATGACTTTCCTTTAGTTTCTTTTCCATGCAGGGTGAGTTGGATTTCAGCATTTTGTTTAAGATGAAGTTTATAAAGTCCATCAATTAAAATTCTAGAACCAATAAGACTAGAATTTTTAAATAAACTAAAATTTCCATTTCCAACTTCAAAAGAACATCCAAATTTATCAAGTACACTTACAGAAATCAAATTACGGGAAATAGACGGAACATAAAGAGTTTGGCATAAATCTAACTGATAACCGCTAACTAAAATAAGACGAAAAGTTCAAATAGCTTCACTGGAGCTTTATCTTTATTCCCCATGAAAATGAAATTTTCACTTAGGTTTGTGGTTTGGATCGTAATGAATCGCTGCATAGAATTCGAAACATGAACGTTACCAGCAGTATCAATCCACCAAGTAGAAGAAGGTACATTAGTAAGATTTGATTCGAAATGACTTACGAAACCCATTGGGTTACCTTTCTTTTCGAACCATGCTTTGCGCTTAATGCAATCTACCTGGAAGTGTCCAGGTTTCTTGCAGAATTTGCAGACATCATCCTTCTTTTTCTTCTTGAATGGTTGAGTGGCATCATCAGATTTGGATGGTACTCTTTTATGCTGTGAGTTGTTCTTATTTCCAGCTTGTTTTCCAATCCCTTGAGTGAAATAAGCAACTTTAATGCCTTGCCAATCCGGCAGAACAACTCAAAAGATAAAGTATCTGTAACAGTTACGATGGTATTGTTGAAACTGGCTTGAACATGAATAAATCCTTTTGGTATTCTCCGATCTCAATTAGAGTAGGGAGTTCCAATAAGAAAGATTACTATGGACTGGTCGCCTTGACCTTCTTATCGCTCCTTGAGCTTCTCCTTATAGGCCCTTGAAGATGTGTAAATTAGCGAGAATATGCGTCAGCTAAGACCTTATCTACCGGAGCCACATCCTCACAGGCAGGCTAATGCCTCAAATTCTGTTTTCACTGCCTATCCTGTTTTCTCAACTCCGTCTCCTAAGAGGGTGGGTGGTTGCAGCGAGCATCGACCATTATACCCAAAATGATTGGCCATACAATCGCTATTCATAATGGAAAGGAACATTTACCTATTTATATAACAGATCGTATGGTAGGTCACAAATTGGGAGAATTCACGCCGACTCTGACTTTCGCGAGCCTTGCCTAGACTCCTTTTGAACCACTTTGTTAGTCAATTCATTTAGACTCCACTTTTCCGTAATAGTGTTGTAATGAATTTTGAATGGTTCATACTACGGAGGTAAGCTAGCACTACTACAAAACAGACCATTTGCATCGGTTGTTTACCCCCCTTTTGCATCAGTTCAACAACCGATGCATATGCAACCGATGCAACAGGCTTAACACTTTTTAATCAGTTCTGAAACTGATGCAAAAAGGTCCTTTTTGCATCGGTTGTTACTAATAACTGATGCAAAATATCATGCTTGGTTGCTTGGACACAGCCCCCATGTTGCATCGGTTCTAATGAAAACCGATGCAACTAATCCCTCTATTGCATCGGTTTTTTATAACAACCGATGCAAACTAATCCCTCTATTACATCGGCTATTTATACCTGATGCAAAAAAAAACCCATTCTTAGATATCATTATTACAGTATTCAAATAGACTATATATATATATATTATTGATTATAACAATCAATTATTGCATGCAATACTACTATCATTCAAAATTAAATTTGATGGCAAATACATAATCAGATTTAATAATTCTACAAAAGAATGAAAAACATAAATAAATTCCACGATACATAATCAAATAGTCAGTAGTAAAAAATAAATGCAGCGTGTTATATGTAGACATACAAAAATACATATTCCAGGTTTTCTTAAGAAGCTCATACAAAAACAACACTAAAGCCGAAAGCAGCTAAATCTAAGATTCAAGGCATGACACATTTGTCGTGAATACAAGCCAGAAGGTCACATAACGTTGCAGCATTGACGATGTAATGCCCAGCATAAGATTCTCCAGTTAATAATATGCAACTGGATAAGTCCACAAGCTGAAGAGCCAGCGAAGTCCCTCGGTTAATAGTCATTTGGGTTTTATTAATATTCTCATACGAGGGAGCTTCTCAAGAAATTTTCCAGTTTTTTACTTGAACGATTTTATGTAAACAATTTTAGTTCCAAGCAAGGCAACATAGTCATAAGTTGGATGGGGCAATCCAAAACTTCAAGATAACCCTGTCCGGACTTATATCAACTAGAGGAAACATACTGAGTTTGCCTATACCACGATGTCAATCCAACCACTTATCAAACATAAAATAGTACAAGTACAAATGATCACCTCAGCAGATAGAGCTCGCAACTCCTGATCACGAGCAGCTAGAAGATGAGCAAGATCAACCTGTATAGAGAAGTAACTACTGCTTTTTATATAAATTCATGTTTGGATGCTATACAAATGCAAAAATAAAGCCAAAGTCACTCAAACTCATAGTAAGTAGCTAAGCCGTAACATTTGTGTCAACCATTCACTGTTTTTACTTTTATTTTACATGTTATTAACCATTGTATATTTTACGTGTTGTCAACTAAAATAATACTACTTAGCACATGGTAGGAGCATGATATGTTAGTATCATGGATCTACTACAATTTCAAGAAAGGCAGTAACAATGTCTCAAATCAAATTCATGATAATGTTAATCGAAAAACATAAAAATAAAATCATATATACATGAGGGGTACTGCCATCATCAGATCGTTGGTACTTGCTCAGGCTTTCCTGTAAACGAAGAACCTGAAAAAGAAAAATGCATCAGACTTGCATTCCAACAAATTAATATATCATATAGAAAAATCTATCAAATTGTCCTATGTATACCTCCTCGCTTAAATAATGAAGATTTTCCCTTTGATACTGCAGCAGAGCCATTTGATGATCAGACAGACGACCACCATCATGGTATCTAGTAGAAACGATCCCAAATTCGTTATTCATTATAAGTTGGCATCAACAAATTACATCATCATCATATGGTTGGCGGTGATATTTTCCTTGGTGAACCCTGCTTGCAAAAGCTGGGATGTAATGCCCAGCATAAGATTCTCCAGTTATGTAGAAGTCATTTTCCACAAGTTCTGGATGCTCCTAGAAAAATGCCTGACAAATTATTTCAAGGGGAAATCCATTATTAGGACATAGCTTACTCCAGTCAACAGAACTCTAAACATAGATGGAACCAAGAATTTCTATCGCCTCAAGTAACTAAAGACGAATGTCGGTATTTGCAACAAATATTTGCCATAAAATTATGAAAAATATTTGGTTTACAGATAATTTATACACCTAGGTTATAAATTTTGAATCAAGGCTAAAGCTCAACGTAGAATGTAGACAAATCTGCCCTAGTGTCTAAGATTATTCCAGATCCAAGTAAAAATTCAAGCTCACTTACATGTTTGGAAAGAAGTTGATATGGAGCCCTAAAATTCAAAAGGAGCCAAAGAGTCGAATTCAAAAGTTAAAAAAATACCAACAAACCAAAACAAAATGTTAAGAGTAGAAGGAGTGGGCATTCAGATATGAAGAGTACGTGTTAAAAAGTTTGAGTTATAACAATAGTTGACTATGTTCTATGCAAATATGACACTTAAATTTAAAAGGTTACTTGAGACCTGCAAATTCGTTATGGTTGTCCTTCCCTAGCCAGATTTTAAAGTTATTTCTATCTCACATTTTTGCCTTGCCTGCATGATATACAAAATAATTTGTAAATAATATTTGGCATGTATAGATGATTAAGCTAAATATGTACTAACGCAGACAAAATCTATATTTACAGTGGAATAAAAGAGGTGGAGGGCGTACTAATCTACTATTCTCTATTTATAGCACAAAGAGAATGGTTTTGTATTTTTTTAGTGTATTGCAATATCAAACCAATAAGAGAACTTGTAGACTCTAGAAAATCATATACAAATAATTTCAGTCAATTTATCTTGTATTTATTACCATATAGTTCTGCATCCACATGAGCTAGTATGATAAGTTGTTAACCCAATACATATGGCTCAATGCTGCGACTGTACATGCTACATTTGCCAACAAACAACACCATACATTATCTGTGCACCATCACTCCTCTGTCAATCACCAAACAGATCAACCACTGCTGCCCACTTTCCTCATCAGCCCAATCTACTGCTTAATGATTATCGCTACTTCACACAAACCACTGCTGTTAGTCTCCACTTCCATTATTACCAACACATACCACCACACTCACGTCTTCCTCTACAGCCACATCACTGGCAACTAACTGCTTCAGAACCTCATCAGTTCACTGCCTACCAACCCTCTGCAACGGAAATTGCTCCCCTCAACTTAATCCCAAATCCAATCAATAAATCATGATTATCACTACCAAACTGCACTCTTCCTTCACAATCCAGCTGTTGCTGTTACAACTCCCAACCCCTAGTGCACATTCCATCCACTTCAATAATATCAGTAGTTATTGTAATAAGTAAATATATATGTATTTTTGATTTTTGATTTTTTTTAATATCATTACCAGTAGAATAATGTTTGCTTACCTGAACATGTGATGGTACTAAATAGTCCCTGCACCTTCAGGTGTAGATTTGGACAATATTGGTGTCTCGATCTATATTGTAACCAAAAAGTAAACTAAGAATAAGAAAAAAAAACTTCAAAAACAAGCATATGTAACAAAGTTATATAAGAAAATGATTAGGTATCTATATTATTAACGACAGATGTAAGGAATCCAAGGCAGACGAGTAATAAAGCATTGAAAAGATTTTTTCCAAATCCGCAAAGTAAAGCACATTTACAAATAAAATAAATGTCCAACGGACTAAATTTACAGGCTGAAATCTCAAGTGTATCTGTTGTCACTTGGCAAGTTGCCATCTCACAAATCGATGTATTATGTCCTTCCCAATGGGCACATCAAAAACATCACTGGCCAAGACAATAAGACCTTTGTCTTCATTTTCAAAATTAGTTACATTTGTTACAAGGTCTTGATATTGCCCTGTAATAACAATTATTTTATAAATCTGAAAAATAAATATTAGAGTTATCCCAAAAATGATAGTTATAAAATAGTGCATTTTAAACTAGATAGCATAATAATGATTTCCTAATGATAAGATGCTCTAGCATTTGGCGTATAGGGAAGATGTCAGATGTGGAAACATAAGTGGTTTTAATTTGCATAAAAGTTTCTCATTTGATTTCCTTTTTTGATTGTATGGGTTAAAAGTATGCAACATACAATGTTTTTAGTCAATCAGGCAGCAGAATTAGGGTTAAACATCAGGCGGCATCATATTATTTCAAAATTCAATAATCTATATGAAGATTAACTAGTTTACTCGATAACTTGTTAATCGCAGATTGATTTTGTCGGCTTTACATTCTACAAATGAAATATGTATTAAATCAAAGGCAAACATTGCAAATGCGGAATTTTACTAGAATAAGACCGCAAAAACACACTCGAAACAAATAGTTTAACTACAAATAAAAATATTACAGCATTAAGATATACCTACGGTCCGATCTGGTTTTGAGCTTGTTTGTTTTTTCAGCAGCTCAGGTGGAATCTGGCTTTCGCTTGGTTGTGGTTCAAAAGTGCAGAACTCCTTATATGCAGAATAGGAATTAGCGAACTGCCAACAAGATTCATCATTAGTGCTATACACTCAAGTATTTGCACTAACACATTCTCGTAAAGTAAACATTGCATAACATTATTATGTCAGCCCCTAACAAAATCACCCACAAAGTAAACTGAAATGAGTTGCTATCGAAAAGTAAAAAACTCGCAACATTTTAAAGGTTAATTCAAACAATTCACGAACCAAGTAAATCTTCAAAAGTGTAAGGATTATTGACCATAATTCGCAATATCAGAGTTGGATAGCGCTGAAGCTGATAAGCGAACCCATACTGCAACCACAACATTCACTAAGCAATAGTTCATCTTCACGTCTCCTATATACAGCAGCAACAAATCGCCAGACATAAAATTAGCCACCAGAACAATCACCGCCTCCCCCAACTTCAAACGCGAACTTCCCCAATCGACCATCATTCAATTTTTTTTGTTACAGTCGAATTAAAACATTCGAACTTCCCCAATCGACCATCATTCAATTTTTTTTGTTACAGTCGAATTAAAACATTCGAACTTCCCCAATCCCCAATCGACCATCGTTCAAATCGCCACCTAATTCACAGTCGAACTAAAAAATTTGTTTTGATTTGGTTTGAATTTCAAATTTATTTTGAGGATTTTGATTTGGGAGGAACTGCTAATTTGGTTTGAAGTCAAAATTCACGGTCGAATTTGATTTAAGTCGTCAATTGAATTGCTTTTGTTGGTTACGGGGAAGTGGAGGGATAAATGAAAGCTAAGCGGGAAATGAAAAGTTAAGGGGAGGGAAAACGAAAGCCGGAGCAGTAAGCCGATGGAAAATGAATGCAAACTTATGTAGTTGCATCGGTTAAATTTAAAACTGATGCGACTAAAACTATTTGCACGTACCAATTGCATCGGTTTTTGGTGACAACTGATGCAAATTTGATTTTTTTTATTACCTATTGCTTTTCACGTACCAATTGCATCAGTTATTAAGATAGAACTGATGCAAATAGTTCTATTTGCATCAGTTTTTACTTCAACTGATGCAAATGAGGCGAAGCAATATGCAATTTCTGTAATAGTGTAGTGAGAATGAGTTGGACGAGAAAAGCATCGTCCATAACCAATCCCAAGTTCTTAAGTTTGGCAGCAAGGTTAATCATTTCAATGACATGAGTGCTCATTGAGCAAGAACCATCAAACTTCATGGTTACAAGATCTACCATAAGTTTCCCAGCAAAGGATTTGTCTGCAGTCTTGAACCGATTTTCAATGGGTTGTAAATATTCTTTTGCGCTTTCAGTTTTGGGTAGGGAGGTTTGGATGTTGGTATCAATCACCATTCGCATAAACATCATGCTGAGCCGATTAGATCGTTCTCAATCATCATGGAGTTTGTTTTCCTCAGGCGTACTTGTGTCAGTAAGTGGGGCTGGCTTTTCCTTAAGGAGAGCCATGTCCAGTTCAAGTACGCCCAAAGAAAACTCAACTTGCTCTTTCCATTCTGAGTAGTTGGTTCCATTGAGTCTGACGATAGACGTAGCGTACGAATTAAGGTTTGAGGGCATTGCAACTACAGAAATAAAAGAAATGCAGGCTTCTTTATTAGAATAAAACACATATCATAATAAGAGGTTAGGTTTAGCGCCTCCTGTGGGTAGGCAGTAGAACCATACTCATGGAAGAATGATAAACATTAATGTTTCATGCATTATTGTGCAAGCAGCAGCTGCCTGCAGATGGGACTGCATGCATCAGACCAGAGGAAACAAGGAAATTAAGCGCGGAAGCGAAAACTAAAACAAGAGAGAAAAGTGGAAAACCGGATCGAACCAGGTGGTCACCTCCTTTGTTTTTTTTCGCATAAACATTTGCCATTCTTTCAAGTAATCCAAGTAAATTCCATACATGAATTTAACATATAAACAATTATTTTGCAAATCATATATAACCAATTATCTTGCAAGTTTCAGATCATGAATTTAATGTCAAACTAGGAAACAATTGTTTTCAATATGTATACTTTCTGAAAATTATTCGCATACAATAAGTTGTTCCATATTATACAGTAGGTCAAACGTTAAAGTAGAAAAATTTAACTTTTGCGGAAATATAAACTTTCCAGATCTAGATCTAAGCGTATAGTAAATAGAACAATATTGATAATCATGATTACTATAGCAACTTAAATAATATGAATATTAAACTTGAATCATATTAACACTAATTATCATTGTCATTATCATAGTAAAATTACAAACATCATATCATAGATCTATGCTAGTTTCGTTTTATATATTGATGGATAATCATGAATTCGAAAACCATGCTCTGATACCACATGTAATCTATATCTTGCGAATAACATAAACCCTAAGATCTAGAATTACATGATTATCACATATGTAATGAATCAATAAAACATACCTCCAGACATCTCGTATATGAATCAACAATGGTTGTTGTCGAAAGCTGTTTCAATGGATAAAGGAAATGGTTTCTCTCTCGTTTCCTATATTTTTCTTTATGTGTTTTCTCTATATACTTTGTGATGGGCAAAGGTTAATATTTATAGGTAGAGAGAGGACCAAATTTCCAGATTTGTAGACTTAGTCTTGATCGTCCATCAAGATCAAGATGAGAGAAATTAATGCTCTAGATTATAACCGTTTTATTGATTAGCATATTAATATGAAAACCCTTTAGATTCTATTGACCATAAAATGAGGAAGGAAACGTTTGAGGAAGGAAACGGTCAAATTTCCTTACAAAATAAAGAAGGAAAATCCATTAATGTTTTCGTATTGATTTCCTTACAAAATAAGGAAGTAAAATCCATTAATGTTTTCGTAATAATTTCCTTACAAAACGGTCAAATTTCCTTACACTATAGAGATACATGCAACAACATAGTGAGATAAAGTTATCTACCCTGGCATGTGTTTGTAATTTATCTTTTTTTATTTCTAAAAACAATAATATAGTAATTTCTAGAGAGAGTATTTTAAGGATTGTATAATGAATTCCCATTGAATTCATAAGGTGTATTTGCCTTACATTTCATAATTATAAATTATAATTAGACATAATATATGGTGTAATTTGTTTCAGCAATTGGTATAATTGTGTTAAAATTTATGAGATTTTCAAAATATTGGTCTTGCAACTGAGAAGAGTAAGGACTTTCCATCTTTAAATATGATATTAATTTTAAAGCCATTTGAACTTCAAAGTTCAAACCTCACAATCATTTGGATTTGCTTTATATATTTTTTTTCATTAATAGATGATCATGCTTTGGAAATAGTAATGATAGATGGTATATGTCTTGTTGGAAAAGGTGACATAGACAATTTGGATAGGGGCATACTCTCTTGTATTCATAGTGGAAAAAGTCATAGATCTGTTTACCATGAAATTTCACTCTGAGCGCCAGTAGAATGCAACAACTACTTTCAATACAAAAAGCAACATTAGTTCTGATAACATCCCTACACAAAAAGCATATTTAAATGCACGAATAAAATCATATATTCGGTTACAGAAAACAAATTTCAATGTTTATCTTTACAATTCCCTTTCTCAAGAAACACAATCAGGTTACCTCCCTCGAAATTCAGGCTAAAATAATCATATCAGTTCAATCGCAGCTTGGGTAAAAAACAAAACGAAGTTTCTGTAATAAAACCGACTTCAACTTGCCCAGCATTAGGTACAGTTATGCTTCCATGTTTGAAAGAGATGAATCCGGGAAGCGAATAATTAATCTGAGAATTAACATTGGAACAGTGACATTAAATAAAAGCAGTAAATCCAGTATTAATAAATCTAATCTTATCATTTCATTTCGGAGCGAACAAAGAAGTAATAATGAACAAACAAGTTTTCAAATTAATAGTTAATGAAAAAAACTTTCCAATCAAATTCAGAAACTAAGATATTGAATAACAAATATTAAAATTAATTGAATACTTAATGCATAAACCATTTATGAGATAAAACAAATAATCACCTATAACCATCCAACGTCCACACAACCAAACATGGAATTCGCTATCTTACCCATAAAATAATTTATAAAATTAATTTCATACAGTGCATAAAGAATTGTGAAAAAATGAATGAAAAATTGAATATTTCACATATAATTCCAACCTAAAACAACACTTGATCAAATGAAGGTGCGTTTAACATTGAAAGCATGAAGTTTTCTTAATAAAATTCAACAGATTCAATTCTAAATACATGAACCACATCCACATATGCTAGC
Organism: Allium cepa; assembly: GCA_030765085.1. Classification (NCBI taxonomy): domain Eukaryota; kingdom Viridiplantae; phylum Streptophyta; class Magnoliopsida; order Asparagales; family Amaryllidaceae; genus Allium; species Allium cepa. Next base: position 670,163,181 of record CM060929.1, on the reverse strand, counting down.
CAAACCGATATCCTCAAATTTACTTATAGGGAATGTGAAATATTTATGCAAATTTCGAGTTAGGTATATTTTACTGAGATTCCAAAAGCGAGGTCCTCTTAATCGAATTGGATGCTCAATACAGAATTGGAACTAATGCTACTGTAACTTGGATTTGAAAAAAGAATACCATATTGAATCAAGTTTATTAATGCCTATAACTCCGTAAGCCATGTTCATTTTTATTATTTACAATTGTTCTAGTCAAACACATCAATGAATAATAATCACCGTCTGTGAAGTTCTAGTTCAGTATGGAAATGTATTTCTATGGAGATCTAAGCTTGATTTAGTTAAGAAAAACCTCAATGAAAAACTTATCCAGCATCAAGAAAAGAAAGGACTTTTTACATAAATATAGTAGAATTTAATGTTCATATAATACAAATCGATCTCAAACTTCAATATAGTTAGTAACTTGGCTAAAGAATATGTATCAAATCAGGTTGGATGTATGCTGGATTAGTTACAATTTCCATTATCTATTAACATGCTATCATCATGGTTTCTTGTTCCTCGGCAAAAGTAAACCCATTGCTCTAAATCCAAACTTAAGAGCAACAATGTTAACTAATTTAATGGATACTTTATTGGTAACAGAACATGAACATAACTGTATGGTGGATAACCAATGGCTATAAAAAATTGAGATGAAGCCGTCGAGAAATAGAAACAACTATACAATTTAATCATAACACGACTTAACTCACCAAGTTAAGCTTCATGGTTCACTCTAAGAGTAAACATTTTCTTGTTTGGTCCATTATTACTGATAAAAGTAAATTGAACATCTAAGCGTAAGATATAGCAACGTGAAAATAGTTGGTGAATCGAATGAAATGGGTTTTCGCATATGTACTAAAAATATTTGTATACCAACAACAAACGAAGAGAACTGAACACTAAAAATATTTGTATATGTAACAAATTTCATTTTGTAAATCCCTAATCAGATAGAAAAAAAATTTAGATTGTACACACCCAAATTAGTGAGAATGAAAAGCAGTGATTGACATCAATCGAAGCGTGTAAACATTTTAGTCAAAGCATATATGTTGTACAGAATTATACCGTGGATAGAGAATAGAGGGTAAGAGAAATTACTTGCGATGTCAGATCCATGAGCAGTGAGCTATCTCTTCCAACTTCTAGTCGCTTGCCATGGGATGAGCTATTTCTTCCGCCTAATCCAACTTCTAGTCGCTTAGTCAAAGCATATTATTTTAATATTAAATTTTAAATTTCAATTTCAGTTCAATTTCAATTCTAACTTCAAATTAAACCAAATCAAAATTAGATTTCAAATCTAATTTCCATTCTAACTTAAACTTCAACCTTAATCTCAAATTCAATTTTCAAAATCGATTTCAATTTCAATTTCACTATTCATATCAATTTCAATTTCACTTTAAATATATTTTTTAATCCCGTTTCACTTCAAATTTTGAATTCTCTTTTATTTTAACTTTAATTTCAATTCCATTTAAAAATAGACTTATTTTTTTCCAAAGTATATCATATCACCGAAATTGGATCTTACTTAACAAAGGTGATTACTTGGGTGAAATAAACATAATCACTATTTATAATTACCACTACCACATCCAAATCAACCAATCACATCACATAATTACTACTATAAATACTTGTTACTATTCATACATAATACAAACATATCCAAGTATCCATAACATTTCAAAGGGGCGTATACTTGCATGTAATAAGACGATTATTATAACAAAATCAAAATACGATCTTTTACAAGCGGTGAGAATTTCTCAATCTTATTTCCACTTGGTCAATCTTTAGGCGAATTGGCGTTTTTACGGCTAATGAACTAAGCACGTTGCTCTCTTTTCTTTCCCTTCTTTTCTTTCTTTCTCTTCTCTCTTTTTTTTTAATTTTTTTATATGAAGGGTGCATGAGCTATAGGGAGGGTACGACCTTGAGGTAGGGGTGTGTGAAGGAAGTATGGGTTTTAGGAGGTGGGCAGGTGGTCTAGGGGCTCGGGTATGGTGGGTAGGGCTCGGCTGTGGGGTATTGGAAGGGCGTATATGATTTTGGAGGTGTGTAAGGTGGTATAGGTGCTCGGGTAGGTGAGAAGAAGGGGGTTTGGGTAGTGTAGGAGCTAGGAGGATATGGTGGAAGAGAATGGAGAGGTTGAAAGCCAGGGAAATGAAGGAAGTAATGGAAGAGGAATAGAATGGAGTTTATGATTTTGTAGAATGAAAATGCAGTAAAGAAAGAAGGGGTTTAGGCTTGTATTTATAAGTGGAGTTTGAGTGGCTAATGTCCTAACTAGCCATGCTTTACTTTTTGACTTTTGCTTAACATGATAAGAAGTGCATTTATGGTGAAAGATGCCATGATTTGATTCATGTAATGATGTTTTCCGCTTTTTCTTAATTTACAAAATATTTAAATATTAATTTGCTTAGTTTCCATGCATAAAGAGACTTGCATTAATGATGAGAATATAGGTTTTAGACCTTATGTAATGATTTGTTTACTTTTCCATAACTTAGAAAACACTTAAACTACATTTTGCTCCTTTTCCATGCATCTCATTAATGAGATATGATATCTAAGTATGATTATGTTTAATAATTTAATTTTAATTATAAATTATCAAATCATGTTACTTTTTGAACTATTTGCAAACTTTGACTTTTCAAAGTGAATTTGTTTTTTATATGTTAAATGTAACATAGTTTGTTAAGTGTATATATGTGTTAGAAAACATATCTTATTGCATCAACTGGACGACAATTTATTTTGGTTAAAAACGGTGTTTTTTTGACATATTTTACATTTAAAATTTGATGTTTTTGTTAACAATATATTCAAGGAAACTAAACTTAAAAATAAACTATTTTTACTTCTTTTAAATAAATTAAAAAATGTCTCCTTATATTCTAAAATTATCTTTAAATAATATCGAAATCTCTATTTTAAACTGACAAATTGCGACAAAATTTGGTTATTTTTGTAAAACGATTATAAATATACTTTTAACTCTTTTAATATACTTGTATATCTTTATTAGGTGTTTTAGGAAGATTTAACCTTTCAAATAAACATTTAAATTTATTTATTTAAGCCTTTATTTATTTTTAACAAAACTTAACTTTCGTTGATTTGTTTTAAGATTCAAATTTATACTTTTTTAATTATTAACTATAAGAATAAATAATTTCTCTATTATTATTTATTACATATAACATATTCATTTAAGATTTAAATTCTTTTTAAATTCGGAATAAACAAATTATCTTATTTTCGAAGTAGCGAAATTACGGGTCATAACATATAACATTTAATGTGATTTTTAAATATAAAATATAAAAGGTTTTATGATTTAAAAATTATTAGATAGGATTTGGAAATAGAAATATAGATAAAAATAGTAACATTTTCTTATATCGACAAAAGTTACAAATTCTTGATTTCAGAAAGTAAGTTTAAATAACATTTTACTAATTTATTTTTTAAATTTGGTTTACGTAAATAAATAGTTTAAATAAAACATCAAAATATGACCGTAAAACATTTTATCAAAAATCAGCATTTTGACCGTTTAAAAGTTATCGCAACGTAGTTGCACCTTTATGTACACAATTTACTAAACAATGCTACTTTTAATAATCACACTTACAAAACTTCTAGAAACAATTAGCAAAAGTAAACTAAATAAGACAAAACACATGTCACATCACATGTGACATAAAGTGAAGTAATGATTCTTATTCTTTACTTAACTCTTAAGTGTTTGAATTTTAAAATTGTGATGCGATGTGGATGAGAAGTGTTGAATTAAATAAGTTTGCTTAATTCTTAAGAAAGGTTATTTAAGTAAAAACACAAATATATGTTTTAATTTCAAATATTTTCTATAAATACACATCCTCTTCCTATTCACTTTTACACCATTTCTTCTCTACTATCTCAAGCTCTCTTACATCCATTACTGGCTATTCACCTTAACAAAATTATGCCAAATTATTCCAAAAATTAAAACATAAAGCAGAATCATCAAAACCACTCAAACTCCTCATCCTCCCTCTTATTGCTCACGACCTCGCCTTTTCTCCATTTGGCCAAGCACATCTTCTCCTTCAAGCTTGGCTGTGGCCTCCTTAGGCAAGTACGAGGAAGTTCAGCAAGTTCTAAGAGCTTAAGGTAAAGTTTAGCAAAGTTAGAAAAGTTTAAAACTAGTTTGAAAGCAACAAAAGGTGAGACCTCTAAATTTTTAAGTAGGAAATGTTTATAGGATGTTTTGCAAGTTATCAATGTTGTTTGGATGTTAATAATGATGTTTGATAAGTGTTTGAAAAAGAAAGAAACCACCTTTAAGTCATTTGCAAAAGTTAGTTAGCAAATATGTATATAAATGAAAATCAAGTGATATTGTAATGAAAAAGTTGTTAAATTGATATGCAAGTTCATATGACAGTTAGGATATGTTAAAATTGTTATAAACATTATTTTGGATGTTTATTAGTTATATATTGAATATATATGTTGATACAAATCACGGATTTACACGACATATAATCACATAGAAATCACATTCCAAAAGAAATGAAACGTGATATGCAATCATTTATACCTTTAAAAAAATATTTGAATATGCTTTAGAAATAATTCTTAAGGGTTGAACTTGTCTCGACAAAGTTTGGATATGAATCTCAAAATACGCCAAAAATTTAACGCGTCACGTAAAGTTAGTTCATGTTTTTGTGTCAAAAGTTCAAATGAACATACTAAGTGGAATATAATTTGGAATTCTTGGAATGAAAATTTCCAAATTCTTATATGCATATCTTTCAAATGAAATAAGAAAATCAAGATTTCATCTTGTGTATTTTGAAATATGGCAAAATTAATTTTCAAGAAAAATCCAGTTTTTGCACTAAAAGACCAAAGTGTTGAATATGCGAGTATATGATTTTTGTTTGATGATAATAAACATATATATAAATTCATTTAAATGTATTTGTTAATGTACTATTTTATTTTTCACATAATTAAATAAACACTTGCTGAATAAAATAAATAACACAGAGTTTAAATTCAAACAGATATTTTATTCAAAACAAATATTTATTACAATTTTGAACAGTACAAATTCAAGCTCTCACTATACATATACAACTTTGATGGCAGTACAAATTCAATTACATCACAATCTATCATTTACAAATACATCTCACTACATATCGCTCATCATCAATTAAATTTGAAAAGGAAATATTTTTGCTGTATAAAATAAATGTGAATTTTGAAAATAATATTTGCCTTAGTTATTTGGGTTGTTCATCATCAATTAAATTTGAATTCATCATACACGAACAGCTTGTGGCATGCACAGTGTATCACTGTACATGATACGAGGCCGTGCACACCGATATATACACTTGATAAAATTACAGGGACAGGTGAGCACAGGTCAAGCCCAAAACGCCAGGTTTAACTCAAGTGCAATAAAAATAATGTCACAATATTAGCACAAGGTTAAACCCGAGCATTAAGCTGGATTCAACTCAGGTGCAATGCAAAACTATGGATCAAGATACATACAACAAAAGCTCGGCCAAAAATTCGGATGTACACTTGAATTCAAACTGTGAACCAAGTCACCGTTCAAACCAGATGAATGGCAACACCAAGTGTACATGTACACTGTAAAACAACAATGAAATCAAACACAAACCAAAGTTCAAAATGCAAGTTCAAAGCACAAGCTAGAAGTTCATCATGCTCACAAGTTTAAGGCATAGTGCGGATTTACGAACACACTAGAAATGACAACTGGAAATATGAATGTCCAAACTAAATGCAAAGACCAGTGATGCAACTCAATACAGCAACAACCAGTGATTCAACAGGCTTGAGGCTATCAAATACACTGTGCACAACAACCTCAAATGCTACAGCAACCTCAAATGCTACATGAAGTTAATGCAAATACAACATGCAGTGATACACAGTGACATATGATCAGAAGCAATGCAAGTGAGACAAGGCTACAAATTCAAAAGCAGTACAATATGAATTATATCAGTAAACAAGATTCTAATGTTTTAACTTCAAGTTCACATATACAAAAGACCGAATAACATGAATCAGTGAATATGCTACAGACATGAATCTGATATGCAAGGCACATATACACTGACAATAGGTTTTAAAATACAATATCATGTAACCAAAATCAGATATATCATAAGAGAAGCTCTTTGAATAAAGCACCAAGCAACCAGACTGCACATTCAAGTGCAAGCCGAAGTGAAAGACCATAAATACAAAACTTAAACCAAATAAGAGACCAAACAAACAAGTTCACATTCAAGTACTTGAAACAATGAACCAGACAAGGCACAAAGAAAATTCAAGTGAAGCAAAAGTCAAGGGAACCATAAAGTACACAACACACGTGTACAAGCTTCAACTGGAATATCAGATGTCTAGGAATCATTTCAAATAAACAAAGTCGAGATCAATATCACAATTCTAATGGTACAAGTAAAATGACCAAAAGCAATATCAGCGCAACGATGATGGTCGAAGACATTATCAAGTCAGAGCAGAGTTCGACAATGTCAAGTGCCGAAGTCAATTAGCAAATTCAAGTCAAGGCCGTGAGACCGAAGTCAAAGAGAATGATGAACGAAAATTAAAATCAAGTGTCAAAGAATTCAACACCGTGATGACCAAGAAAAATCAAAACAAGCTGTGGGAATCAAGTAACAAAAATACGAAACTGACAAAGTCAGAAATCATCATAAACATCCAAGCAACATCGAACGGCCGGAACAAAATAAATGACAAATTCAAATGAACGAAATGATAGGAATTCAATTCCTATATAAACCCAATCATCATCGGCTGTGAAAAGCATTCGAGTTCAAGCATATCACAGATTACAACATCAATCAGGAACTCGAATCAAAGTCGAGCAAAGTATAAATTGAACAAGGAACGAACTTACCAATTAACGCAACATTCGAACTTGACTTGTTTGAGGCTGCCATAGAATCAATCAAAGAAAGCAATCGAAGCATCAGCTATAAAATTAATCGGCAACTTCAAATTTCCCAGAAGCCCTAATCGCTCAGAGAGGAACGAACGAGCATAAAGGAAGCGGCCATATTTTTTCACAACAATAGAGAAAACAAGCCGAAGAAATATAAAAGAGAATAAAAGAAAGGGAATTCTTTTTATTGGACCGGCTTTAAAATTGTCACTTTGGGCTTTTAATTTAAACTAGGGTTTCTAGTTTTGTTTTGTTTTTAAATTTGTATTTTCTCTTTTAAACGATTGTAGTTTCTAGTCGTGTGACTAGGGGACGAGCTACGGTGGTGTAGTTCGAGAATTCGCAACTCAGTGGCTGAGTTGCGGCAGGCTTTTGAGCATAGAGTTAAGGCTAGTCATTAGTGGGTGTCGCGAGTTTATGTGTGTAAGCATCTGACTGCTTAATTTCTACTAGAAACCTTGGGGCAGCACGTAGGCAGGGTTTTGGCGAAGCTGGGTAAATTCTGTGTCATTCTATTTCTGCATTTATTATTTTACTATTATCCGTGTTGTTATAATTCTGATATATTTGTGTTGAAATTAATTTGTACAAACTTCTGCAATAATTTTTATAATTGATAGCATCACCCTATTCACCCCCCCTCTAGGGTGAAATCGATCCTACAAGTGGTATCAGAGCTTGGTAGAAAAGCCATTTTTGTTTTAAAATTTTGATTTTTTCAACGACCAATTTTGTTTTACAAATTTGAATTTTTAAAATGGCATCTTTTAATGAGGGTCAGTTCAATATTATTCCTCCTATTTTTGATGGAACAGATTTTTTGAATTGGAAATTAAAAATGGAATTTTATTTAAAATCTGTTAATCATAAAGTTGGGATATTATTGAAAATGGGTGTGATATAACAAACGAGAAAATTATCTCGATTAATGCTCTTGCTATGCATATATTATATTCTCATATTAATCAAGACAATTTTAACTTTATCTCTCATTGTGAAAATGCACAGGAAATTTGGAATGCTTTTGATGCAATATATGGTGCAAAAGTCAACAACAATGAGAAATCATCCTCAATCGGCTCAGTTAAAGAAACGAGCTTAATAGGATTGGTAAAAAGCAATAGTAATGAGGATGATGATGATGAAGCAGCTGAGCTGGCTCTACTAATAAAGAGATTCAAAAAGTGGAACCACAAATATGGAAATCCAGCTCCAAATCAACAATTGAAAAGCAGAATAATCAAAGCACTAGACAACTCAGAAGAACACGGGTTCATTTGTCACAAGTGCAACAAACCCGGTCATATCAAGCCCAATTATCCCCGAATTCAACTCGACCAAGAAAAGAAATTAAGAAGGAGAAATTCTATAGCTGCGTGGAGTAAAAGCGATAATAATTATAAAAGCAACAGCAGTGAGAGTGAGAAAGCAGATCTGTGCCTTCGAAGTGATATAACCGATAGCGACGATGACGAGCCAAGCGAGGTATTAAAACTTACTCACTCAGAATTACTTATATATTTCCACGAAGTAAATGGCGGTTTTGAACGACTTAGGGAAAGATATGCTAAAATTGAATCACAAGAAGATACTTTGATAGAATCAAATAAACAACATGACCAATTAGTTAAAACTATCAAAGTAGAATCCCTAAGTATGATAAGTGTCCATCACTCGAAGAAGAAATTAAAAAACCAGAATTTAAAATTAAATCGCTTGAAAATGAAATTCTGATTTTGAAAGAGAGTGAAAATAATAGGAGAGATAATTCTATTAAAAATTGCACTCAATTATTGAAAGAAAATGAATCACTCAAAACACAAGTCCAACAATTGTCTACAACTTTAAGAAAAATTTTCAAAAGTGAAAAATCAATGAATATGCTATTAGGGAAACAAACTGTCAATACAGATAGACAAGGACTTGGGTATAGTCATTCTAAACGTGTTAAAAGAAAAACTAATCAAGTCAAATTCAAGTGCACAATTTGTGGAAAATTTGGACACAATCATAATATTTGTTGATATAGACCCAAACACGTGAAAACTATACCAATTTGGGTTCCAAAAGGCATAAATATAAAATCACACAAAGTTAAACAAATCTGGGTGCCGAAAGGAACATATATAAATAGTTTTGGGTCTCCACAAACTTATTTTTCAAAATCTACTGCCACTAACAACCATGGACCTATAAAAACAAATAGGTCACAAAAATCTTTTATTGTGTAGGTGTGGTGGCAGGCTAAGGAACAACAACTTTGTTACTTGGATTCTGGCTATTCCAAGAACACAATGGGCGACAAATCACAGTTCCTTAGCTTAGTATAAAGGTGGCAGAATCACAATGGGAAACAATGAAAAATTATTGTAAAGGTAAGAGAGGTAATGGTATATTCATCTTGAATGATATATTAATGTGATAACCTGCACCATAATTTGATTTGAATCAGCCAATAAAATAAATGATGATTTTGATTTTGACTTAATCCTATTTTTTTCCGATTTAAGCAAAAATGTTAACCAATCATCTTTGAACTATTTGTATGGACTATTGATGATGTTTTAATGATTGATGATTACTCGTAATACACGTGGATATATTGGTTACTTTATTGCTGACACTATAGTCACCATATGTAAAGTTGCACGGCTTCAATTCAATTTCATTAAAAGCTGTTAAAAATAATTTTGAGATATTTTGTTGCAACTTCACGGTCTGGCCTATAACATTCAACTAATGATAAGCTCGAGTGAAAGAAAATTCAGATGCAGATTACACTGGTAATATAGTTGATAAAAAATTTCTAGTGGAACATGATTTATGTTGAGACATTTAGTAACTGCATCATTTTCAAAGAAAAATCTGCATAGTTTTCATTTCAAATAATTTTCAAAAAGCAGACATTTTTCTTATAAAACCCCTTCTAGAAAATCATTTTTGACCTTGTTTCAGATTAGTCATTTTTAGAAAATTTGATAATTATTTTTGGATTTGATTTTAAATGATTACATTGACTAATCTGACTCCCTACTAATTATCGAAAAGATAAAAGTGATTGAAAAAGTGACGAGTGTCGATATTAACCATATATTATAATTTGAACAATATATTTAGTAAATCTCTTTAGAAATTTAAACAAGAATTATAAAAACTTTTTGTTGGTAAAAATTCCATGACCATCGCTATTTCTATGATATTTCTATCGACCATCGCTCATCATAATCCAATGTAGTATGTCAATATATAGTGATTTAAATAGGAATCATTCGTTTTTCATTTTATATTTTTTTTAAAAAAAATTGGTTATTTGAAAATATTTCAATATCTCTGTTAAGATCAATTAGTTCTTCTAAATGAGTTTGTGTGTTTGTACTTCTAGTACATTATCTATCCACCCCAATGATGAGATAGAATTTGTTTCATTAGTCCTGTTAGATCTGTCATCTGTTAAGGTTCTAGAGGGGCCACTAAAAGACAGTCTTCTATTCATATTTTATCAAGTTGTTTGTACATAAGAAAGTTCATTTTTGATTTTTTTACTTGTTATTGTTGTTGTAGGATCATTTGGTCCTAAATTCATTTTTTGTAAACTTTCAGCTAATTTATTTATTTCAAGTTCTTGGCCTTTACTTTGTGATCTATGTCAAACGTCTTGTTTTGAATATTATCAATTTTGTTTTGTATTTGTGTTAACATAGCTATTATTGTATTATTTTGTAGTATTTGTATTCTATCACTTTTTCCTGGGAAGTCGTCTTTATTATATCCAACATTAATAGTAGCATCACTAAATCTATAGTTTGACTCTACGTATTTAGTTGCTTCTTGGAAATATTTATTTTCAAAACTCATTAACTTAAAATTAGAAGTTTGATTTCCTTTAACATTTCTTCAATTTGTTGTATTTGTTTATCAAATTGATTTTTATCCTTTTCCGTTTGTTCTTTTAATTTTATTATTAATTCTTGAGAATGTATTTCTATGTCTTTTAGTTTATTTTCTTCAATTAGATTTTTTTATTGGATTATGTCTTTTTTGTTAGGGAATTCTTTTAATTTTATCACTTGAATTTTTCTGAGAGTTTTTTCAGGGTTAGTACAAAATTATCTATTTTATATAGATTTGTTTTCAAATATTCTTGGTTGTTTGAAATTTGTTTTAGTAATTTTTTTTCAATTATCCCATCAAGGACTAATTGCATTAAGTTATAATGTTTTTCATTATAGATATTTAAGTTCTCACTTAGTTCTATAATTAAATCTGTTAATGAATTCATGTGTTCAATTTTTGAATGAATCTTATGTTTATATTCAGAATTATTAATATAACATATGTGTTTTTGTTTGTCTAAAGTAATAATCCCTTTTGTTGGTTTATTAATTTCTAAATTTAAGTAATTGAATTTTTTATGATTCATTTTAATTGGGCCTAGTAATCTTTAGGCTTTTTCATTTTATATAATTTTTTTTAAAAACAAAACCAAAATATTCACTCTCATTTAAAAATCCTCACGGTTATGCATGAGTGAATTACTTGGAATTTTTGATTATGTGCTTCCATGCTCATTTAAAAGTCCTTACGGTATGCATGTATGGAACGCATATCAAAAAAATTGATTATTAAATAGACAAGTTGACTCTAATCCCATTTAAAAGTACTTACGGTTATGCATGGTTAGAAGATACTTGAATTCATTTTTTAGAATTAAAATTGGAATACTACTAATCTCATTTAAAAGTCCTAACGGTTATGCATGGTTGGTAGATATTCAAATTCCTGATATAAATATACCACAAATAGACACAACTATATGGTCTCTATATGATGACATCATTCCTATCACTCTAAAAGTGGAATATGTACCGAACATAGTATTTATGATTTTTGTTTGATTTTTTAATTAAAACTTAATATTTATATTTGATTGAGTTTTAATATTGTATTAATGTCTATCACTTTATCTCTATTTTTTCTATCACTATTACTCTTTTGCTATAACAAAAGGGGGAGAGAAAAGTTAAGATTTTGACAAATAAAGGTCAAATATTTTCTATTTGCATCTAGGCTTATTTGCATATTTTTATTTACATGGATATATGAAGGAGGGCTTTATGTAGAGAGGAAGCATTTAAATAGGGGGAGAAAATAGAGTATACAATGATCAAATATATTTAACATATTCAAAAATATATGTTTGCTATCATCAAAAGGGGGAGATTGTTGAATATGCGAGTATATGATTTTTGTTTGATGATAATAAACACATATATATTCATTCAAATGTATTTGTTAATGTACTATTTTATTTTTTACATAATTAAATAAATATTTACTGAATAAAATAAATAACACAAAGTTTAAATTCAAACATATATTTTATTCAAATAAATATTTATTACAATTTTGAATAGTACAAATTCAAGCTCTCACTATACATATACAGCTTTGATTACAATACAAATTCAATTACATCACAATCTATCATTTACAAATACACCTCACTACATATCGCTCATTCACTCGTAATTTATCTTCAACTTTATTCCAAATTGAATCCAGCATCTGAGCAATCTGCAAAAATAAATACTGACGCAGTAAAATTGAAAAGGAAATATTTTTGCAGCATAAAATAAAATGTTAATTTTGAAAATAATATTTGCCTCAGTTATTTGGGTTGTTCGTCATCATTTAAATTTGAATTCATCATACACAAACAGATTGTGACATGCATAGTGTATCACTGTACATGCCATAAGGCTGTGCACACCGATATATACACTTGATAAAATTACAGGGACAGGTGATCACAGGTCAAACCCAAAACGCCGGGTTCAACTCAAGTGCAATAAAAATAATGTCACAATATCAGCACAAGGTCAAACCCGAGCTTTAAGCTGGATTCAACTCAGGTGTAATACAAAAGTACGGGTCAAGATACATACAACACAAGCTTGACCAAAAATTCGGAGGTACACTTGAATTCAAACTGTGAATCAAGTCACGGTTAGAACCAGATGAATGGCAACACCAAGTGTACATGTACACAGTAAAACAACAATGAAATCAAACACAAACCAAAGTTCAAAACGCAAGTTCAAAGCACAAGCTAGAAGTTCATCATGCTCACAAGTTTAAGGCACAGTGCGGACTTACGAATACAATAGAAACGACAACCAGAAACATGAATGTCCAGACTAAATGCAAAGACCAGTGATGCAACTCAATACAGCAATGACCGGTGAATCAACAGGTTCGAGGCTATCAAATACACTGTGCGCAACAACCTTAAATGCTACATGAAGTCAATGCAAATACAACATGCAGTGATACACAGTGATATATGATCAGAAGCAATGCAAGTAAGATAAGGCTATAAGTTCAAAAGCAATACAATATGAATTATATCAGTAAACAAGATTCTAATGTTTTAACTTCAAGTTCACGTATACAAAAGACCGAATAACATGAATTAGTGAATATGCTACAGACATGAATCTGATATGAAAGGCATATATACACTGACAACAGGTTTCAAAATACAATATCATGTAACCAAAATAAGATACATCACAAGAGAAGCTCTTTGAACAAAGCATCAAGCAACCAGACTGCACATTCAAGTGCAAGACGAAGTGAAAGACCATAAATACAAAACTTAAACCAAACAAGAGACCAAAAAAACAAGTTCACATTCAAGTACTTGAAACAATGAACCAGACAAGGCACAGAGAAAATTCAAGTGAAGAAAAAGTCAAGGGAACCATGAAGTACACAACACATGTGTACATGCTTCAGCTGGAATATCAGATGTTCAGGAATCATTTCAAATAAACAAAGTCAAGACCAATATCACAAATTGAATGGTACAAGTAAAATGACCAGAAGCAATATCAGTGCAAAGGTGATGGTCGAAGACATTATCAAGTCAGAGCGGAGTTCAACAATGTCAACTGCGGAAGTCAATTTGCAAATTCAAGTCAAGGCCGTGAGAATGAAGTCAAAGAGAATGAAGAAAGAAAATTAAAATCAAGTGTCAAAGAATTCAACACCATGATGACCAAGCAAAATCCAAACAACCCGTGGGAATCAAGTAACAAATATACAAAATTGACAAAGTCAGAAATCATCATAAACATCAAAGCAACATCAAACGGCCGAAATGAAACAAATGACAAATTCAAATGAACGAAATCATAGGAATTCAATTCCTATACAAACCCAATAATCATCGGCTATGAAAAGCATTCGAGTAAAGCATATCACAGATTACAACATCAATCAGGAACTCGAATCAAAGTCGAGCAAAGTGTAAATCGAACAAGGAACGAACTTACCAATTAACGCAACATTTGAACTCGACTTGGTTGAAGCTGCCATAGAATCAATCGAAGAAAGCAATCGAAGCATCATCTATAAATTTAATCGGCAACTTCAAATTACCCAGAAGCCCTAATCGCTCAGAGAGGAACGTACGAGCATAAAGGAAGTGGCCATATTTTTTCACAACAAAAGAGAAAACAGACGAAGAAATATAAAAGAGAATAAAAGAAAGGGAATTCTTTTTATTGGGCCGGCTTTAGAATTGTCACTTTGAGCTTTTAATTTAAACTAGGGTTTCTAGTTTTGTTTTGTTTTTAAATTTGTATTTTCTCTTTTAAACGATTGTACTTTCTAGTCGTGTGACTAGGGGATGAGCTACGGTGGTGTAGTTAGAGAATTCGCAACTCAGTGGCTGAGTTGTGGTAGGGTTTTGAGCGTAGAGTTAAGGTTAGTCGTTAGCGGGTGTCGCGAGTTTACGTGTGTAAGCGTCTGACTGCTTAATTTCTAGTAGAAACCTTGGGGGCAGCATGTAGGCAGGGTTTTGCCAAAGCTGGGTAAATTCTATGTCGTTCTATTTCTGCATTTAATATTCTTCTATTATCTGTGTTGTTATAATTCTGATATATCTGCGTTGAAATTATTTTGTACAAACTTCCGCAATAATTTTTATAATTGATAGCATCACCCTATTCACCCCCCCCCCCTCTAGGGTGAAATCGATCCTACACAAAGTTGGAAATTGATAAAATAATCATTTTAAGAACATGAAATAAATTCTTAAAATCTTTTAAAATGTTTTAAAAGTTATTTAAGTTGAAATGGTGGATTTCGAAATGATATAAAATTCGTTTTAAAGAATGTAGCTTTTAAAACACTATTTGTAACACTTTTTCGCAACGCTTTTCAATCACTTTTGAAATAAAGATTGGAACTAAACAATTCTTCTATAACATCCCGCCTTTCCGCACGCTTTAAATCGACACGCATGCCAATTCAAACCATACGGAAGGGCAGATTGTTATGGGGTAAAAAAACAAGAAAGAAATAAAACAAACACAATCTCACAGCGGAAGGATAAAATATAATAATCAAATATAAACAGTTCATGAAGCTGTTTTTCAAAGTATTTAATTTTACTTACAATATATATCAGAGTTATACATGCCATAGAATATCAATAATGCAGCGGAATACAATAGTGTAGTTGAATAAAATAATAGGTAATAGAAATAAAATCTTCGTCTTCGTCCTCCAGAGCTAGAGTCTTCGAATCCTGAAATACTCAGGCTTACCCTATCGAATTGAAAAGACAAAACACTCAATTCAGAACTAAAAGATCTTATGTAAGTTAAATCAACAGAAATAAATATGAGTGCAGTAACTCAAGATATGCTCGGGATTTACATCTCTTAAGGATCCGTTAAACTATTTACTATATAGTGTATTTCGCTATTATAATAGTGTCTAATTGTAAAATAAACTTACTTTTAAATAGCGTTAAGGCTTTACATTTTCCATGTTAACACATTTATATATTCCCATAGTCTATACAGTACCGTGATCTCCCCCGTACTGGGCGTCGTCAGAGGGCACTCTATAGGTATGGTACAAAACCAAAATTGTATAAGGCACGCTAGGGTGGGTGACACGGCACAACTAGGCAATGCCAGGGTAGATATACCAATTACGCTTCCAGGTCTGCGGTAACGCGTAGCAGCTACTACCGCCCACCTCGAACAACACCCCCAAAATCAAAAATCAAAAGTAGCCACTGAAAATCCAAAGTCATAGTAGAATAGCGAAGAGATGTGTCCGATAAAATGTTCTACCTCCTTAACCCATCAATCGCTCTTGTTTTAGCCACCTTATGCCAACTCACAGGAGTTGGGTCCGTGTATTTACCTCAAAGGAAACGTCGCCACCATCCTACTTCATTCTGGAATCCCCACCGCGTACACGGTTATTAAAGTGGTTTTCGGAGTTGGCAGAGAGTATGAGAGTATGACAACTTCCGATCCCGGTCTCTTTAACAAACAATCGTTATTATAACACCGCGGTCTCTTTGAAATAGTTTGTACTTTAAAACCAGAATAAAATATCCATTTCAAAACCATATACTTACGATATCATTTCTATTTTAAAACCCAAATCAATATGATATCATTTTTATTTCAAATATATCTTTTTTCAAAAATCATAATACTTTCAAATATATATACCTTAAACCCATATCTTCGAAACAAAATTTTCAATACTTAAATGGTTTAATAATAAATTACTTTATAAAGTAAATTTGCTTTTAATTTCTCATTCCAAATACAGATTTGAATTCCCAAGTAAACCGTTTAAATTTCCATACATTTCAAAGTTTTAAATATTCCACCATTTCAAAACTAAATTTTTAATTCATATATATATATGCCAAATTCACTTTACTATTATTTAGTTTTGAAATACTTACTTAATAATCCAGAATCCTTTAAATAAAACTTTCAAATTCAATAATTGAATATTCCTCTATTTAATTAGACTAGATATATTCACTTAAATCATCTTAAACCCGAATTTAGTTATAACACCATGTTCTTTTTAAATCTAAATTTCAATAAGATCTTAATTAAATAAAATCTTAAATCAATTTCAAAGCTATCTTCTCAACTTTGATTTATAAAAATTAATATAAACTCTATATTAGAATGCAAGTAAACACTTATCCATAATATATTTTAATAAAATCAACTTTATTATTAAACTTACCTCATACTTTAAACAATTTTATACATAGCTTAAAACCAAAAATTTATCTATATATAAAATAACCTTTATCAAATATCCGAAATCAATATCTCATAAAACCATATATATATTTCTTTACGAAACCATAGAAAATCATTTCAATATATATATATATATATATATATATATACACACACACACACACCGCGGTGTCTGTATAAAATTTTCTATCCTATGGTCAAGTGATATGGTTATTTATCATTTCAATCCGTAATTTAAAATAAAAATTACGGTTATATATCATTTCAAACCGCAATCCCGAATGAAATGAAAATGCATAGTAACTTGTAGTTTATACAACATAAAATACAGCATCCATTCATCTATGATAAAATCATATATCCATTTATCACAATCATCCAATTCAAACAATACATCAATATATAACAGGTAATAAATAACATGCATTTACTGGCAGTTTATTACGCAAAATTAATTAAATAATAATTTAACTGGCAGTTTATATGCAATAATAAATTAAATAACAAGTTAATTAAATAAATGCAAATTAACTGAGATAATGATGAAATATATGCCAAACAACTATAAATAAATTTCAAATCACATCATAAATGAATTTAACAAACATAAGAAATCATAGAAGTTGTGAGTGGGTTAAAACACTCACCTTTGATTTTAGCCCATAAAAATCCAAACAGAAGCGCAAAACTCAACAATCTCCAAATTCAACTAAATCAATTTCATGTTGTCTGGAATATAAATTTGAATCCAACAGAAGAAATCGCACGTGAATGAAAGTTTATATGCAAAAGATATTCATGTTACAAGAAATATTATTAAAACAAAAATTAGTACGCGTTAAAAATATATATAAATAAACAAATTTTAATACTTACGTTTTCTCAAGATGAGGCTTCAGGAAAAAATTGAAGAACAACTAAGATGAGGACAGGAAGTGTATGAAAATGAAAAAAAAATCATTTTTATAAAAGAATTCTTTTGGATTTGCGAGAATAGGAGCTTTTGAATATGAGGTGTTAGGAGAAAGAAGAAATAAGATGTAGGTTATTTATAATTAGGAAATGAATGTGGAGGGACAAAAATAAATGTCACGTTTTATTATTAAAGCTTCAGGTATTAATAATACATAAGGAAATGTACGTAGGGATGGAAAAGTTTGCAAACGAAAGTAGAATTTTGTATACGTGAAAATGAGGTGGCAAGAATTAAATACGACCTAAAAGTGCTCTGGTATTAAACAGATGGAGAAATAAACGGATCAAGTATTAATAGTAAGGTAACTATTTTAAAACGTTCGTGAAACAATTAATAATAAAAGATTTTGAAATTCATTTTTTTTGAAACGTAACCAAATTAACTTCATTAACTCAAGTAATATTCGAATTTCTACGCATTTAGGTTTTTTGTCTATGCATAATAATTTTTTATACTTACCATAAAAATGAAAACATTTGATTTGTTTTTCCCAAAATGATCTCTTACATTAATTGCAGTTACTTACAAAGTTAAATTTTAAAACAGACAACTAAAATGGATAAAAAACGGGAACAATGGTTTATTTAAACACGTTTATAAATTTATTGTTTATACACAAGAGTAATAAATAGATTATTTTCCTATTCTTGTAATCAGTCTGTAAGCTAAAACACAGTTTAAATAAACATATATTTCTTTCTTTAAAATCAAACTTTCTATTCTTTATTTTAATGTAATTAAACCTACATTCACAGATGAAACCTTCATTTTTTTTGATGTAAATGTTTTTTTATCATTGAATCAAAACTTTCCTTATATTTTCACAAAACAAAAGCTGCTTTTAATTACACCTATTAATTTACAATTAGTATTCTCTCTCCTATTAATTAGAAATTTTCAATTACATTCATTTCAGTTGATTAAGTTTCAAAATAGACTAAATGAATGTAATGAGAAGTAAAACAATTTTTTCCTATCTAATAGTAATTTAAACATATTTACATTATTGGATACAAATAGTAATTACACATTTCTCACTAAATAATAGTTACTCATCTCTAAAATCAATCTTTCAGCTAACAAACATTTCAAATAAATAAACATATTTTTACTCTTTTACAAAACTTATTCATTTATATTCTTTTATTTTGATTTTCACACCTTACTATTAAAGCAATCATTACATTATGAATACAATTAACATTTCTATTTCTTTTTATTACATTCACACTACAATTATGGTTTATTCCACATTAATGTAACATTTTGTTGACATTTATTTGAAATTGATCAGTTAATTTGGTAACAACACCTATTGTCACCATTATACATTTTGAAATATTTGTAAGTTAATTCTTTACAAATAATTATTGCAACAACTCTCATTACACTACACTTATTCCATTTCCATCCATTACACATTGTTTTCTTAATAAATCAACCTTTAAATTATTAGTTGCCTTTTAAATCCTACTATAAATCAATGCACACATTAATTAAAATTTATACTCCTAATTTATTTATTCATCTTGATTTCATTCCTTTTATTAAATCCATCAGCACTCTATGAATAAAATTTACACTCTTACCGCATATTACCTAAATCTACATTAACGTAATACCTAAATGTAAATTTACATTATTACCACATATTACCTAAATTTACATTATTTCCACATATTACCTAAACTTACATTAACGTAATACCTAAATTTAAATTTACATTATTACCACTTATTATCTAAATTTACATTATTACATTTACATTATTACCACATATTACCACAAATTACATCATTTATTACTTTACAAAATACCCAACATTTCTATGCATCTTATTACATTTATATCTTCTAATTATATTCTTAAACTCATAATTGTAATACCAAATTTCATTTTAAATTTCAATTGATTCCCGCTCATAGCTTAATAGCCTAAGTAAACTAGTAACAAATAATAATGGTCATTATTTGCCCTAAATCACATTTATAGGTTTATAGTTTAATACAAATGTTGCAATGACTCATATGATATTGGTTTTATCCAATTAGCATTAAATTTATGCTAATTCATCAATTTGTACAATATATCTCTTGTTTCCTTAAAATAAATTTATGTTTCTATTAAGTTTTCATTCACACTTCCGTTACTATATTAATAATCATTGAAGTAACGTTTATTATCAATAACAACATCATAATTACTTGTAGAACATTGATTTTTCAATGACCATTTATTATAATTTGAATTCATTAATTTAATTCAATGCTTACATTTTGTTTTCATATATTCAGTTTATTTCTGAATATTCCTATTTACAATCAATTTTAACCTAAACAGTCGTTTCAATCAATTTGAATTGCATTAAATTGATTATTCATCTACTGCCATTAGCATTACTACCTTAATTTATATACAGTTACTATTAATCAACGTATTATTCCATCGGTAAATTAAATGCCTACTTTTATTTACTTATATTTTAAATTTTGTACCCAAATGCAACAAATTTACACTTTCCATTATTATATAAATTTGAATTCCATTCTAGTTAATATTTTTATTGGTAATTCGCAAATTCAACATTCCTTTTTTTTTGTATTAAACTTATAACCAAGTATGACAATTTACACTATTTCAATTAATTGCAATATAAATTTTAAATTGTTGATTTTAATTACAATTGATACATCTAATTTCTACATTCGCTCCCATATAAGTTATAAGATTTTTATTTCTTTCTAAATTTAAATTAAAAATCTTTTTAATTTAATTCATTTTAAACATCGAATTTTACGGGTCGTTACACTCTCCCCCACTCAAAACTTTTCGTCCCCGAAAAGGAAAAAAAGAAAAGAAGAATTAGGAAATCCAAATATCTTACTTAAAACATTTAATTTATAGACAAATACATTTTTCAAAATTAATTAATTTAAATAAAATATACTAATTTATAACCAATAGATCTTTTATACTTAAATTAATAAAGTTTGGAAAATATTTTCAAAATTTTCTAAATCCAAAATTTACGGAAAATTTCGGCAGAGTCTCCTTTGTATGGAGAGGCTCGGGAAAAAATATAATATCAAATATAAAAAAATATAACATATATTTTCCAATATAATATATATCCCAACACGGGAATATAATATAATAACGCTATAACCCGTAATCCGAAAACGTACCTATTTGTCGGGCAATTAACGCTTATTTTATGGAACAAAAAGCAGTAGCAATTGCTTCTCTACCCTGCATTTCACTTATATAATTCAAAAAGTTTAACAATTATGTAAGATGAAATATTTAAAGTGGTTTCAACCATCAACAGTCAAATCAATACAACATCAAACACTTGCAATCAAACACTTGCAACAAGGCATACAACCATAAAATCAATCATTCATTCATATCAAACAAACAAATAGTTTTTCGGGTTCACAGCTTTAAATTGTACAGAATGAAGATTAAACTACTAAGTGTACCCTTCACCCAACAGTCTTAGGTGAAACTAAATAGATTATTCATACATCCAATTTTTTTTAAAGTTTCCTTACCTAAATAATCATAAACCAAAATTAAACAATATTTCCATTTCATTCTTATTAATTTCATTTCATACATTTGTTGTTTGATTTCCTTTTTATTTATACAATGATTTATCTTTTTAATTTACATTTATTTTTAACAAACTTTTAATTTCATTTACTCATTGAATGTTTGTTTCATATATTTTCACTTATTATTTACAATTATTCATTTCCATTTACTCAGGTCATGCCAGTTCCTTTTATTTTATTATAATTATTCATTCATTTATTATTGCATGACCTCATTTATTTACATTCATTTATCAATAGTATTCATGTCCCATTCAATTTCTTAGCATTTCCATTTTTATTTACTTGAGTTTATAATCATCTATTTGTAATACTTACCTTTAATTATATTTATTTACAGTAAAATTTAAGTTATAACTTAAGTTTATAACATTAAATTCTCAATTAGAACGACAAATTCATTGAATACTTTCATTACCTCAAGCTTTGCTTGTAAGATTTCCCATTACATTTTCTTATTAACATTGTAACTTTTATTATATGGTAAGTTATATATATGCTTTAAGAATGTAATTGAAAATTATACAAATTTATCTCATTTCTTTTAATTTAGTCTAATATTCAATAAATTAGAGGTTCAATAATTATATCCTTTGCTTTTATTGATTATAAATTTCAACTTCCCTTTTATTTCATTTATAACCTATCATTTAATCTCTTATTTTAATTAGAGGTTTCAATTATAAATTTAGTTACATTTCATTTCACTACAATAATTGAAACTATTAATTAATGGAAACTTAAGAATTTAAATACCGGGTTAATTTCAAATCATTTTAGAATAATAGATAAATGTATACTTACAATTTATATCCAATTATATTTAAAAAAATCCAAGATTTGTATTTGTTTATCAAAAATGAATCTGCAATAAAACTACTACAACGGTCTTCCCACTTCGAAACTCGAAAATGAATGTCGATGATGCGTGCACTCATCACCGAAATTATTTTCCTACGACGGAAAGGGGAGTACAAAACTTATTTCTTTCCAAAATTTATTTTTAAAACATTTCTCTCAAATTATATTGAAATACTTATATCAGAAAATACTTCTAATAATATTCTTCTTACATCCCAAAATCATTCAAAAGAAATTTCAAAACCCCGGAACTTAAGTTCTAAAATTTCCAATTTCCATTTTTATTTTAAATCTTATTTCAACTATTATTTAAAAATATCGTTACCTAACAACCAATCTATTGCAACCAAATATATATCATTTATAAAAAAATTCTTTATATATATATTGAAAATATAATAGGCAAAATTATTTCATTCACCTATATTAAAACCAAATATTATGTCGGTCTAACCTATTAAGTGTTTAGAAATCCCTATTAATGTCATAGTGTCCCATGCATCAACCAGAATTTATAAATACAAAACGGAATAGATTAACACACTATTAAAACCTTTTTATAACACTAACAAGTACGCTCTCTCATATATACACTCAGCGACTCCCATAGGATATTACTACCCTATTAGTAAAGAGTCAAACCCCACAAAGCTAAGGTTTATTGCTAAACCAAAGTTCTGATACCACATTGTAACATCCCGCCTTTTCGCACGCTTTAAATAGACACACGTTCCAATTCAAACCATACAGAAGGGCAGATTGTTATGGGGTAAAAAAACAAGAAAGAAATAAAACAAACAGAATCTCATAGCGGAAGGATAAAATATAATAATCAAATATAAACAGTTCATGAAGCTGTTTTTCAAAATATTTAATTTTACTTACAATATATATCAGAGTTATACATACTATAGAATATCAATAATGCAGTGGAATACAATAGTGTAGTAGAATAAAATAATAGGTAATAGAAATAAAATCTTCGTCTTCGTCCTCCAGAGCTAGAGTCATCGAATCCTCAAAAATACTAAGGCTGACCCGAGCGAATTGAAAAGACAAAACACTCGAGTCAGAACCAAAAGATCTTATGTAAGTTAAATCAACAGAAATAAATATGAGTGCAGTAACTCAAGAGATGCTTGGGATTTACATCTCTTAAGGATTCGTTAAACTATTTACTATATAGTATATTTCGCTATTATAATAGTGTCTAATTGTAAAATAAACTTACTTTTAAATAGCGTTAGGGCTTTACATTTTCCACCTTAACACATTTATATATTCACATAGTTTATACAGTACCGTAATCTACCCCGTACTGGGCGCCGTTATAGGGCACTCCATAGGTATGGTACAAAACCAAAATCGTATAAGGCGCGCTAGGGTGGGTGACACGGCACAATTAGGCAATGCCAGGGTAGATATACCAATTACGCTTCCGGGTCGGTGACGCGTAGCAGCTACTACCGCCCACCTCGAATAACACCCCCAAAATCAAAAATCAAAAGTGGCCACCGAAAAATCCAAAGTCAGAGTAGAATAGCGAAGGGATGTGTCCGATAAAAGGTGCTACCTCCTTAACCCGTCGATCGCTCATGGTTTAGCCACCTTATGCCAACTTATGGGAGTTGGGTCCACGTATTTACCTCAAAGGAAACGCCGCCACCATCCTACTTCATTCTGGAATCTCCACCGCGTATACGGTTATTAAAGTGGTTTTCGGAGTTGGAAAAGAGTATGACAACTTCCGATCCCAGTCTCTTTAACAACCAATCATTATTATAACACCGCGGTCTCTTCAAAATAATTTATACTTTAAAACCAGAATAAAATATCCATTTCAAAACCATATACTTACGATATCATTTCTATTTTAAAACCCAAATCAATATGATATCATTTTTATTTCAAATATATCTTTTTTCAAAAATCATAGTACTTTCAAATATATATCTTAAACCCATAGCTTCGAAACAAAATTTTCAATACTTAAATGGTTTAATAATAAATTACTTTATAAAGAAATTTGCTTTTTAATCCCTCAATCAATTCCAAATACAGATTTGAATTCTCAAGTAAACCATTTAAATTTCCATATATTTCAAAGTTTTAAATATTCCACCATTTCAAAACTAAATTTTTAATTCATACATACATATATATATATATATGCCAAATTCACTTTACTATTATTTAGTTTTGAAATACTTACTTAATAATCCAGAATCCATTAAATAAAACTTTCAAATTCAACAATTGAATAATTCAAAAGTGCTTACGTATTAAACAGATGGAGAAATAAACGGATCAATTATTAATAGTAAGGTAACTATTTTAAAATGTTCGTGAAACAATTAATAATAAAAGATTTTGAAATTCATTTTTTTGAAACGTAACCAAATTAACTTCATTAACTCAAGCAATATTCGAATTTCTACGCATTTAGGTTTTTTGTCTACGCATAATAAATTTTTATACTTACCTTAAAAATGAAAACATTTGATTTTTTTTCCCAAAATGATCTCTTATTACCATTAAAACACCCTTTTTGTTTAACACAAAACGTGTGTTTCTTTTATTAAATCTATTAATTGCAACCAACGTTTCCTTTCCTTTTAATTGAAACATTTGAATTACATAAATTGCAGTTACTTACAAAGTTAAATTTTAAACCAGACAACTAAAATGGATAAAAAAATAGAACAATTGTTTATTTAAACACGTTTGTAAATTTATTGTTTATACACAAGAGTAATAAATAGATTATTTTCCTATTCTTGTAATCAGTCTGTAAGCTAAAACACAGTTCAAATAAGCATATATTTCTTTCTTTAAAAGCAATCTTTCTATTCTTTATTTTAATGAAATTAAACCAACATTCACAGATGAAACCTTCATTTTTTTGATGTAAATGTTTTTTTTCATTGAATCAAAACTTTCCTTATATTTTCACAAAACATAAGCTGCTTTAATTACACCTATTAATTTACAATTAATATTCTCTCTCCTATTAATTAGAAATTTTTAATTACATTCATTTCAGTTGATTAAGTTTCAAGATGGTCTAAATGAATGTAATGAGAAGTAAAACAATTTTTTCCTATCTAATAGTAATTTACATATATTTACGTTATTGGATACAAATAGTAATTACACATTTCTCACTAAATTATAGTTACTCATCTCTACAATCAATCGTTTAGCTAACAAACATTTCAAATAAATAAACATATTTTTACTCTTTTACAAAACTTATTCATTTATATTCTTTTATTTTGATTTTCACTCCTTACTATTAAAGCAATCATTACATTATGAATACAATTAACATTTCTATTTTTTTATTACGTTCACACTACAATTATGGTTTATTGAACATTAATGTAACATTTTGTTGACATTTATTTTAAATTGATCAGTAAAATTTGTAACAACACCAATTGTCACCATTATACATTTTGTAATATTTGTAAGTTAATTTTTTACAAATAATTATTACAGCAACTCTCATTACACTACACTTATTCCATTTCCATCCATTACACATTGTTTTCTTAATAAATCAACCTTTAAATTATTAATTGCCTTTTAAATCCTACTATAAATCAATGCACACATTTATTAAAATTTATACTCCTAATTTATTTATTCATCTTGATTTCATTCTTTTTATTAAATCCATTAGCACTCTATGAATAAAGTTTACATTCTTACCGCATATTACCTAAATCTACATTACGTAATACCTAAATTTAAATTTACATTATTACCACATATTACCTAAATTTGCATTATTTCCACATATTACCTAAACTTACATTAACGTAATACCTAAATTTAAATTTACATTATTACCCCTTATTACCTAAATTTACATTATTACCACATATTACCACAAATTACATCATTTATTACTTTACAAAATACCCAACATTTCTACGCATCTTATTACATTTATATCTTGTAATTATATTCTTAAACTCATAATTGTAATACCAAGTTTCATTTTAAATTTCAATTGATTCCCGCTCACAGCTTAATAGCGTAAGTAAACTAGTAACAAATAATAATGGTCATTATTTGCCCTAAATCACATTTATAGGTTTATAGTTTAATACAAATGTTGCAATGACTCATATGATATTGATTTTATCCTATTAGCATTAAATTTATGCTAATTCATCAATTTGTACAATATATCTCTTGTTTCCTTAAAATAAATTTATGTTTCTATTAAGTTTTCATTCACACTTCCATTACTATATTAATAATCATTGAAGTAACGTTTATTATCAATAACAACATCATAATTACTTGTAGAACACTGATTTTTCAATGAACATATATTATAATTTGAATTCATTAATTTAATTCAGTGCTTACATTTTGTTTTCATATATTCAGTTTATTTCTGAATATTCCTATTTACAATCGATTTTAACCTAAACAGTCGTTTCAATCAATTTGAATTGCATTAAATTGATTATTCATCTACTGCCATTAGCATTACTACCTTAATTTATATACAGTTACTATTAATCAACGTATTATTCCATCGGTAAATTAAATGCCTACTTTTATTTACTTATATTTTAAATTTTGTACCCAAATGCAACAAATTTACACCTTCCATTATTATATAAATTTGAATTTCATTCTAGTTAATATTTTTATTGGTAATTCACAAATTCAACATTCCTTTTTGTTTCTTATATTAAACTTATAACCAAGTATGTCAATTTACACTATTTAAATTAATTGCAATACAAATTTTAAATTGTTGATTTTAATTGCAATTGATACATCTAATTTCTACATTCGCTCCCATATAAGTTATCATATTTTTATTTCTTTCTATATTTAAATTAGAATTTTTTTTACTTTAATTCATTTTAAACATCGAATTTTACGGGTTGTTACATCTTTCCCAAGTCTTATGTAAATATTTTTAAGTAAATAATAAAGTATTTTAAAAAGATATTTGAACAATTCAAAATTATTTCAAAGGTGGTTAAACAAATAGTTAAGTGATTTAAAAAGGGAAAATGAGTATGCGGAAACGGCTAGTACATTTATCCTGCCTGTAAGATCTAAAAGCGAAAACAAGGTATGTAACTATGGTTAGAGACGGAGAAACCAGTGCCCTCAACATACCTGGCCTCAATTTTCTCTTTTAGGCGAGGGTTGGAACATATCAAAAGGAAAGTCCGGATGCTCAACTTGGATTTTATAGAAATAATCTTCTTATACTCATTATTAAAATCTAAAGAGGGAACTTGTCCTATTTGTGGAATTTAAAATGTGATCTCACCGTTATTTTGCACTAGCATTTGTTGAATATGGTAGTTGATATTGAATAAAAGTAGAGTGATTTCTATAATCCTATTTTCTCAAAAGATTCTCTTTAACAAAGATTTGAGAAATATTTAAAAAAGAGGTTTAAAAGACTCTATGTTCACTAAAAGAATATTCCGAAAATTTATATTTCTCGAAGATATTTTGGTAAAGAAAAATGAATGAATCGAAAATGAATCATCTAATTACATCTTTTTTTATCGATGATTGGATTTTGAAGGAACCGAGATCAGATTTGGTTTATTCCTATCTGAATACCACTTCGAACCAGTTTACGCATTCGAAAAATAAAGATGTTGAAGACTGAGATATTGAGACAAATAATAACGAGGGACTACTTGTTGATTAATTGGGGATAAACTCTCGATTTACTTATTGTAGCAGTGGTCTCTTTGCTATGAAAAATCTCAAGACCACAAAGTTTTCTCTCCTAGTAATGGCCGAGGAAAGTGCCATAGGTTTCGTTCCGTCCCAGAACGAACTTGTATGGATGAGTGTCTAACCTTGCATTCTAAATCACAGTGAGTGATTTCCATAAAAGTATATCAGTCAGTGGCACAGAAGACACCTTCTCTTAGCTTAACTCCCTTTCTCGAGACTTACGAGCTCAGGAAGTTATACTTTTATAAAATTCAGTCATGTGAATGCGTAATGGAAATGTGGCAGTCAAAGTGAAGAAAATATGCTATGTGAAAAGGTAATCGTTGCCTCGAGCCTCATCAACCGAAAATGACCGAAACAAGGTTAGATGCGGCAAGGTTAAGTGGGTCATTCCCAATTAGCGTATGATCATCCCTTTATAGATATATTTCTTCCCGCTATGATGTTCGAGATGTAAATTAATGTGGATGTATGCGAAGAGAGCTCTCGGATAAAGATCGGCAATGACCGGGAGATGACATATTCGGTACTACCTAGTTATAGAGATAGGTCGGTCTTGTGTTGGTAGAGGGCAGATGTTCTATGCCACGGGACATCCATCTAGAGGTGCACCCATTGGAAGGTAGTCACATCACCTGGTCATTTGTATGGAAATCCATACTCCAATAAGAATCTACAGACTTGATTGTAAACCTATTATGCTGGAATTTAATCAATGTGACAATTTTAACTAAGATTAATAAGTTATTTGCAAATTTTTTCAAATAATGTTATTAAAAATAATATCTCTAAATTTTACGTAATAAAATGTTTTGGTTATCATAAGGTAAAAACTAAAAGTCTATAGGGTGGATCATGTAGTGTATATGCAAGTATATATGATAAAATATATGATGCAACTAAAAAAATATTAATCTAAGTAAATATAGTGTAAGCACACCAGGATTTCATACTGGTTCGGACCTCCCATCCTACGTCCAATTTCGAAGCTCCCCTTCGGAATTCAACTATCAAAAACATCGCTTCGCCTGGAGGAATAAGCTTGGTTACAATAAGTTGTTCTTGTCAAAGGCATCTTCTATAACATGGATATTGACTAATTAGTACAAATGCTTCTCATATATATCTAGAGAGTATTATCTGTGAAGAACTGAATATATAGAAGAGTGAAATACAAGTATAGACTGCTAGAGATCAAGAATATATGACAGAATATGTAATTAGAGAGCGCAAGTGCATAATGTGATTTGTTCTCTACATTCTTGATGATATATATAGTTGTAGAGAGGTTTCTTGAGTAGTTTCATCCATTAACGAGTGCTCTACAGTTACTTCTGTTGATGATGAAGAGTTGTAGTAAAGAGAAGCGGAGATGTCTATTCGAATGTGGCAGTTGAAATTCATATTTGAAATCCGAGTTTGAAATCAAACGTTTGGAATATGTTTCAAACGTTTGGTGCTATATATTTTTTTGAATATACTAGTAGATCAGATGTCTGAGTGCAATTGCCAAACGTCTGGTTCAACCTGTTTGTTGTTCCAGAGAACTGTTTCAGACGTCTGGCTTGTGCACCCAGATGTCTGATATTGTGCATATCAGTTTTTACACTCTTTTCCTTGTGCTTCTTTATTCCTATGGACTAGTAGTCTCTTGTAGTGTCCTTTGAGCCTTGTTCTTGTCTTTCTAGTGATGTTGTTCTACAAGTACCTATATATACAAATATGTACGCATATTTGATTTCCATTTTATAGTTGTTGTCATCGAAACTGTAGATTTGATTTCCTAACAATCTCTCCCATTTTGATGATGACAACTATACAATGTACTTATATATAATTTTACAAATCTCCCCCTGAATATATGCTTTCCATTATTTATTGTGCTTTTTATTATTTCTCCCCCTTTGGAATTAACAAAAAGTTGTAATAACTTTTAACTGTAGACATCATGTCCATAATAATTGATTACGTTCATAGATTTTTTATCATTTTTATACAAAAAAGTTGAATGTGATGTTTCAACTGTGGCTAAGCGAGAAGCAAAAGATGTTTCAAAACTATCAATGTTCTTAGCCAATAATTTGTGATTTTGAGACAAAATAAGCTAATTTTGGAGAGTTATGTCGCGAATACTCTCATTTTGATTCGTCTCAGCGCGAGTCTCCAAAATATCATCTTGGCATGTATAATCAAATGGTGCAGGAGAAGGAGGAGGAGTATTCTTGTGATGTTGCTCCACCTCTTGTGATGGTTCAATTTGTGTTTGAGGTGGAGGCCTAGCTTGTCCGGCTTGGCGACGTTGTGCCCACTCTTCAAATGATATAAAATCCAGAGGATTTTTCGGTAAGTGCACTAGTGTGAAAAATTTTGTGGATGCATATTTCGAAGAAATCTCTTCAAAAGTGGACAAATATGAGGGGATGTTGTGAGCTCTCAAAAGTCTCATGATGTATGTAGGATAGATAGATGATGGATGGGCATGATCGAGTCCAAAAATGTTTGAGCTCGTCAAATATAAATTTTGCCTAATTAACCCTTGTTCCACTAAATATAGCATACAGGGCCTTGTGCTCTAACTCCATGATTTGCTCATGACTACCATGGTGAGGAATGATAGTATTGATAATTATTCTAGTGAGAAGTCTCTCCTTAGGTATTAGGTATTTAGATGCAAATCTAGGCATTTCATCTTCCCATATTTTATGTGTGATATTATCTCTTTGATTGAGATGAATATCTAGAATATTATATAAATCTTCTCCAGCGTCGGAACATCTGAGAGTTCGGCCTATGATACCTGGGGTAAGTCTAATTGTTTTGTCGTAAACACTTGACCGTAGCCAATTGTCATCGTTGTCAGTGTTCCAAACCGCTGTGCTATCTAAATTAGCATAGAAAAGAATTATGGCTAGCTGATCTATTTGGATGTTATCGGGATTAAAGGATATCAATGATTCTAATCCAGCACTTTCCCACATTTCGTCTAAATCATACATTGTGAACTTTAGCAAATTATAAAATGGACCTGTATGGAGTTTCTTCTTTTGAATATCCTCATATCTCTTGATTGAATGTGGTACACGATTCATCAATCGCTCAATTTGATCATCAGAGAAAACTTGCGGTTTGGATGAAGTTGTTTGGTCTTGCTTTCGCTTAGAGATCTTAGGGTTTTCTGTTTTAGAAGCCATGGAATTCGAGCGAGTTTGGAAGAGAAAGTAATTTTGAGAAAGTGGAAATCGACTTTGCAGAAAAAATGAATGAAACGTAAGTGAGAAAAGAAAAAAAATGGACGTTATCAGGGTACGTAAGAGTGTCAATTGAATTTGAGACGTCAGGAAGGTGAATCATATGTCTGATTTAACCTAGTTTGAAGATAGTGAATAGAATCAAACGTCTGGCTGTTGGTGGTAGACGTCTGGAATTGATTGATTTGTAAATTATGAAACGCAGAGAGAATTATCAAATGTCTGAATGTATAATCAGACGTCTAGAATAGCCCGAAGTGTAATTTTTGTAGGACAGATAGTTTTCTCAAACGTTTAGATATAATATCAAACGTCTAAAATGGCCTGATTTTGTATCGTATTAGGCAAAGACTTTGTTCAGACGTCTGGTCAATAGTTCACATGTTTGAAATAGACTGGTTATATTATTTATTAAGTAGAGATAATTTTCAGGCGTCTGGAATGCTATATCAGACATCCGATATATGCACGGTGTTTGAAAATTTGTGTGATACAAGAGTCTCTGACGTCTGATAGCAATGTTAAGACATCTGAAATGACCAGTTTGTTTTAAAATAGCCTAATTTTGATGGGTGTTGCTTATTTTTCGAGAGATTGACTTTAGTAAAACACAAAATTATTATTTGTGAAACAGAATACAAATATACGTAGATAAAAATACAATGAGAATAAGTAAATTTATTTAGAAGATGATGAATCATTGCGATCTTCAGACTTTTCATCCCTCCATGGCTTGAGTGGAGACCATATATGTCCACGTTCATTGGTTCTTGGGGAAACAGAGAATCGCCTAGATGAAGGATCCAAAGGTGTATGATGAGAAGCAGAGGGATCCAAAGGATTGCAAGGAATCAAAAGTGGTTCATGTACATCCTTCTTTCGTGAATTGCAAAATTTGATCGCCATTTGCTCTAGAAAACTTAGTCGCCGCGCAGTGACCTCTCGTTTAAAGCATAATTCTCATTGTAAATCTATTTGTTGCTTTTGGTAGTGATGTAACTAATCGATTTTCTCCTTGGTGTTAGGAGAGACAAATAGAGATCGTTTGGACTTCTTTTTATTGGGAGTGAATCTCGTATGGTAGAAGGACCACCCATAGGTCGGTTCCTGATCTGGTGTAGGAGTAGGAAGGTGATGAGGTGTATCCGCTGAGCTATCCAATGTTAGGGTCGAGAAGGAGAGATGAGGGTTGTCAGAAGACATGCTTTTATTTTCTGCTGTAAAAAATATGAAATCTATATATTCTTTACGTTTGTTTTGTTAAAAAAACTATTTATACATGATTTTAAAGGTTATTCATAGGTAATTTCAGAAAACAACCACCTAAAAAATTTAAGGTGAAGGAGTTAACAATTTTAATTTGTGCATAAAAAATTTTTTAGCCAAAAAATAAAATAAATGAAAATGTAGTATTAGTTTAGAAGATCATTAAGGGAACATATTCCTAAATCGTGTGCAGTTTAACAAATTTTTGTTCATTTAGTGGTTTTGTGAAAATATTTGCTATTTGATTCTAGGTATTTACGTATTCTAATGTAATAATTTCTTTTTCTACATTGTCACGTAAAAAATGATGTCCTCTATCTATATGTTTAGTACGTGAGTGATTTATAGTTTTTGATAGATTTATTGCACTCTTATTATCACAATATATTGGTGATTATTGATAGCTTTGCCAAAATCCTTAAGTGTTTGTTGCATGTATATCACTTATGCACATGCTAGAGCTGCTAAGATATATTCGGCTTCGCAAGTAGATAAGGAAATACGATTCCGCTTTTTGCTAAACCACGAAACTAATGATTGTCCGATAAAGTGACACGTTCTACTAGTACTCCTACGATCCGTTTTACATCCATCGGAATCGGCGTCACTATATGAAACTAGTTCAAATGATGATCCCTTAGGGTAAAACAAACAGTATTCTCTAGTACTAGATAGATATCGTAAGATACGTTTAACAGCTCTTTGGTGAGATTCTTTTATTTTTGCTTGAAATCGGACACAAAGACATACACTCATCATAATGTCGGGTCGACTAGCCATCAAATAAAGTAAGGAGCCAATCATACTACGATATAATTTTTCATCAAAATATTTTTCGTTATCATCTTTTTCCAAGTGAATGCTATTACTCATTGGTGTTGGTGTATTTGAAGTTTTATCCATTTCAAAACGACGTAATAGATCGTTGCAATATTTTTCTCGATGAATAAAAATACCATTTTTTATTTTTTTTATTTGTAAACCTAAAAAGAAATTTAA
Source organism: Allium cepa (assembly GCA_030765085.1). Lineage (NCBI taxonomy): Eukaryota > Viridiplantae > Streptophyta > Magnoliopsida > Asparagales > Amaryllidaceae > Allium > Allium cepa. The sequence goes on along the minus strand of CM060929.1, from coordinate 670,129,303 downwards.
TTCTCCCATGTAAGACATTTCAAATTTGTATTTCAGACAATTGAGTACAAAGATTTTCGTTAGTTGAACCAAAAATAATATCGTCTAGGTAAATTTGTACACCTAAAATGTCATTATTTTCTCATTTAATAAATAAAGTTATATCAATTTTACCTATTTGAAAGAGAGATGTAATTAAATGTTTTTTAAGACATTCGTGCCAAGCATAGAGGACTAGCTTTAAACCATATAAGGCTTTTTGTAATTTAAAAACATGACCGAAATATTTTTCATGAAAAAACAATGGAGGTTGTTCAACGTATACATTTTCTTTAATAAAACCATTTAAAAAGCACTTTTGACATCCATTTGAAATAATTTAAGATTGTGATGATTTGCAAAAGCAAGTAATGTACGTATGGGCTCGAGTCTTGCTACTAGAGCAAAAGTTTCATCGTAGTCGATACTTTCTTCTTGATTTTAACCCTGAGCAACTAAACGTGCTTTATTTCTAACTATATTTCCGTTTTCATTTGCTTTGTTTTTAAATACCCAGTTGTTCCAATAACTGATTGATTATCTGGTCTTAGTACTAATTTCCAAACATTATTACGTTTAAATTGATTTAATTCTTCTTGCATAGCTATTATCCAAAAATTATCGTTTGAAGCTTCTTTTCAATTTTTCGGTTCAAATTTTGGCACAAATGCTATGTGACTTATTTGGTTTCTAGTTACTCTGCAGTTAAGATCTCCAATGATGTTATCTTTTGGATGATCTTTAAGAATTCTAGGAGATGATACTAAAGTATTATTTTGTGTATTTATCACATTATTATAAGAATTTGTTGTATTTGTCATTGGAATTATTTCTTCATCGTCATTACTTTGATGGTTAAGAATTTTCCCAAATTATCAGCCTTCGGGTCGAATTTTCCCAAATTATCCTTTGTATTTGTATAAAATATTTTGATATGAAAGTTTTAAAGTATGATACTTTAGGTTTTCTTCCAAAAAATATTTCAAAACAAATATGTTTAGTCATAGGTCTTATGGTTACTCGATTCAAAACATAATATGCCGTAGCAATAGCTTCGGCCTAAAACTGTTTTGGTAAACCACCACTATTTAATAGTGTTCTTGCACATTCTTGTAACGTACGATTTTTTCACTCTACTACACTATTTTGTTGAGGTGTAAAGGGAAAAGAAAAATTATGACTTATGCCCTTTTATTACAAAAATAGGTAAAAATATCATCTTCGAATTCTCCACCGAGATCACTTCGAATATTTTTAGTTTTCAATTCCGTTTGAATTTTAATTCTTTTAGCAAAAAATTTAAAAATTCCAAAGGTGTCACTTTTATAATTTAAAAATAAAGTCCATATATATATATATATCTTGAAAAATCATCAACTATTATGAAAATATATCTGTTGTGATTTATAGATCGTACTTGAGTTGGACCAAATAAATCTAAATGTAGTAATTCTAATGGTTGTTTTGTAGAAATATTATTTTTAGTTTTAAAAGAGCTTTTACGGTTAAACATAAATTTGGATTTCGATTTACATTCATATCTAAGACATAAAATTTTTGTTTCTAAAAACCTTAAAGATAAGTTGTTTGTTATTGTCGAAAATATTACATCTATCTTTTTCGAAATTGATTTGAAAACCTTTATCGCATAATTGAGTAATACTAAGTAGGTTGTGTTTTAAATTTTCTACTAACAAAACATTTGTAATAATAGGAGAGTTAGAAATACCAGAGTTGATGACTTCTTCGATGCCAACGACATATCCTTTTGAGTAATCTCCAAAAGTTAATGTTTCTCCATCGATGTATGTTATATTAGATAACATTTTTGAGTTTCCGGTCATATGCTTGGAGAACCCACTATCAAGTATCCATTTCTCCTTATTTTTTATTTTAGGTACCTACAAAATAAAAGTTGATTAAATTGGTACCCATATACTTTGTTAGGGTCCTAGATGTTAGGAGAAGCAGGTAGTTATACCCAAGAAGTTTTGGTACCTTTATGAACATAATTTTTGTTATAGACTACATTTTCTAAAAAGTTGTTAATATGTTTTTGTCTAATCAACTTAGTATTTGTCTTAGGTATCCAAATTTTCATATTTTTGGTATTCATATTAGACTTAGGTGATCTTTTAGTCTTTTGATAAATACAACTATATTTCTTAATATTATTCCCTTTTTGTTAAGGAATATTTTTAAATCCTATTCCATTTCTATTACCGGATAGTTTTGAAGTTTTGATAAGATTTTCCAAATCTTGTTTTCTTTTATTAAATTTTGAAAAAACATTTGCAGTTTTATCTTTTTTTTTTAAATTATAAATTTTCAGTTTTCAATATTTCTATATTACTCTTCAAGTTGATATTTTCTTTTAACAAGTTATCCTTTTCTAGTCTAATTTCCCAAAATCAATCGCTATAATCTCATTTTCAACCAAACTACTTTTATTTCTTTCTTGAGATAATTCTAGTTCTTCTTCTAAACTATTTTTTTTCATCTTTTAACATTCCTACTTCAAGTTCTAATCTATTTATTTTGGCTATATGTTTTTTATTCAATTTTTTAATTTGTCCAAATTTATCATCTAATTCCATGCTAAGTTCTAATAATTCATCAAAGTTAAGTTCCGGACATACCTCATCAGTTTGTGCCATAAAACATATATTAGCTTGTACTTCGTCACTATCGCTGTCATTATCTGATGATGATAAAGAATCCAAGTCATCCCATGTTACTTTTAAAGCTTTCTTCTTTTTGAATTTTTCAAATTTGTTCTTCTTTTTATCATTGTTGAGCTTGGGACAATATTTCTTCATATGTCCAAATTGGTCACATTCATAGCATTTAATTGATGTTTGATTTGTAAAGCTTGATTTTCCTTCTTTCTAAAATCTGGTCATTTTCCTAAATTTCTTGAATTTGCTGTAGTTTTTGGCAATAAATACGATTTCTTCTTCGTCTAAGTTAGAGTCTTCATTTGTTGTTGGGAATGCTGTGTTTTTCTTCTTCGAATTTTGTTCTTTTCTTGCCTTAAAATTAGCTTCATAGGACATTAAATTTCCTATTAATTCTTCAACTAAGAGTTTTGAGAGATCATCAGCTTCTTCGATAGGTGATACTTTTCTTTCCCACTCTGAAGTTAAAGAATTGAGTATTTTAGATATTAAGTCAGAATTTGGGAATTTGACTTCAAGTGCCATTAAATCGTTTTGAATGGTTTGGAATCTAAAGTACATGTCTACTATAGATTCATTTTGTTTCATTTTAAATGACGAAAATTGATTTTGTAAAATTAAAATTTTAGTTTGTTTAACTTTGTTTGTGCCTTCGTGTGTAACTTGTAAGGTATGCCAAATATCATATGCAGTGTTACATAACATGACACGTGAAAATTCATTCTTATCTAATGAACAAAATAAAACATTCATAGCTTTAGCATTATTAGAAGCTGCGGTTTTTTATGCATCATTCCATGTGTTCGTAGCAGTTCAGGTGCTTCATATTTATTTTTAGTGGCTGACCAAATTTCTAATCCTTTAGCTTTCATAAAGATTCTCATACATGTTGACCAATATGCATAGTTAGAACCATTAAAAAGTAGGGGTCGTGCTGTGGATTGACCTTCTTGAAAAATACTTGCCATATTAAAGTGATTCAAAAACATGTTACTGTACTTTGATCAAATCTCGCTCTGATATCAATTGAAAGTCTACAGGGTGGATCATGTAGTGTATATGCAAGTATATGTGATAAAATATATGATGCAACTAAAATAATATTAATCTAAGTAAATATAGAATAAGCATACCAGGATTTTATACTGGTTAGGACCTCCCGTCCTACGTCTAGTCCCGAAGCCCCCTTCGAAATTCGACTATCAAACACCCTCGCTTCGCCCGGAGGAATAGGCTCAGTTACAATAAGTTGTTCTTCTCAAATTTGTGTTCTATAACATGGATATTGACTAAATGATACAAATGCTTTCGATACATATATATATATATATATATATATATATATAGAGTATTGTCCGTGAAGAACTGAATATATGGAAGAGTGAAATACAAGTATAGATCGCAAGAGATCAAGAATATATGATAGAGCATGCAACTAGAGAGCGTAAGTGAGTAAGGTGATTTGTTCTTAAGATCCTTGATGATATATATATATATATATAGTTGTAGAGAGGTTTCTTGCGTAGTTGCATCCATTAACGAGTGCGCTATAGTTTCTTCTTTTGATGATGAAGAGTTGCAGCAAAGAGAAGCGGAGATGTCTATTCAAATGTGGCAGTTGAAGTTCATATTTGAAATTCGAGTTTGAAATCAGACGTTTGCAATATGTTTCAGACGTCTGATACTATATATATTTTTGAATATAGTAGTAGATCGACGTCTAAGTGCAATTGCCAAACGTCTGGTTCAGCCTGTCTATTGTTCCAAAGAACTATTTCAAACGTCTGGCTTGTGCACCCAGACGTCAGATATTGTGCATATCAGTTTTTATGATTTTTTTCTTATGCTTCTTTTGTTCCTATCGACTTGTAGTCTCTTGTAGTGTTCTTTGAGCCTTGTTCTTGTCTTTCTAGTGATGTTGTTCTAGCAAGTACCTGTATACACAAATATATATGCATATTTGATTTCCATTGTATAGTTGTTGTTATCGAAACCGTAGATTTGATTTCCTAATAGAAACCCATTCCGTATTTATGTGCGGCCTAGTCTTATGAGATACCTTTTTTGTTTTCAAAACACCGTACTTTGAGTTCTCACACCAGTCTCACGGCTGACCCGGAGTTTGTTTTTCCCATTATACTTTGGGTTCCCTATTTTTCGGGCAGCCGTGCAGTCTGGATACCTTAGGAGCATTTGGAGCATTTTGGAGAAGTCTTTTGGAGCTATGAAGATTGAAGTATCCTATGTAGATATCTACTTATATTCCGCTGTGTTATGTAGTATGTATTCTCTATCATATGTATGGATAGACAGTTATAACTATCCCGTTGGATTTATATTTGACTTTGATCATTTACGTATAATTAAAATGTTGAATGCGATGTGAGATTATACTATTGTGTTATCTTCTATCTTTATTTTCTTTTACACCGCTGAAAATCTGCCTCCCCAGCACTTGGATTTACTGGCATGTGAATACTGTGGATGTATTAGTTTCGATTTCTGAGGCCGAGGAAATAGTTCGTCACATGGTTTATATGTACTTATTACGTTAATAAGAAGAACTGCATTTATTTGTTCGTTATTTATGCATAACCTTCAATGGTTATTATTATTATATCTAAGGTGCAAATAGTTAGAATTAGAAAAGGTAGAAATTCATGTTATGGGAAATAAATTAGGAATGTCTATTAATTAATAGAAAATGAAAGATTGTAATCTAAATTAATGGACAATTAATGAGAAATAATGGATATTATAAAATAAGGGTTATAATAAATATATACAAATGGATTAATGAGACTGGTAAAAATGGAATAGTTAAAAAGGTTACTAATTTAAAATTAGTAATCATACATAAATGTCTTAGGAAATGTCTGTCAGGAATTTATGGACAAATTGACATTTATGAGCATTAAAAGTGGATGTATTGGCAGATAAGTATTTAAGGTAAATATAATTGCCTTAAATAAAAAGAAAATTAGTAAGTTAAGTCTAATGTCAATCTAAGATAGTATAAGTAAAGACTAAGGATGGTTGATTGGACTTAGTAGGTTAGTGATGCGAGGTCAATAGAGTCACTCGACAGAGGACTGTCCTTCACTTTATGGCTACCAATAGTCGGATGCACTTACTACCGATGCAAGATATCATTAATCTTAGGAACTAGGACGACATGAGAGATTAAACTTGCTTTCTTAATTGGAAAGCATTAAATGGTGCAAATTTGGAATTAAAAGCGGTGAGGGATATCTTTAAAAAGATTTACTTCAGTTGTGAAGGCCCGCAAATCCGTACCTCTTTGAACGAACAAAATTCCACCACAGTTCTGCCCAAAGTGGCACAAATGCACGAGTCTTCGGGTAAAAGAAGAAAGAGGTAGAAGAAGAAGAAATAAAAAAAACATCAGAGTCTCACAATCGCAGCGGAACAAAATATAATATATAATAACAGCTTTTAAATACAAAGAAATCTGTACTGTATACATATATACATACATACCATCATCAGAGTACATCAAACATCTATACATAGACAACTAATAATTGTCCATACACAGCGGAAATAATAGTCAAATACGGAAGTACGCTCTGTCATCAGCTAGTCTCCTGAACTCCTTAGCTTATAACCTGATCCTGTTTAACTCGGTCTGACCCTAGCATCATATAAAACAACACCTGAGTCGGTCTGGAAAACCAGCGTGAGAAATCACACTCAATTGGATTATTATATTTTCAAAAATCCTTTGAAAAACAAAAGCATCTCGTAAGACCACGCCACAAATAAACATGTTGGGTTTTTAACTTACGATAGTTAAAACATTTGTATTAAATTCGTCTGATATTATAATAGTGTCTATAGAAAGTAAAATAGAATCTAGCTGAAATGCTTGCATCTCACGTTTTAGCAATAGTTGGGCACAATCAAAACCGTACATGCGCTTATTGGAAATTGGATTCCATACAATGGCAGGGCTACCGGGGTACCGCCCGTCACAGTACCTGGTCTAGATCAGAGTACCGAGGAGCCACCCTAACTCCCTTGCAACACAAGACCGGAACCATCCCTTACTGGACAGTCCCAAGCAAGATCGCCCCGTGGTTGGCGCGACCAACCACCCACTAAGCTGAAATAAAAGGGACATCTAGATAGGGGAAACCTTACTCTCCAGTGGGGGCTACCCACGAAGCCTTGCTGCACCTCCCCTGTTTTAGCCATTCCCGGTTGATGAGGCTTGAGGCTAAGTGTTACCTTTCAAGAAGGAGTCCCACTTACAATGCTCATCGTCCCCTGATGATGTTCTGAAAGCATTCAATCCATACAAGTTGCCCTGGGTCTGGACAAACCGAATCACCGTCTTCAACTCTTCACGGTCTTCATTCGTAATCGTTAAAACCGGATCGAAGTGGTTTTTGGATAATTAAATCTGATCCCGGACTCTTCCAAACGATCAGCGCATTGTCCACTATTGATAGTCGTTGATTTAACTATCAATTAATCATTCACAAGCAACCATCAAATAATTTCCTCAAATATCATTCAGATATTATTTCCATTTTAACCCATTTGAGACAATTTTCAAAGCCCTTTTATTTCTATGAAATCATTTAACTGATTTCTTATACTCGCTTACATTTTGATTTACACTTTGAAAATATTCTTTATTTTTCCATTCCTTTCTCAAAAATCAATTTCACTCTTCTTATAAATTCTCAAACTCAATTTTTCCATTTTATAAGATTTCTCCTAAATCTTATCTCATTTAAATAAACCTGCTTACCATCACAAGAGGATTTTAATCGGATTTTAAAAACAATTTGAAAACATCTATATTTATAAAATAAGAAGTATGGTTTCATACAAATTATGGGTTCATATCCAATTAATGATAAAATTCAAAACTGGTTTTAGAAAATTAGAGTTTATTAATAAATATTTTATAACCCTTCAAAGTAACTAATTCTAAAATATTTTACATTCAAATAATAGTTTATAAAAATTTATATAGTATAGTAATTTAAAAAAAAAATTCCCATTTAAAATAAATTTATAATTTTGGAAAACCCAATACCTATCTATAAGTGCCTCTTGTCCAAATTCACACTTCCTACATTCAGAAATATTCTACTATTTCCGTTTCAAACAAATTTATAACTTAATATAAGATTTCTCCTTGACTTATCTTTTCCCTTATTTACTGGTTTCTTCCTTTCCTTATAAACCCCGTTTATAAATTTGATAAACTCCCCTGAGTTTCCATTTATTTATAAAATAATTTATTCAAAAATTTCATCTTTTATAATTTTATTTCTCAATAAAATTTCATATCATTCCTCAATAATTCATTCCTTAATAAAATTCCTTTTTATTCCATGATAGAATTCCCTTTTTATCTCTTAATAAATCTTCATTTTATTCCCTTAATTAGAATTTCACTTTATACCTTAGTTATTAATATATAAGTTAAATTGTCCAAAACTTAACTTTAATCAATTAAGTATCAATAAACCTTTATCTTCCCTTTTTTTTCAAATAGAAGTAAATCCAAATCCTTAATAATTATTTCTACTCAAGTTCCATTTCACTTCCTTTAATATAATTATTGATAGAATTTAAGAACTCTAAATTTCACTTACATGTTATTAAAAGGTTAATAATTCAATTTATATAAGCCCATATCAATTCATCATCCTGTCACATATCAACATATATATATATATATATATATAATAAGTAAATATTTGAGGAATCCTGTTGGATCCCTCCAACCTGTTTCCCTACATCCACAGATGTTAGCACAATAACATATCAATTCCACTTCAAAGTGGGATATCACGGTATATGGGTTTATAATATCATTCAGTGAATAAACTATTATAAATCATCCAAACACATCCAATGATTTAAATTTTAAATTTTAAATTTTTAACTATGGCATCCAAATGAGTGAGAAAGTCTCACCTTTGCTTTTAAGTTGCAATCCTTTCCAATCTCGACTTGTTTTCCGACTTTTGACCTTATATAAACAATTATATGATGTTTATTAATATTTAAACTAATCGAACAATTTATTTTCGTTTAAATAAATTTATTTCTTTAACTAATAATTTAATTTTTAACAAGTGATATAATTTTAAGCAAATACTTAAAATTTTAAACTAATAATTTCCTTTTAAAAAAATCCTTTAGTAACAAAATAATCAAACGAGTTTACTAAATAAATAAATCACCTTTATTAATTATTTTTAACATAAACTAATAAATTGTATTTTATATACTTTCAAACTACGTATTTAAATAGTCTATATATGTTTAATAATCTAATTTTTTTTCTAATCCTTAAACATTTCTATATTTATTTAATTAAAATTAAATCAAGGTTAACTTAATATTTTTAAACAAACTGCTTTAACAGATCAAATAAACTGCTTTAACAGTTCAAGTTACTACTGTAAAAACCCTTTTTTTTAACAAAACTATAGCTTGCTGTTAATTATAATCTCCTTTTTGTTTTCAAAATCGAAATCCTACTTACTGTAAATTTAAATTTCTGCAAATTTATTCACATATACATATAAATTTAATCAAAGAAAATACCTTACTAAACGACGCACTCGAATCCAGAGCAGCTCTGACCAAAGCAAGACGCAACCAAGACTTCACGCCTCACGAACGTCGCCTCTGTGTCGATCTCCACATCCTCGCGCGAGCGCGCGCCCCACTGAAACTCAACAACGCACTCTCCCAAATCGCGAACGGCCCCCCTTGCGCGAGCGTGCGCGATCTCTCATCATCGCCGCCAAGGACGTCCGACCCACTCGCGACATGCGCCTGCACGCAAACGATGCCCCCCTGCGCCTCGACTCGACTTGCGAAACACAGCCGCCCCAATTTTCTCACACGCGAAATGATTTAGGGTTTCAATCATTTTTTTTAATATGCTGATGAAATCGGCTAAAGGAAGAAATGGAGGAAAATGAAGAGGGTTGATCGAATAAAATCGGATAAGGGTATCGCGATTATAAAGAAGGGAAGGCATCCATTAATTTAATTTTTAGTATTCTGATTGAAACAGGAAGCATCGTGATTTTAAAGAAAAAGGGAAGTGTATAGGAGAAGACGGACTATAGTGTTCTGATGGGACGAAAATGTGTTGAGGAAGCTTGATTAATTTATTTTAAATTTAAAATCTTCTCGAATTACGCAATTCAAAATCCTGACCTCCTATCGACATGTGCCGCTCGGCGTCTATAATGTTATATACCTATTCCGAACGCAATGGAAAAGGTTTCGAGTCCTAATTCGATCGTATGGAGAAGATAGCTTTTAGATCGACTATTAAAATCAATTCAATTAATTATTTTCTAGGCGTTTACATTTCGTACGATTACATGATAGCTCCGAAAACTACGAAATTTGAAATCGGATAATAATTCAATATAACGGATCCAATGGAACTGGTTTCGTCGAATTCCGAGACTGTGCCTCGGATGGCAATTTTAAACGTCAATTAAAACGATGAAATTTTAAAATCGTACAAACCACTAGTACATTCAAATTTTAACTCATCTATTATTTTCAGTATTATTAATATAAATTCTGTAAGCCTTTAAAATATTTTAAACAAGCTTACTACCCCAGATTTAATATTTTAGCCGATATTCAATTACTATTTTAATAATTAATTAATTCAATAGGTCGTTATACTTAAATTATGAATCCTTTCTATCATATAAAACCAAATTGTTCATATTATAATCAAATTAAATATTTAAATTCAATTTAAATATTGCAAATTAGCCGTTCAAAAATCCGGGTCGTTACATCAGTATTGAGGTGTTAAGTGGTAATCTTAGGGCCCCCTCCCTATCGAAAGAAGAAATCTAATGAGATTATATATTTATAACAGTGATATTGGATATCTTGGGAGAGATCCGCTTCAGGTTTGAGGTGTTAAGCAGCTGTAGAGTTGGCCTCTTTCCTGTAAAAAAAGTGTTAGGTAGCCCAATGAGATTTGTCGGTTAGATAGTACCAATGAGGAGTCCGCATTAGGGTTAGGTATTAAAGGGAAAACCTATAAATAGGTGTTAAATGGTCAGAGGCCTACCTAGTCCTTATTAATAAGGTATTAAGTGGCTTAGTTATATCTCTCACATTGCTAAGACTTTAATAATGATAGATGCGCCAGTGGCATGACTATTATAAATTATAAGGCCATATATAATGGTCAAAGGTCTCTTAGTTAGGACTAATAGACCAATAATGACGAAGCTAGAACTTCACCTTAGGAATAGGTCCTAAATGATAGAGTCTACTCGATTGAGATCTTAAATGGCAAAGTCTACCTATTTCTTTTTTAAAAGTATTATGTGGAGATAGTAGAAACCCGCTTCATATTTTAGAAGTATCAAGTGGCTAATGGACTTGGAAGTATTGGGTGGTTGACAAGGCTTCGGTAGTATTTCGTACCTTGGGAATGGGTATGTACATAATCTGTATGTAATGTAAGGTTAGATTATAATTAATAACCTTAATAGACATAACAATTAAATAAAAACTAATCGGTATAAATTTATATTATAGACAGTTTATAGATTTTTCAATCACCAAAACATTGTTCTGACACCCTCCTTATTACAACCCACAATATAGATTTAGAGGAATATGTCGCTTGAGCTAGACATGTTTAGTTGTTGGTAAAGCCTTCTTTTCTCTCATGCTTGATGCTGATGTGACAATCTTCTATCTACTATCCAAGGAATACTATTAATTCCAAGGTGGTAGTCATAGTCAGTATTCTTATCCTATTATTGTTTCTGCTATAAGTTTAGATTTTTATCAATCTCTGATAATGCTCATGCTTATTTGCATGTATCAAATTCAACGACTGTTCTTTAATGGACTTGGGTTTCAATTTTTTTCAAAATTTAGGCTTATTAAGGTACGGATTGTTACAATAGTGTCGAAGGATTAATTTTAGGTAATCAAGTAACCTACCCTACTTGGTTGTCGTCCTATCCTAAAAAGTTATGTAAGCCAAAGGTTGCCTCTAATATAAAAGGTTCAATTTGAATTGGGCATTGGGCTAACTTTCAAAATTGTTCTGAAATTAAAATAAAATTTAAAATTTAAAATTTAAATTGAAAATAAGAAATATATTATAAATGTTACAATATAATTTCAAAAATGTTTCAAAAATAAAATAAATAAAATTATAAAAATTATAAATATTAATAAGATTAATAAACTGAATAAATCAATTAAAACGTTACTTAATTAAAAAAATACACGTATAATATATACATAAGATATATGTTATGTTGTCTTGAAAATTTTAAGACAACATGACTATATATGTATATAAATGAATTTTCAAAACTAATAATATTTAATTAAATTATTTTATTAAAAGTTAATTAATAAATAAAATATGTATATTATGTGTATAACTATAAGTGTTATAATATACATTTCAGTATAAAATGTTATAATTGAATAATGTAAATCAATTAAAATGTTAATTAATTAAATTTATCACTTAAGATTTAATTAATATAATATTATACATATGACTATTGTATAAGTAAATTAAATTATAAAATTCACATAATAAAACTGATATAATACGAATGTGCAACTTAAAGGTGGAATATTAAGAAACCTTAAATAGAAGTAAAGGGTAAATACATACATATTGTACGTATACTATGATTTCCAATGTGTTTGACACTTGAATCACGAGGGCACTCATAAGAAGTATAATATTCCATAAGTTGATTTCACTCTAAGTTAGTATATTAAAGATTATGAATCATTAATATGAAGTTGTCCTCTACCATTTATATAATAATAATTTACTTGCATACTCTCCAGCTGTTGAGCTTTCCTCAAGCTAGAGATGTTATGTGTAGTATTATTAATGTATAAACTAGAAAGGTAAGATATATGTACATATTTATTAAGCTTCCCTCAAGGTAAGTGTAACAACCTTAGATTTTTGTATATTATTTAAATTGGAATTTCTTTTATTTTAAATTATTTTAAATTTGATTTATTTCAAACATTTTATTTTTAAATATAAATGATGATTATTAAATGATTTATAGTTCAAACCAGTATAATTTGAATATTTTACTGTAAAGTGGATTTCTGGTCAAGCTGTTCAAACTGTGACTTTTAAACTTCAAATTTAAATTATTTAAAATATTAAATTTTATCTTTTATTATGAAAATAGATGTAATAACTTGAACACTGCTTTTCGTTTCGCTGAAAACGGAGTTAAACTGTAAAAGTTATGCACATTTCAATTTTGAGTGTAATTTGATTTATTTAACAATTTTGTCTATTACAAATTATAAATTATATAAAAAAAATTCTTCGTCATATTTATTTTAATATGTTATTGTATGTATATTTTTGTATTATAATAATTTTAAAATGAAGTAAACAATTTTTCAAAGTCAATGGTGATTTATTTGTAATTTCGGGACACTGTTTTGGATTTTTAAGCAATTTCTTTAAATCTTTTTCTATTTTCTTTAATTTAATATATTTTTTATGTGTTAATATGTTATTTTAGGTATATTTTATCTTTTAAATGTTTTTAAAGTGATGTTTGAATTTTTCCAAAGCTTATTGAATCTATTTCCAAATTTTAAAGCCTAGTTTCCATTTTTCTTATATTTTCTTTATTTAAATTATATTTAAATTTAAAATTTATATATTTATTTGTGAATGCATTTTATTTTATGTTGTTATCTTTGTTATAAATGTTTTTACAAGTCGATATAAATTTTCCAAAGCTCATTCTGTTTATTTTCCATTTTTCTAGACTAGTTTGCAAATTTGTGCTATTTTCTTATTTTAACCTTATATAATTAATAAATATTTATATATAGTTTATATTTGGTTATATTTTCGAAATTTTGACTAGAATTATTATTACTTTCAGTAATGTAAACTTATATGAATAAATTAAGGAAATTTGAAAGGTTTTAAAAGCTTTTGAAACGTAAAGTCGTTTCACCTCCTAAGTCGTTTCTTTTACCGTTTCTTCATTTACTCTTTGGCAGTTTTTTTTATTTATTAGCCACATCTTTCAGCTACATACTCTATTTCCTATTCACGTACATTCATTTTCATTTTTGAAACAGAAAAATTTCAGCCATGGCTATTGAGAAGAGTTTGGGTAATGATTTTTCAACTTTTCTTATTCTTCTTCCTTGTTTACATTGATTTTTGCACTTGTTCTCATCTAGATTTGATTGGCTCCTCCTCCTCCAGCTCTGACCTGACCTCCATCATCCCTTTCCTCTGACCATCACCCATCCTACTACCTCTTCATTTCAGTCCGGGCCAATCCAAGGTGAAGATCATCACCAAGATCCACAAATACATCACCTATTCACACAAAGCGAGCCTATTTTGCTAGCACCGCCTTCACCTTCCTTTAGCCGCCACTTCCACCATCACCACCAGCCCAGATCTGACCACCACCCTCTGCCACATCACTCATCACCATCTGGACACCTAGCCATGCCCCTATAGCTTGAGGGCCGAACCCTATGGTGCAACAAAAGCCACCATTTTCCTTAGAACCCTTTGTATTCCATTGCCTTCTCTACTTCTAACTCCCACTCACCATTCAAACCCATGTGTAGGCCGACCCTATAGGGACCCAAACTAGACCTAAATCCATGCTTTGGCTATGCTATTTCAGTTCATAACTGAAGTATGTGAAGTTGAGAACAAGTGCAATTCATTCGATGTTGTTTTGGGCTTTGAATTCTATTGTTATTTGATGTTTAAATCGTGCTGAAACTTACATATATTTGTATTATTTTTTGTAAATGTTTGAACAAGGCTATTAGCTTTGGCTCTTCACTCTCTTGTCATATCCGTGTTGTCGTGCCTTCGTAGTGTCGGTATGTGTGCTTTGGCAGCAATCTCCAGCTTTGAAGATGTGAGTAAATCTCACTAGACGTTTATACTTATACAAATATGAATTGACACCATTTGAATGTGTAGAACTATTATGTGATGTTATAACTGCCTGTGATTAATTACATATGATGTTAAACCTGTTAAATTTCATGTCGTATCATCTGTTATTATATATATGTTGTTACTGTTCATTTATATATGTTTATCACACAACAAGTTCCATGTAGATTAGAAATCACTATGGGTTGAAATGATACATACCCGAACGGACTATAGAATAAGGGAAAACCGTTATGGGCTGAAATGATAGGCCTGAACGGTTTTCAACTTATTTTATTTACTTGGGACTGCGGGTTTGAAATGATAAAACCCGGATTTTTCTTTGTAAATTACGGGTTGAAATGATATATTATCCGTACCACTTTACCTAGCGTAGAAAATTATATACAGGCCCGTAGTTAAAATATGTTTTCTAAAATTTTCAAAATATTTTAGAAATTTAATTATTATAATATTTTGATTTAAAATTAAATAAAAACATAATTTTTGTAAAGTATTATTGATTTTCTGGAAATCCATAAGTTAAATAAATTATGGAAAAGTTAGAAAATCTGAATGTAAGTTATTTTGGAAATTTTGATTTAATTTTTGATGGAATTTAAATTAACTTTGAAAATATGATAAATTTATGATATTTTGAATTTTAAATTAATTTAAAATGATTTGTATGACATATTAATGATTTTTGAATAAAGTTTAAATGTTAATGAGTGAATATTGAGTTGAATTTGGAAATATAACTTAAATTGGAATTTATGAATTTGGTTTAAAAGTGAAATTTTAAGTTAAGTTAAATAAAATGGAATTAAGTTATATTTGAAATTTTAAACTTAAGTGTTAAGTTGAAATTTAATGTAATGTATTTAAATTTGGATGTTGAAATGTAATAAGTGAATTATTAATAAATATTGATTTTTGGAAGGAAACTTAACTTTATAAAATCATGAATTTAAGGAAAATTAAATGATGCTTATAAATATGAAAATGTATGATTTTATAAGTTAAAAATGATTTAAATAAAAATATAAGTGTTTGTGAAATTCTATTGAATATTTGAAGTCAATTAACAACATGTTTAATACTGTCTTTTGTTAAATTTAATTGTTTTTTTTTTTAATGTAACTTTCTATAGCATTTTCAAAATGCTGCGAAACTTGAATTTTCATTGTTTTAATAAATTTAAGTGCATAAATGAACATTGAAAAGTTTAAACTTTTGGCATTTAATAATTTAATTATTAAATGTAATAACTTTATTTTTATGATTTAATAATGAAGTAATTTGTTTTGAAATATAACTATTTGATATATTAAAATGATTGAAATGTGGTTTCGAAAGATATGATATTTTGATATATTAAAATGATTTGAAACGAAGTTATGAAAGATATGATTTTTTGATATTAAATGATTTGAAAAATGGAGCTTTGAAAGATATGATATTTTGATATTAAAATGATTTGAAAAGAAGTTCTGAAAGATATGATATTTTGGAAATGAAGCTTTGAAAGGTTATGATATTTTGATATATTAAAATGATTTGAAAGGAAGTTTTGAAAGGATATGATAATTTAATATATTGAAATGGTTAGAAGTGCTTGATATTTATTTTGATACATATTTGAATTGAAAGATATGGTATGATAATATATTGAAATGGTTTGGAAATGATTTAATCTTTATTTTGATAAAGATTTGGGTTGAAATGATATTTTATTTTGAAGTATATAATATTGTTTTAAAGTTATAACTACGGGTTATAATAACGATTGGTTGTTAAAGAGACCGGGATCAGATATTGTCTTATAGCCGGCCAATACCGAAAACCACTTTAACAACCATGTACGCGATGGAGATTCCAGAATGAAGTAGGATGGTGGTGGCGTTTCCTTTAAGGTAAATACGTGGATCCGACTCCCGTGAGTTAGCATAAGGTGGCTAAAACAGGAGTGATTGACAGGTTGATAAGGTAGCACCTTTGATCGGACACATCCCTTCGATATTATACTTTGATTTTTGGATTGTTTCGGTGGCCACTTTTGATTTTTATTTGGGGGTGTGGCTCGAGGTGGGTGGTAGCTGCGCGCTACGCGTTACCACCGACCCGGAAGCGTAATTGGTATATCTACCCTGGCATTGCCTAGTTGTGTCGTGTCACCTATCCTATCGCGCCTTGTACGAGTTTAGTTTTCTCCCGTAGCCCGTGTGGTATCCTCTGGTGGCTTCCCAATCAGGAGGGACTATGATATTGGATGGACTACTGGGACTATTACGTGTTAAGGGCTATATGGGTAACCCCTTAATGCTATGAAAAGGTAAGTTTATTTTACTATAGACATTATTATAATAGCGAAATATTACTACATAGTAAATAGTTTAATGGATCCTTAGAGGATGTGCGGTCCCAAGCATCCTTTAAGTTACTTGTACCTTATATTACAGTTGACTTGAGTTGGTTTACATTGTATAAGTATGTACCTGACTCGAGTATTTTGTGTTTCTTCACACTCGGGTCAGACTGAGTGATACAGCATTTGAGACTCACCTTCGAAGTTCGAAGCTTTGCTTGAAGATCCAGCTATCTATTTCACTTTTGGTTATCCAGTTGATTCCAGTTAGCGGTTGGTTCCAGTGATGTATTATGATTCATACCTGGTTATCATGTTGACACCTCCGTTGTATCTTGTTATCTCTGTTGTATCTTGTTATCTCTGTTGTATCTTGTTTGACTCTGATGTATTTATATAGTAGCTTCATGAACTACTATTTCTTTACTTCCGCTGCATTTATTACTCTGTGTATGTGATCTGTGACTTATTTATTTAATATTTATGCTGTGTTTTGCCAAATTTATTTTATAATTCGTAATTTTGAGCAATTCAAGTCCGACATGTGCGGATGCGAATGGTGGAAAATATCGGGTCGTTACAATGTACGATATACCAAAGGCATCGCGAAATGGAAGGTACAAATGAATAATCTCCCTTTATTTAATGATCTTTCCTCAGGGTAAAGATGAGATCAAGACAAGGAACCATGAGTTAGGAGTCGTATATGATACAACCGATAAGGAGTCATCCATCATATATGAGAGTATGATTTGTTGAGTTATCCCTAAAGTATAAATCCCAAGACAAGCAAGTCTTAACACTCACCAATGAAGTCAAAAGACTTATGTTTCATCTTTGGTTTGTAGAAATATAAAAGACTAGTGGGAGCTTACTAATATTATAAGAACATTTACTATGATATTTTCCTAATATACCAATATCAAACTTGCAAAAAATGCCTATACCCAAACCGTTTTTTTAAAGTGCCAAACTTACCGGACCTAACTATATCGATTGGCTAAGAGTGATTAAGATAACATTGACTTATGAGCGCTTTGGTCGTCTATTATATATGGTTCTAAAGAACAACCTACTGCTGATTTTGATCCCTAACTTAGGTTTGATTATGAGAAATGGGTTTGAGACCTAGATATCGTCTAGATTTTCATGTTGTATACGTTGGACAAGCCGTTGCAAAGGCAGCATGAGAACGTGTCTGTCAAAGAGATGTTTGAAAGTCTTAAGGCTTTGTTTAATTAATACTCACATTTTGCAAGGTATGAGCTTACAAAGAAGCTATTCAATAACAAAATGAACAAAGAACAAAAAGTTTAAAATTACGTTTTGATGTTTAAGGGCTATATTCGTAGGCTTTCACAATTGGACGTAGCGATAATCAGTGAGTTGCAAGTTGATTTGATGTTTGGTTCACTTATGCCTTGGTATGAACTGTTCATGTTGAATTATAATATGAACCAATTGAATGTGAATCTCCTGGAGCTCCTCAGTAGTTAAGGTCGGTTGAGTTTACATCCAAGGATCAGGGGACTACGCTTACTGTAAAGGGTAGTGAATTATGTTCGAAAGATTCAAAGAAGCAAAACAGGTTTACCAAGAAAAGTAAAAAGACTGCTAATTGCTGACAAGGGTGAGCGTCATCATTGTCATTAGAAAGGTTGCTAGAAATAGAGCTGTCTGGAGTACCTGATTGTTAAAGAAAACTGCTCAAATGGGTACATTTACGATTCAGAATTATTTTGCAATCAATAAATTATCTTGGGTTTTAGGTTTTGGATTTGGAACTCATATTTGTAGTTCGTTACAGGGGCTTAGGAACTGGCGTTGCATGACAAAGAGAGAAATGATAATTTTGGTTGCTGATAGAGATCCATTGTAGATACAACGGTAGTTGGATACATTCATTTGAATTTTCCAAGTGGATCTGTGTTGATATTCAATGATTGCTATTTTGTTAAAGACTTTGTTGTAGGATCGATTTCACCATACAAAGGGGATGAATAGGGTGATACTATAAATTATAGAAATTATTGTGGAAGTTTATATAAAATAATTTCAGCACAGATATAGCAGAATAACAACAACATAGATAATAGCAGAATAATAAATGCAGAAATAGAACAATACAGATTTACCCAACTTTGGAAAAACCTTGCCTATGTATGACCCAAAGGTTTCTACTAGAAATTAAGTAGTCACGCGCTTACACACGTAAACTCGCGACACCCGCTATTAACTAACCTAACTCTACACTCAAAATCCTACCATAACTCAGCCACTGAGTTGCGAGTTCTCGAACTACACCACCGTAGTTCGTCCCCTAGTCACACGACTAGAAACTACAAAGGTTTAAAAAAATTACAGTTAAAAAATAATTTAAATAACTCAATACCCAAATTTGAAAGATTAGGCCCAAATATAATTAAGCCGGCCCAAATTAAAAGTAGTGATAAACATTATCCTCTTTTCCTTTTTTATATCTTCGGCCCGACTTTTTTGAAAATAGCTCATTCGTTCCTCTTTGAAATATTAGGGCTTCTAGGTAATTTGAAGTCGCCACTTAAATTGATAGCCGATGCTTCGATTGATTCATTCACGGCTGATTCAATTAGGTCGAGTTCGATTGTCAAAATGGTATGCGATTTTTTCCCTTCTACGATTTTGATTCTGCTCGAACGTTGATTCGAGTTACTGAATTGATTCTATGCACTGTGATATTGCTTGAACTCGAATGATTTCGTATGCCGTTGACGTTATGATTTATATAGGATTCGAATTCATATTTTCTCTTTCGTCTATTTTTTTTGTTCGTCCACTTGAACATGTTTGAATGACTATGATTTTTCTGACTTGTTCATATTCGTATATTTCTTGATTCTCATGGCAATGATTCTGATTTGATTCCTTGGCCACCATGGTATTGTGATTATCTTGAAGTTTTGGTTCTGTGAATTTCTGATAACTTCGGCATAGTTTGATTTGAAATAGCAGTTGTCTTTGACTTGGTTTGCAAACTTGATTTTGTGAACATAATTTTGAGATGAGAATTTTACTTTGAATTTGCATTTGCTATGAGAATTGACTTCGGTCATTTTTGAAAATTCGTGCTTGATTTTGTTTCTGCCTGTACTTGTGCATTTGCATTATATATATATATATATATATATATATATATATATATATATACATATATATGCATTAGCTTTGGATTTTATGTATATTGTCACTGCTCGACTGTTTCGATAATTTAATGTTGCACTTGATTTTCCTATACACTTTCGGTCTTCACTTGATATATGCTGCACCACTATTATCCCTGTTTCATATTTGAGCTTGTATTCGGCAGCATCCCTTTGTGCATGTTGATTTTCTGATTACTTGGTTAACATTGTTCCAACTCCACTGTCGAGTCTTATGAATCCACCTGAGTTCATATGCATTGATGTTGGATGTGGTCTCTGGTCTATATGCATTAGTGCTTCTCATAGTGTGGTTTTGATACATGCCCTTATACATATGTTTATTGCACCTTTGTTGTCACACTGGTTCATTATTGACTTCATTGTTGTTTTGCTGTGTACATTTGCTTGAGTCTGGTTTGGTTCATTGTTCCATTTCCTTGTATCTTAACCTTTCTTGTTTCCTTTTGTACTTGAATGCATATTGACCTTGACTGTGCGATCTGCACTGTTGTACTCTTGATCATGATATATTGTTCCATGAGTGTTGAGGCTTTACTTGAGCTGTATTGGTCTGTAACCTCACTTGCATACTGCACCATTTGCCAGACCTTTGTGTACCTGTATTTGCATTCACCACTTTGCACTGTGGTTTCTCTGACTAGTCTGGGTTGAACATTTTGATTTTCTGGCCAGTTCATTAAATATGTTACACTGATGTTAAGCTTGTCTCTTTCACTAATGTAGTTTTGTTTCTTTGACTTGAATATGTTACATTGACGTTGAGCTGGTCTCTTTCACTAATGTGGAAAGTGAGTGAGTTTTGATACCTCGCTTGGCTCGTCATCATCGCTATCAGTTATATCACCTCGAAGGCACAGATCCGCTTTCTCACTGTTACTACTAGTGCTTTTATAATCGTCATCGATTTTATTCCACGTGGCTGCAAAACTTATTCCTTTTGATTTCTTTTGTAGGACGTGTCGATTTCGAGGACAATTGGGCTTGATGTGGCTAAGTTAATTGCACTTGTGACAGATGATTTCCTATTCTTCTGGGTTGTCTTGTGCTTTGACTATTCTGCTTTTCAATTTTTGATTTAGAGTTGGATTTCTATATTTGCGGTTCCACTTTTTGAATCTCTTCATTAGTAATGCAAGCTCAGCTGCTTCATCATCATTATTATCACTACTTCCTTTTACCAATCCTCATAAGCACGTTTCTTTAGTTTCCGATTTGATTATGGGGGATCTCTCATGGTTGTTGGCTTTTGCACCATATATTGCATCCAAAGTATTCCAGATTTCCCGTGCACTTTCACAAGGAGAGATAAAGTTAAAATTATCTTGATTAAAATGAGAATATATCATATGCAAAGCAAGAGCATTAATCGAAGTAATTTTCTTGTCTATCATATCACACCATTTTCAATAATATCCCAACATTTAATTTTATTAGATGTTAAATAAAATTCCATTTTTAATTTCCAATTCAAAAAATCTGTTCCAACAAAAAACATGAGGAATAATACTGAACTGACCCTCAGCAAAAGCATTATTAAAAGAAGCCATTTTAAAAAATTCAAATTTGCAAAACAAAATTTGAAAAATAAAAATTTTAAAACAAAAATGGCTTTTTGTTCCTAGCTCTGATACCACTGTAGGATCGATTTCACCCTAGAAGAGGGGTGATATTATAAATTATAAAAATTATTGTGGAACTTTATATAAAATAATTTCAGCATAGATATAGCCGAATAATGGCAGCACAGATAATAAAAGAATAATAAATGCAAAAATGGAACAACACAGATTTACCCAGCTTTGGCAAAATCCTGCCTATGTGTTGTCCCCAAGATTTCTACTAGAAATTAAGTAGTCACACGCTTACACACGTAAACTCGTGACACCCGCTATTGACTAACCTAACTCTATGCTCAAAACCCTGCCACAACTCAGCCAGTGAGTCGCGACTTCTCAAACAACACCACCGTAGTTTGTCCCCTAGTCACACGACTAGAAATTACAAAGGTTTGAAAAAATTACAATTAAAAAACAATTTAAATAACTCAAAACCCTAAATTTAAAAAGTTAAGCTCAAATATAATTAAGCCGGCCCAAATTAAAAGTAGGGATAAACATTATCCACTTTTCCCTTTTTATATCTTCGTCCCGTCTTCTTTGAAAATAGCTCATTCGTTCCTCTCTGAAAAATTAGGGCTTCTGGATAATTTGAAGTCGTCGCTTAAATTGATAGCTGATGCTTTGATTGCTTTCTTCGATTGATTCGTTCGCAGCTGCATCAATTTGGTCGAGTTCGATTGTCAAAATGGTATGCGATTTTTTCCCTTTTTCGATATTGATTTTGCTCGACCTTTGATTCGAGTTACTGAATTGATTCTATGCACTGTGATATTGCTTGAACTCAAATGATTTCGTATGCCGATGTGTTATGGTTTATATAGGATTGGAATTCCTATTTTCTCGTTCGTCTGATATTTTGTTCGGCCACTTGATTATATTTTAATGACTATGATTTTTCTGACTTGTTCATACTCATATATTTCTTGATTCTCACGGCAATGATTCTGATTTTATTCCTTGGCCACCATAGTATTGTGATTATCTGAATGTTTTGGTTCCGTGAATTTTTGACGACTTCGGCATAGTTTGATTTGAAACTGCAGTTGTCTTTGACTTGGTTTGCAAACTTGATTTTGTGAACATAATTTTGAGATGAGAATTTTACTTTGACTTTGCAATTACTATGAGAATTGACTTCGGTCAATTTTGAAAATTCCTGCTTGATTTTGTTTCTGCCTGTACTTGTGCATTTGCATCATATATATATATATATATATATATATATATATATATATATATATATATGCGTTAGCTTTGGATTTTATGTATATTGTCACTGCTCGACTGTTTGGATAATTTATTGTTGCACTTGATTTTCCTATACACTTTGGTCTTCACTTGATATACGTTGCACCACTGTTATCCCTGTTTCATATCTGAGCTTGTATTTGGCTGTAGCCCTTTACACATGTTGATATTCTACTTGGTGAACATTGTTCCAACTCCACTATCGAGTCTTATGACCCCACCTGAGTTCATGTGCATTGATGTAGGATGTGATCTTTGGTCTATATGCATTAGTGCTTCTGAGAGTGTGGTTTTGATACATGTCCTTATACATATGTTTATTGCACCACTGTTATCACACTGGTTCATTATTGACTTCATTTTTGTTTTGCTGTGTACATTTTCTTGAGTTTGGTTTTGTTCATTGTTCCATTTCCTTGTATCTGAACCTTTTGCACTTCCTTTTGTACTTGAATGCATGTTGAAGTTGACTGTGCGATCTGAACTGTTGTATTCCT
The DNA here is from genome assembly GCA_030765085.1 of Allium cepa. Classification (NCBI taxonomy): domain Eukaryota; kingdom Viridiplantae; phylum Streptophyta; class Magnoliopsida; order Asparagales; family Amaryllidaceae; genus Allium; species Allium cepa. The sequence continues at coordinate 670,105,689 of CM060929.1, read as the reverse complement.
GATCATGCTATAATGTTCCATGAGTTTTGAGGCTTTACTTGAGCTGTATTGTTTTGTAACCCCACTTGCAAACTGCTCCATTTGCCAGACCCTTATGTACCTGTATTTGCATTCACCACTTTGCACTGTGGTTTCTCTGACCAGTTTGGGCTGAACATTTTGATTTTCTGGCCAGCTCGTTGAATATGTTACAACAATGTTGAACTGGTCTCTTTCATTGATGGAGTTTTGTTTCTTTGGCTTGTAGGTGGTCAACGGTGGTCTGTTGGCATTTGAATTTTGTCTGCACTTATGTTGAATCCAACTAATAGCTCGGGTTTGACCTTGTGCTAATATCGTGACTTAATATTTATTTCACTTGAGTTGAAACCGACTTTTGATTTGGGTTTGACCTTGTGCTCACCTGTTCCTGTAACTTTATCAAGTGTATATAGGTGTGCACGACCTTATGGCATGTACAGTGATACACTGCACATGTCACAAGCTATTCATGTATGATGAATTCAAAATTAAATGATGACGAACAACCCAAATAACCGAGGCAAATAATATTTTCAAAATCACATTCTACTTTACACTGTAAAATATTTTCATTTCAATTTTACTGCGTTAGTTTTTATGTTGTAGATTGCTCAGATCTTGGATTCAGCATGGAAAGAAGTTGAAGATCAATTTATAGTGAGCGAGTGATATGTAGTGAGGTGGTGATGGAAATGATAATCGTAATGTAATCAAAATTGTATATATATATAGTGAGACCTCAAATTTGCACTATTCAAAAAAAAATTAATAAATAATTGTTTGAATAAAATATCTGTTTGAATTTAAATTCGGTATTATTCGTTTTATTCAAAAAATATTTATTAATTACGTGAAAAATAAAATAATACATCAACAAATACATTTAAATGAATATATATATGTTTATTATCATCAAACAAAAATCATATACTTGCATATTCAACAATCTTCCTCTTTTGATGATAACAAACATATATTTAAGATTTTGAATTTATTAAATGTATTTGATTATTCAAGGTACTCCCCCTATTTGAATGCTCCATCTCTACACAAAGCTCCCCCTTCGTATATGCATGAATAAATATGAAAATGAACTTACATGCGAATAGAAAATACTAAATAAAATATTTGACTTTATTTATCAAAATCTTAAATTTTCTCTCCCCCTTTTGTTATGAGCAAATGAGTAATAGTGTTAGAAAAATAGAGATAAAGTGACAGACATTAATACAACATTAACACCCAATCAAGTATAAATATGAAATTCCAGTAAAAAAATCAAACAAAAATCATAAATACTCTGTTTGATGCATATTCCACTTTAGAATGATAGGGATGATGTCATCATATAAAACCATATAGTTATTTCTATTTGTGGTATATTATATCAGGAATTTGAATATCTACTAAACATGCATATCCGTTAGGAATTTTAAATGAGATTAGTAGTATTCCCATTTTTTAAAATGAATTCAAGGATCATCTAACCACGCATAACCGTGAGGACTTTTAAATGGGATTAGAATCTACTTACCTATTTAATCAATCAATTTTGATATGCGTTCCATACATGCATAACCGTGAGGACTTTTAAATGAGCATGGAAGCACATAATCAAAAATTCCAAGTGATTCACCCATGCATAACCGTGGGGACTTTTAAATGGGAGTGAATACTTTGGATTTATTTATTACTAAAAAAATAATAAATTGAAGAACGAATGATTTTCCGTTTAAGATACCACATATTGACATACCATATTGGGTTATGATGAGTGATGGTCGGTAGAAATATGATAGAAATAGAATTGGTCATGGAATTTTTACCAAAAAAAAGTTTTTATGACTCTTGTTTAAACTTCTAAAGAAATCTACTAATTGTACTGTCTCAAGGTATAATATATGGTTAATATCAACACTCATCACTTTTTCAATCACTATTTATCTTTTCGATAATCAGTAGGGAGTCAGATTAGTCAATATAGTCATTTGAGATCAACTCCAAAAATAATTATAAAATCAAATTTTCTAAGATGACTAATCTAAGACAAGATCAACAAAATGATTTTATAAAAGGGGTTTTTAGAAAAATGTCCCCTATTTGAAAATTATTGAATTGAAAAATATGCAGATATTTTCTTTGAAAAACGATGCAGTTACTGAATGTCTCAACATAAATCACGTTCTAATAGTAATTTTTCTATCAACTAGATAACCAATGTAATCTGCATCTGAATTTCTTTTGACTCAAAATTATCATTCGTTGAATGTCATAGACCGACAGTGAAGTGTGTAACAAAATATCTCAAAATCACTTTTAGCAGCTTTTAAATGAAATTAAATTGAAGCCGTGTAAACACTGATCATAATGTCAGTAGTAACCTAACCAAATATATCTGAAAGTAATCATCAATAAACTGCCATCATTAATCCAAACAAATCTATATGAAACAGTTCAAAGATGATTTTCCAACATTTTGAATAAGTTAGAATCAATATCATCATGCATTTTTTTAATCACATAACTGGCTAATTTAATTTCGGTTATGGTGCAGATTATCACATTTAATATAATCGTTCAAAATAAATACACCGTTGCCTGTTTTACCTTTAGGATAATTTTTCGTTGTAGCGCATTGTGGTTCTGCCATCTTTGTCCTAGTTTAACGAACTTTAATTAGTCGCCTGTTGTGTGTCTGGAACAGCCAGAATCCAGATAACACTGTTGTTGCTCCTTAGCCTGCCACGACACCTACACGAGAGAAGATTTTTGTGATCTATTTGTTTTTATAGGTCCACGGTTGTTAGTGGCAGCAGATTTTGAAAAATATGATACAAATAGAAATGATCGTGGAATTTTTACCAACAAAAAGTTTTTATAACTCTTGTTTAAATTTGTAAAGAAATTTACTAATTTTACTGTCTCAAGTTATAATATATGATTAATATCAACACTCATCACTTTTTCAATCACTATTTATCTTTTCGATAATTAGTAGGGAGTCAGATTAGTCAATGTAGTCATTTAAGATCATATCCCAACGTAATTATAAAATCAAATTTTCTAGGATGACTAATTTGAGACAAGGTCAACAAAACGATTTTCAAAAAGGGTTTTTTTAGAAAAATGTCTACTATTTGAAAATTATTTGAAGTGAAAAATATGTAGATATTTTCTTTGAAAAACGATGCAATTACTAAATGTCTCAACATAAATCACGTTCCACAAGTATTTTTTCTATCAACTAGATTACCAATCAAATCTGCATCTGAATTTCTTTTGACTCGAAACTATCATTCGTTGAATGTCATAGACCAGATAGTGAAGTGTGCAACAAAATTTTTCAAAATCATTTTTGACAGCTTTTAAATGAAATTGAATTGAAGCCGTGCAAACAGTGATCATAGTGTCAGCAGTAACATAACCAAATATATCTGAAAGTAATCATCAATAAATCGCCATCATTAATCCAAACAAATCTATATGAAATTATTCAAAGATGATTGTTCAACATTTTGAATAAATCAGAATCAATGTCATCATTCATTTTTTTAACACATAACTGGCAAATTCAATTCAGATTATGGCGCAGATTATCACATTTTATATAATCGTTCAAAATAATATACGGTTACCTGTTTTACCTTAAGGATAAACTTTCGTTGTAGCCCATTGTGATTCTGCCACCTTTGTACTAGGCTAAGGAACTTTTATTAGTTGTCCGTTGTGTGTCTAGAACAGCCAGAATCCAGATAACACTGTTGTTGATCCTTAGCCTACTACCACACCTACACGAGAGAAGATTTTTGTGACCTATTTGTTTTATAGGTCCACGTTTGTTAGTGGCAGCAGATTTTGAAAAATATGTTTGTGGAAAACCAAAACTATTTATATATGTTCCTTCGGTACCTAGATTTGTTTAACTTCAAGGGATTTTACATTTGTGCTTTCTGGAACCCAAATTGGAATGGTTTTGATATTTTTAGATCTATACCAGCAAATATTATGATTGTGTCCAATTTTTCTACAGATTGTGCACTCGGAGTTCTAGCCCGTTCAGATTGATTATACTCAAATCCTTGTCTAACAATATTAGTTTGTTTCCCTAATAACATTTTCACGATTTTTCTCCTTTGGGAAATTTTCCTAAAGTTGTAGACAATTATTGGACTTGTGTTTTAAGTGATTCATTTTCATTTAATAATTGGGTGCATTTTTTAATAGAATTTTCTATTCTAGTATTTTCACTCTTTTTCAAAATCAAAATTTAATTTTCAAACGATTTAATTTTAATTTTTGATTTTTAAATCTCTTCTTGGAGTGATGGACACTTATCACACTTAGGGATCTTACTTTGATAGTTTTTAACTAATTGATTAAGTTGTTTATTTAAGTCTATCAAAGTATCTCTTTGTGATTCAAGTTTAGCGTATTTCTCCATAAGCCTTTCGAAAGTGCCATTTACTTCGTGGAATAAGTAATTTTAAGTGAGTGAGTTTTGATACCTCGGTTGGCTCATCATCATTGCTATCAGTTATATCACCTCGAAGGAACAGATCTGCTTTCTCACTCTTACTGCTATTGCTTTTATAACATCATCGCTTTTATTCCACGTGGCAGCAAAACTTCTTCCTTTTGATTTATTTTCTAGGCCGTGTTGATTACGAGGACAATTGGGCTTGATGTTGCCAAGTTTATTGCACTTGTGACAGATGATTTCCCATTCTTCTAGGTTGTCTAGTGCTTTGACTATTCTAGTTTTCAATTTTTGATTTAGAGCTAGATTTCTATGTTTACGGTTCCACTTTTTGAATCTCTTCATTAGTAATGTCAGCTCAGCTGCTCCATCATCATTATTATCACTACTTAGTTTTACCAATCCTACTGAGCACGTTTCTTTAATTTCTGATTTGAGTATGGGGGATCTCTCACGGTTGTTGAGTTTTGCACCATATATTGCATCGAAAGTATTCCAGATTTCCTGTGTACTTTCACAATGAGAGATAAAGTTAAAATTATCTTGATTAACATGAGAATATATTATATGCATATCAAGAGCATTAATCGAAATAATTTTCTCCTCTATTATATCATGCCCATTTTCAATAATATCCCAACATCTAATGTTAATAGATTTTAAATAAAATTCCATTTTTAATTTCCAATTCAAAAAATCTGTTCCATCAAAAACAGGAGGAATAATATTGAACTGACCCTCAACAAAAACATTATTAAAAGAAGCCATTTTTTAAAATTCAAATTTGTAAAACAAAATTTGTAAAATCAAATTTTAAAAACAAAAATGGCTTTTTGTTTCTAGCTGTGATACCACTTGTAGGATCGATTTCACCTTAGAGGGTGGGTGAATAGGGTGATACTATAAATTATAAAATTATTGCGGAAGTTTATATAAAATAATTTCAGCATAGATATAGCAGAATAATAGCAACACAGATAATAACTGAATAATAAATGAAGAAATAGAACAACATAGATTTACCCAGCTTCGGCAAAACCCTGCCTATGTGCTGCCTCCAAGATTTCTACTAGAAATTAAGTAGTCACACGCTTACATACGTAAACTCGCGACACCCGTTATTGACTAACCTAACTCTACGCTCAAAACCCTACCACAACTCAGCCATTGAGTTGCGAATTCTCGAACTACACCACCGTAGTTCGTCCCTTAGTTACGCGACTAGAAATTACAAAGGCCTAAAAAAATACAATTAAAAAAAAATTAAATAACTCAAAACCCTAAATTTAAAAAGTTAACCCCAAATATAATTAAGCCGGCCCAAATTAAAAGTAGTGATAAACATTACCCTCTTTTCCCTTTTTATATCTTTGGCCCGACTTCTTTGAAAATAGCTCGTTCGTTCCTCTCTGAAAAATTAGGGCATCTAGGTAATTTGAAGTCGCCGCTTAAATTGATAGCTGATGCTTCGATTGCTTTCTTTGATTGATTCGTTCGCGGCTGCTTCAATTAGGTCGTGTTCGATTGTCAAAATGGTATGCGATTTTTTAGCTTTTTCGATATTAATTTTGCTCAACCTTTGATTCGAGTTACTGAATTAATTCTATGCACTGTGATATTGCTTGAACTCAAATGATTTCGTATGTCGATGATGTTATGGTTTATATAGGATTCGAATTCCTATTTTCTCATTAGTCTGATATTTTGTTCGGCCACTTGTTATGTTTGAATGACTTTGATTTTTCTGACATTTTCATACTCATATATTTCTTGATTTTCACGGCAATGATTCTGATTTGATTCCTTGTCCACCACGGTATTGTGATTATCTGGATGTTTTGGTTCAGTGAATTTCTGATGATTTCGGCATAGTTTGATTTGAAATTGCAGTTATCTTTGACTTGGTTTGCAAACTTGATTTTGTGAACATAATTTTGAGATGAGAATTTTACTTTAAATTTGCATTTGGTATGAGAATTGACTTCGGTCATTTTTGAAAAAACCTGCTTGATCTTGTTTCTTCCTGTACTTGTGCATTTGCATCATATATATAGACACACACACACACATTAGCTTTGGATTTCATGTACATTGTCACTGCTCGACTGTTTCGATAATTTATTGCTGCACTGGAATTTCCTGCACACTTTTGGTCTTCACTTGATATATGATGCACCTGTTATCGATGTTTGATATCTGAGCTTGTATTTGGCCACAGCCCTTTGTACATGTTGATTTTTTGATTGCTTGGTTAACATTGTTTCAACTCCACTGTCGAGTCTTATGATTCCACCTGAATTCATATGCATTGATGTTGGATGTGGTCTCTGGTCTATATGCAATAATTCTTCTCAGAGTGTGGTTTTGATACATGTCCTTATACATATGTTTATTGCACCATTGTTGTCACACTGGTTCATTATTGACTTCATTTTGTTTTGCTGTGTACATTTGCTTGAGTCGGGTTTGGTTCATTGTTTCATTTCTTTATATCTGAACCTTTTGCGCTTCCTTTTGTACTTGAATACATTTTGAACGTGACTGTGCGATCTGCACTGTTGTACTCCTAATCATGCTATATTATTCCGTGCGTGTTGAGGCTTTACTTGAGCTGTATTGTTTTGTAACCTCACTTGCATACTGCTCCATTTACCAGACCCTTATGTACCTGTATTTTCATTCACCACTTTGCACTGTGGCTTCTCTGATCAGTCTGGGTTGAACATTTTGATTTTCTAGCCAGCTCACTGAATATGTTACATTGATGTTGAGCTGGTCTCTTTCACTGATGTAGTTTTGTTTCTTTGACTTGTATGTGGTCACTGGTGGTCTGTTGGCATTTGAATTTGGTCTGCACTTGTGCTGAATCCAACTAATAGCTTGAGTTTGACCTTGTGCTAATATCGTGACTTAATATTTATTTAACTTGAGTTGAACCCAGCTTTTGATTTGGGTTTGACCTTATGCTCACCTGTTCCTGTAACTTTATCAAGTGTATATCGGTATGCATGGCCTTGTGGCATGTACAGTGATACACTATGCATGTCACAAGCTGTTTATGTATGATGAATTCAAAATTAAATGATGAGAAACAACCCAAATAACCGAGGAAAATAATATTTTCAAAATTACATTCTACTTTGCACTGTAAAATATTTTCTTTTCAATTTTACTACGTCAGTGTTTGTTTATTTTGCAGATTGCTCAAATGTTGGATTCAATCTTGAATGAAGTTGAAGATCGATTTTTAGTGACCGAGTGATATGTAGTGAGGTGCTGATGTAAACGATAATTGTAATGTAATCAAAATTGTATATATATAGTGAGAGCTCAAATTTGCACTATTCAAAAATTTTACTAAATAATTATTTGAATAAAATATGTGTTTGAATTTAAATTCTGTATTATTCATTTTATTCAGCAAATATTTATTAATTACGTGAAAAATAAAACATTACATTAATAAATACATATAAATGAATGTGTATATATATATATATATATGTTTATTATCATTAAACAAAAATCATATACTTGCATATTCAACATTTATTTGTGAAATTATACCTATGTCTAGTTGTTTGAGACTTGTTATGTTTTCCGTTATGGTAATAATGTTATAAAAATTATTTTAGATGGTAATAAAGTTTGTGATGGTATTTTAGAAAATGGCATTTATGTGATCAATACAAATTATATATGTTATATGCGTAATTCTTCGAATATCAATATAATTAATAATTATCCTTGGCACTATAGGCTAGATCATATAAGTTAGAAATGACTAAACAAATTGAAAATCGAATGTTTTCTTGCGTCACTTGGTTTTGAATCATTTGACATGTGTGGATTGTGTTTCAAGGGACAAATTACTAATCACCCTTTAGTGGGAGCAATGAAAGAGTTGATGAACTCTTGGATGTTGTACACTGTGATATATGTAGTCCGATGCCTATAATTACTAAGGATAAAATTCTTACTCTGTTACCTTCATCGATTATTTTTCAAGACTAGGATATGTATATCTTATGAAGAATAAATCTAATGTCTAGGATAAATTTATTGAATATAAAACAAGATAGAAAATTGGATGAACCAAAAGATTAACATTCTTCGATCCTATCGAGGAGGTGAGTGCACTGGAAAGGAACACCAATAGTACTTAAAAGATAGTAAGATTATCTCTCAGGTTACCCTACCATATACTCTGCAACACATTGGTTTTGGAGTAAAGAGCCGAACCCTATTAGATATGATTTGTTCCATGATAATTAAGGCTAAATAACTTTTTTCATATTGGGGATATGCGCTAGAAACCGCAGTGCATATGTTGAATTTGTTACCCACTAGTTTGCGCCTAATATTCCATATGAGATATGGCACGAGAAGAAACACTTTTCAATTATTTGAAAGTGTTAGTTATTCGGCCCATGTTGAGAACATCAACCCTAATAAGTTAGAGGCGAAACCAGCTTGTGTAAGTTTATAAGATATCCCAAGAGTTTTGAGGATATATTTCCTGCAAACATAGAGGAACAAGAAATGATTGTTTTCACATATGTTATCTTTTAAAAAATGGAATTTCTATCAAAAGAAATTAACAACGAAGTTGTAGACTTCGATAAGATCCGAGAAACTAACATGGAGGCTAAACTAGTAGGAGAACCAAGTTCCTTGTATACGAAAACACGCAACTTATTAGATGGTCTAGTACGATATATCATACACTAAAGGGATACTATGGTTTTCTCATGGATGGCAAGAAAGAAGATTGTGCCTTAGATGATGATACTCCATTATTGTTAACAAGAAATCTAATCCACGTCCCAAAGTTGTCTTTAGGACGTGGAGTGTCTTTTTTGATCTCTTTTGATAAAGTAGAAGTTGGTGAGATGTAGATAACCCCTTTAATTTTCATTTTCGAATTAATTGATGAAGTGGGAACTTTCTTGGATCAACCTTTCAACTCAGTCGAAACGATTAATTTCCTTTCTTATTAGCCTTTTGAGCTTTCTAAGCTAGTGTGGTTATCCCTTCGAAAACCTTCCTTTCGAGGCGGTTACAAAACATATAAGGATAACTCTAAGAATCCGAGGTTGAGGTTTGACTTTACAGACTTCGACCCTGTCGACGACTAGGTGGTTTAGTGGCAAAGGCTAGGGTCTGGGATTAAAGGTAAATTCAGTTAGGTTTAAGGTTACGACCTTGTCGAAAGCTAGGATTGAGATATGCAATGGATGGGAGTTAAAACTTAGTTTATCTGAAAATGCAGTGGTTTCGACCTAGTCAAAAGTAAAAATCTAGTAGAAAGTAGCCTGGAGTCTATACCTGGAGTTACTTGAATATGCAGGGGTTTCGATCGAGTAGGAAGAGACCTTTTGATTTGGTCGACACCTGGGAAAACATGATTAGTTCTGATACTAAAGCTTTGAAACAACTAAGTAATTAATAATACTAAAGTCTTCCCTTTCTTACCTCAAAGAATTCTTTATTGCTCAATTTCCCAATTCAATTTACAAATTAGGGGTTACAACTTTTAGAATTAAGAAAATATAATTATAAAATGACCGAATTCAGATCCCTTAAAACCATACCCCTTGGGTCTTATTTATAGATGCGGGTCAGCATCTTTCGACCCCAATGCTTTCGATCTAGCCGAAAGGTGGCTGCCGTGTTCTTTAGAATGCTTCGCCTTTATCGAAAGGGGCGGTTACACCTTTGTAACGACCCAGAATTTTTATCAATAAAAATTTGAATATTTAATTAATTTAAAATATTAACAAGTGAAATTTATAAGTCGAATAAATTTTATTTCGAATAATTGGATTTAATTGGATAAATTAAATCGATAATTAAATAGTTGGAAATACAGAAATAATTGAAAATTGGGTTAAATATGATTGAAAATGATTTGTAAAATTTTATTTTATCATATTGGAGTTAGAATGATGTTATAGAACATTTAAAATTGAATTTAAAGGTAATTTGTGAAAATTGAATATTTTAATATTTAATCGACTAGTGAAAATAGCCAATTTTTGAACAGTCTCAGAATTGGACGAAACTAGTTCCATTGGATCCGTAATAGTTTGTTATTATCGGATTTTAATTTTCGTAGCAATCGGAGTTATCGTTTGACCGTAGCAGCTCGAAACGCATCGAAATTGTTTTAATATTAATTTGGCGAGTTAAAATAGTCATTTTTCAAACAGTCTCGGATTTCAACGAAACCAGTTTCATCGGATCTGTAATGTGATATTATTGTATGGTTTTAAATTTCATGTCAATCGGATTTACCGTTTGACCGGTGCAAGCAAAAACGCCTAGAAAATCGTTTAATCGGTTTAATTTAAAATCGAACGTTTATTGCCATAACTCGCACAAATGGCCGAATTAGCTCCCGAAACCTATTCCATTGTGTCCGGAACGTGGGGTAAACCCAAGAAACGCCGGTCATCGCACGAGATTTGGAGTTTGGAAATTTGGAGATGAATAGTAATTCTTCGTTTTTTCTATAAAAGGAGTTGCTATCCTCACATTTGCCAAAAACTTAAAACCCTAGCCCTAAACTGAAGCAGCCGCCACCTTCAAAATGGAAGGCCAGAAAACACCAATCTTCTTCTCTCAATCTCTCCCAATCCACACGTTTTTAGAAAAACTTGTCAACACGAAAGTTGTAGATCTTCGCGAAAGCTTTAAATCCATACGGGCGAGATGATGTTTAGTTGAACAGAGGGGGAGCTAGGGGGGCCGACAGCTGCGTGTTGCGCACGCAAATCGAGGGTGAGGGTAGGGGCCGAGCTGCACGTGGTTCATGGTGGAGGTGGAGTTCGAGTTGCTCTTCAAAATGGTGGTATCTGATCGTGTTCAAGATCGTCGTATTTGGCTCGAAATCAAAACCTAGTTGGTGATTTATGGGTTTGTGCATGTGCGTGTTGCCTGTAGGATACGCGCGTGGAAGATGAAGAGGGAGCGGCTAGATTTGCAGGGTGATGGAGATCCTATGGCTGTGATTGTGAATAGGTTTTAAATTATAAATAAATGTTGTAAATTTATGTATATAAATTCGTGTAAATTCTAAAAATCATAACTTTTTCATACGAGGTCGAAAACGCACGAAATCAGTTGCGTTGGAATCGTATTGACGAGCACCACGCTATATAATTGGATTGGAGTCGTTTGGAGTTAGCGAAAATTTTGGGTAAAATTAAACGCGCGTTTAATTTTATTCGAAATAAATCGCTAAAACAAAATTGAAATCAAGGTGAGAACTTCTCACTCAATCGAATCGGTTTCGATTTTTATTTTAAATAGTTAGATTTAAAATTCTTGAATGTATGTTTGAATGATGATTATTATCTATTGATTGTTAAAATAGACATTATGCGCCGTTAGTAAGCGGATGTTTATTTATTAAAAACATATACCGCGAATATTTCATAAACAGTGAAATTGGTATTATTTATGTACTTGGAATTGATTTCCCACGGTATATAGCGGATGAGACCATATTGCGCCGTCTATTAAGCGGATAATATTTTAAATCCCATATACCACGATAATTTCGTACTGGAACGGAATTTGTATTGTGCTAACATCTTTGGATGCAGGAAAACAGATTGGAGGGATCCAACTGGATTCCTCAACAGTATTTATTTGATTATGGATATTTTGATATTCGTTGATTATCATATCGATACGTGATATCGTTGTTGTCGTGATTGACTATTTGGTGTGTAGCATCATTGGGCCAAATTTTGGAATTTTAAAAGGATTTCAAAGTGATTTTTGAAAGTATACGTTATAAAATATTTTTGGAATTGATCCATTTTAAATAAATAAACGTTATAATTTTAATGTTATAAAAATTATGATTTTTGAGAAAAATAGTTAAAAGTTGATTTTTGAAAATATGGGGTTAATGATTTTATAAAATGGTTTAAATTGGGATTTCTGAATTTATTATAAAAAGATTAAAAATAGGATTTATAAAATTTAATTATTTTATAAAACAAAATGGTGAAATTATAAAGGAGATTAAAGATGTTTTAAAATAATAGTATAAATTGATTTATATAAGAGATTTATAAATTGATATTTATAAATTAAAATATTGGATTAAAATGAGTTTTTATAAGTGTTAGAATAAATTTTAAATGAATTTCATAAATGAATGAAATTTATAGAATTATAAACAGTGAAGTTATAAATGGAATTTTATAAGCAGTAGGTTTATAAAATTTGTAAAGTTATTTGAAGAATAAGTTTTGGGTAAATAAATGAATCTTATAAGTTATAAGATTTATAATTTAGGAAGTTTAAAGGAACGATTTTTGCAAACAAATAAATTATAAGTGTTTAACTTATAATATGAACTTTTAGTATATAATTGAGTTATAAATTGAATAGGTTAATAAAGGAGATTTATAAAGGAAGTAGTTATAAAATAAATAGAAATGGAATTTATAAACATTGTTTTATAAATTCGCAACGACTTATTTTGATAAGTAAATTGTTATAACTTATTAATGGAGTTATATTCACGTTTTAGACAGTGAATAATCCTTTAAGATAAAAAGTATAGAAGTGATGAAATTGGTTAACGTAGTATATTCCGTTTTTGAATAGTGAATAATATGTTAAAGAAAATATTTTGGATGTGATGTTTTAAATAAAATTAAAACGATCTAACGATGTTTTCAAAAGGTGTTAAGATTCGAAACCATAGATTTCAACATTCATTGTTGAAATAGACGTTTTCGAGAAATAGAAGGAAATGGTGGACTATAACACTGTTGTTATAGTAAATGATTTCCGAAAGGAAATGTTTTGTATAGTATTGGGATTTATATATCTATTTTAATTTCGAATCCCTATACTGGTGATTTTGGATTGTCGTAACGATGTTTTACGTAACATTCATTTTGGCCCAAATAAATATGTTTAAGAGAATGATTTCCTTAAAGAATGAAATATATACTTAATTTAGATTTAAGTATATTGAATATTTCCAAGTGTAGAAAATAAAAAGATTTGTGAATTACTTATTAAATAAGTATGGAAATGTTTTTCAATGTGAAATGAAACGTTTTTGAGAATTTATCTTTTTGAAGATAAATTGAAAATGAATAATTGAAATCGTATATTCATAAATATTTTGGAATATAAATTCACTATGGAATTTATAAAAGGAAAGGGGAATTTGTTTAAAAATAAACGTTGATTTATTTTTGAAGTGGGGGAATTAATTTACGGATTTGGAACGTAAATATAAAATAAATCGTTAAGGATTTATTTAATTGGTTTAAATGAACCATGTTGAAATGATAGTATTTCCGCGTAAGGAAAATGATTGAAATTGTTTTTAAAAGTGGTAAGGATGAAAAGTGATTTGAAATTGTTTTCAAAATGGTTGAAGTGTGAAAATTATTTATCTTGTAAAGATATTTTTGGAAAATAAATAATTTGGAAAATTATTTGGAATCTGGTGATGTTGTGCATATCCATTGATAGTTCAATAACCGGCTATCAATATTTACCTTTGAAAGGTATTTGTTGTGATTTGCTTGAATTTGAATGCCACACTTATTTTAGAATAAGCGCTCATTATTCGGGTTATCCGGGAAAGGACCTTGGGGTCATATAACCCATTCCGAGCATGTGATACATCGTTATGGATTGCATTTGATGACCGGTGTTGAAGACCGGATATTTGCGAGAGCGATAGGATGACCTGTCGATTGACTCTGCATCGAGTTGCTCCGGTATAGAGTTCTCCATATGTGATGGGGAATCCGATCAGGATTGTGGATATCCGGATTGCAAGGACTTCTTTGTAAGTGCCTTCGGTTCTGTTCGAACCAAGAACATACTTGTATGGATTGTGTGTCTGACATTACAAATTGAGATATAAAGCTGATTTCTTTCAAATATATTTCTGTTGGTGGCGGAGAATTTATTCTCTTAGCTTAACACCCTTCTCTGAGACGTACGAGCTCAGAGGTTATGTAGTTGAAGGTTATCAGCGATATATTCCCAATTTGGTAATGTGACATGCTGAGTGTTGCTGTGAAATGATCATTGTTTGATCATTTGTGATATGATCATTTGTTTGATCATTTATCTTTGTGATCATTTCTATGATCATTTGTTGACCCAAAGCATGACTTTGTACCAAAGCGTGGCTTTGTGGACGAGACTTCGTCGGACCTCACACCCCGAAATGGTCAAAACAGGAAAGATGCAGCAAGGTTATGAGGGGTAGCTCCCTTTAGGGTATGTACATTTCCTTCTGGAAAAGGGTGGTATCATGGTATGGAGCCCAGATACTTACTCATGTTGAAACACTTTATTTATTATGGTGTGATGTTGATTACGAGCACTCGGATAAAGGTCCCAAAGGACCAGGGAATGGCATACTCGTGTCAGTAGTTACCCAGTTAGGGGTAACCCGGCCTTGTGTTGGCAGAGATCCGGTTTGGTTCTCGGGGACGTCCTTTCAGAGGCGTTCTCATGTGGCAATGGGAAGTTCCTTGGCCTGACCATTAGTTGGAAATCCAAAGAAACAATACGATCTTGTACGTTATTAGTTGTATAACCTGCCATGGAATGTGGCAGTAACCTGCTATTGAACATGGTAGCTATAGTAGGCATAAGTGCGAAATGTCTATGCTGGCTAAGATTTATATCTTTACTTTCGAAATGATTTTTTCCTACACTATGCACTAGTAATAATATCAAATGTTTCTTTTTAATGCGTATCAAGCATCTTTGACTATCATAAGGAGAAATCTCCTCCAATTCTGCGTTTGCATTGTGTGTGTGAGCGGGAGGCCTTATGGTAGTCTCATTTTTAAAAGCATTGCGAATTGACTTTAAAAATATTCCTCTATTTTGATTTTAAAGATAAATAAACTGTTTTGAGTTCTCACACCAGTCACATGACTGACTCGGAGTTTATTGTTTCCTTCCTAAACTCTGGGTGGCCACCAATTTCCACACGGGCAGTCAAGAGTTAAGGTTTATCAAGATATTCTGGAGTTGCTGGAGGCAAGCTGGATGGCATGGCGTATTATTAGTATATAGTATTTCTTTTCCGCTGTTTGTTGTTGTTTGTTGTTGTACACTCTGATGATGTAATGAATGGTAATATAATGTAATAACTGATATGGTTCTTTGTTTAAAGATTATTCATTTATTTATTATATGTTGTTCCGCTGCGATTGTGAGATTCTGATGTTGTTCTGTTGTTTTCTTTCTGTTCCGTTCTATCTTTTCTCTCTTCTTCTACTTTTTTTTCTTTTTCTTAAACAATGAGAATTCGTATTTCTGTTCATCTTGAGTTAATCTATGGAGATTAGTGTATATTCAAGGAGTACGGATTTGCGGGTCCTTACAGGTGGTATCAGAGCATATGGTTAACCGACAACCATGGCTCTGTTGGGTATTACTCATTAGAGATAGAGTCAGTAGTACTCTAGAATGAGTTGAGTGTAATAATAGCTATGAGAGCGTATTTGTTAGTGAATATAAAATTGTTTTATATTGTGATGATTGGTTTGTTGAGTGGTATATGGATTCTGGTTAATACGAGTAATTAACTTTGTTGATAGGGATCTCTAAACACTTGTACAGAACAATTCGACACGGTATTGTTTTAAATTGGGTAAATGAAATAATTTTACCTTGATTATATTTTATATATAAAGGAATAATTTTTCAGAATTATTAAAGTGTATATAAGTTGATTGTTTAGTTGTTTGAATAATCTAAATAAAAGAATAATTGTATAAGTAAAAGAATTATAAGTATGAAATTATAATTAAAGTGATTTACAATTGTGAAATAAACTTATATATATAAGAAGTGAAACTATATGAATATATTTATGAATATGAGTTGTAAATAAAGATGAATTCAAAGTTGAATAAAATTTTACTTTAGAATTGGGAATCTAAATTGATTTATGAGTGGGAATTTAAGTTAAGTAAAACCAAGTGATATTTATAAAATGAAGTATAACTTAAGAGATGTTGAATGAAGTTGATATTGGTAACGAAGTAAATTGATAAAGTTAAGTGATAAATGTGAACTTAAGTTATGTAAATGAAATTCAACTTTTGTAATTGAATTGAATGAATGGATTTAATATTAATCAATTAAATGTGAATAATTAATATGAAATAATGAATGTAAGTGTTAATTCATTAAAATCTAATGTTATTGGAAGTTGAATAATTGAATGAAAATGAATATAAGTAAAGGAATTTGGTTGAAATTAATATACATTGGTTGTTATATGATTGTTAGTTGATTGTGTATAATTCATTGAATATTAATGAAATTGAGTTAATGAAATTGGTAGCTAAAGTAATTGAAATCCAATTGGAAGTTAAGTGAATCTTAAATAGAATTGAATTTGATTTGGAAGTAAACCAACTTGAATATGAATTAGTGAATATAAACTAATTGAAAATGAATGTTAGTAAAAACATCCACTGTTAATGAATCAAATGTGATTAAATTGAAAACCATTTCATTGAATATTAATAAGAATATGAATGAATATTTATTGGTTATGGATGTTAGTTGAATGTTAGTTGGATGATAGTTGGTTGATGGTTGAATTTATTGCTTTTACTGCATTTGCTATGTTGGCATATATAGTTATTATGTTGTTATATGTTGTATATGGATACTATGGTCTATATACATGTTTCTCATCTGTTTGTTGAGTGTTTAGTAGGTGCGGATCGCGTTTGCTTCGCATTTGGAGCTCGCTTTCGCGCTATATTAGCCGTATACGCTCGCTAATAATAAATAAGGTACATATCTCGGATTACAAACCGTACTTTTACACTTTTTCCCTACGGGATGCCTCATCACTTGATGAGATGTATATTTGTGATATATATACTGTCATTTTTTTTCCGGATCGAGCCGCGCAAAGGAGACTATGGCGAATTTTTCCGAAAATTTAAGGCGTTAGAATATTTTTGAGAAAAATTGGAAAATTTTGTGAAAACTAAACTTTGATTTGAAGTTAAAAGTTAAACAATAGTAGTTGTTTTTGAAAAGATAACTAAGTATGATTTGGAAACATAGTAAAGTATTGTAAGAAATTTAACTATGGATTTTGGAAAATTAATAGATTCTATAACTTTTCTTACTTATTAATTTCGAGGACGAAATTCTTTTAAGGGGGGAAGTCTGTAACGACCCAGAATTTTTATTAATAAAAATTTGAATATTTAATTAATTTAAAATATTAATAAGTGAAATTTATAAGTCGAATAAATTTTATTTCGAACAATTGGATTTAATTGGATAAATTAAATCGATAATTAAATAGTTGGAAATACAGAAATAATTGAAAATTGGGTTAAATATGATTGAAAATGATTTGTAAAATTTTATTTTATCATATTGGAGTTAGAATGATGTTATAGAACTTTTAAAATTGAATTTCAAGTTAATTTATGAAAATTGAATATTTTAATATTTAATCGACTAGTGAAAATAGCCAATTTTTAAACAGTCTCAGAATTGGACGAAACTAGTTCCATTGGATCCGTAATAGTTTGTTATTATCGGATTTCAATTTTCGTAGCAATCGGAGTTATCGTTTGACCGTAGCAGCTCGAAACGCATCGAAATTGTTTTAATATTAATTTGGCGAGTTAAAATAGTCATTTTTCAAACAGTCTCGGATTTCGACGAAACCAGTTTCATCGGATCCGTAATATGATATTATTGTATGGTTTCAAATTTTATGTCAATCGGATTTACCGTTTGTCCGGTGCAAGCTAAAATGCCTAGAAAATCGTTTAATTGATTTAATTTAAAATCGAACGTTTATTGCCATAACTCGCACATATGACCGAATTAGCTCCCGAAATCTATTCCATTGTGTCCGGAACGTGGGGTAAACCCTAGAAACGCCGGTCACCGCGCGAGATTTGGAGTTCGGAAATTTTGAGATGAATAGTAATTCGTCGTTTTTTCTATAAAAGGAGTTGCTATCCTCACATTTGCCAAAAACTTAAAACCCTAGCCCTAAACTGAAGCAGCCGCCACCTTCAAAATGGAAGGCCAGAAAACACCAATCTTCTTCTCTCAATCTCTCCCAATCCACACGTTTTTAGAAAAACTTGTCAACACGAAAGTTGTAGATCTTGGCGAAAGCTTTAAATCCATACGGGCGAGATGATGTTTAGTTGACCAGAGGGGGAGCTAGGGGGGCCGACAGCTGCGTGTTGCGCATGCAAATCGAGGGTGAGGGTAGGGGCCGAGCTGCACGTGGTTCATGGTGGAGGTGGAGTTCGAGTTGCTCTTCAAAATGGTGGTATCTGATCGTGTTCAAGATCGTCGTATTTGGCTCGAAACCAAACCCTAGTTGGTGATTTATGGATTTGTGCGTGTGCGTGTTGCCTGTAGGATACGCTCCTGGAAGATGAAGAGGGAGCGGCTAGATTTGCAGGGTGATGGAGATCCTACGGCTGTGATTGTGAATAGGTTTAAAATCATAAATAAATGTTGTAAATTTATGTATATAAATTCGTGTAAACTTCTAAAAATCATAACTTTTTCATACGAGGTCGAAAACGCGCGAAATCAGTTGCGTTGGAATCGTATTGACGAGCACTACGCTATGGAATTGGGTTGGAGTCGTTTGGAGTTAGCGAAAATTTTGGGTAAAATTAAACGCGCATTTAATTTTATTCGAAATAAATCGCTAAAACAAAATTGAAATCAATGTGAGAACTTCTCACTCAATCGAATAGGTTTCAATTTTTATTTTAAATAGTTAGATTTAAAATTCTTGATTGTATGTTTGAATGATGATTGTTATCTATTGATTGTTAAAATAGACATTATGCGCCGTTAGTAAGCGGATGTTATTTATTAAAAACATATACCGCGAATATTTCATAAACAGTGAAATTGGTATTATTTATGTACTTGGAATTGATTTTCCGCAGTATATAGCGGATGAGACCCTATTGCGCCGTCTATTAAGCGGATAGTATTTTAAATCTCATATACCGCGATAATTTCGTACTGGAACGGAATTGGTATTTTGCTAACATCTTTGGATGCAGGAAAACAGGTTGGAGGGATCCAACTGGATTCCTCAACAGTATTTATTTGATTATGGATATTTTGATATTCGTTGATTATTATATCGATACGTGATATCGTT
Source organism: Allium cepa (assembly GCA_030765085.1). Lineage (NCBI taxonomy): Eukaryota > Viridiplantae > Streptophyta > Magnoliopsida > Asparagales > Amaryllidaceae > Allium > Allium cepa. The sequence goes on along the minus strand of CM060929.1, from coordinate 670,085,989 downwards.
GTTGTCGTGATTGACTATTTGGTGTGTAGCATCATTGGGCCAAATTTTGGAGTTTTAAAAGGATTTCAAAGTGATTTTTGAAAGTATACGTTATAAAATATTTTTGGAATTGATCCATTTTAAATAAATAAACGCTATAATTTTAATGTTATAAAAATTTTGATTTTTGAGAAAAATAGTTAAAACTTGATTTTTGAAAATATGGGGTTAATGATTTTATAAAATGGTTTAAATTGGGATTTCTGAATTTATTATAAAAAGATTAAAAATAGGATTTATAAAATTTAATTATTTTATAAAACAAAATGGTGAAATTATAAAGGAGATTAAAGATGTTTTAAAATAATAGTATAAATTAATTTATATAAGAGATTTATAAATTGATATTTATAAATTAAAATATTGGAATTATAAAACGAGTTTTTATAAGTGTTAGAATGAATTTTAAATGAATTTCATAAATGAATGAAATTTATAGAATTATAAACGGTGAAGTTATAAATGGAATTTTATAAGCAGTAGGTTTATAAAATTTGTAAAGTTATTTGAAGAATAAGTTTCGGGTAAATAAATGAATCTTATAAGTTATAAGATTTATAATTTGGGAAGTTTAAAGGAACGATTTTTGCAAACAAATAAATTATAAGTGTTTAACTTATAATATGAACTTTTAGTATATAATTGAGTTATAAATTGAATAGGTTAATAAAGGAGATTTATAAAGGAAGTAGTTATAAAATAAATAGAAATGGAATTTATAAACATTTTTTATAAATTCGCAACGACTTTTTTTGATAAGTAAATTGTTATAACTTATTAATGGAGTTATATTCACGTTTTAGACAGTGAATAATCCTTTAAGATAAAATGTATAGAAGTGATGAAATTGGTTAACGTAGTATATTCACGTTTTTGAATAGTGAATAATATGTTAAAGAAAATGCTTTGGATGTGATGTTTTAAATAAAATTAAAACGATCTAACGATGTTTGCAAAAGGTGTTAAGATTCGAAACCATAGATTTCAACATTCATTGTTGAAATAGACGTTTTCGAGAAATAGAAGGAAATGGTGGACTATAACACTGTTGTTATAGTAAATGATTTCCGAAAGGAAATGTTTTGTATAGTATTGGGATTTATATATCTATTTTAATTTCGAATCCCTATGCTGGTGATTTTGGGTTGTCGTAACGATGTTTTACGTAACATTCGTTTTGGCCCAAATAAATATGTTTAAGAGAATGATTTCCTTAAAGAATGAAATATATACTTAATTTAGATTTAAGTATATTGAATATTTTCCAAGTGTAGAAAATAAAAAGATTTGTGAATTACTTATTAAATAAGTACGGAAATGTTTTCCAATGTGAAATGAAACGTTTTTGAGAATTTATCTTTTTGAAGATAAATTGAAAATGAATAATTGAAATTGTATATTCATAAATATTTTGGAATATAAATTCACTATGGAATTTATAAAAGGAAAGGGGAATTTGTTTAAAAATAAACATTGATTTATTTTTGAAGTGGGGGAATTAATTTACGGATTTGGAACGTAAATATAAAGTAAATCGTTAAGGATTTATTTAATTGGTTTAAGTGAACCATGTTGAAATGAAAGTATTTCTGCGTAAGGAAAATGATTGAAATTGTTTTCAAAAGTGGTAAGGATGAAAAGTGATTTGAAATTGTTTTCAAAATGGTTGAAGTGTGAAAATTATTTATCTTGTAAAGATATTTTTGGAAAATAAATAATTTGGAAAATTATTTGGAATCTGGTGATGTTGTGTATATCCATTGATAGTTCAATAACCGACTATCAATATTTACCTTTGAAAGGTATTTGTTGTGATTTGCTTGAATTTGAATGCCACACTTATTTTTGAATAAGCGCTCACTATTCGGGTTATCTGGAAAAGGACCTTGGGGTCATATAACCCATTCCGAGTATGTGATACGTCGTTATGGATTGCATTTGATGACCGGTGTTGAAGACCGGATATTTGCGAGAGCGATAGGATGACCTGTCGATTGACTCTGCACCGAGTTGCACCGGTATAGAGTTCTCCACATGTGATGGGGAATCCGATCAGGATTGTGGATATCCAGATTGCAAGGACTTCTTTGTAAGTGCCTTCGGTTCTGTTCGAACCCAGAACAGACTTGTATGGATTGTGTGTCTGACATTAAAAATTGAGATATAAAGCTGATTTCTTTCAAATATATTTCTGTTGGTGGCGAAGAATTTATTCTCTTAGCTTAACACCCTTCTCTAAGACGTATGAGCTCAGAGGTTATGTAGTTGAAGGTTATCAGCGATATATTCTCAATTTGGTAATGTGACATGCTGAGTGTTGCAGTGAAATGATCATTTGTTTGATCATTTGTGATATGATCATTTGTTTGATCATTTATCTTTGTGATCATTTCTATGATCATTTGTTGACCCAAAGCATGGATTTGTACCAAAGCGTGGCTTTGTGGACGAGACTTCGTCGGACCTCACACCCCGGAATGGTCAAAACAGGAAAGATGCAGCAAGGTTATGAGTGGTAGCTCCCATTAGGGTATGTGCATTTCCTTCTGGAAAAGGGTGGTATCATGGTGTGGAGCCCAGATACTTACTCATGTTGAAACACTTTATTTATTATGGTGTGATGTTGATTACGAGCGCTCGGATAAAGGTCCCAAAGGGCCGGGGGATGGCATACTCGTGTCAGTAGTTACCTAGTCAGGGGTAACCCGGCCTTGTGTTGGCAGAGATCTGGTTTGGTTCTCGGGGACGTCCTTCAAGAGGCGTTCTCATGTGGCAATGGGAATTTCCTTGGCCAGACCATTAGTTGGAAATCCAAAGAAACAATACGATCTTGTACGGTATTAGTTGTATAACCTGCCATGGAATGTGGCGGTAACCTGCTATTGAACATGGTAGCTATAATAGGCATAAGTGCGAAATGTCTATGCTGGCTAAGATTTATATCTTTACTTTCGAAATGATTTTTTCCTACACTATGCACTAGTAATAATATCAAATGTTTCTTTTTAATGCGTATCAAGCATCTTTGACTATCATAAGGAGAAATCTCCTCCGATTCTGCGTTTGCATTGTGTGTGTGAGCGGGAGGCCTTATGGTAGTCTCATTTTTAAAAGCATTGCGAATTGACTTTAAAAATATTCCTCTATTTTGATTTTAAAGATAAATAAACTGTTTTGAGTTCTCACACCAGTCACATGACTGACTCGGAGTTTATTGTTTCCTTCCTAAACTCTGGGTGCCCACCAATTTCCACACGGGCAGTCAAGAGTTAAGGTTTATCAGGATATTCTGGAGTTGCTGGAGGCAAGCTGGATGGCATGGCGTATTATTAGTATATAGGATTTCTTTTCCGCTGTTTGTTGTTGTTTGTTGTTGTACACTCTGATGATGTAATGAATTGTAATATAATGTAATAACTGATATGGTTCTTTGTTTAAAGATTATTCATTTATTTATTATATGTTGTTCCGCTGCGATTGTGAGATTCTGATGTTGTTCTGTTGTTTTCTTTCTGTTCCGTTCTATCTTTTCTCTCTTCTTCTACTTTTTTTTTCTTTTTCTTAAACAATGAGAATTCGTATTTCTGTTCATCTTGAGTTAATCTATGGAGATTAGTGTATATTCAAGGAGTACGGATTTGCGGGTCCTTACAGGTGGTATCAGAGCATATGGTTAAGCGACAACCATGGCTCTGTTGGGTATTACTCATTAGAGATAGAGTCAGTAGTACTCTAGAATGAGTTGAGTGTAATAATAGCTATGAGAGCGTATTTGTTAGTGAATATAAAATTATTTTATATTGTGATGATTGGTTTGTTGAGTGGTATATGGATTCTGGGTAATAAGAGTAATTAACGTTGTTGATAGGGATCTCTAAACACTTGTACAGAACAATTCGACACAGTATTGTTTTAAATTGGGTAAATGAAATAATTTTACCTTGATTATATTTTATATATAAAGGAATAATTTTTCAGAATTATTAAAGTGTATATAAGTTGATTGTTTAGTTGTTTGAATAATCTAAGTAAAAGAATAATTGTATAAGCAAAAGAATTATAAGTATGAAATTATAATTAAAGTGAGTTACAATTGTGAAATAAACTTATATATATAAGAAATGAAACTATATGAATATATTTATGAATATGAGTTGTAAATAAAGATGAATTTAAAGTTGAATAAAATTTTACTTTAGAATTGGGAATCTGAATTGATTTATGAGTGGAAATTTAAGTTAAGTAAAACCAAGTGATATTTATAAAATGAAGTATAACTTAAGAGATGTTGAATGAAGTTGATATTGGTATCGAAGTAAATTAATAAAGTTAAGTGATAAATGTGAACTTAAGTTATGTAAATGAAATTCAACTTTTGTAATTGAATTGAATGAATGGATTGAATATTAATCAATTAAATGTGAATAATTAATATGAAATAATGAATGCAAGTGTTAATTCATTAAATTCTAATGTTATTGGAAGTTGAATAATTGAATGAAAATGAATATAAGTAAAGGAATTTGGTTGAAATTAATATACATTGGTTGTTATATGATTGTTAGTTGATTGTGTATAATTCATTAAATATTAATGAAATTGAGTTAATGAAATTGGAAGCTAAAGTAATTGAAATCCAATTGGAAGTTAAGTGAATCTTAAATAGAATTGAATTTGATTTGGAAGTAAACCAACTTGAATATGAATTAGTGAATATAAACTAATTGAAAATGAATGTTAGTAAAAACATCCACTGTTAATGAATCAAATGTGATTAAATTGAAAACCATTTCATTGAATATTAATAAGAATATGAATGAATATTTATTGGTTATGGATGTTAGTTGAATGTTAGTTGGATGATAGTTGGTTGATGGTTGAATTTATTGCTTTTACTGCATTTGCTATGTTGGCATATATAGTTATTATGTTGTTATATGTTGTATATCGATACTATGGTCTATATACATGTTTCTCGTCTGTTTGTTGAGTGTTTAGTAGGTGCGGATCGCGTTTGCTTCGCATTTGGAGCTCGCTTTCGCGCTATATTAGCCGTAAACGCTCGCTAATAATAAATAAGGTACATATCTCGGATTACATACCGTACTTTAACACTTTTTTCCCTGCGGGATGTCTCATCATTTGATGAGATGTATATTTGTGATATATATACTGTCATTTTTTTTCGGATCGAGCCGCGCAAAGGAGACCATGGCGAAGTTTTCCGAAAATTTAAGGCGTTAGAATATTTTTGAGAAAAATTGGAAAATTTTGTGAAAACTAAACTTTGATTTGAAGTTGAAAGTTAAACAATAGTAGTTGTTTTTGAAAAGATAACTAAGTATGATTTGGAAACTTAGTAAAGTATTGTAAGAAATTTAACTATGGATTTTGGAAAGTTAATAGATTCTGTAACTTTTCTTACTTGTTAATTTCGAGGACGAAATTCTTTTAAAGGGGGAAGTCTGTAACGACCCAGAATTTTTATTAATAAAAATTTGAATATTTAATTAATTTGAAATATTAATAAGTGAAATTTATAAGTCGAATAAATTTTATTTCGAATAATTGGATTTAATTGGATAAATTAAATCGATAATTAAATAGTTGGAAATACAGAAATAATTGAAAATTGGGTTAAATATGATTGAAAATGATTTGTAAAATTTTATTTTATCATATTGGAGTTAGAATGATGTTATAGAACTTTTAAAATTGAATTTAAAGTTAATTTGTGAAAATTGAATATTTTAATATTTAGTCGACTAGTGAAAATAGCCAATTTTTGAACAGTCTCTGAATTGGACGAAACTTGTTCCATTGGATCCGTAATAGTTTGTTATTATCGGATTTCAAGTTTCTTAGCAATCGGAGTTATCGTTTGACCGTAGCAGCTCGAAACGCATCGAAATTGTTTTAATATTAATTTGGTGAGTTAAAATAGTCATTTTTCAAACAGTCTCGGATTTCGACGGAACTAGTTTCAATGGATCCGTAATGTGATATTATTGTATGGTTTCAAATTTTATGTCAATTGGATTTACCGTTTGTCCGGAGCAAGATAAAACGCCTAGAAAATCGTTTAATCGGTTTAATTTAAAATCGAATGTTTATTGCCATTACTCGCACAGATGACCGAATTAGCTCACGAAACCTATTCCATTGTGTCCGAAACGCGGGGTAAACCCTAGAAACGCCGGTCACCGCGCGAGATTTGTAGTTCGAAAATTTGGAGATGAATAGTAATTCGTCGTTTTTTCTATAAAAGGAGTTGCTATCCTCACATTTGCCAAAAACTTAAAACCCTAGCCCTAAAATGAAGCAGCCGCCACCTTCAAAATGGAAGGCCAGAAAACACCAATCTTCTTCTCTCAATCTCTCCCAATCCACACGTTTTTAGAAAAACTTGTCAACACGAAAGTTGTAGATCTTGGCGAAAGCTTTAAATCCATACGGGCGAGATGATGTTTAGTTGACCAGAGGGGGAGCTAGGGGGGCCGACAGCTACGTGTTGCGCATGCAAATCGAGGGTGAGGGTAGGGGCCGAGCTGCACGTGGTTCATGGTGGAGGTGGAGTTCGAGTTGCTCTTCAAAATGGTGGTATCTGATCGTGTTCAAGATCGTCGTATTTGGCTCGAAATCAAACCCTAGTTGGTGATTTATGGGTTTGTGCGTGTGCATGTTGCCTGTAGGATACGCTCCTGGAAGATGAAGAGGGAGCGGCTAGATTTGCAGGGTGATGGAGATCCTACGGCTGTGATTGTGAATAGGTTTAAAATTATAAATAAATGTTGTAAATTTATGTATATAAATTCGTGTAAACTTCTAAAAATCATAACTTTTTCATACGAGGTCGAAAACGCGCGAAATCAGTTGCATTGGAATCGTACTGACGAGCACTACGCTATGGAATTGGATTGGAGTCATTTGGAGTTAGCGAAAATTTTGGGTAAAATTAAACGCGCGTTTAATTTTATTCGAAATAAATCGCTAAAATGAAATTGAAATCAAGGTGAGAACTTCTCACTCAATCGAATCGGTTTCGATTTTTATTTTAAATAGTTAGATTTAAAATTCTTGAATGTATGTTTGAATGATGATTGTTATCTATTAATTGTTAAAATAGACATTATGCGCCGTTAGTAAGCGGATGTTATTTATTAAAAACATATACCGCGAATATTTCATAAAGAGTGAAATTGGTATTATTTATGTACTTGGAATTGATTTTCCGCAGTATATAGCGTATGAGACCCTATTGCGCTGTCTATTAAGCGGATAATATTTTAAATCCCATATACCGCGATAATTTCGTACTGGAACGGAATTGGTATTGTTCTAACATCTTTGGATGCAGGAAAACAGGTTGGAGGGATCCAACTGGATTCCTCAACAGTATTTATTTGATTATGGATATTTTGATATTCATTGATTATCATATCGATACGTGATATCGTTGTTGTCGTGATTGACTATTTGGTATGTAGCATCATTGGGCCAAATTTTGGAATTTTAAAAGGATTTCAAAGTGATTTTTGAAAGTATACGTTATAAAATATTTTTGGAATTGATCCATTTTAAATAAATAAACGTTATAATTTTAATGTTATAAAAATTATGATTTTTGAGAAAAATAGTTAAAAGTTGATTTTTGAAAATATGGGGTTAATGATTTTATAAAATGGTTTAAATTGGGATTTCTGAATTTATTATAAAAAGATTAAAAATAGGATTTATAAAATTTAATTATTTTATAAAACAAAATGGTGAAATTATAAAGGAGATTAAAGATGTTTCAAAATAATAGTATAAATTAATTTATATAAGAGATTTATAAATTGATATTTATAAATTAAAATATTGGAATTATAAAACGAGTTTTTATAGGTGTTAGAATGAATTTTAAATGAATTTCATAAATGAATGAAATTTATAGAATTATAAACGGTAAAGTTATAAATGGAATTTTATAAGCAGTAGGTTTATAAAATTCGTAAAGTTATTTGAAGAATAAGTTTTGGGTAAATAAATGAATCTTATAAGTTATAAGATTTATAATTTGGGAAGTTTAAAGGAACGATTTTTGCAAACAAATAAATTATAAGTGTTTAACTTATAATATGAACTTTTAGTATATAATTGGGTTATAAATTGAATAGGTTAATAAAGGAGATTTATAAACGAAGTAGTTATAAAATAAATAGAAATGGAATTTATAAACATTGTTTTATAAATTCGCAACGACTTCTTTTGATAAGTAAATTGTTATAACTTATTAATGGAGTTATATTCACGTTTTAGACAGTGAATAATCCTTTAAGATAAAATGTATAGAAGTGATGAAATTGGTTAACGTAGTATATTCACGTTTTTGAATGGTGAATAATATGTTAAAGAAAATGCTTTGGATGTGATGTTTTAAATAAAATTAAAACGATCTAACGATGTTTGCAAAAGGTGTTAAGATTCGAAACCATAGATTTCAACATTCATTGTTGAAATAGACGTTTTCGAGAAATAGAAGGAAATGGTGGACTATAACACTGTTGTTATAGTAAATGATTTCCGGAAGGAAATGTTTTGTATAGTATTGGGATTTATATATCTATTTTAATTTCGAATCCCTATACTGGTGATTTTGGGTTGTCGTAACGATGTTTTACGTAACATTCGTTTTGGCCCAAATAAATATGTTTAAGAGAATGATTTCCTTAAAGAATGAAATATATACTTAATTTAGATTTAAGTATATTGAATATTTTCCAAGTGTAGAAAATAAAAAGATTTGTGAATTACTTATTAAAAAAGTATGGAAATGTTTTCCAATGTGAAATGAAACGTTTTTGAGAATTTATCTTTTTGAAGATAAATTCAAAATGAATAATTGAAATTGTATATTCATAAATATTTTGGAATATAAATTCACTATGGAATTTATAAAAGGAAAGGGGAATTTGTTTAAAAATAAACGTTGATTTATTTTTGAAGTGGGGGAATTAATTTACGGATTTGGAACGTAGATATAAAGTAAATCGTTAAGGATTTATTTAATTGGTTTAAATGAACCATGTTGAAATGAAAGTAATTCCACGTAAGGAAAATGATTGAAATTGTTTTCAAAAGTGGTAAGGATGAAAAGTGATTTGAAATTGTTTTCAAAATGGTTGAAGTGTGAAAATTATTTATCTTGTAAAGATATTTTTGGAAAATAAATAATTTGGAAAATTATTTGGAATCTGGTGATGTTGTGCATATCCATTGATAGTTCAATAACCGACTATCAATATTTACCTTTGAAAGGTATTTGTTGTGATTTGCTTGAATTTGAATGCCACACTTATTTTTGAATAAGCGCTCACTATTCGGGTTATCCGGGAAAGGACCTTGGGTTCATATAACCCATTCCGAGAATGTGATACGTCGTTATGGATTGCATTTGATGACCGGTGTTGAAGACCGGATATTTGCGAGAGCGATAGGATGACCTGTCGATTGACTCTGCACCGAGTTGCTCCGGTATAGAGTTCTCCATATGTGATGGGGAATCCGATCAGGATTGTGGATATCCAGATTGCAAGGACTTCTTTGTAAGTGCCTTCGGTTCTGTTCGAACCCAGAACAGACTTGTATGGATTGTGTGTCTGACATTACAAATTGAGATATAAAGCTGATTTCTTTAAAATATATTTCTGTTGGTGGCGGAGAATTTATTCTCTTAGCTTAACACCCTTCTCTGAGACGTACGAGCTCAGAGGTTATGTAGTTGAAGGTTATCAGCGATATATTCTCAATTTGGTAATGTGACATGCTGAGTGTTGCTGTGAAATGATCATTGTTTGATCATTTGTGATATGATCATTTGTTTGATCATTTATCTTTGTGATCATTTCTATGATCATTTGTTGACCCAAAGCATGGCTTTGTACCAAAGCGTGGCTTTGTGGACGAGACTTCGTCGGACCTCACACCCCGGAATGGTCAAAACAGGAAAGATGCAGCAAGGTTATGAGGGGTAGCTCCCTTTAGGGTATGTGCATTTCCTTCTGGAAAAGGGTGGTATCATGGTATGGAGCCCAGATATTTACTCATGTTGAAACACATTATTTATTATGGTGTGATGTTGATTACGAGCGCTCGGATAAAGGTCCCAAAGGACCGGGGGATGGCATACTCGTGTCAGTAGTTTCCCAGTTAGGGGTAACCCGGCCTTGTGTTGGCAGAGATCCGGTTTGGTTCTCGGGGACGTCCTTCCAGAGGCGTTCTCATGTGGAAATGGGAAGTTCCTTGGCCTGACCATTAGTTGGAAATCCAAAGAAACAATACGATCTTGTACGGTATTAGTTGTATAACCTGCCATGGAATGTGGCGGTAACCTGCTATTGAACATGGTAGCTATAGTAGGCATAAGTGCGAAATGTCTATGCTGGCTAAGATTTATATCTTTACTTTCGAAATGATTTTTTCCTACACTATGCACTAGTAATAATATCAAATGTTTCTTTTTAATGCGTATCAAGCATCTTTGACTATCATAAGGAGAAATCTCCTCTGATTCTGCGTTTGCATTGTGTGTGTGTGCGGGAGGCCTTATGGTAGTCTCATTTTTAAAAGCATTGCGAATTGACTTTAAAAATATTCCTCTATTTTGATTTTAAAGATAAATAAACTGTTTTGAGTTCTCACACCAGTCACATGACTGACTCGGAGTTTATTGTTTCCTTCCTAAACTCTGGGTGCCCACCAATTTCCACACGGGCAGTCAAGAGTTAAGGTTTATCAGGATATTCTGGAGTTGCTGGAGGCAAGCTGGATGGCATGGCGTATTATTAGTATATAGTATTTATTTTCCGTTGTTTGTTGTTGTACACTCTGATGATGTAATGAATTGTAATATAATGTAATAACTGATATGGTTCTTTGTTTAAAGATTATTCATTTATTTATTATATGTTGTTCCGCTGCGATTGTGAGATTCTGATGTTGTTCTGTTGTTTTCTTTCTGTTCTGTTCTATCTTTTCTCTCTTCTTCTACTTTTTTTTTCTTTTTCTTAAACAATGAGAATTCGTATTTCTGTTCATCTTGAGTTAATCTATGGAGATTAGTGTACATTCAAGGAGTACAGATTTGCGGGTCCTTACAACCTTTCTTGCTTTGTAGGAGCTTTTGACTCCGTCGATAGGCTTTATCCAATGGTTTTAAAGGTGTTGCAATATTGATGGTTTCGGCTCGGTAAGTTTTTTCTGAACTTCTGCTTGTAACTTGATGCGGAACCTCCCTAGATAGCAATGGGTTCGACCAGTTCGAAAAGCTTGGTTTTGGTTTCGAAAGGTTGCTCTGGCCAATGCTTGTATCTAAGTGGTTTGAATGAAGGCGAAACCATTGATTTCGAAAGGTCTGGTGCATATATGAAAAGTTATCCTTCTTTGTCTTCAAAAGGTGTTGCTCTAACTCATTCAAAAAGTTTTCATGCACATGGAGTCATCTACTTCAAACGGTGGTCTCTGAAGCGGAAGGGTGCTTTCGACCGTTTCGACCCCTTCGAACGGTTGTGATACTTTTGAACCTTTGTCATAGCATCCCTTCGACTCCTTCGAAAGGTCTTGCTGGAGGTTCTTCCTCTTTTTTCTTTGTTTTTTGTTCAAAGTGATTTTGACAAGGTCGAAAGGAATTTGCTAGTAACATTTTCCCCCTCCCCTTGCTAAGTGATGCTCTTGACTTTCCAAGTCAATCATGTTGAAAACCAGAATCTTCCCGCCTTTTGGTATTACCGCGTGAACCTGGACCGTTCATTTGAATCTAATCGAATGGCTTGCTGTCGTTGGTGACTTTTCTTATAAATTACATCTTTCTCCTTTCTTTTCTCATTTACTTGCAAACAAGAAAAACTTCGAGCGAAATCAAAGCCTTTAAAATTTCCAGATAATCTTATCTTCCTCCATCAAAAAATTTAGATCAAAATAAGTTTTATTCATTTGGCTTTTGAAATTTCTTTCTCTCTCTTTATTTCACGGTGGACTTCAACTTCAAATTTTATATAATCAGGATTTCAATTTTTGATTTGATTTACTGAAAATTGGTCGCATTTTAATTTAACTGAAAGTACTCTTTGATCACGGTTCGGTTAGATTTTCTCCCTTTGCTGATTTTCATTTTGAACCTAATTTTTGATTCTATAGTTATTGCTGTTTCGAGAAAATATGAATATTCAATTCATAGATTTCAAAATTTAAATAGTTAATTCATGTTTAAATTTGTTGGTTTAATGATTTTCAAGAGTTTTTGGGCTGAAATCGAGTTTGGGGAGGAAGGATACTTAGGTTAACTTCGCTCAGAAGTTTTGAGGTGTACGAACTAAAAATTTGGTGCTGGAATATTACCCTTTTACCCTTCGAAAAATATCAAGGCAGAAATTTGCTGTTTTGATGTTTGTGGCCCTTTTGATAGAGTCGAAAGGTAATTGAACGCCTAATTTTATTGAATTTGTCGAAAGGTTGTTTAGTTCTTAAGAAACCGACCTCATCGAAGGCAATTTTATGCTTTCAGCTCTAATAACTGTCGAAGCTGTTGATTATGCCTCGTTAGCCACATATTCGAAAGCATATATTCTTTCTGATGGGTTTCATAACCATCCATGTAAACTTGTTTCAAATTTGCTTAAGTTACAAATAGATACTCTTTATAAACTAGGTTGAAGGAAGCACACTTTATAAAATTCATGAATCAAGCCAAATGATTCGACCTAGTCGAAGCCTGTTGTATGGATTGAAACTTTGTTTTTAGCATGCTTTCGAAACCATGTAGCTCTTTCAATTCTGTCGAAGCCTCTTGTTAGTAATGAATTAAAACCTCCAATAAATATTTGGGGACTTAATCATTATGTTTTTCCAACCATGAAGCTCGAATGACCATGACCTATGCTCAAAAACCTTGAATGTGTTGGTGGAGATGGCCATTCGCCATGAAGAGATGCTTGCAGTTTCTACTAGGTAAAAGCTAGTTGAATCTCAGGGTCCTCAGGGAAAGAAGAGGAAGTTCTTTAAGAAGGGGCCTAGAAAGGGGATGCTGTTAAGAAGGCAAAGGCTGATTTGGTATGCTACAAATGTGAAAAGAAGGGTGATTATACAAGTGAGTGTCGATCAAGAAAGGGACAGAAGGTTGCAGACAAGAAGAACGTGAAATGCTTTAACTGTGATTAAGTTGGGCATTGCAAGAACCCATGTCCATTGCCAATCAGGGCGGACAAGGGAAAAGTTTTTGATGTTGGATCATCAGCTAAGCATACTGCAGCTGATAAAGGAAAGATTGTGATGAAAGGTACTTTTTTATTTAAATTATACCAGTTAGGATACTTTTTGATTACGCGCATCTCATTCATTTATATTTCAGTGTTTGGTTGATAGATTATGCTTAGAAGCCACATACCTTGTTACTTCCTTAAGGGTTGCGAAACTCATAGGAGGGTATGCAACTCTGCGGATGAGATGTGACCGGTTAGAACTTGATTTTTAGGTTATAAGTTTGTATACAGTTTATATGTATACGATTTCGTGCATTTCGAAATCATTTTGGGTATGGATTGATTGAGGAGATATGAGGTCATGAAATTTTTTCGTGATGGGGAGACATCTTTAGGACACCCTGATTGTCATAACTAAATTATATTCTCAGTGGATAATTATGACCAAAGTCGTTGTGCTTTGTTAAGTGCAATGGAAGTGGTAAAAGAGCTAAGTAAGGTTAGAATTGCAAAAGAGTTTGTAGATGTCCTTGAGCCAATCACTAGATTACCCCCGAAAAGAGCTGTTGAGTTTAGAATAGATCTTGTGCCAGAAGCTGAACCTGTAAGACGACCATTTTGTAGGATGACACCAATTGGGATGAAGGAATTGAAGGTGAAGCTAGTGGATCTAGAAGGAAGGATTTTTATTAGACCAAGCAGTTCGTCTTGGGGAGCGGCTACGGCGTACGTAAGGAAACCGGATGGGTCATTAAGGATGTGCATTAACTATCACAAGTTAAACGAGAGGACAACTGATAATACGTATCCTTTGCCAAGGATAGATGATCTGTTTGATCAATTGAGTGGAGCCAGAGTGTTTTCCCAGTTGGACATGGCAACAGCTTTCCACCAATTAAGATTGGCGGAGGACAATATTTCTTTGACAGCATATCGAACTAGGTATGGTTCATATGAGTGGTCGGTGATGCCATTTGGATTAACGAATGCAACTACTTTCTTCGTGGATTTGATGAACGGAGTTTTCCGAGAGTACTTGGATAAGTTTGTGCTAGTGTTTATAGATGACATTCTAGTGTACTCTGGGGATGGGAGAGAGCATGGAGTTCATTTTAGAGTGGCGCTTAAGACATTGAGAAAGAATCAACTAAAGCGAAGTTTACCAAGTGTCATTTTTAGAAGAAAAGGGTTAAGTTTCTTGGTCACATGGTTTCAAAGAAGGGATTCAGTCGATCTTGATAAAATCTAAGCTGTGAACAATGTGAAGAGACTAGAAACGGTGACTGAGATCAAAAGTTTTCTTGGACTTTCTGGCTACCACCGGAGATTCATCAAGGATTTCTCATAGATAGTAGTGCCTTCAACTAAGCTTAGCAAGAAGGAAGTGAAGTTTGTTTGGTCCGAAAAATGTGAGGAAGCATTCCTTAAGTTAAAGCATTTGTTGACTAATGCTCCAATGTTAGTAGTTTTGGATGGAAACCAGGGGGTTGGTAGAATATACTGATGCATGTGGGACTAGATTGGGAGCAGTGTTGATGTAGAGGGGCAAAGTCAATACTTATGCATTAAGGTAGCTCAGACCGCACGAAGTAAGATATCCTACTCATGACTTAGATTTGGTTGTGGTGATTTTTTCCTTGAAGATTTGGAGGCATTATCTCTTAAGGGAGAGATTTGAGTTGTATACTGATCATAAGTCTTTAAGGTACCTATTCTCTCAGAAGGAGTTGAATATGCGACAGCAGAGATGGTTGGAATTTTTGGCTGGTTATGATTTTGGTATAGAGTATACTCTGGGAAAGGTAATAAGGTAGCGGATGCTCTAAGCAGAAACATCAGCATGTGGTGTTGGCCATGTTGGCGGAGTGGAAAGATCTAGAAGTTTTGTCCAGTTGCGGTGTGCAGTTAAGATCGACTGCTAGTTTTAGTCAGAATACTATGATGTTGTCCTGTTTAGAAGTTCGACCAATGTTGATCGACAGAATTGCTTCTAAATAGAAGGAGGATCCATTATTAGTCGAGAGGATCGGAAGGCTTGAGGTTGGAACTAAGGTCGATGATTTGAAAGATATTTTTTCTCGACCAGAGAGGATGGTTGAGAAAGAAGGGACGGTTATGTGTTCCAGAGTGGAGAACTTGAGAAGAGAAGTTCTTAAGGAATGTCATCGATCCAAGTTTACAATTCATCTTAGAGGGACTAAGATGTATCAAGATATGAAGAGGAGCTTCTATTGGGAAGGCACGAAGAGAGATGTTGGCTTGTGGGCTAGGCAGTATGTAAACTGTCAACAAGTGAAGGCCAAACATCAGAAGCCGAGTGGGTAACTTTCGCCTTTAGAGATTCTAGTAGGGAAGTTGGATTCCATATTCATGGATTTTATCAATAGGTTGCCAAGGTCAAGCAGAGAAAATGAGAGCATATGGGTTATTGTGGATAGGTTGACCAAGAGTGCCCACTTCATTCCAGTAAATTCGACCAGGACGACACCTATTTTAGCGAAGTTGCTCATGAAAAACATAGTTAGACTTTATGGAGTACGTAGTAGCGTAGTCAGCAATAGAGATGCTTCATTCACTAGTGAATTCTAAAAGAGTCTACAGGATGTGTTAGGAACTAAGCTCAAGATGAGTACCACATATCACCCACAGACGAATGGGAAAACAGAGAGAGTTAATAACGTGCTTGAGGATTTGCTTAGAGCTTGCATGTTGAACTTTGGTGGATCTTGGGAGGATCGCCTGCATTTGGTTGAGTTTTCCTATAACAATAGTTATCAGACTAGTATAGCAATGGCGTCTTTCGAAGCTTTGTATGGAAGGCCATGCAAATCTCCTGCATGTTAGTTGAAGACTGGAGACAGATTAGTCTTTGGTCCAGAATTGGTAAGGGAGGCGTCAGAGAAAATTGAGTTGATTCGAGAATGGATGAAGGAAGCTTAATCCAGACAGAAGAGTTACGTCGATAAAAGGCATAAGGACCTAGAGTTCTCAGTTGGAGATTTCATTAAGGTATCAACAATGAAAGGTGTGGTCCGATTTGGGAAGTCGAGAAAGTTGGCCTCGAGATATGTTGGTCCTTTCTAGATAATAGAAAGGATTGGCAAGCCCGCATGCAGAGTAGAGTTACCGAGCAGTATAATAGGTGTCCATAATGTATTTCATGTGTCTCATCTTCGCAAGTATATGCATGATCCAGAGGCTACTATTCCTTCGACAAGGTTGGAAGATCTAGTTATAGAGCCTAATTTTACTTTTGTGAGACACCCAGTTTGGGTTGTTGCAAGAGATGATCAAAGACTGAGAAACAAGACAGTCAAGTTGGTGAAAAGTTCAATGGAGCAACAACGAGAAGGACTGTACTTGGGGGACAGAGGATATGATTCGAGATACTTATCGTGATCTTCTTTTAGGGTATTTCTATATTATATTTATATAGATATTTCCTAGTCAAGTAGACTAGTATGGTTGTTAGGAGTCATTACAAATGATTGCTATGTTTGGTTTAGTCCTATTTGAATTTCGAGGATGAAATTCTTTAAGAAGGGGAGTCAGTAACACCCCTAATTTTTGATAACATTATTCAGGAGATTTAATTAGATAAATTAAATAGAATAATGTAAATGTTAAGTGATAAGGGGATTGAGACTTGAACTAATTAGTTAAGGCCGAGCCAAATATAATAATTAATGGGCTTAGGAATGGGTTTTTGGTTAATTAAATCACGTAAGGGTATATTAGGAAATTATCATCCATAACTCCCAACCTTATATATTTCATTCCTACCTTTTTGCATCCGTCATTTTGAAAACAAAACAAAAGTGAGAGGTCGGCCATTAACAAGAAGAGTTCAAACTAAAAGTTAGAGAATCAAGCTTAAGGGGAATCAATCTCAATCCAATCTCCTTATCTAGATCAAGGTGAAAAATAGTTCCATCTCTATTTTGTTTTGAATCTTATATTTTCGGATTTAAGCATAAGTTCATTTTTATGATATATTGGATGATGATAAGCTTGATTTATAATTTATATGGTTTTAAACAAGATTGTTTAAAAGAGGATAAGCATAATTTTAGGGTAAAACCAAGATTTAATGATGTTTAAATGCCATGGAAAAATTTTATGTTATGAGAAACATGATTTTGAAGTTGGGTTTTAATTTTGATAATTTTCTAAGCTATGGAATGATTATTATGAATTTTCAATGGAAAATATGGTTATTTGGGTTTATAAATTTATTTTGGAAAATATATTGAGGATTTGGGTCTTGGATTTGGATAGATAACATGATTAAAATGAATTTAGGAAATTTTAAGGATTTTTTCAAAGTTATTTGTAATGCAAAATAAATTACTTTAAAAGAGCGACTTCTTTGCAAAATGGGTATTGCTTAATGGAAGGGCTTAATTGATTAACTTAACCATGGTTTAGATCTAAATTAGGGGCAATTATTTTTGGAAAAAAATTGAAAAGGTTAGGGCAACCAATCTGGTGTTGGCACGTGGCAGGTTAGTTAGGGAAAAGTTTACTTTAAGAAGAACTAAACCAGATTTACTCAGAAAATCGGTTCCGCCTACTTTAGAAAGCACTTTTCGGCATAGAAGCTTTCGCCTTCATCTTAGTCGAAACCAACTATGCCAAAACCAATAAACAAGGTATCACAAAGATGGTACGTACTGGATTGGAGGAAGGCGAAAGGTAAGGTGTCGAAAGCATAGCTTCCGATGGAGTCGAAACCTTGGTTTGTTTCTAAAAAAGAAAAGCGCCTGCTTCTGTTTTGTTTTAGCTTTTAATAGAGTCGAAACATATGGTTTCGCAAGAGATTTTTAAATGGTTTTGAAAGGGTTGCCTTTAACTTAAGATTGCTTTCGATTGGGTTCCTTTACTTACGAAAGAATGTTTTGAAAGAAGGGGTTCCGACCTAGTCGAAACCCTACTGTCGTTTTATAGCCTTCGATGATGTTGAGGATATCAACGCTATCAAAGGTACTTTGTTTTATAAGTTTAATCCACTTCCTATAGCTTTCGAAAGTGATTAGGGGTTTCAAATGTAATGGTTTCAAAAGGGGTTTTCGACACCAAACTTCTAATATTTTACCCACCTGTTAAATGCTTTTAAAAGAGATGGTGCTGATGCCATCAAGTTTTCCCTAATTTTTTTATATGATAAAGGATGGTTTCGAAAGAGTTGCTTTCGCCTATATTCATTTTGACCCATATAATGGTTTAAGTATAGGCCCAAAGCTTTCGAAAGGGGACTTTTAATGATTTCGGAAGGGTTACTTCTAATGGTGTTGAAAGGGGTACTTTCAGCTGGTTTCAAAGCTGAGCTTTTAAAGTTAAATATCAATACTTTATTACAATCGAAAGGTTTCAAAAGGAAGGTTTTAGAATATTATAAAGACAGGAGCCTAATGTTTTGTAGATAGATTTTAAGTCTTTCGAAGGAGGTCGTCCTATGAATTCGAAAGCTAGGTTTCGAAGGTATGGAAAGGATTTATAACCCTAACTCTATTTTCAAAAGGAAAAATCCATTGCTATTAAAGGAGTTTTTATAATGGTTTTGAGAAGAAGCTTTTCTTGATAAAATAATAGGTAAAAGGGATTAACCATGTTTTATATTAAACCTGCAGGTGTGGTATTGCTAAGTTGTTATGTTGCTTCTTTGAATGTAAATATATTCACTTTTTAATAGACCTATAACATTTTGGGGATAAAGGGTAAAAGAACCAGCTAGGTTAACCCAGTAGTGAATATAAATTGATTAAACTCCTGAATGAGTAGAATTGCATCCAGAAGGTCAAGAAGACCAAAATATAGGAAGCTAAAATATAAAAGGAAGATATTGGTAGGGTCCAATAGGTTCTAAATAAGCCCATGAAAACTGTGTAAAGGAAAAGATATTGGCATGGACCAATAGGTTCATAGTTAACCCATAAAAACTATGCATAAAAGAAGATGTCAAAAAGACAGGTTCATAGTAAGTCCATGAAAACTATGATTTGATACTAGCAGGGCTAGTAGGTTTGCAGTTAGCCCATGAAAACTATATCTGAAATAAGATATTGACAGATGTCAATAGGTTCCTAGTTAGCCCGTGAAAACTAGGATAAGAAGAAAGAATACCAGAGTCACCAATAGGTTCCTAGTCAACCTATGAAAACTAGGATAAGAGTAAGATATTGGAGTTACCAATAGGTTCTTAGTAATCCCATGAAAACTATGTAATTAGACAAGGAGTCCTTAAATGTTTAACCGGTTATTAGCCAGCCCATGAAAACTAATAGGTTAATGGTAATCCTTGAAACTATAATTGAGAAAGATAGTCTAAAAATGAATGGGGATGGGCAATCCAAAATTGATTCATTTATTTTGCAAATCATCATATTATACTGTTTTGAATTGTTTTAACCATTGTGGATGCAGGAGCACAGTATATGGTTTATAAAGGTTTTGAGATACTAGTAAGGGGAAAACCCATTCCACTAAGTGGCATGGTCTCACTAGATATCAAAATGATTTGAGATGGTATATTATTATTCATACCAAACTTTATGTTTGACTCGAAGTTTATGTTTTCCCCTTAAAATCTTGGGCACTCAATTGATTTTGAATAATTTGAGAATTGAGATTTTCAGGTACCTCTTAAGATGAATAAGCTTCCGGAAACGTGCAGGAGGCATGATAGCTATTTAGAGTTCTTTTTTTTTATTTTGCTATGTTGTTTGTAATGGAAAAGTTGTTATATTGCCTGTATATACTCTGATTATCTAAGTGGGCATCTTTATATGTTGCTCTTGGCGTATTTTGTAATGAACATATTTTCTCTGAACATGATTTGCGAAAATGAGATTATGTAATGAATTGGAATATTTTGAAAGAAAATTTTATTTTGTTTAAAGTTTAAATTTTTTCCATATTCAAATGTTTCTGTGTACCAATGAATCTAACACCGCCGTATTTGGTCGCCGAGGATTAATAACTACGGATGACTGCAGCACCATAGCTGTTAGTTTTGGGCCTCCAAATAGGGGGATGTAACAAGTTGTATCAAGTCATAGGTTTATAAAACTTTAAAAGAAAGTTAAACCTAAATTTTTTTCAAACATAATCCAATGAATTTGAAAATATGATCGGGTTTTGGGTTAACACTATAGTAACGTACTTGTAATTGATATATATGTATGTATGTATGTAAGTATGTATGGATGTATGTATGTATGTATGTATGTATGTATGTATGTATGTATAAATACGTGTTCCCCTCTCTCTTAAACCGTTCTTCTGTATCTTACTAAGAATTATATGCAGATTTACAAGAAAGAAGATATGGAAGCAGAAAACGAAAGAGGAAATCTAGGCGAAGGAAGCACCACAACCAACGGAAATGCTCAACCTAATACCTGGAGGAACTAAGGTCGATAGGGTATTGCTAATCCAAATGCTAAAGCCAATGTAAGTGCTGGAAACTCCACCAGTAGATGCAGGGGTGGTGTATCAGTTGTTAGCCAATCTTTTGCAAGCTGGAGTTGATGGTAAGGTTGGAGGAGCTAATCCTATGGCTCCGGTTAGGAATAACTATGCTAAGCTAAGCAGAGACTACACTAGTCTGTGTGGAAAATCGTTTGTTGGAATAGAGGATGCTATTGAAGTTGAGAATTGGCCATTGCACTGTGAAAGGATCTTCACTGATCTAGGCTTGGATGATGGGCAAAAGAGGAGGCTGGTCTCTATGCAGTTGTAAAGGGCAGCGCTTTACTGATAGAATAGTGTTTCTGCTGGAGTTCCAAAGGAAGAACTGACATGGGCTGATTTCAGGAGGAGGTTTGAACTGGGGTTCCTATCCGAGGTTGTTAAGTCGGTGGATGAGAAAATCTGTGGATCTAGTTCAAGGAGAGATGTCAGCGATCGAGTATGCTGCTAAGTTTGATGAGCTATCTCGATATGGATATGTTATGGTTGACACAGATGTTAGAATTAATGAATGGTTCATTGAGGACTGGGACCTGAGCTTGCTAGAATGACCATGACCCATATCCGAGAACCTTGTAATATGGTAGTGGAGATAGCCATTCGACATGAAGAGATGCTTGCAACTTCTACAAGGGAAAAGCCAGTTGAATCCCAAGGTCCTTAGGGAAAGAAGAGGAAGTTCTTTAAGAAGAAGGGAGCCTAGAAAGGGGATGCTTCTAAGAAGGGAAAGGGAGATGAGTGATTATGTTTTTTGGGAAAGGGAGAATATGGTATATAAGACTATCCACTTGTCTATTTATCCTTACAAGGTTTACTAGGGAATGGAGAGTCTCGGCACTAAGAGAAGGAAGTTTAGCCTTCCTAAAAAGGACTTGAAGATAGCTTAATTATGTATATGAGTTAGGAGTTATCTGGATCAGAGCAATTTCCAGATGCTCCAGGAATCGCAGAAGTTATTCGAAAAAAGGTAAGTATCTAGAATGCCAAATGTGGATGGGAGTAAAGTAAAAAAATCCTTCTGGAGAATTGTCTATCAGACAGCATCCATGGTCTCTATACTTGTTATTCCAAATTGTTGAAGGATCGTATCAACCTCATCTTGAGTGGTAATGAGGGACTAGTCAACCCTGTAGTCTCATTTCTTTGTAGAAGGAGAAGGTTTTAGAGATCTTGTTTGGCTTCTACCATCCATTTTGTTTGCCAGGTTATATTACATGAAGTCAGGGAAGTATCACACATTTTACAAAAAAATAAAATAATTATAAATATAAAAGTAAGATAAACAACTGAACGCCTAATTAATTGGTATTTGGTTCATTGATAGAGTGACAAAACCAGAACTGACTACAAAACTTATAAACAATTTATTGAATAGTCCATCTCTAGGTATCTAATTTGTAATAAGATGTTGAACATATAGAACACTAAGAAAATTTATAACAAAACGAAAATGCATTAATAACCAACGAATTCATAAATAGATGTTGAGTTTATGACTAATCAATAAGGTATAATCAAGATGTCGTATGTATAACATTTGGTAGAAAAACATAATGGGTTGTGGGGAAAATAACCTAATATCAAATTTATAAGGTCATCAAATTCAAAGATAATAAGTAGGGTTAAAATTATTTAGAAATGTTTTATCTTGTTGTCGAACTTGAGGATATCAAACTTAAATAGCTTATAAGCTAAAGATACGATAACTACATTTCAAACTTATGATACCGTGTCATGCTTAAAATAAGACAATAAATTTCTAACCTATATATCAACTCTATGGGTAGTTGTCGAATCTATAAAAGACTAATAACAAAATATGAGGGCATCGAACCAATAAGCTAAGCAGCAACCCACCAATACAAATATCATACATCTAAATAGATACCTAATTCCAACACACTAAGGCTTTCAAATTTCGATTGTCAAAATTCTAAATAGATTCAGAGCTTTTAACTAGTTATCGAAACAATGACCAAGGGGTGAAACCTTTAGGATATTGGACCTCAAGTTAAATGTCATGTTTTGAAGGGTTGATAACTTCGAAAAATAACCAATTGTCAGGTTTTGACGTGGGTTTCGGGTTTCTAATAGCCAACCAAATTCTTAGTTAAATGGAAAGCTCTAGATTTTCAAATTACCACCATTAGTTTCCAATTAATAAACAAAGGAAAAAACCCCAAACAACATGCTAATTTGAGTACTAAGTTTCCCCAGAAGCATAAAAAATATAAGATTTAACTTACAATCCAAAAAATTACTACCAGTATCCGATTAATAAGCCCTAATTTCAATTCAAAATTGAAAACCCCCAATTTAATTCTTTCGATTAATTTAAATGAAAAGGAAATCAAACCTCAAAATATGCTTGAATGTCGAAGAAGATCGAAAATTTTCAAGTAAGATTGAAAATTTTGCTTTGAGAATTGATTCGTAAGTAAATGGAAGAAGAAAGAGAAGGGAAAGTATTTACGGATGAAAAAAGAAGAGCAAGAGCCTTTGATCTCAATTTAAATGAACGGCTCAGAATTAGATGAATGCCAATAGGGGGCAACACGTTCTCAAGGCGGCAAGTGCAAATATTAAAGAATTGGCTTGAAAAGTCAACATTCCTTCTACACTAGCGAGGCAAATTTTACTACAAATAAAGATGCTGAATTTGTAGAAGCATGTCTGAATTGAAGATGTCGAAAATAGTGGAACCTTTAACAGGAGATACCGCATCATTGAAAGATACGGAATATATAATCACAGGGAGGGTATATCAGAACTCAGAAGATATCAGGACTTTACAATTATGTCTATTGTAAAGTATGTACAAGCAACAAAGGATAATCGGGCTTAAAAGGATATGAGAGAAATCATACATCCACAGCGGTCAAAGATGCCGCATATTATCAGTGCCATAAAAGATGTCAAAAGCCAACAATGCAAGTGAGGACACCGTGTTTCACCAATATAACAATAAATGTTATAAACCATCAATAGAGCAAATATGCCATAAACCATCAATAAAGAAAAGATGTCATGAGTTATCAATCTAGATAAGGGTATCATGAGTCATCAATTTAAAGAAGGATGCCATGAGTAATCGGTACTTAAAGTGATACCATTAATCATCAATGTCGTATTTCATCAAAATAACAAAATAATGTCGTAAATCATCAATGAGAAGAGGGATGTAGTAAGTCACCAATGTAAAGAATGTTGTCGCATGTCGATAACACAACGAAGGATGCTGGAAAAAAATGATGTCGAAGGACACTTGGCCATTATGCTGCCTACTACAACTACTATAAATAGACCCCAAGATCATTAAGAAAGGGGTGATTCATTCTCTCCACTGTCTTACATTTTTAAACTTGTAATGCTAAATCAATTTGGGGGTTCTTTATGCCTATTGTAAATTTGTGACTATTTGCAAATAGGGAATTGTGTACAATTAATATTGCATAGCACATCAAATAAAGATTCTTGACTTATGACTTGTATTAGACTCTCATGCACTTATGATATTACACATGTATGTCGATTATACATGGAACATTCAAATTTCTAGCAAGTTGACATAGGCCTAGTTAAACCTAATCTTAACCAAACTTCACCCACTTTGCACTCTTTGGGGTTAAGAAAGAAATTTGTTAACAAATAAAAAACCAATAAATGGTGTGTTTATGATAGTAATTGCAAATAGTTATAATCATGAGTATCTTATCATAATATAATAAACACATATTTTAAAAATTCACAGTAAAGATGTATCAAGAATGGATATCGATGCATTAGTTAAGACTAGAATATGTAACACTCTCGAGTGTTGGGCAGCTTGCTACTCATGACTGCTAGGGGCACTAAGGGATTACGAACAAATAGTTATTGGATAACCTTAAATGACTCACTTGAATGTTTTATGTTGGTTAATATAACTAAGGTCAAACAAAAAATATTAATGTGACATTATTACATATTTCTATTGACTTGAGAATACTAATGATTTTCAATATGAAAGCTTCGCTTTGATTACAGTTTAATCATGACATATAATCCTAGTTTGACTGAGTGGAAGTGTTGGAAGTAAAACACTATTCAAAAGAAGATTCGTCTCCTTGGTTATACAAGGTTAGTATCACAGTCAACTAAAGTCAACTCAAAGCCAAAATCTATGGTCAGAGTAATTTAGTTAATAGTTATTCTTATTACTGAAACGAGGACTTTGTATTTAGACTATAAAGTTGACATTGACGTATTGGAATTTTGACCATTACCAAATTCCATGAGTCTTAATGTCATATAGTTTAAACAAAGTGAAATGATGTAAGCGTATGTCACTAATACGTAATGCATAAATAAAGTAAAATTGGATTTTACCAAAGCCAAGTAAGCGATAAATTTAGCCATAATGTCACACCACTTGTTAAGTGACATGTTAACATTAAAATTCAAATTGTTCTATATTAACCGTCGACCGAATTTACACCTAAGACTTACACAACCGAAATGTTGAATACTTAAGTTACCACCCAATTTAATTAACTATAAATCAGGCTTGAATCAATTTTGAGGCCCATGGAGAGGCTTACTATAACTGGCTATGATTTGGAAAACAAGGATCAGCCATTAGATGGATAAAGGTGGCGGTTTAATTTTTGAATTAAAAAGGGAGAATGGGTAGGAGAAAAATGAGGATCTAGGTCCTTGTTTTACACCTTCAAATCTCCTTTATTTAAAGCTCTCTAACCCTTAATTTCTAAGTTTAATTTTTTAGCTCTTCTCTTTACATACTAAGGAAGGCAACTCCCTCCTCCTCCATCCTCAAAATTTTCAATCTTAAATCATTTTATCATGTAATAAACAAATTTCAATAGTAGTTGCATACAGCATGTTAGCATCTTCAGGATACAGAAATTATTTCCAAGAGTTCAGATTCAACCTTCCAAGATGTGCTATCTAGGCGTTAGGTAGAGGCATATTCTCATTTATAATTACATATATTGTATATAGTGATCATTATTCCATATGTGTGTGTATATATATATATGTATATGTATATATTAGTTAATAATTGAATATCATGAATTTTCATATATTAATGTTATCGCCATATGATGGATTACATATGTATATACGTTAGTCTTAAAAAAAAAGCTTTTGTACATACCTCACACAATGCTTACGACCAGACTTAAAAGAATATTTTGGATTTAATTATATTATTAATTAATTTTGATGAATGGATTAAATTAATGCAAAATATATAATACATAATCTGTATTTTTATACTAAATATATACATATAAGTATATATAACATCTGTCTATTAAACAAAATTGTATATACAAATATATAAATTCGAATACTTAATAATTATAAATACACCACTTAATTTAAAATTATATATATATATATATGAAATAATTCATGTATAAAATTATTTTACATGTTTGTAAATACCGTAATATAATATGCAGTCATTTAAAATTGGTTTCGATGTTTTATTTTTTTATTTTGTTTATATATTTTCGTGTGGAAATAGTTAGAAAAATTAAAAACAGTTAACCTTGTATAGTCAAGATCAATTTTTAATATGTATAATATTTAATTAATACTTTATTAAACATAATCATTTGTATTGAATTATCTTATACATAACATTTAAATATTATTTCAATATATAAATTTATATGTGTGTGTATATACATATATATTACTTTCTAAATGTTAAAATATTATATGTATACATATATTTTAAAATTAATTTAGTTTTTTAAGTTTGAAATTGTATTAAGAATACATATATAAATATTTAAATTAATTGTTGTATTAAATTTTAATATATTCATGCATATAGTGTTTTCCAGAATTTTATGTTTTACAAATTGATCATTTATAACATATAAAATTATATATACAAGTTTATACACACATAATTAGAAAACCACACACACACACACACACACACACAGATATATATATATATATATATATATATATATATATATATATATAATGATAGCATTCATGTACACAAAGGGGCTCATATGTCCGTTGTGGCGTAAATACCAACACTTATACATGGGCATGTCAAACCATGTACACCTTATTATGTTGCACATGCATACACACACTTACATGTATATGATACACATATCATATAATGTAATAAAAAATAAAAAAAAAATTATTTACAATTTAAAGAAAATATTAATTTAATTTAAAACAAACTTAGATAAGATCTAGATAAACTTAAACTTTATAGGCCCAACGAGATCCAAATGGAAGAATTTTTCTAAAATTTATCCATTTACACCATTGCAGGCTGGCCCTGTTCCAATATATATATATATATATATATATATATATATATATATATATATATATATCACAGGTAAAGGAGTTAACAGGTTGTGTGAGTCAATAAGCCATATGTAATATTTTCTTGTGAGGGATCTTGTGTTGATCACTCAAAGAAGTTTTGGACCAACCAATATTGATCGATCAACTTATATTATGAACATAAGTTTTGTGAACTATAACCAAATTAGTTTTATATATAATGGAAGTTCATAATATTTATTAACAACCACTCCGTTGTGTTGAAAAAATTATCGTTTCAAGAAACGCCAACTTCATGACAAAGAATCTCTTTTAGAAATAATTGGTAGTAAAATTAATCATGAAGGATGAAATGTAATTAAGTAAGCCTATAGCTAATTAGAACGTCTAATAAGAACTCTTGCTTATTGAGGGGATATTATGAGTGTCTTATCGATGTCGAAAAAAATTCCTTGGTTATCAGTAAGCCATTAAGAGTATTGACTCTACCATACGGCACGATGTACAAATCCAAAATGGATCCAAGTACATTATCAAAATAGGATTTTGACAGTTTTATCTAAAGGGTTATTTAAGGACCGTATTTTTAGCTATTTTAAATTATTAAATTAATGTAATTATTAAAGAAAATAGTTAAAAATAAAAAATTTAATAATTTTGAATATAAATATTTGATATCAACCTGAATAAAATTTTGGAATAAACTTATTTGATGTTTTGGCGATGATAAGATTTAAATGAAATTATATATATAAGCTGGGTTTATAATCGATAACTAAAGTTGCGTAATAATTTGCGAATTATTTAGATAGAAATAAATTTTAAATAGACTAATATCGAAAATTTAAGTAATAACGAGTATTGAAAGATAATGCTATTTATTGAATGAATTTACAATCAATAGTTGGACTAAATAATAATGCTGAATTTAATAAATTTAAATAAAGTAATTGACTGATAATGAAAATTTATTTAAAATCCAATATTGAAATTTGTCAAATATTGGACAATTAAATTGTTTAAATTCAACATATGAAATTAACTGGATAATTGAATAAGGGGAATTGAATAATCATATAATGGAATATAGCGGTTTTATAATTTGAATTTGTTTTAAAAGTTAAATCGTATAAGTTCATTTTTAAATATTTCAAAAGATAATGAATTATGGAATAATCAGAATTGTTTAAATTTAAAATTTAAAATATTTGAATGATTGAATTCTGAATATAATATGATCTGAAATGAAACTGAAAATTGATATAAAGTTTATTTAAACAACAATGAAATTTGTTAACATTTAAAATTGGATTTAAATGTGAATAATTGAAGATTGAAAATTTTATATCATAATCGAGATGTTAAATTAGCCTTCCGGGCCATAGTCTCAAAATTCGAGGAAACCAGTTCCATTGGATCCGTAATAGTGTATTATTATAGGATTCCAAATTTCGTAATGTTTGGAGTTATCGTTTGGTCGTAGGGGTTAGAAACGCGTTGGACTAAATATCGAAAATTTAATATTTTAATTCGATTCAAAAGGCTATCTTCCGTGTACGACCGATCGAATTAGGCCCCGAAACATGTTCCATCGCGTTCGAAATATGGCTAGAACATTATGAACGCTAGGCGGCATGTCTCGATTGGAGCTCGTCCGAAAATCAAGTAATTGGTGAAAATAATATTAAATTTATAAATAAACCTATATATACTATTTGTGATAACCCGAATTTTGGTGTATCAATTAATTAATAATTGACTGGGTTAATTATTAGAAATACTGATTTATAGATTAGCAAATAAATCTGGTAATAAATATTTATATCTGGATAAATATTTATTTGATAATCTACTAAATAATTATTTATCATTGGCAATATTTTCCTTTAGAATAAATAACATGTTGTTAAATACATATCTATATATAAGAGTTGATTTAAAATTAAATTTTAAATTTAATTTGAATTGGAAATTCAAAAGGATAAATATCTTAAAATAATTTGGATTTAAAAGTTGTATTTTTAATAAAATAATATATGTATATAACTAGAATTGTAAATATAATATGATATCAAAACAAGGATTAATAAAAGATTTAAAAATACTTTTCTTTCAACACTTTGAATAAAACATAGTTTATATATATGCATTTGTAAACATAATACATAAATAAATAAAAACAAGTGTAAGCTAAGAACATATAATACATAAATATATTAACATAAGAAGTATTAATAATTATTTCTTTAAAACATTTGAAAATATTTAAAAGCATGTGAAATAAAAAAAGAAATTTTTTTATGACAAATGTTTGATAAGTAGGACATAAATCACAAGTGTTGGTTTGTGTAGACAAGTGGCATTGAAAATTTTTAGAATGTATAATAAACATGATACCTAAGAAAATAAATAGGTTGTACATATTTCTCAAACCTCCTTTCATCTTCATAAAAAAACTGTAAACGGAGAAGATCAAACCATTTCAACAAGATCAACGCAAAATAAAAATCTGGAACCAAAACAAAGCTTGCTAACAACTTCAAACCAGGAGAAAAATAAAGAGGCAGCAATCAAATTTTCAAAATCCAGGACCTCTAGCAAGATCGTTCAGTCAATTTCCAGATATTCAAAACAGCTAGCAACCTTCAAAATTTCTTTCAAAATAAAAGATCAACAAAGTTCTAGTTTTATTCAAAACCTGTTCTAGCTATTCTCTATTTTAAAAAGAAAAAGAAATAAATAAAGCAGGTGAGTAAACAAATTTCTGTTCTGTTTTAAAAATCTTGTTGCATGCAGTAATGTGAAGTGAAGTGTGATAAATGTTTATAGGATTGTTTAATATGAAATTATATATATTTATATGAATTAAATGGGTGTGTGTATCTATTTAAAGAACATTTGTTCTGTTCTTGTTGTCTAATTTTAAGGTTTGATAAAAGAAAATCATGATCTTTTTCCCTGATCTTTTTGAGGATATAATATATGAACAAGACTTGTTGGTTACACCATAATATCAATTTCAAAAATATTTTTAAGCTAAAACAATAGCTAGATTTCTACAGAAAGGAAGAAGTACAGTAAAATCCTAAATCTTATCAAATTTCGACTTGTGTGATTTCTTGTTTCAGGTTGATAATTTGAATTGTAACCGAAAACTAGGATTTTTAAGACAAATCATAAGAAATCGCATGATGGTCGGAATTTGGGTTTCAAGCATTCTCCGCTGGTCGACAAAGTTTGGGTTTTCGAGTTTTTAGCTGAAGTTTGCTTAAAGCAATCAATGCCTGTAAAATGAGTTGAAGAATTTTACTACAACCTAGGCGGCAGCAAATCGGTGAACAAGGGTTTAGCGTTGCTGTTGGAAGGGCGTTGGAATTATGATAATGTCGAGTTGCTCAAAGGAAAAGGAGTGATCGGTCTAAGGGGGATGATGAAGGAGGGAGAGGGGAAGCTCGAGGTGACATACGGTGATCGTTGGCATGGTGGTTCATCGTCGTGAGGTAGTTTAAGGTCAGGGAAGTGTATATAGTTTGAACTGGAATGCTTGATTTCAATTTTCAAGCTTATGCTGGAATCTGGATTCCCAAGAGGGGATGATTGGTGACTTGTTGGTGGTGGTCGCGAACGCTGGAGCATTGTCGGCGACCAGTGCATGTGCACGCATGTATGTGATTTTGTTTCGGTGCTATGGTTTAGGAACGAAGGTTTCCCTCGGGTCGTAGCTCCTGAAAGAAAAGGATGAGCTCGGAGTTGTTTCGTGTAGTTTGCGCGAGTATTTTTTGTGAGAAATGCGGATTACGGATCTTAAGGCTAGTATTAACACTATGGGGTGAATAGTGTTAATAAAGAATTACTAAATCTTTTTCGATTTATGTTAATTTGGACACCGATGTATGCAATATACAGACACAAATATGATCACAGAAACAAAACAGATGCAGAAATAAAATGAAAGCAGTAAAGGAAAGAACACACCGGATTTTATACTGGTTCGGAGTTACCCTACATCCAGTCCCGCAACACAAGTACGGATTTCCTTTCAAAAGCAATTGTACAATTACACCCTCGGTTTCAAGGCTACGAGGTACACCCTCTAGAATTTCGATCCTCTAGGTAGAGATACTTGATTTCCGGGCCACAAGTTCACCCAATTGATTTACCAAGGCTACACTCACACCTTTTCTCTTTTGATTGATTTCCAAGGCTACAATCACACATTTTCTCTTTTGATAGATTACAAAAAGCCTATAACTCTGAATAGCACTGAGAATCTTGTAGAGAGAGTGATAGAGAATCAAACTAGAAGTAATCGAGTTCGATTCAATGTTGATTTCGACAGAGTAATGGTAAGAATATGTATTAAGAAATGTGGAAGAAGAAGAGGAGTGAAAAACCAGAAAATCTGATATAAAATTCATTGAAACTAACCCCTATTTATAGAAGAACAACAGCCATGTCCATTCATGAAGAGTTATGGCGAATAGGCACTTCTTTTGAAATTTAAATTTTGAACTCAACTGACACCATGTTTACATGGGGTACATAGGCATGTCGACATCCCAATGCATTTTTTGATGTTTTGATTTTCTTTGAAAATTACCTGTAACGTCCCGCCTTTTCGCACGCTTTAAATCGACACACACATGCCAATTCAAACCATACGGAAGGGCGAATTGTTATGGGGTAAATAAGAAAACCAAGAAAGAAATAAAAACAAAATAGAATCTCACATCAGAAGGAAAAATATAATAATCAAATATACAGTTCATGAAGCAGTTTTTCAAAATATTTAATTATACTTACAACATATATCAGAGTTATACATACCATAAAATATCAATAAAGCAGCGGAATACAATAGTGTAGTGGAATAATATAGTAGATAATAGTACTACTAATCGTCGTCTTCTTCCTCCAGAATAAAATCTTCAAATCCTGAAACGCTCGGACTGACCCGAGCGAATTGAAAAGACAAAACACTCGAGTCAGAACTAAAAGATCTTATGTAAGTTAAATTAACTGAAATAAATATGAGTGTAACGGCGCCGGAGATGTTTACGGGATTTGACATCTCTATCCAGTGTCTAACGTGAGTGCAGTAACTCAAGAGATATTCGGGATTCACATCTCCTAAGGATCCATTAAACTATTTATTATGTAGTAATATTTCGCTATTATAATAGTGTCTATTAGTAAAATAAAATTACTTTTTTATTAGCATTAAGGGGTTACCCATATAGCCCTTAACACGCAATAGTCCCAGTAGTCCATCCAATATCATGGTCCCTCCTGATCGAGAAGCCACCAGAGGATACCACACGGGCTACGGGAGAAATCCAAACTCGTACAAGGCGCGATAGGGTAGGTGACACAGCACAACTAGGCAATGCTAGGTTAGATATACCAATTACGCTTCCGGGTCGGTGGTAACGCGTAGCGCGCAGCTACCGCCCACCTCGAGCCACACCCCCAAATAAAAAAATCAAAAGTGGCCACCGAATCAATCCAAAAGTCTCAGTATAATATCGAAGGGATGTGTCCGATCAAAGGTGCTACCTCAATTAACCTGTCAATCGCTCTTGTTTTAGCTACCTTATGCCAACTCACGGGAGTTGGGTCCACGTATTTACCTCAAAGGAAATGCCGCCACCATCCTACTTCATTCTGGAATCTCCACCTCGTACACGGTTGTTAAAGTGGTTTTCGGAGTTGGCAGAGAGTATGACAACTTCTGATCCCAGTCTTTTATACTTTAAACCAATTTTATACATAGCTTAAAACCAAGAAATTAATTATATATATAAATATAACATTTATAAATATCTGAATCAATATCTCATAAACCATATTTTTTTTACAAAACCATAGAAATCCTTTCAAAATATTTTTATATATAGACCGCGGTGCCTGTATATAATTTTCTATCCTATGGTCAAGTGATACGGATATTTATCATTTCAATCCGCAATTTAAAATAAAATTTTACGGTTATATCATTTCAAACCTCAATCCCGAATGCAATAAAATGCATAATAACTTGCAGTTTATGATGATATAAATAAGCATCCATTCATCCATCATAAAATCATACATCCATCCATCAAAATCATCATCCAATTCAAACAATACATCAATATATGACGAATAATAAACAATAGGTATCAACTAGCAGTTTATATTCAACAATAATTTACTTAACTGTTTAACTGGCAGTTTGCATGCAATAAATAAATAAATAAATAACAAATTTAACTGGCAGTTTATATGAAATAATTGAATAAATAACAAATTTAACTGGCAGTTTATATGCAATAAATAAATAAGTAACAATTTAATTAAATTAATTTAATTTAACTGGGATGATAATTGAAAATATGCCAAACAGTTATAAATTAATTTCTAAATACATCATAAATCAATTTAACAAACATAAGAAATTTTAGAAGTTGTGAGTGGGTTAAAACACTCACCTTTTGAATTTAAATTGAATTTAAACCCAAAAATTTGATAGTCTCAGAATTCGTCCAAACCAGTGCCAAAATGTTTGGAATCCCAATACGAACCTAGCGGAGAAAACCGCCTATAAAATGGATATCGCATGTGAAAGTTATTGCTTTAAAACAAGTTGAAATCGAATTCAAAAATAAAATAAAAATAAGCGCCAATCACCTTGCCACGTCACCCGAGACTTCTCCTTCCAGAACAAAACACGAACGTGAGGTACAGACCGAACCCAAAATTTCGCCGTATTGGCCAAGCCTTGACCATCGATTTCAACCCCTAGACGCCGCCGTAGGCCAAACCGCCGCCGCCATCTCCACCTGCTCGCCATGCCGCACCCACTGGTGCCCTCCATGATTGCTCCGGTCGCCAAAATCCTCTATGGCCGTCGGTAACACGAAACCTTAATTGAATTTTTATGCTCGATCCGACCGTTAACTCGCCACGAAACCCACATGGATCGACTCCACTCAGTCCCCTCTGCAATACCCAGAAATGATTTGATGATCCGTCGCAGTTGATCGGAGCGCGACAGACGACCGAAACTTCTTCCTAAATTTACGGTCAAACGAAAACCCAGATCGAAAATCGGACTGCAGATCTGACTTGCGCTCTTCGAGAGCTTCAACACATATTTTTTTAAATTTATCTAAGGAGTTTGAAATTTTGACTTTGATTTTGAATTGTAGTTTGAATTAAATAAATTAGGGTTTACCGCCATTGAGGAAGAGGAGCATAGAAGTTTCTGTATGTATAGAAATGAGGAATAGAGGGCTGCTAGGGTTTTGTAACAGGATATTTATAGACAAACTGAAATAGAATAGATGGATCGTTGAATATACGCGCTAACGACAAAGTGGCCCAAAAAGCATGTTTCGACTCCGGAATGAAATTGGGTCAACCCATATATCAAAATAGATGTTTTAAATTATTTTAAACGCAATGGAAAAAGTTTCAAGTCCAAATTCCATCACATGAAGAAGTTATGCTAAAATCAATATTTTTCAAATTGATTTCAATCGATTTCCATTAAATCGATTTCAAGGCGTTTCGCGTTCGTACGATCAAACGACAAGTCCGATCGCTGCGAAACTTGAAATCCTACAATAATTCACCGCTACGAATCCGATGAAACTGGTTTCGTCGAAATCTGAGTCGGTGGTCAAAATGGCTATTTTTATTAATTAAATAAATTAAAAATTAGTCGGTTAAATAAAATTTTCAAATTTCAATTCGATAATTGACAATTCTTGTCATTTTAAATTTTCCAAATCATTTACACTGATTTAAATCAATTTAAATGTCAAATTAGAGTTGATTAATTCATCAATTCCAATGTTAACCCCACTTTGAAATAATTAATTTCACTAAATTCACAAATTATAAATAAAATCCCCAAAATCCCACTTAGTTAAATAAATAAATTATTATTCCATACATTCCTGTTAAATAGATGGATTAAATATTGGATTCAAAACTATTACAAAAAAATTCTCATATTATCTTTATTTCAAATAACGTATTATTTAACTATTTCAATTTCATTTAATTGCCATTAAATCCAATTATTGAATTTTCCATTTCACTTAAATAAATAAACTTTTGATTTCCGTTCTTCTTATCCTACTAATTGCTTTAATAAATTGGGATTGCACTAATTAAGTCAATTACTACAATTTCTTTCAAATTAAATTCTATGAACTAAACAAAAAGGTAATTTATAACAATTGTAACCATTAAACTTTAATTACCAATAACTAAGCTTATTTCCTTCCAACAAATATTATAATTACTTCCAAAACATTGATTTTATTCAATGACCATTTATTATAATTTAAATTCATTAATTTAATTCAATGCTTACATTTGTTTTCATATACTCAATTTGTAGCTAAGTATATGTCTATATTATTTCCATTGAAATTGAAATTCATTCAGTTTATTAATAATTACCTTAGTTTACCAAATTTGACAACCCCTAACCATTTGTATTACATTTCACATTAATGTAATATTTATTAAAATTTATTTCCAATTAACGTACTACTTGATTTCCCTTAATTGAAATATGATTTCCAAATTTTATTTAACATACTAAATGAGTGAATAACATATATAAATGGTCACATATTTACTTCTCTTTCATTTATAAGTTTATTACTTACCAACCCATGTTATATACCATTAACACTGCATTATTATGTTTATAGACAGATTATAATATTTCCACTCACTTACCTTATATTGAATTCACAACCAAGTTGTAACATATAAAATATCCAATAAATTATGGGAATCCATTCAATTTCTTACCAATTTACTTACATTAACACTATTTCACTTATTTTAGTCATTATTCCAAACATAGGTCGCAAGTTTTCATTTCTTTATATTATCCTATAGAAACAGTATACATTCCAAATACTTTATTACATTTACTAAAATTTATTTTCCAAATTTACTGAATACATCAAATTATGACCTTACAGTTATTTCAATAAATTAGGGTTGTGCTAAATTAATTATTTATTAGCTTACACATTGATGTTGCCATTTATTTTCATACTACTAATTACGTTCGCTTATTATTCACTCATTCCGTTATTTCATAAATCATCATAAAGTAATTACTTTTCTTTAAATTTAAATTTTCAAAATCTCATTAAATTAATAATTTTTAATTATTGGAAAAAAATTACGGGTCATTACATAACCTGTATCTTATATTAAAACTAATTTAAACTTTATAAATATACTTGAATATAGTTAAATTTCATAAGTAAATATAGAGAATAATACATATTGAATTTAACTCTAATTTTAAATTTTAAATCTAAGTATAAATGTTTAAAACTTAAAATATTATATTAAAAGATAGTTTAAAATTAGGGGTAATTTGACTTTGAAATTAAGGATAATTTTGAGGCTAAAATTATTTAAAATCGGGATAGAGGGTGTTGAATCTTTTAAAAGGAAAGTTTTGAAAACATTTTGAAAACAGTATATAATTTTGAAAAATCATTTTGAATAAAAAGTTATCGGGTACAAAACAATGTTCCACTAGATTTTTCGTAGGTTCCATCCTACTTAGGGTTCCATCCCTTTAACAGGCTCGAAGTGGATTCCATTCCACGAATAAATTGGATTTTAAGATGCCAGTGCTTTTCTATGAGTTTTAACAAAAATTCCTAATAATAAAAGATACTTAACCTTGAAATCTTGAACTCTTGATAATCTTGATACTCATGATTCTTCTATCTTGATATCTTGAATCTCTATAATGTATAGTCTTCTTTCTTAGTACCTGCATGGTTAAATCCTGTATATATATATATATATATATATATATATATATATATATATATATATATATATCTAAACTTATAATGTTAGTATTTATATTTCATAATCTATTCTAAGGTTGTTGTCATCAAAACCATCATCTCACGGACTAACAA
Source organism: Allium cepa (assembly GCA_030765085.1). Taxonomy (NCBI): domain Eukaryota; kingdom Viridiplantae; phylum Streptophyta; class Magnoliopsida; order Asparagales; family Amaryllidaceae; genus Allium; species Allium cepa. The sequence goes on along the minus strand of CM060929.1, from coordinate 670,048,950 downwards.
TCTCCCACTTTTTGATGATGACAACCTTTGTTTATAAAATTTTACTTCTATCCTAATAACCCCCCCAAAACTAATAACTCCCCCTTAATCTATGCCTAACTACCCTATTTTATATTTCTCACCCTTTGTCATCAAAAAAAAATTCACTCCAAACTATATAACTCTATGACATGTGATTATAATGATAGTGTTATCATAAGTAATCATCACTTAAATCTAATACTAAAATATAGTCCTAAACTATCAACTATCCTAAGTAAGAATTCACAATAGTATTTATAATTAATATATAAGAACACGAGTTATTTATTACGTATGAAGTTGTATATACATGAACGTTTAGAAAACATAAAGAAACACAAACAACAATGAAGAAGAAAGAAAAGAAACTATTGTGCATTATTAAACATAGGAGACCTATGAATCAAACAGTTTGGATAGTGGAAACAAAAGTTTCCACGTTGTTCAACATGATTCCCATTCTTGTCAAAACACACTTCTCCAACACACACAACTTGGTCATCATCCTCCTCGTGCGCTTCTTCCATGGGTTCTTCTTCTTCTTCCTCGCTGGCCACTTGTTCTTGATTGAGTGAAGAGTGTTCATCAATCTAGATAGGGTTGGCCTGGTAATCCATTAGGAATTTTTGCAAATTCCTAAGAATCTTGCCTTGCCTTTCCTGTTCCTTTGCCATACGAAGTTGAGTCACTTGAATTTCAGTCATCATCTGAAGTACATCCTTCATAGATTCCTCCATTTTAGTCACACGAGCGAGAGTAGTACGTTGAAATGGACCCGATGTAGGAGAGGGGAATGAAAAGGTTGATTTTATGTTTGATTTGGAAGAGGAGGCCATTATTTTATTTATTTCAGAAGATAGATTAAAGAGAAAACAGAAAGAAAGAACAAAAATTCGAAATAGAGAAGAATATATAACTAAATTTTTTGAATTTTGGTGGGAAAAATTTCAAAATTTTAAAAACGTTGCATGTCGACATGGGTATATGGGGATGACGACATGGTCCTTTTTATTTTAACTCTTTGAATTATTAATTACTAATTATACTTGTTATTTATATTTTATATTTTAGTTATAGAGCAAATACCTAATTCTCTTATTAATTTAGTAAATATTGATTTATTTAAGGGTTTTGTTAAATTATCAGCAATTTGATTCTCAAAATTGACATACTCGAGAGTAACTGCTTCCTTACTTATATTATCTCTGAGAAAATGATGTCTGATATCAATATGTTTAATTCGAGCATGTTGAGTAGTATTTTTGGATAAATTTATCGCACTTGTATTGTCACAATAAATTGGTGATTTTGAAAATTTTAAACTCAAATCTTTTACGGTTTGTCGCATATATATTACTTGAGAATAAGCCAAAGCAGCAGAAATATATTCTACTTCAGTTGTTGATAAAGAAACTATGTTTTGCTTTTTACTAAGCCAAGAAATCAGAGAATGCCCCAAAAAGTGACAAGTCCCACTTGTACTTTTTCGGTCTGATTTACAACCAGCATAGTCAGCATCACAGTAAGATATTAAATCAAAAGAATCATTTTTAGGGTAGAATAAACCATAATCAGATGTGTGTTTAACATATCTTATGATTCGTTTTACGGCTTTTAAGTGGGTCCCTTTAGGTTGGGATTGATATCTGGCACAGAGACAAACACTTTGCATGATATCAGGTCTACTGGCAGTAAATCGTTCCTCTACATAGTTTTTGATCTACATCTTTCGGGAGATCTTCTTTACTAAGGTACTCATTGGTTGCCATGGAAGTGGGTTTTCCACTCGCAGTAGTCGAACCAAATTTACTAATTAGGTCTTTAGCATATTTTTCTTGACTAATAAAGATACGATTATCTAATTGTTTTATTTGTAATCCTAAAAAGAAATTTAATTCACCCGTATGACCCATCTCAAACTCTTTTGTCATTATTTCAGAAAATTCTTTATTCATTTCAAAATTAGTTAAAACAAAATTATATCATCTACGTAAACTTGTACTAGTTGAATATCATTTTTATTTCTTTTAATAAAAAGAGTATTATCTACTTTACTAATTATAAAATTAGATTGCAATAAATAAGATCTTAGTCAATCATATCAGGCTCTAGGAGCTTGTTTTAGACCATATAATGCTTTCTTATGTTTGTAAACATGATTTGGTAATTTATTATTTTCAAAAAGTGGTAGTTGTACAACATATACTTCTTCTTTTACAAATCCATTTAAAAGGCATTTTTAACATCCATTTGAAATAATTTGAAATTATTATGATTTGCGAAAGCAAGTAGAATCCTAATGGCTTCTAATCTTGCTACGGGAGCAAAGGTTTCATCAAAATCTATTCCTTCTTCTTGACAATAACCTTGATCGACTAATCGAGCTTTGTTTCTAACTACCTCTCCTTGTTCATTCATTTTATTTTTATAAACCCATTTAGTTCCAATTATAGTTTTATTTTCTGGTCTAGGAACAAGTTCCCAAACGTCATTTCTAGTAAATTGATTTAATTCTTCTTGCATAGCCAAAATCCATGAATCATCAGTTGATGCTTCTTTTGGATTTTTGGGTTCAATAGTTGATATAAAAGCTACATTACTCATTTGACTTAGTTGATTTCTAGTTTTAACAACAGATTGCATATCTCCCAGTATATTTTCTATAGGATGATCTTTTAAAAGTTTAGTCCTTTTATTAGGATGATTAATTTCATTATTAGTTTCAATTGATTCTTGATTTTGAGTGATTAAATCCTCTTCATCATTTGTATTTTCAAAAATTTTGAAATTTTCATCAAATGAAACATGCGTTGTTTCTTCAATGGAATTAGTTTTTAAATTAAACAATCTGCACGCTTTACTTCTATTAGAATATCCGATAAAGATACCTTTGTCGGATTTAGGATAAAATTTATCTAAATTATCTATTGTATTTAAAATAAAGCATTTACTTCCAAAAATCCTGAAATAAGATACCTTAGGTTTCTTTGAATAAAGAAGTTCATAAGATGTCTTATCAGTTAGAGGTCTAATTAAAATTCTATTCAAAATATAACAGGCGGTAGCAACTGTTTCTGCCCAAAAATTCTTTGGTAAATTACTGTATGTAAGCGTAGTTCTCGCACACTCTTGAATCATCCTATTTTTACGTTCTACTACTCTGTTTTGTTGTGGAGTTCTCGGAAATGAAAAATTGTGAGTTATTCCCTTTTTATTGCAGAATTCCTCAAACTTTTCATTTTCAAATTCACACCGTAATCACTTCGAATAGTTATAATTTTTAGAGAAAATTGATTTTGAATCCTTTTTGAGAATGTCTTAAAACATTCAAAAGTATCACTTTTATGTTTCAAAAATATTGTCCGTGTAAATCAAGAATAATCATCTACAGTTACAAAGACATATTACTATGATTTATTGGTAGAATTTGAGATGGACCAAATAAACTAAGATGAAGTAATTCAAGAGGTTTTGAGGTTGAAATCATCTTTTAACTTAAAAGAAACTTTTCTAAGTTTTACTAATTGACAAGCATCACATAAACTATCTACTTTAAAATTCATTTTAGGGAGACCTCTTACTAGATCATGTTTTGACAGTCTAGATAAGAGTTTGAAATTCAAATGCCCAAATCTCTTGTGCCAAATTCAAGGGTCACTTGTATTTGCCAACAGACACAGGTTATCATTTGAAACTTTCATACTAAAAATATAAATATTCTTATTCCTGACTCCCTCAAATATAATGGTTGAATTATTATCTTCGATGTGACATTTATCTTTTTCAAGTTTAATTTTATATCCTTTATCACATAGTTGACTTATACTTAGCAGATTACGTTTCAGATTCTTAACTAGCAAAACATTAGTAATAGTAGGAGTTTCAGAATTACCGACTTTGTCGATGCCAATCACATATCCTTTTGAATTGTCTCCAAAGTTAACCAATCCTCCGTCTTTGTATATTATATCATTCAGTATATCTGGATTGCCAGTCATGTGTTTAGAACACCCACTATCAAGTATCCACTTGTTCTTTCTGATCTGCACAATTTGTCCGTTGTGGATTGATTACTCAACACCCATAAAGCATGATTCCTGCACATCAAACAATCTTGATAGACAACTTGAATTTAAATATTGATTATACGCAGACTCAAGAAACAATGATGGTTTGAATGCTTCTAAACTAGTATTAACAAATATAGTCATTTTAAAAACTTTTTCAAAAATCAGATTATGAAACTTTGAAAACCTTGCTCTGATACCAATTGTGAGAAATGAGGATTGCGGATCTTAAGGCTAGGATTAACAATAGAGGGGGGTGAATAGTGTTAATAAAAAATACTAAATCTTTTTCGATTTATGTTAATTTAGACACCGATATATGCAATATACAGACACAGATATGATCACAGAATCAAACACAGATGCAGAAATAAAATAAAAGCAGTAATGGAAAGAACACACTGAATTTTATACTGGTTTGGAGTTACCCTACATCCAGTCTCCAACACAAGTACAGATTTCCTTTCAAAAGCAATTGTACAATTACACCCTCGGTTTCAAGGCTACGAGGTACACCCTATAGAATTTCGATCCTATGGGTAGAGATACTTGATTTACGGGCCACAAGTTCACCCAATTGATTTACCAAGGCTACACTCACACCTTTTCTCTTTTGATTGATTTCCAAGGCTACAATCACACATTTTCTCTTTTGATAGATTACAAAAAGCCTATAACTCTGAATAGCACTGAGAATCTTGTAGAGAGAGTGATAGAGAATCAAACTAGAAGTAATCGAGTTCGATTCAATGTTGATTTCGACAGAGTAATGATAAGAATATGTATTAAGAAATGTGGAAGAAGAAGAGGAGTGAAAAACCAGAAAATCTGATATGAAATTGTTTGAAACTAACCCCTATTTATAGAAGAATAACAGCCATGTCCATTCGTGAAGAGTTATGGCGAATAGACACTTCTTTTGAAATTTAAATTTTGAACTCAACTGACACTATGTCGACATATGTTACATAGACATGTCGACATCCCAAAGCATTTTTTGATGTTTTGATTTTCTTTGAAAATAATCTTTATCGTATATTAAAACTAATTTAAACTTTATTATTATACTTGAATATAGTTAAAATTCATAAGTAAATATAGAGAATAATATATATATAATTTAACTCTAATTTTATATTTTAAATCTAAGTACAAATGTTTAAAAGTTAAATATATTATATTAAAAGATAGTTCAAAATCAGGAGTAACTTAAATTTGAAATTAAAGATAATTTTGAGGCTAAAATTATTTAAAATCAGGATAGAGTGTTTTGAATCTTTTAAAAGGAAAGTTTTGAAAACATTTTGAAAACAGGATATAATTTTGAAAAATCATTTTGAATAAAAAGTTAGCGGATACAAAACAATGTTCCACTAGATTTTTCGTAGGTTCCATCGTACTTAGGGTTCCATCCCTTTAACAGGCTCGAAGTGGATTCCATTCCACGAATAAATTGGATTTTAAGATGCCAGTGCTTTTATATGAGTTTTAACAAAAATTCCTAATAATAAAAAATACTTAACCTTGAAATCTTGGACTCTTGATAATCTTGATACTCATGAGTCTTCTATCTTGATATCTTGAATATCCATACTGTACGGTCTTCTTTCTTAGTACCTGCGTGGTTAAATCCTGCATATACATATATATCTAAACTTATAACGTTAGTATTTATATTTTATAATCTATTCTAAGGTTGTTGTCATCAAAACCATCATCTCACAGACTAACATTTTTATCATATCAGTTTTAAAATTTTAAAAAAAATGAAAGAAGATGAGAAAACTCGAGTCTGAACTCAAGTGAATATCGAGTTAACCCAAAGTAAGAGATTAAGCAAGATTTAAACTTTTTTTTAGAAGTTTTTAAAGGCATAGATTTTGGTATTTTAAATAAATTTGGTTTAAACTTTTTAAATAAATTTCTTTACATAAAATAAGTGTTTATTTAACTTATGATTAAAATTATATGATCGGTTAAGTAATCTTTAAGTTGTCTTTAAACTTAATCTTAATATAATTAAGTGTTAATTGAAAGATAAATGTTTAAAACATGTGATTAGGTAATTAATAAAGATAATGGATAACCTTAATAGCTAATTAGGTTTTAATGATTTGAGGTTAATTAGGTTAATAAAGAAATTTAAGTATAATTAATCAATCTAATTAATTAATGATAAGGGAGCAATTAAGTAATTAATTAAGAGTAATTAATTAATTAAATGATTAATCACTTAATGTAAGTAATTAAAGGATAAATTTGTTAGGGGATAATTAATTTCATTATTAATTAAAGGTTAAATTAATTAATGATCAAGGTTAACTAATTAAGGATAATTAACCAATGGAATAATTACTTGATGGAAGTAATTAAAGGTTAATTACTTAAGAAAAGTAATTAAGGATTAATTACTTAGTGGAATTAATTAAAGGTTTGATAAATTAAAGAAATTAATTATGGGTTAGTTATTTAATGAGTGTGATTAACTAAAGGGATAATTAATCAATGTAAGTGATTATAGGATAATTAATTAGAGTAATTTATTAAAAATAAATGAAATTAATTTGAAGTGGGTGAAGGTTAATTAATTTTGGTAATTAATTAAAGGATAATAACTTAGTGTTATTATAGAGGTTAATTAAGGAAGGATTAATTAATGGTTTATAATTAATTAATGTTAAGTAAGCTGGATTAAAGGTGATTAAAGTGATTAATTTAATTTATTTAAATTAATTAGAAATGGTGTGACTAATTAATGTTGCTTATGAGTTATTGAATGATATTGAATGCCATGTATTGTTTGATATTCCTGATTTGAAACGTTTTTGTGATATTGTGACGCCCCACCTCTATACCCACGCTTGCCAAGAACATTACGGTGAATGCTGTCAACTAGCACGGAGAATAAGGCTGTTGAGGAGCGACCATCAGTGTAATTTCTTTGCGCGAGCATCGATATGTCAGATAGTATAACATGCATTTCTTTATCAAGAGGGAAATCCGACATACCGACACAAACTCAAAGCTACTACAAAGTGGCTATATGAATCCTTCGGAAACAAATATAGAAATAAGCATAACATAAATCAGTCACAGACAATTCATATCACAAAGGCGGAAGAAGATATGAATATATATAACTAACACATGAAAGTGTATGTCAGAGTAGTGGTCTAAAAAGATCCACAATATCACAAAAGAATAGTTACACGAACTACACAAAAGAATAAGTATACATTATGGAGTCTATATCTCAAATGTATACAACAAAAAACTACTAATCTAAGTAGTTAGCCAAAAGTCAGAGTAATGAATCCCTGGGGAGAAGTCAAGCAGAAGCACCTGTAACATCTCGGTCTGACCCGAGTATTATTTAATAAGAAAATAATAAATGGATCAGTCTAACTATAAATATCAGATGAAACGATATAGAATAAGAGATACGACTAAACACATAATAATCACAATGCCAAGCTGTGATATATATAAGTAGTTGAAAATCATTAAGGGATTATTCAATGTCACAAAATCTACACAAGAATCAAAGAAACGTCATACTCCTAATTTAGTTCACCAAACCATAAATATTGACGATAATATCAATGTCAATCACAAAAGTCAATGACACACAAATTCCAGAATTCAACACACGAAATCCAAAAATCACAAAAGTCAATGACGCTCAAATTCACCAATGCACAAATATCGATAAAGCTTATCAATGGAAATCATGAAAATTGGTGAAACACAAATTCTAGAAATCATCTCAAGAAATCCAGAAATCACAAAGGGGGGAGGCCTATCACAAACGGGAGCATAAAGCTCACCAAAACGTGTATCACAAACGGAATGCTAATTCCATGGTTGCTAACCATCACAAATTGAGCCGAAGCTCCATAAACGGCCCGAAGACCATGGGTTGCTACCCCACCAATTTGAGTCGAAACTCCACAAAACGGGGTTTAGTCTCCCTCGCAGACAAAGAGACATCGCACATTGCTAGTCTAAATCACAAAGATGATCGTCATGATCAACGAGAAGTGTCAATTACACTAAGCTAGTAAATATATGAGTTTAGCTTCATGTCCCATAACCACTTGCTTAACTTAAATATTTACGAACAAACTGTAGATTTCCACTAGAAAATTGTCACAAGAGATTCAATCGAACAAGTCCAAGAATTAACCGACGAAGTAAACGCAAGCGTTTCATACCACTTGTTTTACTAAGCCGTTTAATTAGATTTCTCATACGAGTGAGGTAAAGGTTTGTATATACAAATAGATTGGAAAACGGTTTTACAAACGAATTTGGTATTAAAAATAAAGTTGAAATCGTTTTGAGGGAAGATTTTTTATATTTACTACTAGTATAGAAAACCTTTATATTTTTAAAGCGACAAATCACGAAGAAGATTGTAGGAACAATCAATCACTAAAATTCACATACGAAGATGTGAATAAAAACCCAACGAAACCGATAAAGAATCCTTCAAAATGGATATTCAAAAATCCCTAAAAAGGAGTCATCAAAGTCATAACAAATGATAACAACACATAGGAAACAACACGAATCGATTAAAGTTGGAAATTCAAACAACTAGGTAAAATAGGCAAAATTGCACCAGGTCGGTCGGCCGGCTACAGAGCTCGGTCGACCGGACCCTGTCTAAAAATTCCTCGAGAAGCAGGTCGGTCGGCCAAACCCTGTACTCGGTCGACCGAACCTTAAACAGAGAGGTGCTTATGCACCTGGCAGCAGGTCGGTCGGCCGGCTACAGAGCTCGGTCGACCGGACCTGTTGCCAGTCCCTTCCCAGCCCATCCAAATGAGGTCCAACCTCAACCAAATTGCATTCGCTCGAGCAACGGCGCTAAAGGTTTATGCCTATCGACTACCCGGCCCTATATGCTCCTCGATGCATCACCAAAAACATGTTCAAACATCAAGGTTAGGATTTTTAACGAATTGAACTCAAAACACCAAAAATTGGAATATTCACCAAATCAATCCAAACCAAAAGAAAATGCACACGAATAAGTGTTAGGAATTCATACCTAACATTCGAAGATAAATATAAGCATAGATGTGAGATAAAAATCTCACCTTTGATCCCAAACGATTGAAAAAGAAGCTTAGAAGCAAAGGAGAATCAACCACTCTTCAAATCCAACTCAAGAAGCTTGATTCTAAGCTAACAAGAGAAACATTTCCTAGATTAGGTTTAGGAATTTATGAAATTGATAAGAGAATGAGTTGGAGAAGAAGAAGAGAAGCTTACCAATGGGTTCTTCTATTAGTTTAGAGCTAGAACTTGATTTGCAAAAGGAAACTAGGGTTTTGGAGTTTTAATTTCCAATCTCTCCCACCATTATTGCCTTAGAACTAAAAAGAGAAGAGAATGAGGGTGAGTGGGGAAGAGTGGCTCAGATTTGAGCATAAGTTAAACATAGGGCTGAGCCCAAAACCAAACCCAAAGTGAAAAGTAGCAAAATCCAACTTGCTCCAAACATATCAAAGCTTATACTCAAAAAGGTCGCAAACGGCATTTTAAACTCAATGGGAATGGTCCCGAGTCCTAATTCGACCGTATGCAAAAAGTAGCTTTTCGGACTAAAATCCAACTAACGATAGAGTATTTAAATAAAATATTTAAATATAAAACCGATAAATATGCGGGTTGTTACAGACTCCCCTCCTTTAAGAAATTGCATCCTCGCAATATTTTAAGAAGAGAACATAAAGTAACAACCATAAAAGCATATTCAACACAAAAGAAAATTGAAATAAGAAGTTCACCTCAAAGAGCACGAGAAAGTAAGTCCGGATGTGTTCGCTCGATGTACTCTCTAGATTCCCAAGAACAATCCTTAGGATTTGAAGACCATTGAACTTTAACAAGTGGAACATCTTTATTTCGAAGTCGTTTTACTTCCAAAGCAATGATACGAATAGGATGTTGCTCATAAGTTAAATTAGGCGAAACTTCAATCTCTTCCACAACACCGGGCTCAAGAATAGAATCGGAATCTCGAAGACATTTCCGAAGTTGAGAAACGTGAAACACATCATGCATAGCAGAAAACTGAGCCGGTAATGATAGGCGATAAGCCATGGAACCAATACGTTCAGTGATAGGAAATGGCCCAATATATCGAGGCGCCAATTTTCCCGATCGACTGAAACGTACAACACCCTTCATAGGTGAAACACGAAAAAAAACAAGATCTCCAACAGAAAATTCTAATTTCCTTCTTCGGTTATCGGCATAGGATTTTTTTCTACTCTAGGCTTCTTTCATTCTTTGTCGAATAAGGTTAATTTTCTTTGTGGAATCCCGAATAAAATCTGGACCTAAAACCAGCTTCTCACCGGCCTCAAGCCAACAAGAAGGAGATCGACATGGCCTTCCATAGAGTGCCTCGAAAGGTGCCATACCAATACTAGATTGGAAGCTATTATTATAGGAAAATTCAACAAGTGAAATATGATCTTCCCAACTTCCACCAAAATCAAGAACACATGCACGAAGAAGATCTTCAAGAGTTTGATTCACACGCTCGGTTTGTCCATCGGACTGGGGGTGATAAGCGGTGCTAAAATTAAGCTTCGTTCCTAAAGCTTTTTGAAGACTCTTCCAAAATCCACTAGTAAACAATGGATCACAATCACTAACGATAGAAGTAGGAACTCCATGTAATTTTCCATCTCTTTAACAAAGAGTTTGGCCAAAAGAGGTACGGTTCGGTTAGACCGAACGGGAATAAAATGGGCAGATTTAGTAAGTCTATCAGCAATCACCCATAAGCTATCATGACCCGATCGAGAACGGGGAAGGCCATTTATAAAATCCATGGAAATTTGGTCCTACTTCCAAATTGGAATTTCTAAAGGTTGCAATAACCCACCGGGCCTTTGATGTTCGGCCTTAACGAGTTGGCAAGTCATGCAACGCTTAACGAAGTTAGCGATGTCAAGTTTCATTCCCTCCCAATAATAAAGTCGCTTCATATCTGCGTACATTTTACTACTACCAGGATGAATGGTGAATTTAGAACGATGAGAATCCTCCAAAATATCCTTACGAAGATCAATAATATTTGGTACGATAAGTCTACCAAATTTTCGAATGCCGCCACGAGAATCCATATCAAATTCTTTCAATCCTTCAATATCAATTTTATCCCTAATATTTTGGCCAAGAAGAGCCATTTCGGGATCTAGCCTTTGAGCTTCAAGAATGCGGTCTAAAAGAGAAGGATGAGCCTCAAGGCTACATAACACAAGTGATGAACATAAATCGGAGACACGGTCTCGAATCTCACAAGAGGATAATATCTCGAGATCGTTTCATTCAGGTATCATCATAGAAACAATCGCTTGTTGCTTTCGACTAAGTGCATCCGCAACGCGATTTCCCTTTCCGGGAGTATAAAGGATATCAAGATCATATGGTGCAAGAAATTCGAGCCAACGCTGTTGACGCAAATTAAGTTCCTTTTGGGGGAATAAATACTTCAAAGACTTATGATCGGTATAAAGAACAAATTTCTCTCCTAGGAGATAATGAAGCCAAATCCGAAGGGCGAAAACAATAGCCGCGAGCTCTAAATCATGAGTGGCATATCTAGTCTCGGCAGGCTTCAATTGCCTAGAAGCATAAGCAATAACACGTTCTCGTTGCATAAGAACAGCACCCAAACCAACGCGACTAGCATCGGTATAAACAACGAAATCTTGATTCCCCTTGGGAATAACGAGAATAGGAGCATCAGAAAGAAGTTCTTTTAATTTCTGAAAAGAAGCTTCACATTTGTCCGACCAAATGTATTTAATACCTTTCTTCGTCAAGCTAGTGAGAGGCACGACAATCTTAGAAAAGTCTTTGATAAAACGACGGTAATAGCTCGCCAATCCGAGAAAGCTACGAATCTCTGTCACACTCTCCGGTCTCTTCCAATCTTAATCGCTTCAATCTTTGAAGGATCCACGGAAATTCTGGATTCGGAAATAATATGACCGAGAAACTTCACACGAGATTGCCAAAAGTGGCATTTAGAAAATTTTGCCTTTAATTGATTACTCCTAAGAGTTTCCAACACAATCCGAAGGTGTTTTTCATGCTCCTCCTCGGTTTTAGAATACACAAGAATATCATTGATAAAGATGAGAACAAATCGGTCGAGAAAATCCTTGAAAACTCTATTCATAAGGTCAACGAAATAAGCCGGGCCATTTGTTAACCCAAATGGCATAACAAGCCATTCATAAGATCCATAACGAGTATGGAACGATGTCAAAGGAATGTTATCCTCTGCAATACGAAGCTGATGAAATCCAGTAGCTAAGTCTAGTTGCGAAAAGACTCTAGCACCACTAAGTTGATCAAATAGGTCATCAATCCGAGGTAAAGGATATTTATTTTTGATAGTAAGATCATTAAGCTTGCGGTAGTCAACGCAAAGCCTAAGTGTACCATCGGATTTCTTCACAAAAATAGCCGAAGCTCCCCAAGGCGAGGAACTAGAGCGAATAAATTGTTCGTCTCCAATTCGGATAATTGTTTACGCATCTCCTCGTTTTCTTTATTGGACATACGATAAGGAGGGCGAGTGATAGGTTGAGCTCCAGGAATAAGATTAATTCTGAACTCAATTGCTCGCTTAGGTGGTAATCCTAAAACGGGCTCGAATATGTCGGAAAATTCACGAACGACATGAATAAGAGAAATAATATCACCCTCATCATCATCGTCGTCATCACGAGGATTTAAAGAATATAAAGATGCAACCAAGGTAAAATCCGAATCTTTAAGAATAACAGAAACCTGATTAACAGATTGAGGATGTCGAAGATGAATAGTCCGCTCAGGACATAGGATATGAGCTTCATAACGGTTAAGCCAATCCATTCCCAAAATCATTCCAAAGCCTAAATAACGCATGACATGCAAATCGGCTAGGAAAGAAAAACCACACAAAATAATCTCGACATCTTTACGCAATAAACTGATTGTTGCGGATCCACCAACCGGATTCGCAATTCTCAAAGAAGTCATTAAACACAAAACATCCAAAGAAAAAGTATCAACAAGTTCTTTTGATATAAAAGAATGGGACGCACCCGTATCAAAAAGAACTCGAATAGGATGATCACGAAATAAAATAATTCCATCCAGAATAGAATGAGAAATACCTTGGCCACGAGATGTGTTGCCAGGGGCTTGAGCAACATTAAGTTTTCCCTCCTTCTTGCCCTGAAGCTTGGGGCATGAAGATATAACATGACCAGGACCATTGCAGTAGCGACAAGAGATAGACTTGGGACACTTGTTCGCATAATGGTCCTTCGAACCACAATTATAGCACTCCCCACGACCAAAGGAAGAAGTCTTTGCCTCGGAGGTCGCTTGATTCCCTTTCTTATTAGGATAAGGGCCTTTGAATTTACTGGGCCTTTTCTTGTTGTTGTTGAAGTTTGGTTTGGAACCCGCCACTTCAACATCATTCTCCCTATCCGCCTCTTCAAGACGAAGAGCGATATCAATGAGTTGGTCGAAAGAAACTTCTAACTTTAGAAGTAATGGCTTCTTAAGATTTTTGTTTAAGCCATAGACGAACCTCTGGTTCTTCTTTAAAGGGGTGTTGATGTATTCAACCCCATATTTGGAAAGCGACTCGAAGGAGGCGACGTAATCAGTCACGGAGGACTCACCTTGAACAAGGTCTATAAATCGTCGAGCCAATGTCACTTTCTCTGCTTCTGGTACAAATTTCAACTCGAAGCGTTCTCGGAATTGCTCCCAGGTGAGATCCGCTTCATTAATCTCAGAAATAAGAAGCTCGTACCAGTCCAATGCTCTTTCTCGGAGCATACTAGAGGCCACCTGAACTCGGTGAAGGTCAATAAGATTCATGCGAGAAAAGATTCGATCGCATGACCTTAGCCAAGCCTGTACTTCAATAATAGTTTCGGAACCTTTGAATGGCTCCCCACCCAAATTAGTATAATCGCTGCACAAGCGTGCAAATCCCGACTTTGGGTGCGTAGGTTCCGGGTTAGCTCTAGCTGCTTGAGCATTCGTCACTAAATCAAGAAGCTGTTGAGCAGTCATAAAAACTCCATCCTGGGGTGGAGTGCTAGATGGTACGGCTCCTGGGCGGCCTGGTCTAGACATTTTTCTCCCTTTAGAAAGAAAGAAGAAGAAGAAAAAGGTTATTCACCAAATTGAATATCAAGCAATCTTGATAGATAAACAAGGAATCATAAGGAAAATAGGATGAATCGGTACGAAGACTCGAATTAAATCCTAAAGCACGACTCCTAAGATGGACTTAGGACGATGATCCTTGTTATATTATTCCGTATTGTTCCGAAGTTTGGCTCTGATACCAAGCTGTGACGCCCCACCTCTATACCCACGCTAGCCAAGAACATTACGTTGAATGCTGTCAACTAGCACGGAGAATAAGGCTGTTGAGGAGCGACCATCAGTGTAATTTCTTTGCGCGAGCATCGATATGTCAGATAGTATAACATGCATTTCTTTATCAAGAGGGAAATCCGACATACCGACACAAACTCAAAGCTACTACACAGTGGCTATATGAATCCTTCGGAAACAAATATAGAAATAAGCATAACATAAATCAGTCACAGACAATTCATATCACAAAGGCGGAAGAAGATATGAATATATATAACTAACACATGAAAGTGTATGTCAGAGTAGTGGTCTAAAAAGATCCACAATATCACAAAAGAATAGTTACACGAACTACACAAAAGAATAAGTATACATTATGGAGTCTATATCTCAAATGTATACAACAAAAAACTACTAATCTAAGTAGTTAGCCAAAAGTCAGAGTAATGAATCCCTGGGGAGAAGTCAAGCAGAAGCACCTGTAACATCTCGGTCTGACCCGAGTATTATTTAATAAGAAAATAATAAACGGATCAGTCTAACTATAAATATCAGATGAAACGATATAGAATAAGAGATATGACTAAACACATAATAATCACAATGCCAAGCTGTGATATATATAAGTAGTTGAAAATCATCAAGGGATTATTCAATGTCACAAAATCTACACAAGAATCAAAGAAACGTCATACTCCTAATTTAGTTCACCAAACCATAAATATTGACGATAATATCAATGTCAATCACAAAAGTCAATGACACACAAATTACAAAATTCAACACACGAAATCCAGAAATCACAAAAGTCAATGACGCACAAATTCACCAATGCACAAATATCGATAAAGCTTATCAATGGAAATCACGAAAATTGGTGAAACACACATTCTAGAAATCATCTCAAGAAATCCAGAAATCACATAGGGGGGAGGCCTATCACAAACGGGAGCATAAAGCTCACCAACACGTGTATCACAAACGGAATGCTAATTCCATGGTTGCTAACCATCACAAATTAAGCCGAAGCTCCAAAAACGGCCCGAAGACCATGGGTTGCTACCCCACCAATTTGAGTCGAAACTCCACAAAACGGGGTTTAGTCTCCCTCGCAGACAAAGAGACATCGCACATTGCTAGTCTAAATCACAAAGATGATCGTCATGATCAACGAGAAGTGTCAATTACACTAAGCTAGTAAATATATGAGTTTAGCTTCATGTCCCATAACCACTTGCTTAACTTAAATATTTACGAACAAACTGTAGATTTCCACTAGAAAATTGTCGCAAGAGATTCAATCGAACAAGTCCAAGAATTAACCGACGAAGTAAACGCAAGCGTTTCATACCACTTGTTTTACTAAGCCGTTTAATTAGATTTCTCATACGAGTGAGGTAAAGGTTTGTATATACTAATAGATTGGAAAACGGTTTTATAAACGAATTTGGTATTAAAAATAGAGTTGAAATCGTTTTGAGGGAAGATTACTACTAGTATAGAAAACCTTTATATTTTTAAGGTGACAAATCACGAAGAAGATTGTAGGAACAATCAATCACTAAAATTCACATAAGAAGATGTGAATAAAAACCCAACGAAACCGATAAAGAATCCATCAAAATGGATATTCAAAAATCCCTAAAAAGGAGTCATCAAAGTCATAACAAATGATAACAACACATAGGAAACAACACGAATCGATTAAAGTTGGAAATTCAAACAACTAGGTAAAATAGGCAAAAATGCACCAGGTCGGTCGGCCGGCTACAGAGCTCGATCGACCGGACCCTGTCTAAAAATTCCTCGAGAAGCAGGTCGGTCGGTCGAACCCTGTACTCGGTCGACCGAACCTTAAACAGAGAGGTGCTTATGCACCTGGCAGCAGGTCGGTCGGCCGGCTACAGAGCTCGGTCGACCGGACCTGTTGCCAGTCCCTTCCCAGCCCATCCAAATGAGGTCCAACCTCGACCAAATTGCATTCGCTCGAGCAACGGCGCTAAGGGTTTATGCCTATCGACTACCCGGCCCTATATGCTCCTCGATGCATCACCAAAAACATGTTCAAACATCAAAGTTAGGATTTTTAACGAATTGAACTCAAAACACCAAAAATTGGAATATTCACCAAATCAATCCAAACCAAAAGCAAATGCACACGAATAAGTGTTAGGAATTCATACCTAACATTCGAAGATAAATATAAGCATAGATGTGAGATAAAAATCTCACCCTTTGAACCCAAACGGTTGAAAAAGAAGCTTAGAAGCAAAGGAGAATCAACCACTCTTCAAATCCAACTCAAGAAGCTTGATTCTAAGCTAACAAGAGAAACATTTCCTAGATTAGGTTTAGGAATTTCTGAAATTGATAAGAGAATGAGTTGGAGAAGAAGAAGAGAAGCTTACCAATGGGTTCTTCTATTAGTTTGGAGCTAAAACTTGATTTGCAAAAGGAAACTAGGGTTTTGGAGTTTTAATTTCCAATCTCTCCCACCATTATTGCCTTAGAACTGAAAAGAGAAGAGAATGAGGGTGAGTGGGGAAGAGTGGCTCAGATTTGAGCATAAGTTAAACATAGGGCTGAGCCCAAAACCAAACCCAAAGTGAAAAGTAGCAAAAATCAATTTTCTCCAAACATATCGAAGCTTATACTCAAAAAGGTCGCAAACGGCATTTTAAACTCAATGGGAATGGTCCCGAGTCCTAATTCGACCGTATGCAAAAAGTAGCTTTTCGGACTAAAATTCGACTAACGATAGAGTATTTAAATAAAATATTTAAATATAAAATCGATAAATATGCGGGTTGTTACAGATATGATTGGGTTTAATAGTGATAATGTGGTTATCTGTCGATGATGAATTGCTGTAAAAAAATGACACCTTGTATTTAAAGTTGAATTGTATTTCACTTGAATAACTTGGGCTAAGATGACATTTGATTCGAAGAGACCGGAGTCGGATATTAGTAAATACCCGAAACCACTTCGATTCTTTATAGATTGATATGTGAAATCAATAGGTTGGAATGGAATGATTTAAGACGATTTGGTCCATTTAATCTGAGTTTTGGTACTTAGAAATTGATGTGTGAAATAAGTTATGTCTGTAACAAATTGTGCATTTGTAAATTGACATAAGTTGCCGGGTTTTAAATGAGTTCTATGCATTAGTATCATGCTAGATGGCTTTACTCATTTTGGTTTCCAGCCTGACTTGGGTGTTACTTTGATGTAATGCTCAGGTCAGACACAGTATTACGGTTTTTCTAGAAAGGACGATCTGGAGCTCAGCAGGCGAGCTGGATGGCAGGAACATATGGAGTGTATACCGCTATGATATTATAGTTTGTCTGGGATAAATTGATTGAATCTGTCCAGTGTTTGTAAATATCGTAACTCTGATGTATTATAGTGTAATTTGACAAGTACAGTTTTCCTTTGAAAACTGGTATTATTGATATTATATTCTATCCGCTGCGAATGTGAGATTGTGCGTTGGTGTTTCAATTCTTCTTCTTCTATATTTTTTTTTCTTTTCTCTAACTATCTAGAATTTTCGGGATCAAAAATTTCAGGTCGTTGCATTTGGTATCAGAGCTGAAGGTTAAGCGAGAACCTTGGCTCTGGTGAGATTAATCATTAAGGATAGGGTCAATGGTACCCTAGGATGAGTTGAGTGTATATATATATATGAGAGCGTACTTGTTACTTTCTTATATAAAGATTTTGAATGATTTTATATAAGAATATAAAGAAATATATTTTTCTAATAAATATTAAGGTAATTGGTTGTTAAATTATTGGAATTAAATTAAGTGGTGACAGAAATAAAACCAAATTGAAATTAAATAAAGATAAGTTTGAAATGGATTCAAACTGAAATTAAATCTTGAATTTGGAGAAGATTATTAATGTGAAATTTAAAATTTGAAATGGGAGTTCAAATTGGGTAAGATTTACTGGATTAAGTGAATTGAATTTAATTTTGGAAAAGTTAAATAATTTAACAAGCAACCTGAATTAGAAATTTCAAGATGAAATTGGGATTTAACTTGGGAAGTTAAATGGTTAATTCGAATTGGCAGTTTGTGTGATCTCAAAATGGGTTTGAGATCTAGAAATTGGAAATGGATGGATGTTTTCAAAAATAATTTGAATGATACCATCCTGTTGTTATTAATAATCTTTAAGCTGAAATTGGATTTGTTTATATGAATGAAGAAATGGATTGTGATAATATATCCATTATTAAGATAAAATGAAATCATTTTGGACTTAAGATTTGAATGTTTAAGATAAAACTTCAAAGGTTTGGTTTCAAAATTTAAATTTGATGATAAATTGAATTTCAAGGGTTTAGTTGTTTAATAAGGATTTGAATTATTATTTGAACTTTGAAATAGGTTAAAAATGGAATTTGGATTCAGAATTAAATAGTTTAAAGATATAAGTTGATTTGATTTAAAGGATTAAATCAACATATAAAAATTTAACTCGAATTTATATAATTCAAGATGGTTTAAATTTGAAATTTGAATTGAACTAGTTCAAATTAAATTTGATTTGAATTAAGTGGAATCGTGACTGAAGATGGATGAGTTTAAAAATTCAAATGGAAAATTTTAATTGAATTAATTTAAAATGAAATTTAAATTAAATGATTTCAAATTCAAATGGGAATTGGGATTAATTCAAGCTAGAATTGATATGAATTGAAATTGGTACAATTTGAAATTTATTTGAATTAATTGAAATTGTGATTAAAGTTGAATAATTAAACTTAAATGGAATTTGATTTGAATTTAGGAAAGAATTGAGGATTAATTCAACTTGAATTGGGGTTAAATCAATTTCAATGGAAATTGAAGTTATTTAAATTGGAATTGAGTCAATTTAAATGGAAGTGGAAAGTTAAATTGAATTGATTAGAAATGGAGGTTGGGAATTGAACAGTTTGACTGTAGACTATTTTCAAAATAAATTGTTTTAATATAAATCTATTTTTCCAAACTATTTACTACTCAACTTTTTAAAAAAAAACCTAAAGGGGCATTTTACTATGAGGACAAATTTTGTCGTCCAATTAGTTTCTAGGACACACATCCACAGAAATTAATTTCTAGGCCAAAGTCAGAAGAATAATTACTTTTAAGGACAACGTCAGCTATCCAATTACTTTCAAGGACATAATTTCAATGGTTTTTAGGCCTTAGAAACTAATTATTTTGCATTTTGTCCTTAAAAATAATTATTTCAGTTGCATGTCCTAGAAACTAATTGCACTTGCTAAAGAGGCCCTTGTAGCTAATTTCCACAAACGTAAAACTATCTTATATTTGTTTTACAATTATTTTTAAACTATTTAAGAATTTTTCTACTGTTTTATAAACTAGTTACTGTTTTCAACTACTTATCTATTTTAAAAAAAATTCAAGATATTTTCTAAATTTAAACTGGACAGAGTTCGAACTGCTTATGATTAAATATCCATTTGAGATAAGAATTGAAGTAATAATCCAAATGAGGATTTAAGAATTGTGAGTAAGTGAATGAAAATCAAGTGAATGTGAATAGAAAAGAGAATTGATTTGGCTAATAACCAATAAAGATAGATACGTAGGATGTACGTATATTATTTTATTCGCATAGTGATTTGATCCAGATTCGAGCACAGAATTTTGAGATAGTTTGTCGATCCGAATTGGGATTTTTCACTCGATTTTCGACGGCGAACCGTAGATATGGATTGCTGATTGATTCTGGATATTCTCTATCATAGCTATGACTATGCAAGGAGAATGACGGTTTCTGATCAAGAAACCAGATCTGAGTCTGCACTAGAAAGTCGGGTGGACGACACTAGTTCGGAAGTAAAATTGTGTGATCGAGTGAGCGATCAGATTCATATAGCATACGGATGATATGTGTACATAATACGGATTTGAATGAAATTGATATTGAAATTTGTGGATAAGAAATGTGAAATGGTTTTGGAAATGAAAAGTATATTTGTGAAATATATGATGAAATAAAGTGGAAATTGGATATTTCTGTGGTAATAACTTACATTTTGGAAGTAAGTAATTTGGTAGGTGATTTATAGAGTAATCAAATTTGAATACTTGATTTGGAATAAAACAAAGTTATATATCCTTGTTATATAAGATAAATCTCCCCTTGTTGAATCTATAGCCAGAAGAAAACGGTTTTTGAAAGTATTTGAAGTATAAAAAGGAATTTATACAAGTTTGAAGAGATCCAAAGTTTTTAAAAAAAAGTTATATATATCTATATATATAAAGGATCTTATGAGGATTTTGGGAAAAGCTTTTTGGAACCTATGGACTTTGGAAAGGCTTTTGATTTTCGAGAAAAGTCAATATTGGAATTTGGAAAGTCTAGTTTGAGAATCATCGATTTCGGGACAATCGATTTTGAGAAAGGAGATTTATATGGATTCATACTAGGTGTATGATTTGGAATACTACATGTGTATAGTATAAAGTGTTTTGTAAATGGCTCTGGAGAAAAAGGTGCTCCCTTGAAATGAACTTCTCAGGAGTACCATAGGTTGGTACTGCCTTGAGCCGCGAAAGGGGAGAGGCTCTAAAGTTGATCCTGTGAGAGTTCGGACAAACTAGTTCCTGAGGATTATTGGGGAGCGAAATTCGAGGGCGCCGATGCCTACAGAGGCATTTGGGTTATGTTGTGACAACGGTGTAACTCGATGTTGCAGCGATCTACTGTGGACCATAGCGGAAATCGTGTGGAGGTGAGTGTCAACGGTCTATGCTTGATTTTGCCAGGAAGGCAACGTAACCGGTAGACTGCGATTTATGGTCAAGTGGAGTGGAGAAGTTTCATTCTTTTGGCAGCAGAATTCGAGGGCGCTGAGGCCTACAGTTATATGAGTTTTTGCTGTGATAGCAACGTAATCCCAGTTGTAACCGCGATCTGTAGCGGGTTCCATGGCGTAATCGAGGGGCGCGGAGGCCTATAGTTATCTATGGATATTGTCGGGATGGAAACATAACCATCGGATTAACTACGATCATGGATGGGGGTGATGATTTCCAGAGCATTCTCACCAAGATATTTCCTCTACTTTCAAAAATGTTTTCTATATATTCAATAAAATTATTTTCCAAGTATTTTCGCTGGGTGTTGAAAACGGGTCTGCTAAGTACTTATAGATTTTCAGTCTTACGCGTGATCAACGTATGACCAAATTTCTGTAAGAACAATGATGGACTGGTTAAGACATCGAGTTATAAAAGTATTTTTATAAAACTATTTTTGTAATAATATGTAGATTTTAAAGGTGTTTTAATAAATTCTTGATAATAAGGGAGTTTATAGTTTAAAAATGTTCAAAGAATAATTTATCTGGTATAAGTATTTGTTATAAATTCTGGCTAAGTTTCTTTTCGGGGACGAAAAGATTCTAAGATGGGAGGAATGTGATAACCCGAATTTTGGAGTATCAATTAATTAATAATTGACTGGGTTAATTATTAGAAATACTGATTTGTAGATTCACAAATAAATCTAGTAATAAATATTTATATCTGAATAAATATTTATTTGATAATCTACTAAATAATTATTTATCATTGGCAAATTTTTCCTTTAGAACAAATAATGTGTTGTTAAATATATATATATATATATATATATATATGGGTTGATTTTAATTATAATTTTAAATTGAATTTGAATTGGAAATTCAAAAGGATAAATATCTTAAAATAATTTGGATTTAAAAGTTGTATTTTGAATAAAATAATATATGTATATAACTAGAATTGTAAATATAATATAACATTAAAACAAGGATTAATAAAAGATTTAAATATACTTCTTTCAACACTTTGAATAAAACATAGTTTATATATATATATATATATATATATATGCATTTGTAAACATAATACATAAATAAATAAAAACAAGTGCAAGCTAAGAACATATACATAAATATATTAACGTAAGAAGTATTAATAATTATTTCTTTAAAACATTTGAAAATATTTAAAAGCATGTGAAATAAAAAAGAAAATTTTTTGTGACAAAAGTTTGATAAGCAGGACATAAATCAACAAGTGTTGGTTTGTATAGACAAGTGGCATTGAAAATTTTTAGAATGTATATACATGATACTTAGGAAACTAAATATGTTGTACATATTTCTCAAACCTCCTTTCATCTTCTTAAAAAAACTGTAAACAGAGAAGATCAAACCATTTCAACAAGATCAAAGCAAAATAAAAATCTGGAACCAAAACAAAGCTTGCTAACAACTTCAAACCAGAAGAAAAATAAAGAGGTAGCAATCAAATTTTCAAAATCCAGGACCTGCAGCAAGATCATTCAGTCAATTTCCAGATATTCAAAACAGCTAGCAACCTTCAAAATTTCTTTCAAAATAAAAGATCAACAAAGTTCTAGTTTTATTCAAAACCTGTTCCAGCTATTCTCTATTTTAAAAAGAAAAAGAAATAAATAAAGCAGGTGAGTAAACAAATTTCTGTTCTGTTTTAAAAATCTTGTTGCATGCAGTAATGTGAAGTGAAGTGTGATAAATGTTTATAGGATTGTTTAATATGAAATTATATATATTTATATGAATTAAATGGGTGTGTGTGTGTCTATTTACAGAACATTTGTTCTGTTCTTGTTGTCTAGTTTTAAGGTTTGATAAAAGAAAATCATGATCTTTTTCCCTGATTTTTTTGAGGATATAATATATGAACAAGACTTGTTGGTTACACCATAATATCAATTTCAAAAATATTTTTAAGCTAAAACAATAGCTAGATTTCTACAGAAAGGAAGAAGTACGGTAAAATCCTAAATCTTATCAAATTTCAACTCGCGTGATTTCTAGTTTTAGGTTGATAAATTGAATTATAACCAAAAACTAGGATTTTTAAGATTTAAATCATGAATTTAAGCTTGTAAATCATAAGAAATCGCATGATGGTCGGAATTTGGGTTTCGAGCATTCTCCGCTGATTGACAAAGTTTGGGTTTTCGAGTTTTTAGATGAAGCTTGCTTAGAAGCAGTCAATACTAGTAAAATCAGTTGAAGAATTTTACTACAACCAAGGCGGCGGCAAATCGATGAACTAGGGTTTAGCGTTGCTGGTGGAAGGGCGTTGGAATTATGGGAATGTCGAGTTGCTCAAGGGGAAAGGGGCGATCGGTCTAGGGGGGATGATGAAAGAGGGAGAGGGGAAGCTCGAGGTGACATACGGTGGTCGTTGGCGTGGCGGTTCATCGTCGCGAGGCAGTTTAAGGTTAGGGAAATGTTTCCAGTTTGAACTGGAATGCTCGATTTTGATTTTCAAGCTTATGCTGGAATCTGGATGTTTAGATCCAAAGAGGGGATGACTGGTAACTTGTTGGTGGTGGTCGCGAATGCTGGAGCGTTGCCGGCGACCGGTGCACGTGCACGCGTGTATGTGATTTTGTTTTGGTGCTGTGGTTTGGAATGAAGGTTTCCCTCGGATCATTTCTCATAAAAGAAAAGGATAAGCTCAGAGTTGTTTCGTGTAGTTTGCACGAGTATTTTTATCATATCAGTTTTAAAATTTAAAAACAAAATGAAAGAAGATGAGAAAACTCGAGTCTGGACTCGAGCGAGTATCGGGTTAACCTGAAGTAAGAGATTAAGCAAGATTTAATTTTTTTTTTTAAGTTTTTAAAGGCATAGGTTTTGGTATTTTAAATAGATTTGGTTTGAACTTCTTAAATAAATTTCTTTACATAAAATAAGTGTTTATTTAACTTATGATTTAAAGTTATATGATTGGTTAAGTAATCTTTAAGTTGTCTTTAAACTTAATCTTAATATAATTAAGTGTTAACTGAAAGATAAATGTTTGAAACATGTGATTAGGTAATTAATAAAGATAATGGATTAACCTTAATAGCTAATTAATGTTTTAATGATTTGAGGTTAATTTGGTTAATAAATAAATTTAAGTATAATTAATCAATCTAATTAATTAATGATAAGGGAGAAATTAAGTAATTAATTAAGAGTATTTAGTTAATTAAATGATTAATTACTTAATGTAAGTAATTAAAGGATAAATTTGTTAGGGATTAATTAATTTCATTATTAATTAAAGGTTAAATTAATTAATGATCAAGGTTAACTAATTTAGGATATTTAACCAATGGAATAATTACTTGATGGAAGTAATTAAAGGTTAATTACTTAAGAAAAGTAATTAAGAATTAATTACTTAGTGGAATTCATTAAAGGTTTAATAAATTACAAAAATTAATTATTTGTTAGTTAATTAAAGAGTGTGATTAATTTAAGGGATAATTATCAATGTAAGTGATTATAGGATAATTAATTAGAGTAATTTATTAAAGATAAATGAAATTAATGTGAAGCGGGTGAAGGTTAATTAATTTCGGTAATTAATTAAAGGATAGTAACTTAGTGTTATTAGAGAGGTTAATTAAGGAAGGATTAATTAATGGTTTATAATTAATTAATGTTAAGTAAGCAAGATTAAAGGTGATTTAAGTAATTAATTTAATTTGTTTAAATTAATTAGAAATGATGTGACTAACTAATCTTGCTTATGAGTTATTGAATGATATTGAATGCCATGTATTGTTTGATATTCCTGATCTGAAATGTTTTTGTGATATGATTGGGTTTAATAGTGATAATGTGGTTATCTATCGATGATGAATTACTGTAAAAAATGACACCTCGTATTTAAAGTTGAATTGTAATTCACTTGAATAACTTGGGCTTAGATGACATTGGATTCGAAGAGACCGAAGTTGGATATTAGTAAATACCCGAAACCACTTCGATTCTTTATAGATTGATATGTGAAATCAATAGGTTGGAATGGAATGATTTAAGATGATTTGGACCATTTAATCTAAGATTTGGTACTTAGAAATTGATTTGTGAAATAAGTTATATCTATAACAAATTGTGTATTTGTAAATTGATACGAGTTACCCGAGTTTTAAATGAGTTCTATGCATTAGTATTTCATGCTAGATGGATTTACTCACGTTGGTTTCCAACCTGACCCGGGTGTTACTTTGACGTAATGCTTGGGTCAGACCAAGTATTACAGTTTTTCAGGAAAGGACGATCTGGAGCTCAGCAGGCGAGCTGGATGACGGGAACCTATGGAGTGTATACCGCTGTGATATTGTAGTTTGTTTAGGACAGGTTGATTGAATCTGTCCAGTGTTTGTAAATGTTGTAACTCTGATGTATTATAGTGTAATTTGAAAAGTGCAGTTTTCCTTTGAAAACTGGTATTATTGATATTATATTTTATCCGCTGCGAATGTGAGATTGTGCTTTGGTGTTTCTGTTCTTCTTCTCCTATCTCTTTCTTCTTTTCTCTAACTATTTGGAATTTTCGAGATCAAAAATTCCGGGTCGTCACACTGTTCAAGCACAGTAAACCCTAGTTTTATAGGAGCCGCTGTTCCCTCTTTCAATGGCTAAAATGCTCCAATCTCTTTCCTCTTTGATCTTGCGATCCATGCCTTAATTTCAAAAACTCTCAACCAGAGAGATATCGACCATGGCGAGCTCGTTAAATCCAACGGTTGGTATTGGCTGGCGTCGACCATGGAGGTAGCAAGGTGGCCGCGTTCACCTGTGTTTTGTGCGCGTTTTTCAAGAGGATGGTACAGCCGAGTTTAACTGGATTCAGCATGGAGGTGTAGCATGCGAAGGTGGTTCGTTTGGCAATCGCTGATCATCACCTAGATGATCGAAAGGGGCGGCGGCGATCGAAGCTTTGAACGATTAATGGGTCCGTTCACGTGTATTCGTACATGGGGAAGAAGGGATGCAAGCAGCCTTGATTTTTTGGAGCTATGATCTATGGCCACGATTTGTTTAGGTATAATAAAAAAAGAATTTTTGTTTTAAAACATATATACATACTTTGAAATCACATCTCATCCATACGAGGTCGGAATCGGACGAACTATCGACATCGGAATCATAAGACGAAAGCTACGCTGCAGTGCAGATCCAGAGATGTTTGGAGCTAATTAAAATTTTAGGTTAAATCGAACGTACTCGATTTAATTTAAAATTTGAACGATTGAAAATGTAAACTCAAGGTGAGTGTTTTATAATGCTCACACGTACTAGAATATTTTTATGCTTGTTAAATTTGACATTAAAAAGTGACACGATTTTATTGGCCGTTGTTTGGTAAATTTAATTATCATCTAGATTATCACTGAATTTACTGTTAAAAGTTGAAATCAACCGACAAATTGAAATTGGAATTAAATGGAAATTAAATTACCTGTTGTTGATAACTAAGAAATTGTCATGAATTATATTTTATGTTTGTATGATTGATTGTGATGGATGCAAATTGGTTGATATATGGATGGTTGGATGTCATTTGTTTTATATATATAGCTTGTTATCATCATGTAATTTATGTACAGTATATAGAACTGTAAATTGAATTATTTCCAATAAATTAAGAAATAGGTTGAGATGATACATACCTATGACATTGTGATTTGGATTGAAATGATATATATCCATCCCTGAAATTAAATGGAAATAACCGATTACTTGACCGTAGGATAGAAAATTATCTACATACACCAAATTCGTTAAATCAAATGATTTTAAAATTTATGATTTGAAACTATTTAAATTGTTTGATTTAAAAGAAATAAATGTCAAATTTATGGAAATCAAACTATTTTTGAACTCAAGCTCGGAAATGAATTACATTTGAAAATTGGATTTTTGCATTGAATATTGAAGGTAAAGTCGATTAAGTGTTTTGAATCGATATTTGAAAATCGAGCTCGAAATCGATATAAATTGAATTTGAAATTGAATTGATTGATTTGATAATGGAATTGAATTAATTTGAAATCGAAGTTGAAATCGATTTGAATTGGTATCGAAATTGAATCGACTGAATGAAAATCGAAGTTGATTTGAATTGGAAAGTTGAAATTGGATCTGTTTGACTTTGAAACGATTTTTAAATAAATTATTTTAGTATAATTTTTTGAAAATCTATATTCTTTCAATCTTTAAATTATTTTGTTTTTCCAAGTATTTTACTATATAAACCATTTTGTACTAAACTATTTTTTATTTAACTATTTTAACCATTAAAACTATTTTAACTATTTTACATTAAACTATTTTATCTATTTTTGTTATTCAAACTATTTTAAAAGTATTCAAACTATTTTTCAAAAATTCAAACTAATCAAGGGTGAAATGTTTATATTTGAATCTTGGATTTAAATACGAATTGGATTTAATTGAAGTTATTAAATCTAAACTTGAAACAATTTTGGAATCAAAAGTTGAGATATTGAGTTGAACATGATTATGAATTGAAATGATATATTTTGAGTAAATATGATGATTTCGAAATGAATTTGATTTTGAAGCGAATATAATGTTTTGATATCAATTATGAACTATTTTCGAAATGTAAAAGAACCGATCGTTGTGCAAAACGATGTTTGGTTGCTAAAGAGACCGAAGCCAGATATGGGCATACTCTCTGTCGATACCGGAGCCACTTTGACAACTGTGTACGTGGAGGGATGATCCAGAACAAAGTGGTTGGATTTGGCGTCATCTGCTAGATTTGAAGAAAGAGAACGATGATGGATAGACCCTGGCACTTGTGCCAATTGAAATGACTAAAACATGACGGCTTGACAGGGCCAAGTGGGCTAATTACCCGAGCGGACATCCGTTCTTCGATTTTCTTGGACTCGGTCCACATTATTACTCTTGATGTTGGCTTTGATTGGTGCACCTTGATTGGGATAGCCTCCGTTTGACTCGATATAGGATGGATGGACGTGGTGAGCGGTCATGGCTATGATGCGTTACCACCAGTCCTGCGACCCAAACTTATAGTATCCTACCTTGGGCATTGTCTCACGTGTCTTGTCATACTTTTATCCCTAAACGAGATTCATATGATTTTGGTTTAGTGTTGTCGTATCACGGCGCATCCCTATCCACCGATCGGTTAACTGGTGTTTTATATGCAAACTGAATGACAATGCTTAAAAACACGATAAGGGGGATTAATGTAAAGCCTTAAAACGCTATTTTAATATTTATTTTACTGACTAGACATTATTTATGTAGCGCATTCTACTACATATAAATATTTTGATGTATTCTTAAGAGATGAAAAATCCCGTAACATCTCTGGAGTTATTGCACGCACGTTATACACTGGATAGGAGATGTGAAAACCCATAAACATCTCGGACGCCATTACACTCATGTTTGTGCGATATCGATTTGGCTTACATAAGGATATTTTAGTCCTGGCTCCAGTGTTTTGTCTTTTCATTACGCTCGGGTCAGTCCTGAGTTTTTTAGCTTATTGAAGATTTATTCTGAGGACGAAGACGAAGATTTGGTACATTATTACTATTATTATTTGTGCACCATATTGTCCGTTGCATTATATTTTATTCTGATGTATATGTATAACTCTGATAAATTTTGTATAAACTATAATTAAATGTATAGTAAACAGCTTCATGAACTGTTCATTTGATTATTGTATTTTATCATTCTACTGCTATATTCTGTTTGTTTTTCTTCTTGTTATCTCTTATTTTCTTACTTACCACATTAACAATCCTCCCTTTGAATGATTTGAGTTGACTTGTGTGGTTTATTGTCGATTTAAATTATCCAAAAAAGGTGGGTCGTTACAGTTGGTATCAGAGCTTTGGCTTAGCGATAACCATAGCTTTGTGGGGTTTGACTCATTAGAGATAGGGTCGGTAGTACTCTAGAATGAGTTTGAGTGTATCAATAGATACAAGCACGTATTTGTTAGTGATCTAAAATTGTTTTATATGGCCTTGGTAGATTTGTTGAGTGGCTTATGGATTCCGGTCAATATGAGTAATTAACGTCATTGATAGGGATCTCTAAACACTTGAACAGAACAATCCGACATAGTATCTTTTTGAAATTGGGCAAGTGAAATAATTTTGCCCTAATTATATTTATCTATAAAGAACTAATTTTCAGAAATTATCATAATTTATCTAGCTTGTTGGTTGTTAGGAATGATAATATTGATTGTTATCATTAATTGGATATTGTGTTTTAATAGATAAGGTTTATTATAAAATAAACAATGATAAAACAACTTATGGAATGTTTAAGGAAGTAAAATTTTGTAAGAATAGTTTATAAAGGTGACTTATAAATTAAAATAGATTCAAATTGAGAAGCATTGAATTTAAGTCCCAAGGATTTTGGAAATGGTTTTCAAAACTTCCAAAA
The DNA here is from genome assembly GCA_030765085.1 of Allium cepa. NCBI lineage: Eukaryota > Viridiplantae > Streptophyta > Magnoliopsida > Asparagales > Amaryllidaceae > Allium > Allium cepa. Next base: position 670,019,103 of record CM060929.1, on the reverse strand, counting down.
AAACATATAGTGATATTAAATGGAAAATATTTATGGAGAATATTTTTTAAAGGATTTATAAAAGGAATGAATTCAGTACTCCCCTTTTATGTCGTTGGAAAATAATTTTGGTGATGAATGCGCAGCATCATCAATGTTTATTTTCGAGTCTCAAAGTCGGGGAGACTTCAGGGAAGCTTTGCTTCGAAATTGCTTTGATAAATGGATTTTGGTTTAAACTTCAAAGGTATAATTTGATATATTAAAGAGATAAGTGTATATATTTATTTCAAATGATTTGAAAAGAACCAGGCATTTAAAATTTCAAGTTCTGTTAATTAATAATTTTCAAATTATTTGAATGAAATGTGAATAACCAAAACTTATAAAATTAGAGTATTCAGAATTCTAAGCTTAATGTTTTGAGAAACTTTAGAGTTGAAGTGTAACTCTTAAAATTGAAAAGTAAATAAAATTTAAAAAAAATTGTGAACATTCTAATTAAGTAAAATGAATCCTATTAATTTGTATAATACCAAATTGCATTCTAATAGCATATAATATGACTTACCAAATGTTAAAAGTTAAAATGATGATTTGGATATGTAATGGGATATTATAAAAGTGAGCAAAACTTAAAAGTAATTGAAATATACAAGTAAGAAAAACTTAAAGGCAATTAAAATATTCGTAAATGGAAATTTAGTTGTAATAATAAATGTATATATACTTAAGTATATTATGAAATGATGAATGGCTAAATGGGTTAAGTAAGTAAACTTAAGAAAGCAGACAAATGAATCAAGCCATACCTTTGCAAATTTATTATAGAGTTGAATATAAATTTGCAAAGAAATTGTGAAATTAAAATTTGTATCTTTTGAGGTAATTATAAACTTAGATAAAGTCTAACTTCTTATATATGACTTTTATTGAAATTATAAACTAAACTGATGATTAATAAAATGTTCCACGAATGAATTGGTTATTAACTGAAATTATAAAAATGAACTAGATGTAAGCAAAAGAATTTGGTATAGCTAAGAATCAATTGAAAATGGAAATTGAATTTAATTAATTTATATTGAATCTTTAAAATGAACCTGAGTAAGAAAATTCTTTGGAATGATGTTTAAGAAATGATAGTATTAAAGAATATGCTATGTAAAGAAATGGATATACTAAGTAAATAAGGGATATGAATAATGGATTGCGAATAATTAATTTTAAACGAAATGAAGGTAAGTAAAGGAAATTTGATAAAGATGAATGGAAAAGAAATCTATTGAAACTTAATACAAAAGTTGTGCGTATATTATTTTAGTCACATAAAAATTTGATCCAAATTCAAGCACCGAATTTCGACATATTTGTATCGATCCAAATTGGAAATTTTCACTCGATACTCGATGGCAAACACTGGATATGGATTTTTGATTGATTCTGAAATTCTCTATCATAGTATATGGCTATGCAGGGAGAATAACGGTTTTTGATCAAGGAACCAAATCTGAGTCTGTACTAGAGACTCGTGTAAACGATACTATTTGGGATGTGAAATTGTGTGGTCGAGTGAGTGATCAAATTTGTTACTGCATATGGATAACATATGTGCATTATACGGGCTTAAGTAAAGCTAATATTGGAAATAGAAAATACAAAATATAAATTTATTTTAAACAATATGGTTGGATATCATTGATAAATAAGATGCAGGTATTTAAATCACGAAAATTTGGATGGCCCGACAAAAGGTACATGTTTATTTTGTCATTTAATTTGATGGTTTTATGATGGAGCCACTTGGCTTTTATTTTCTTTTTTTGGTTTGGGGCCCGTAAAGGCGTTTTGTAGCTGTACCGATCGAGCCACGTATAGGAGACTCTGCCAAAATTTTCCGTAAATCCGGGTGTAAGAAAATTTTTGAAGTTCTAAAATTTTTGTAGCTATTTTTAATAACTAACTTGTAAATTTCGTAAGCCGATCGGAGTAGCGTAATGGAAGCGTAGTAATGACTTTATAAATGAAATGTCATTGTTTTATAAGCTGATAATTTTGAATAAAATATATAAAATGTAGAATTCTTTACTTAGTTTCTTTTCCCTTCTTTTTGCTTTTCGAGGATGAAAAGTTTTAAGAGGGGGAGAATGTAACGACCCGTATTTTTAGCTATTTTAAATTATTAAATTTAATGTAATTATTAAAGAAAATGGTAAAAATAAAAAAATTAATAATTTTGAATGTAAGTATTTGATATGAACCTAAATAAAATTTTGGAATAAACTTATTTGATGTTTTGGCGATGATAAGACTTAAATGAAATTATATATATAAGCTGGGATTATAATCGGTAACTGAAGTCGAGTAATAATTTGTGAATTAATTAAATAGAAATAAAATTTTGAAATAGACTACTATCGAAAATTTAAGTAATAACGAGTATTTAAAGATAATGCTACTTATTGAATGTCTTCACAATTAATAGTTGGATTAAATAATAATGCTGAATTTAATAAATGTAAATAAAGTAATTGACTGATAACGTAAAATTATTTAAAATCCAATATTGAAATTTGTCAAATATTGAACAATTAAATTGTTTTCAATATTTGAAATTAATTGGATAATTGAATACCGGGAATTGAATAATTGTATAATGGAATATAGTGGTTCTACAATTTGAATTTGTTTCAAAAGTTAAATCTTATAAGTTTGTTTTTAAATATTTCAAAAGATAGTGAATTATGGAATAATCAAAATTGTTTAAATTTAATATTGCAAATATTTGAATAATTGAATTCTAAATATAATATGATTGAAAATGAAAATAAAAATTAATATAAAGTTTATTTAAACAACAACAAAATTTGTTAATATTTAAAACTAGATTTAAAAGTGAATAATTGGAAATTGAAAATTTTATATCATAATCGAGATGTTAAATTTGCCTTCTAGGACACAGTCTCGGAATTCTACGAAACCAGTTCCATTGGATCCATAATAGCATATTATTATTGGATTTCAAATTTCATAGCGTTTGGAGTTATCGTTTGGTCGTACGGGTTAGAAATGCGTTGAACTAGATATCGAAAATTTAGTATTTTAATTCGATTCAAAAGGCTATCTTCTGCATACGACCGAATTAGGCCTCATAACATGTTCCATCGCGTATGAAATATGGTTAAAACATTATAAACGACAAACGACACGTCTTGATTGGAGTTTGTCTTAAAAATCAAGTAATTGGTGAAAATAATATTAAATTTATAAATAAACCTATATACTGTTCAAGCACAATAAAACCATAGTTTTAAAGGAGCCGCCATTCCCTCTTTCAATGGCCAAAATGCTACAATCTCTTTCCTCTTTGATCTCGTGATCCATGCCTTAAAATCAAAAACTCTCAAATAGAGAGTTGTCGAGCATGGTAAGCTCGTCAAATCCAACGGTTGGTTTTGGCTGGCGTCGACCATGGAGGTTGCAAGGTGGCCATATTCACATGTGCTTTGCGCACGTTTTTCAAAGGGATGGCGCAACCGAGTTTGGCTGGATTCAGCATGTAGGTGTAGCTCCTGAAGGAGGTTCGTTTGGTAGTCGCTGATCATCACCTAGATGGTCAAAAGGGGGGCGGCGATCGAAGCTTAACGATCAGTGGGTTCGTTTGCCTGCGTTCGTACGTGGGGAAGAAAGGATGCAACTGGCCTTGATTTTTTGGAGCAATGATCTATGGCCACGATATTTTTAGGTATAATAAAAAAAGAATTTTTGTTTTAAAATATATATACAAACTTTGAAATCACATATCTCGTCCATACGAGGTCGGAATCGGACGAAACTGGCGATGCTGGAATCACAGAGATGAGAGCTACGCTGCAGTGTAGATCTGAAGATGTTTGGAGAAAATTAAAATTTTAGGTTAAATCGAACATGCTCGAATTAATTTAAAATTTGAACAATTGGCAAGATAAACTCAAGGTGAGTATTTTATAAGGTTCACACGTACTAGAATATTTTTATGCTAGTTAAATTTGATATTATGAAGTGACATGATTTTATTGGCCATTGTTTGGTAAATTTAATTGTCATCTAGATTGTCACTGAAATTACTATTAAAAGTTGAAATCGACCGACAAATTGGAATTAAATGGAAGTTAAATTACCTATTTTTGATAACTAGGAAATTGTCGTGAATTATATTTTCTGTTTGTATGATTGATTGTGATGGATGCAAATTGGTTGCTATTTGGATGGTTGGATGTTATTTGTTTTACATATACAGCTTGTTATCACCCTGTAATTTATGTACAGTATATAGAATTGTAAACTGAATTATTTCCAATAAATTAGGAAATAGGTTGAGTTGATACATACCTATGACATTGTGATTTGAATTGAAATGATATATATCCATCCCTGAAATTAAATGGAAATAACTGATTACTTGGCCATAGGATAGAAAATTATATACGGGCACCGGATCAGTTAAATTAAATGATTTTAAATTTTTTGATTTGAAACTATTTAAACGGTTTGATTTAAAAGAAATAAATGTCAAATTTATGGAAATCAAACTATTTTCGAACTCGAGCTCGGTATTGAATTATATTTGAAAATTGGATTTTTGCATTGAATATTGAAGGTAAGGTCGATTAAGTGTTTTGAATCGATATTTGAAAATCGAGCTCGAAATCAATATAAATTGAATTTGAAATTGAATTGATTGATTTGATAAAGGAATTAATTAATTTGAAATCGAAGTTGAAATCGATTTGAATTGGTATCGAAATTGAATCGATTCAATGAAAATCGAAGTTGATTTAAATTGGAAAGTTGAAATTGGACGGTTTGACTCCGAAACCATTTTTAAATGAATTATTTTAGTATAATTTGTTTAAATTATTTTGTTCCAAAGTGTTTTACTATATAAACCATTTTATACTAAACTATTTTATATTAAACTATTTTAACCATTAAAACTATTTTAACTATTTTAGATTAAACTATTTTAACTATTTTAATTACTTAAACTATTTTAAAAGTATTCAAACTATTTTTCAAAAATTCATACTAGTCAAAAGTGAAATGTTTATATTTAAATCTTGTATTAAATATGAATCAGATTTAATTGAAGTTGTAAATCAAATAGGAACTTGAAATAATTTTGGAATCGAAGTTATATTGAGGTGAATAGGATTATGAATTGAAATGATATATTTTGAGTAAATATGATGATTTTAGAATGGAATTGATTTTGAAACGAATATGATATTTTGATATCAATTATGGACTGTCTTCGAAATATAAAAGAACCGACTGGTGTGTAAAACGATGTTTGGTTGTTAAAGAGATCGGATCCGGATATTGGCATACTCTTTGTCGATACCGAAACCACTTTGACAACTGTGTATGTGGAGGGATGATCCAGAATGAAGTGGTTGGATTTAGCGCCGTTTGCTGGATTTGAAGAAAGAGAACGATGATGGATAGACCCCGGCACTTATGACAACTTGAAATGACTAAAACAGGACGGCTTGACAGGGCCAAGTGGTCTAATTACCCGAGAGGACATCCGTTCTTCGATTTTCTTAGACGTGGTCCATATAATTACTCATGATGTTGGTTTCGATTGGTGTAGCTTGATTGGGATAGCCTCCCTTTGACTCGATATGGGATGGATGGACACGGTGGGTGGTCATGGCTATGATGCGTTACCACCAGCCCTACGACCCAAACTGGTAGTATCCTACCTCGGACATTGCCTCACGTGCCTTGTCATACTTTTATCTCTAAACGAGACCCATATGATTTTGATTTAGTGTTGTCGTATCACGGCGCATCCCTATCCACCGACCTGTTAACTGGTGTTTCATATGAAAACTGTATGATAATGCTTAAAAATACGTTAAGGGGGATTAATATAAAGCCTTAACGCTATTTTAAATTTTATTTTACTAGCCAGACATTATTTATGTAGTGTATTCTACTACATACAAATATTTTGGCGGGTCCTTAAGAGATGAAAAATCCTGTAACATCTCTTGAATTATTGCACGCACGTTATACACTGGATAGGAAATATGAAAACCCATAAACATCTCTGACGCCGTTACACCCATGTTTATGTGATATCGACTTGGCTTATATAAGCATCTTTTAGTTCTGGCTCGAGTCTTTTGTCTTTTCATTATGCTTGGGTCAGTCTTGAGTTTTTCAGCTTATTGAAGATTTTATTCTGGAGGTGAGTTTTTCAGCTTATTGAAGATTTATTCTGGTGGACGAGGACGAAGACGAAGATTTGGTACATTATTACTATTTTTATTTCTACATCATGCTGTCTGCTGCATTATATTTTTTTCTGGTATATGTGTATAACTCTGATAAATGTTGTATAAATTATAATTAAATGTATAGTAAACAGCTTCACGAACTATTTATTTGAATATTGTATTTTATCATTCCGCTATGAGATTCTATTTGTTTTTCTTCTTCTTTTCTCTTATTTTCTTACTTGCCCCATTAACAATCCTCCCTTTTGAATGATTTGAGTTGACATATATGGTTTATTGTTGATTTAAATTATCCAAAAAAGGTAGGTCGTTACAAGTTATGATCCATCAGCTACAAATGTTTCAAGAGAAAGACCAATGCAAGTGGAATATATTAAGCTTTGTTGATAAGAATAAACATCATAAATTTTAATTGTTGAAATTAACGTATCAGATTCATCATTCGACATGCTTAACTTTACTTGCAAAATTATTGCTCTATATGATTTTGAGTTTTGGGACATTTGTGTTGAAACAAAATTCTAAATAATGATTTAGAATAGTATGTTTGCATATAATAATCAAATTATCTAAAAGTCAATGGGAGTGATACTGAGTTTGTTGGTTTTTGATATGATCTAAGAATTAATACATGTATCATTTGATAAACATCAGAGTTGAGCAATTATGTTGGCAAAATTAACGAATATTTTGATTTTTTGTCAAAATATAGAGGAAGCGTATGTTTTGAAGAAAGAACATTATAAGGCTGATATATTTCTAAACTATAAATGAACAAGAAACTTATATGATTAACGAGGTACTCATGTTAAAATCAATTTAGTTTGATTTCTTAATACTTGAAATTTTATTTGAAAATGACATTTGTTATAATCAGTATAAAAATATGTTAGAATTGTCCCAAGCAATATAAGCAGATGTCATACTAAAATGTTTAATATGGAGCTTGTAAAATGGATTCTTTACTCATTGACAATAGAGATTATCATGTAAGCTATGATGTCTATTAAATCGCTAATCGCTAATTTAATTGCTACATTAAATGAATATCAAATCAAATTAAAATCACTAAATATTAGTTAATAATATTCTCAAATATTTATGAAATACTAGAGAATATTTGTAGAAATAACGATTCCTTCTGAAGTAGTACTCAAACTTAAACTTCATGAGCGATCGATCGTAATATGTTAATCCTAATTTCATGTTCAACTTTAATTAAGAATATTAAGTTGGAATGATAAAAATGAAACGTTTTGGCTAATTCAACCAAAAAGCTAAGTAAATCACCATGAATCACGCCGTAATATAAGCAATGTATATAAAAATAAATGCATAAATTTATGACCAAGTTAGTGGTGATTCCAAAAGATGAGAATCATATAACATTACTATACGATAATAATGTCATGATACAGACAATGAAAGAACCTAGAGCTCACTAGAAATCGATAAATAGACTCCGAAAAGTTTCACATGATGAAGGCAATTTATCAACATCGGAGAGAATTGATTGACATAATAGATAATTGAGACATATAGCATATCGGTTCATTAAGGGACTAGCTTAATTGTTTTAGAAACTTGATTGAACTCAAAGGAATAAAGTTCCATAATTGACCTCAAGTGCAAGTGGAAGATCGATAAAGTTAGGGGTATCTCATAGAGGAAGTTATGTAATTTGTTGCACATATCTATCTATGTGATCATCAAGTTCATAATAAAACTATGTGATTGCGTTATATACATTATTATATAGTCATATAATTGATTAAGCAATGAATTTTACATATATAAATGAGAAAATCCTTATATTAAATGTTATTTGATTGTAGTTGCATATGGTTATAATCGTGAGTAATTAATTGCAATATAAAATAATATTTTATTTTAAATATTCCTAGTCAAGATGTTTCGAGAAAGGATGTCGATAAATCTATTTGAGACCATAGTACATAACACACTACAAATGTCCGACAATGTATTACTTATGGCTGTTGGGGGGACTAAGGGGATATGTACTGATAAGTATCATTTGACTATGAAATACTCACTCAAGAGTTTCCTATTGTTCAATAAAAACTAGGATCAAACAACAAATCTCGAAGTGACGATAATACATAGTTCTCTTGACTTGAGAATGATATAGAACTTCAACGTTGGTAACCCGGTTTGATTGTTTTTAAATCACGACATGGCTTCCATCGAGCGACTACGGTTGGGTCTAATTTGAGGCGTTGAAGTGAAACACTATTCAATGGAGAATTCATCTTCTTGGTTATATAAGTTAGTATCACTATCAACTTAGTTAATTCAAAATCAAAATTTCTAGCCGGAGAGTACGATTAATAATAGTAGTTATTATTAAACCAAGGAGTTTATATTTGGACCAACTGAGCTGTATATAAATGATATTGAAATTTTAACCAAATTCCATAAATCCTAAAGTTGTATAGTGTTGATGAAGAGAAATGGAGCAAATAATTTTTCTACCGGATACCGCCTAAAATAGAACCGAAAAGATGCGTGAACGGTAAATTCGACCCAACTATCACACTATTGCTAAGGTGGTGACTTTAATATTCGAACTATTCGATATTAATCGTTGACTGAATTTACACATTTTAGTCGCATAATCGTAATGATGAATACCCTAAAATAGCACATAATTTAATCATTTAATCATTTTTTATAAATTAATTAATATTTATGAAATATTAACTATTAAAATTTATTTTATTTTTGGATGCCATTAGTATTTTTAATTAAGAACGTATATAAAAGTTATATATATGTGTATGATATATGATATAGATGGAAATTTAAATTTGATTTAAAATAATTATTTACGAAATGTGCTTTGGTCTTTTGAAGGCCCATCTAGGCACTTTCATTGTTGTCAATGTGTGCGGAGGCTAATGGTTTTAACGAATTCAAATTTGATTTGAAATGGCAAGAAAAGAGTGAGTAAAAAGAGGGAGAAAATATCTCCACTTTTACCTCATCTTAATACTGTTTAGACCACTCGCTACCTTCACATTTTTGCTCTATCCTCATTCGTTTTGGGCCAAAATTTTCATAGCAGAAAACAGAAAATTTTGAGCAAAAACAATTCAAATAATTAAAAGTTGTATTCGTCTCTATATTGTAGCAAATTCTAGAGACCAATTCAATCCAATATTGGAGTCATTCAATCATCCAAGGTGCAAATCATAGGCAACTTCTTTACGTTACGTGTGAATTCTCAATATAACACATATATATCATTATGATTGTGTAGATTTGATCCTATAAATCTTATAATGAAATTACATGGGCCTATGCTATCCAATTTAATATGTATTCAATTTGATTTGAAGAAATACGATAACATCTGTAACAATCCAAAATTTTAAGCAGAAATTTAAAAAAATGTTTAAATATAATATGGGCAAAATAGAATCTTCACAAATTTCCGAATTTGGATATAAATCTTGCATCATTGTGTCCGTAGCGAATTTGTAGACAATTTTCATATATAACAGCTCCACCTGTCAACGCCGAGGCCTTGACCGTCGACTGCTTCAAGGCAACTGGTCGGCCAGTCAACCTCATGCGGCTAGGGTTTGTCAGGCCAACGGTTGGATTTGATCGTATATTTTATTTTCAATGTTTGGGATTTAATGGTATATTTTTAAGTGGTTAATGTTAGTTTGCACCCCTATAAATAACATACCAATATGTACCATAACTTACAAATTACAACCAGTATGTTCAAACTTTCCCCCTTTGAAAACTCAAATCCTCTTCCTCCAAAATCATACATTTCTTAAAATTAAATTAGAGAGAATGAAAAAGATTAAATCAAGTAGGGATCTAGCGAACGAAGAAGATTCCAAGCGTATTTCAGAAGGAATCAATTTAGTTTGAGGTTAGTGGGTTCAATGTCAATTAGATGATTTACATATGATTAATACTTGTACACCTATTTGATCTAAGTTGTTAAAAACTGAATTGGAAACATTGTTTAATTGAATTAGGAATTTAACATTGCCTATATGAATATGATTCATTTCTTTTAATCTAGAGCTGACTTATGTAAACCTGTAAAATAACGAATAAATAAATTTTTTTATACCCTTTTCGTCAAATTTGATATGAAGTTATATAACTCGTTGATGCTAAACCCAGGTTAAATTTATTTACCGAAAGTTGGAAATAATATATATGGAATTGGGACATTATGGATTGTAAATCTATAAATTAGGGCTACTCTATATGAAAGTATTATAATTTAAGTTTACTATAAACGGAAACGATGGTCATTAATATAAAAAGTAATCAATAATTAAAATAAAATAAATAAAAATAAATTAGACAACAACGGTCGGTTGATCGCTCACTAGAGCTGATTGACGACAAGCAGTCAAGCACCCCAGGAGCAAGCGACCGACTGGTTACTGAAAATGAAGCACGGCCTGAGCCTCGGCCTAAGGCCCAAGTTATAAATAAATTAATGGAGGGTGTTTGTTTGCATGTGTATTAGCAAAGCTAGCCGATTTATGTGGGTTGTCTACTTGTATAATTAATCATTAAGAATAGGTGTTTAGCAAATGCACTAGAACTACTAAAGAGAAAATAGAGTATAGGAGATAGGCCAAAGCACCTAAACTACAGAGTGACAAAGTTGACTAGTCCCCGTCATCACTACCACTGTCTCCAGCAGAGACAGACCCCGAGACATGCAAAAACCTTGAAAATAGCCAAGCTAGTTCAGACACAAAATGTCTATATTATATATTATATAAATGGATGTTAGTATAAATAGGGAAACTAGTTCCCTCTATGGCAACACTAAGACGTGCGGGACTGGGTAAATGCTATTTACCTAGTAGAGTCGATATTCAACTTGGGTGATTCTATCGCAAATTACGCTCACAGAAGGTCCTATGGTAGATACGCAACACCGACGATGATGCTTAATAGGTTGTGCGGTCCGATATTGACGAGAGTTCCTTGGTATTCACTGTGATGCAACGTGATGTGTGTTATTGATGGATTCTTGCGTGGTGCAATAAGAGGCGTTAGGTTATAATTGAGAGGCGGACACGGATGCAGCGACGATGAGACACTTTGGCGGGTCGACACTACAGACTCCCCCTCAGTGTGTAACTAGGGTATGTGTAGCCGTAGTTATGGGAAACTTAGTCCCATGGTGGAAATTATAGGGAAATCTATGATGGAATAGTTACAAGTAGTGGTAATGTGGGAAATTATAGTCTTATGGTGGAAATTGTATGATAATCCTATTTTGAAAAAAAATTTCTAGTAGCTATTAACTAATCGTTAATTGTCTTGAGGTTCGATTAGTTGTTTGACCCTAAGTATGAGCCTGCACAAGTAGTTAGTATCGGTGTGTATTGAGCTAAACCCCTAAAGTAAACAAAACAAGCAACTCATAAAAACTTGAATAATATCCTAGGTTAAATAAAGTATTACCAAAGTCGGTTGCATGTGATCACTATATATTAATGATGTAACTCATTCATCAAAATTTTGTTTGACCCACCCCCTTAATTTTCTTTTTCCCCCACGACATGAGTTCATGGCAGTAGGTGATAGGCCTGAAGATTTGTGCATGGAGAGATGAGCTCGAAATTGGAGTTTATCGTTAATCCCTCTTACGCTTCATGTACCGTTTATCGTATTTAGTGTTTTCCCATACTATTTGATGTATTTTTGTATACTATAGTACCCTATAAAAATTTAATATGAAATAATTGATTAATAATAATGCTAAAAATGAAAATTTTGTAAATATTAGAATTTGACCAAAGAAGTTACATCATTGCATTTGTGGTGATTTTCCGATCAATTTCTATATATAAAATTTTACAATCGAAGCTTAAATAGAAAAGTTATTTACGTTTTAAGCTTTCAAATTTAAAATAATTCAGGGTGAATTTAAATTGGAAAATATAATTAATGTTAATAATTTGAAATTTAAAAAATAATGTTGATTAAAAATTAAGATTAGGAAAAATTAAAAATAAACAGTAACATCAAAAGTTAATAAGGGATTAAAAATAATAACTAGACAAGCAATCAATACATTCCAAATGAAGAAGAACAAGTCGACCGCCTTCCTTGGGCCAGTCCATCGCTATAGGCCCACCGCTTGAGGAAGAACAGTTGACTGGTGAACATTGTGGTGGATAGGTTTATGTAGACCAAGAGCAGCCAAAATTTTTCAAATGTTCTGATGCTTTCTAATCACTATAAATAAGAGGCTAACCCCCTTACTTTTGTCCATACATTATTTGAAACAATAACGGAGCTCTTTCAGTTTCTTCTCTATGATTAAGAATTCTCAAAAGATTTTTATGTAAGGGATATTAGATATTCAACATTCAATTTCTAATTTTATTCTCCTCCAATCCCTGACATTTTGAATCTAATTCATATACAATCTAACCGTTGTATATTTTAGAAGAATGAGGTTTGAAAAAAGATTAAAAAGAAGATGTAATCAATTAGAAGAAAAAAGCTGTGAATCATCTGTGAGTGGAAATCTTAATTTTTCTCATTATAGTAATCATATAGTATAAGTTGGATTTGATAAATGCCTTGGGAATTTTGTCACCAAAACACTAAGTTAAAAGCCTAAAATTCCCCTAAACCAAAATGTAAATTCTTATGTTACTGGAATCTCAATTATTCTATATCAAAATAGTAGAATTTATGTAGTGGTTGCAATCTTAACATTTTACATTATATCCACTTCTCACTTTTTTCCTTTGATGTGATTATGGGCTTTAAAAAAGAAAATAAATTAGGAAATAGTGTGTAAAGTATGGACTCTCCTGTTCGTAGTTTTAACTGTCTATTTCTGTAATTTGAATATGAATCGCTTTTAATTTTATATGTAGAAGTTGACTAGAGTGTGAAAGGATTTGAATTGTAAATTCTATTAATGTTGATTCTACTATTTTAATGTAAAATAAGTTTAGTAACAGATTCTATTTTCTTATACAAGTCTATTATTAGGCAAAGGATATTAGCTAATTTGTATGTTATGGTATGGAGTTAGACTTGTATAAATTGGAAATTTGACATTTAAATAATTAGTATAGGAAGCAATCTTTGCACGCTTAGGAATAGTTTAGTTACATGTGTGTGTATTAGTGTATAAATAACTTATAATCAATAACGTATTATTCGAGTAGTAAATATGTTAATAGTTAGCATTAATAAAACCCCATGGGAAACAAGATGAGATAATTATGGAAATAATTTAGAATTAAAGGTGGAATAAGGAGATTTCCTTATAAGGCCTTAGTGCGAAATATGGTGAGGTATATGGTAGTGTGTTAGTAGAATGGAAATTTTAACTAAGTTATAGGGACGCGAGGTCAGTCAAAAGCATATGGAAGTCTGCCCGGCTAATCTGGCTACTAGTGGTGTGACTTTGGGTTTGATGTTAGACATCGCCTATAATATGTACCCAGAGAGGATGTGAGGTTAGTCCCAAATCTTGTATGGTAAGCCTTCCTATTTAATCTGGCTACCAGTGCCATATGAATAGTCGGACTAATATGAGATACCACAGTTTTAGTTAAGGGTCGTTATGTATAGGACCTACTATGGGGTCAGAGGTATTAAGTTGTTATAGGGTCCGCCACCTCACTATTTAGGAAGCATTAAATGGTCGGGGTTAGCATTTAGGCACATCAGTGAAATCTAGGAAAGGATCCACTTTGGGTTTGAGGTAACAAGTGACTATTGTAGAGTCTGCCTTTTACCATGAAGAGGTGTTAAGTGGCCTGATGTGATTCCACGTGATGCTAGCTAGATAGTATGAAGAGGATCTGCTTTAGGTAGGTATTAAATGATAGGGTCATGCTTAAGATGTAGGTATCAAATGGTTAAAGTCTACCTAATTCCCATTGAAAAGGTATTAAGTGGCTTGGGTGTTTTCTTTCACATTGTTAGAACATGATTGATGGTAGATGCATGGGACTGGAAAACGCCTTTGACCTACAGTTAAAAGTGAGTTATAGAATTGACGGGTATAGGTTATAGAATTGGACTGGAAAAGCCTTAGAGCATACAGTTGAAAATAATTCATATAGAATATAGTTAGGATGTGTAAGGTATATTCTTATCTATACTGTACCGTCCAAGTACTATTATGGAAAGACTAAAGGATTTATTCACCATACATTGTTGTTCTGACCCTTTCCTCATTACAACACAGGTTAAGGAAAGTAGAAGTTGATTTTGGAGATGAAGGAGAAGATGGAGACGTATGGTAGTTATCTATTTATTTATGTTTTTACTATATTTTTATGTACCTATTTTAGACATGATGTCGTTATATTGTATTTCAGATATTGGGATATTATGTTATGTTTTCTAAGATTTGAATTTTATAAAATAGGTACTGTTTCTAATATTATATTTTGTCCTTTCCGCTATGAGATTCTAATAGCATAAGTAATAACTCTGTGTATTGTTCAATTTTACCAACCAACAGCAAGCATTGGAAAGGGTCTAATGTTCGATAGGCCATTTCTTGGTCGAAAATTGGGCCCGTTTCAAGGTGGCTTGTTACATGTACCGTGCATTTGACTACGTACTGTTTTGAGACCGTGTTTTTGATATTTTCTGAGATGACCATTTTCAACATTTATATTTTTCTGTCTTCAATGATGAGATCTGAAAGTGTAAGATGTCTTATATCTTATCCTCGTATTTTCTTTTATCTCTAAAATGGTTAAAAAATCCAACAGCCCATACTTCTTAGCAACGACATGACTCCAAAAGTCACCTTAGACTTTGGATCGGTATGTCAGGTGGTGTGGGTTGTCACAGTTGGTATCGAAGCCTAGGTTTGAAATTCCTTAGGGATTAGGGGCATTTTGAGAGAATATACTTGTAAATTGTTTGAAAAAATAATTTTTTCAAAAGTTTTCCAAAAAGGTTTTCAAAATGGGTTCCCAAAGTGTGTGTATGTATGTGTATGTGTATAGATAAAAGCTTTTTAAAAGGTTTTGTAGATATAGCTATAATACGAATAACTCTATCCCTTATTCTTTCCCGTACTATATGTGGAAAAGTTGCTAATAAATTCCTAAAATCATAGATAGAAAGGATGAGCGAACCAGTTGGCTTTGGCAATGCAATTGAGATTCTGGATGTAAACATCCAAATTTGGTTCGTCGGTATTTGCAAGTAATAGGATATGATGAACTTAACCCTTTTAGAGGACCCACGGAGCGAGCGCCAGGTGCAATTCTTACAGACCCACCGACCATAGATTTTGTTAAGCTATGTAAGGACCTTGCAAGCCTAGGAGGGAAGCCGTATATAGGGACTGAGTCATATGTAGATTTGAGTATATGGATTCATAATTATGCGAGAATTTTTGGATTGATAGGTCTTAGAGATGGCATTAGGAGACAGCTTGCCACTTGGCATCTTCACTGTGAGGCTTTTAGTTGGTAGGATGTGGTAGTTGCTGAGATGGATGAGGGAGATATTACTTGGGGAGTTTAGGAGAGATTTTGAGATAAGGTTTCTGTCCAGGGCTGAAGAGGGAGTACAGTTGGACAGGTTCATAAATTTACAACAGCGAGACATATCAGTGAGAGAGTATGTTAATAAGTTTAATGAGTTGGATAGGTTTGGAATGGAGCTGATCAATACCCCTCACAAGAAGGCTCTGAAGTATACGAAGGGACTGAATCAACCTTTTCGGGATTACACCCTTATTCATATTCCCATGGGTGCGACTTTCGAGGGATTGGTGGAAATGGCTTTATTGAAAGTCATTTCCAAGGTGGATAAAAATGTGAGCTTAAGAAGACAGGAGGAAAGACACCCCAGCAAAACTAGCATAAGTGCAGTATAGGACCCAAGGGCAAGATTAAGAAGCAAGAGTTGCAGTGCAGGAAGTGTAGTAAGAAGGGGCATTCTTCTAGGGAGTGCAAGACGGATGGCTCAAAGATTAAGTGTTACAAGTGCAATCAATTCGAGCATATTAGGTGGGAGTGTCCAAAACCTTAGAAGACTCTCCCTGGGTAGTTTATGCTTATGCACTGGACAACATTCCTAGCTTAAGTGCGCCGCTATTAGCAGACAAAGGGAAGAAGTTCATGATTGAAGGCGTGTTAATCCTATCTGGTTTATCCTTTCATAGCTTATTTTACGCGGCGGCATCACACTCTTTTATCTTGCCAGACTTATGGATGAGTTACATAGTTATGGACCATATAGTTGTATAAACCTTGTTGGAGGATTGGCTCATTTTCTATGATATGTAAGGGTCTGAAATTATTTATTTTAGGGATCGACTTTGTTTGTGATGCTTTTGTCCTAGGATTTATAGGGTTTGGGTTGAATTTAGGCATGGATTGGATGATGATGTATGGGGAGGTCTTAATTTGTGTTAGAAAAGTTGTTAGGTTAGGTACTTGTGGTGGACACAGTCTAGAGGTTCATTGTGATCAAAGAGGTTCGGCTATGTTGAGTTACCTATATTCATTATACTTATCACGTGATTAGTTAGATTCTGTGCTTGTAGCTAGAGACTACCTAGATGCCTTTTCTGAGGTTATCAATCTTCCATCCCAAAGTGAGATTGAGTTTGGGTTTATCCTGTAGAGAACGCCTAACCTATTGCCTTACCCTTGAGGCATATAGCTTTGAAGGAGAGATGTGAGTTGAATAAGCAAGTGAGTGAGCTGTTGGAGAGGGGTTTTCATTAGAAGGAGTATTTCAAAGTGGGTAGCGCTAGTTGTCTTCGCCACTAAGGTAGATGATTCTTTGAGGCTTTGCTTCGACTATCGGAAGATGAATAAACTGGTAAAGATAAATCATTACCCATTGCTTAACATACATGATCTCTTTGATTAGCTGGTTAAGAGCGGAGGTGTTCTCTTAGCTTGACTTGGCTATCGGATTCCAGCAGTTGTTTGTAGCCAAGGATAGTATTTAAAAAACTTCTTTTTGCATACCCGATGGACATTATGAGTGCTTAGCATGCCTTTTGGACTAACCAATGCACTGGCCTACTTTACTAATCTATTGAGTCGAGTTTTTAGAAGGTTGATTAAGTTCATGGTTGTATTCGTGGATGATATTTTTTTTGTTCGAAAAGTGAGGAGGAGCACATGTTGCATTTTGGAGAATTGCTCAATACACTCCATGAGCATAAGCTGAAGGTGAAGTTTTCTAAGTGTCACTTTTAGCACGAGGAGGTACCTTTTTGGGACAAGTTGCCTTAGAAAGTGGGATGGCGGTCGATCCTAGTAAAATAACTACAAAATGGAATTTTCATGCACCAACAAATGCCATGAAAGTGAGGAGTCTCCTTGGTTTAGCAGGCTACTGTAGGAAATTCACTAAGGACTTCGCTTAATCTCTGCCCCTCTAACCCGCCTTACCAAGAAGAGTTCGGTTTTTTGTGGGATTCGAAGTATGAAGATGCTTTTAGTAAGCTTAAGGAGGCATTGACTAGTGCATTTTTTTCTAGTGTTACCTAATGGAAGGGAGAGTGTTGAGCTATGCTAGTCAATGTTGAAAGTCCATGAGAGAAATTATCCTACCCATGACCTTGAGTTGGCAGCCATTTTTATTGCATGCAAGTCATTATGACATTATCTATTAGGAGAGCGGTTTGAGGTGTACAAGGATCATAAGTCTTTGAAGTACTTATTCTCTCAGAAGGCTTTGAAATTAAGGTTGTAGAGGTGGATGGAACTTTTAGCACCGTATGATTTAAAAATCTCCTATACCCCAGCAAGGGCAATGTTGTGGCCGATGACCTGAGTAGACAACATGCAGTGTTTAGTCCAATGTTCTTAGAGTGGAAGCATTTAGAGTTCATTTCTATGTTCTATTTCCGACCATCATCAGACATCTCTCTAGGATTTTTAGCAGCTTTGAATGTACAGCCTACATTTATGGACTGTATTGGGTCAAGTCAAAAGCAAGACTAGAGCACTAGGATATTTTCAAGAGGGTTAGTAGAGGAGAGTATTCTAGTCATTTGAGGCATTATGCTATTGACTTGAAGTGATGGTTACGGAGAGATAGTAGGTTATGCATTCCTCTCATATTGATTGACATAATACCAGATCAGTCTCATCATTCTAGAATGACCATTGATCCTGGTGGTGAAAAAATGTACCATGACATAAAGAGAGTCTTTTATTGGCCTAATATGAAGAAGCACGTGGTACAGTATGGGCCCCGATGTATGACTTTCTAGAGGGTAAAGGTGGAGAAAAAGAAGCCGGGAGAATTATTGCAATCGTTGGATATTCTGCAATCAGAGAGTTTCTATGGACTTTGTTGATGGGCTAGCTAGGAGTAGGAGGGGGAATGACAGTATTTGGGGTATAGTTGATTAACTAAATGTGCTCAATTTATTATGGTTAGCAGTTTGAGGACTGCTTCGTCTTTAGCAACACTATGTGCGAGAGAGATCGTTAGGTTATATAGAGTTTCTTATAAAATCAAAAGCGACAGGGATCCACTTTTCACCGATGAGTTTTGGAGGAGTCTACAAGAGGCTTTATGCATTTCGTTGAGCTTTAGCACCAGTTACCACCCGTTGATAAATGGACAGACGGAGAGAGTGAACCGAGTGTTGGAGGACTTGCTTCGTATGTGTATCTTGGATTTTGGAGGCTTTAGGGTGGATCACTTGCCTTTAGCAGAGTTCACCTATAATAGCAGTTATCAAGAAAGTGTTGGAATGACACCATTCGAGGTATTATACGAAGGCTTTATAGATCATCGGCTTGCTGGTGGGATGATATGGATAGGATTATTCTTAACTAGATATGGTGAGGGAAACATCGAAGAAGGTAGACTTGATCTGTAGGAGGATGAAAACTACACAGGATATGCAAAAGTCTTATGCTAACAGGAGATGCACATAATTAGAGTTTATAGAGGGTGACATGGTTTTTGTGAAGGTTTCACCACTTATGTATGTTATAAGATTTGGTAGTTTAGGAAATCTAGCACGGAGGTTTGTAGGGCCTTGTTCGATTACTGGTAGGGTTAGGAAGTTAGCTTATAGGGTGAAGGTTCTCGAGAAGTTAGCGGAACTACATAGCGTTTTCCATGTATCACACTTGCAAAAGTGCCTACATGATACTGCCGACGTAGTCAAGCCAAGTTAGCTAGAGGAGGTAGAGGTGCAGAGGGAGTTCGCCATGCACCCACTTGTATTCTCGAGCATGGTACAAATAGACTCCGCAACAAAGTTATTAAGCTTGTTAAGGTCTAGTGGGAAAACGAACAAGTGGAGGGTACATGGGAAATGAGGAGAAGATTCGAACTACTCATCCACAACTCTTTTCTGGTACGTTTCCATTTTAATCGAATAAGTATAGACTACTTATTTGTTAGGTTCTAGCTTATTGTACTTCATAGGTAGGATGTTAGGAATGGTTGTGAACGTGTCAATAAGGCATGTTTTAGTTAATTGAGGCAAATGGATGTATTTATTAAATTGGTCTTTGCACACTTAGGCAAATATAGCGTTGAATTAGGGCGCGTGCACACACAACATCACTTGTTTTATTTCATTAAGCTACGCATAAGGTTGTTACATATGGATTGAATGGTTGCACATACATGTAGAATTGCCTGTATATATTTACATAGGATGTTGCATATATATGGATACATATCATAAGCACTTACATTTTAGGAGGTCGACCAGATCAGGAGACTCTCTAATTTTTGCATTAGTATAGCTACATATGCATTCCACGCCTTCGTATACATATTGCATTAGAAATTTAACTAAGAACAATGATTATTAGTGGATGATGGATGAGTAGATAGTTGTAGTTATTGATTTTCATACCCATAAGTAACATTTTTTGTAACATTCCTGAAATATTAGCCAAAATAATTCAATAATTAAATTGATTTTGAATTTAAACTGTGAATTTAATTGTGAATTAATTTGAGATTTCCAAAATAAACTTAAAATTTTAGATTATAAATAGAAATTTGGTGGGAATTTAAGGATAATTTTATTTGAGATGAATATGCACTATAATTTGAATAAATATGTATATATTTATAAATTTGGATTTTAAAACCACATAATTTTATACTAGTAGAAATTTGGTAATATTTCTTTTGAAAATTTTATTTTGAATTAGATATAAATGATTTAAAACTAAGCTTAAAAAAATAATATTGGTTTAAAAAGTAATATTATAAAATTGATATAAATAAATAAAAAATTACAAAAGCTATTTCAGAATTTTAATTCAACCATATTATGTACTTTTTTATTTGATTTGATAAAAAGATTTAAAATACATCTTCTTCTGGAAAAGAATATAGTTTTATATTTCCAAAATTTGAAATGTAAAAATATTACAAATGTTAGGAGTATGAAAATATAAATAATAAAAATCACTTCCATATTTACAAATCAATAATACAAAAGGGGTAGAACATGAAAATATATATATTGTACATATGTATATGTACAAACAATGTAATCATACCTTTAGATCTTACATGTTTATATACATACAAATAGCATCATTTCTTTTGTTTAAAATAATGAAATTAAAAAAAAACAAAAATACAAGAGACTTCACATCTTCCCATATGCCATCATATAGTATCTTAGAAAATCTGAAAAGAATAGTAGAAGAAGATTTGGCTTCACATCTTTCAAAGCCATAAAGCTGTTCAAAACATAAGATAAGAAAGAAAAAAAAAACAATTCAGTTTGAACTCAAAACAAAAGAAAAACCCAAAATCTTCATTCTCAAACCATATACAAAACTGCATTTCTCAAAACCTGATAACATATGCATTCAATTCCTCTTCATAATCAAGCAAATATTCAAACCTGCATTTCAAATCCAAATCAGTAAACACTCCTCTTTTTTCAAAACAAAGGCCTGCATGCATCCATTTAAAGCTCTGCATATCATTTATAGATCAAGTTGAAGCTTTACATTTCTAAGCATCTGAAGAAAGGGGTCTGCATTTTTAAGAGCATTCAAGCCTGCATTTTCATAATTTGGAACCTGCATTTGAATGGGCATTCAAGCTTCTGCATGATCAATCTGGACAGTGCATGCTCTGCATTTTGGCAAATAAGGTGAGTAACTTATCCTTTAAAAAAATTAAGTAGGTGAAAGTTGTTGCATGCTTTTATTTAGAAATGACTTAACATTTGAATTTGTTGTTTATATGTGTATATAGGATACATTCTGTTATGTTCTGGCTATCTACAATATAGGTTCTAGTTGATAGAAAAATCCTTTCCTTTTGATTGTTTGCTGTTATGTTTAATCTGTGAATGAAACTTGCTTATATCAAATATAGTAAGCATTAAACAAAATTATATAAGTTAAAATCAAATTTTGTTTTACTTGATAATAATATAACAGAGTAAAGATTTATATCAAGTGAAATTTAAATTATAGGAATTCATGTTTTAAGTTAGTATATTAAATCATCAAACAAAATAGAATTTTTAAAAGTAAAATTACAGTTCTTATTGCTTTAACTAGAAAGCAATTCAAACTCTACTGTATTTTATATTTGAACAAGATCAGTTGATTCTTGTATTTGAATTGGATGAATTTGTTTCTGGTGATAGTTTATCTATCACCAATCACAAGAAAACTATTGAATTGATTTGCAATTCAAAATTGAGATTGAAATTTGGAAATTACTGTGATGAACCCTAGTTCCACTGAGTTGCTGTAATTGCTCGAGTATGAACTCAAGGGTTGATCGAGTTCAAAGATCTTTGGGGTGTGTATTGATGATGTGTTGAAGGAGTCATCGCCGGAGTATGGTGTGTGATGATGGTCGGAGATGGTTGATAATGGAGTTGACAGGTTTGAAGTGGAGGGGGGTTGGTCTGTTTCCAGGTTTGTGATATGTTGGGTTGCAGGGTTTTTGACTCGAGTTAGTCACGGGGGAAGTAGGAAATAACCCGAAGCAAGTAGGAAAATGACTCGAAGTCAAATAGGGTCTGTGTATTTTGTTGTTTCAGGCTTTTATTGACAGAAACTGTTACTGTTCTGTTTTTTTTTTATTTTAAAAAGCCAAGTTTAGATTAAATCTGAAATTTGAATATGAAGATGAATTCAAAATATTTGAATTCTGATGTTGTAATAATTTAAATGCAAGAATTCAAATAAGATTAAGTTGCATTGTTTCAGGTTTTATTTAACAGACCTGTTCTGTTTTTTTTTTATAATTTTAAGAATCAAGTTTAAACTAAAATGGAAATTTGAACTTAGGATTGAAAATTGAACCTAGGGATGAATTCAAATTGTTTGAATTATTATTTTGTAATAATTTAAATGCAGAAATTTTAAATTGGTTTAAAAAAAAAAGAAAAAGAAAGGAGGAACATGAGCCTGTTTCCAGATTTTTAAGGTTTGAATTACATGCAAACTACAATCTAACTTAGGTTTTTGAAACTCAATTCAAATATGAATTTGAATAAGTTGAAATTCTGTTCTTTTGAAATTATTTAAGTTCTGGAAATTTCAAAGTTTAAGTTTTAAAGTAAACAGAAAACTGTTTTCTGTTTTAAGTATTAAGATAAAGTTTAAAATTTGCAGGTGTAGGATTTAAACTGAGTGTAAGTTTGGAATTTGAATATGAATCCAAATTTAAATTTGTCAGATATTTGAAAAAATTTATGTTTTAAAATTCAAATTTGATTTGAAACTCTCAAGTATAAAATGCATTGTTGTTTTGCATTTGAAGTAAAAGGTTAAGTATTTAATTTAGGAATTCAAGTGAATTCAAAACTGAGTTTTAAATCTGAATTTAAATTTTAAACTTTAGTTTTTAAAATAAGGATTTAAATTTAAATTGCTTTCAAATGATTTACATTTGAATTGAAGGTGAAATTGTAGGAAGAGTTTTAAAGAGTTTAAACTAAATTGAAAATGGAAGTTATATTTCAGTTTTGAGATTTTAAAGCAATTTTTAAATTTATTTGAATTCAAGTTGAATTGAAATCTAAATTGTTTTAAACTTATTAATAAAGTATATGTTTCTTTTTAACATATAAGATTAAGTTGTGTATTGTTTTAAACGCTTATTTAAGACAAATTTGAGTCTTGAGTTTAAAGAAAATGTTAAATGGAATTTAATGTAAATTTAAAAACATTTTGTTTTTAAATGCATAATTTAAATAAGGAATGTTTATTTAAAGATAAAGAAAAGTTTAATGATTTGTAATTCATTTAATTTTTAAGGTAGTACAAATGGATAATTAATATAATTAATTAATTAATGAGATGGATAATTAATTAAAGTAATTAAGGGTTTTAATTTGATTAATTAAAGTTTAAGATTAATTTTCCTTAGAATAATTAATTTGTAATTAAGAAATCATTAATTGAATGATATTAGATTTTAAATTAAAAATTGAAGATTTATCAATTGAATAAATATGGATAGTAAATTAATTAGGACTAATAAATGAAAGTAATCATGTAGGTAATAAATTTAAAACCACCCAGTTTATTCATCTTAATTGTAGGTGCTGATTGTTATTGAATGTTGTGTGATGGATTGATATATTTAATATGTGATGTGAAGCTATGTGATACTTTGTGCTGATCTGCTATATTTGTGATGAATATACTGTCGTATGAATATGAAACCCTCTGACCCGTAAAACGACATTTGAATTTCGATGCGACAGGGAGTCGGATTTCAGTTTGTTATCCGAAACCCACATCGAATCGTATTAGTGAATCTTTGTGATTGATAGTTTAATTTACCTATGAATCTGTGAATATAGATAAGCGTTATCGGTTATACCGCTTATCGATATGATTATGATGTTGTGCACTATTGTGTTGGACCCTGGACCACACTTATACACACACAAATATGGATTGCACGTGGTAATGGGTTAAGTCACAGATTTTGAAATTGTTTAAAAATTTGAATTTTTGAATCCAAAATAGTCTTGGAATTAGAATTGAAGCTTTTGAAAAAAAATGAATTTCAAAAATAAAACTTATTTTGAATAACTCGATTGAGTTTTGAAATTTTAAATAATTTGAGTTAAATTTGAATTCAATAATTGAATTGAATTCTATAATTTGGGAACTAGGGTTTAAAAAGTTATTCAACTTATAAATGGATTTATATGGGTTTTTAAACCATTTTAAAAAGTGATGTTTGGAATTTAAAATTAACCCAAGATTCCAACTTGTATAAATCGGACTTTTCTGAAACGGAAACTGTTGTTTTCCAATAATAGAAGCTTTCATATAAGAAATGGATTTCCAATATGTGTTAAAAGGAATTCAAGTTTTGAAATGAAAATGGTTTTCCAAGTTATGAATAAATCTTTGGACGGGTTTTTGAAAGCTATAAATTAAATCTTTAATTTAAAGATTTATTGAGTTAATCCAATTGGAATGGAAGTTGTTTTGAATCTATGAATAGATCTTTGTGAAACTAGGTGAAACTTTGTGAAATAAATCTTTTTGTTTAAAGATTTAAAATTGGTAATTTGTTTAACCATTTGAAAGAAAAGTTTTGGATTTTATAAGTTGTGACTTAACTAAAATCCCATATCTATATGTTTTAAAATATGGCGCTCATTATTCGGTCTAGCCAGGAGAGGACCTAGTGTCATATAGCCCATTCCGAATAGTGATACGACGTTGTGGATAGCAATTGAAGACCGGTGGTGAAGACCGGATATTTCCGAAAACAAAAGGATAACTCATCGATTGTCTCTGCACTGGCTGATCCCCGGTATAGAGATCTCCATATGTGATGGGAAGTCCGGACGTGATTAGGGATTATCCGGATTTGCAAGGGCTTCTTCGGAAGTGCCTTCGGTTCTGTTCGAACCCGGAACAGACTTGTATGGTTGTATGTCCGACATTACACTTTGAGATGTTAACTGATTTCTATCAAATACATTTCTGCCTGGTGGCGGAGAATTTATTCTCTCAGCTTAACACCCTTCTCTGAGACGTACGAGCTCAGAGGTTATGTAGTTGATATTTATCAGTGATATTCCCAATTTGGTAATGTGGCATGCTGAGTGCTGCTGTGTGATGATCATTGGTTGATCATTTGTGATATGATCATTTGTTTGATCATTTATCTTTGTGATCATTGCTTTGGTCATCTGTTGACCCAAAGCATGGCTTTGTGCCAAAGCGTAGCTTTGCGGACGAGACTGCATCAGGACCTCACTCCCCGGAAATGGTCGAAACAGGAAAGATGCGGCAAGGTTATGAGGGTCGCTCCCTTTAGGGTGTGTCATTCCCTTCTGGTAAAGGGTGGTATCAGGTATGGAGCCCTGGTATTTAACCTATGTGGTTGCTCCAATCTCATTTACTGTGTGGTTGTTGCTTTGAGGCGCCTCGGATAAAGGTCCCAAAGGACCGGGGGATGGCATATTCGTGTAGTAGTTACCTAGTTACAGAGGTAACCCGGCCTTGTGTTGGCAGAGATCTAACCGTAACGTTAGTTCTCGGGACGTCCCGCCAGAGGCGATCCCATAGACAGTAGGAAGTTCCTTAGCCTGACCATTTGTTGGAAATCCAATCAAAACAATACGAGCCCTGTACGGTTTTAGTTGTATAACCTGCCATGGAATGTGGCGGTAACCTGCTATTGAACATGGTAGCTATAGTAGGCATACGACGAAATGTCGTATGTTGGCTAGGATTTATATTATACTTTCGAAATGGTTTTTTCACACTTTGCACTTATAGTAATAATATCAAAGAAATTTTCTCGTATTAAGCATATTTGACTATCATAAGGAGAAATCTCCTCCAATTCTGCGTTTGCATTGTGTGTGTGGCGGGAGGCCTTATGGTAGTTTCATTTTCTAAAAAGCATTGCGAATTTTCAAATTTAAATTCTTTGCTTGTTTTAAAAGACCAATTGCTTTTGTTTGCTCATACCAGTCCCACGACTGACCTGGAGTTTATTGTTCCTTTCCTAAACTCTGGGTGCCCACTATTTTCCCACACGGGCGGTCTAGAGTTGGGGCTTTCAGATAATCTATAGTAGGTGTAGATTCGATAGCTTTCAGCCTTAGGATTTGGCTCTAGAGTTGCTTCTGTTCATCTTGATTGGGAGTACAAGCTATTTCTGGATTGGTGCTTTGGAGATGGAGATTACTGATGCTGGAGTTCTTTCTTGAAGACTATTTTGGAGATTTTGTTCCGCTGCTAGTGTTATCTTTTTCTTTCCGCTGCTATTTCTTGTATCTCTGATGTATATTGATGTTCATTGTATCATTCTGTTGTATCAGATATTGTATCAAATGTTGTACATTGATATATATTATTCATTTCTTCCGCTGTGTTTTTTTTACTTAATGTGTTATAAGCTCCGGCGACTCGAATTTGAACGATCGAATCTGTGGCATTCGAGTACAATGTGAAGTATGGATGTCGATTTTCGAACGCGAAAAATTCGAATCGTTACACTTGGTATCAGAGCTGAAGGTTAAAACTTTAGGTCAGGAGTATAACACATTAAGTAACTCATTAGAGATAGGGTGAAGTAAACCCTAGAATGAGTATATCCCTGAGATATCCGTTCGAATGCCTCAGTAAATTCTCTTACTATCCACTGATAGTGAGTATGAGTGCGAGAAGAGAACGAGATAGGGGACAGGGGAGTACCACTACAAATGGTCAATACCCTGCAACAGTGGGAATATCTTTTCTCTATCAATCTCCTTTGATTCGATTTCGAATTCTTTTGATTGCTTCGTGACTGCTCCAGAAAGAAGTTTCGGTGTGATGATGGCCATACGTATTGTTGTAGGAAATTCTTACTTCGTATCTTCATCGGTTTCTTATCAGCTTTTCGATCTAAACTCTAATGAATTTGAAATTGAAAATATTAAATAAATTGGAAATTTTAAATTAGTAAATTGGTTAACTAATATGAAGATTTGATCCATCTATCTATTCTCTGGGATCCGATATATTCTACGAACGATTAGTTATCTCTTCGAACTAGTCAATGCCCTTGCATATTCGTAGACCGATGGACCCAAATATCTTGTGTAATATTATATGAGATTGTTCTCATATCTATTGTTGATATTCTTATTTGGTAAGCCAAATGCAGAATTGATATCATGTTTGATTTGGAAAGATATCTCTCTATCTTTCATCTTTTCTTTTCGTCTTCCTAACAAATTTCGAGGACGAAATTTCTTAAGGAGGGGAATCTGTAACATTCCTGAAATATTAGCCAAAATAATTCAATAATTAAATTGATTTTGAATTTAAACTGTGAATTTAATTGTGAATTAATTTGAGATTTCCAAAATAAACTTAAAATTTTAGATTATAAATAGAAATTTGGTGGGAATTTAAGGATAATTTTATTTGAGATGAATATGCACTATAATTTGAATAAATATGTATATATTTATAAATTTGGATTTTAAAACCACATAATTTTATACTAGTAGAAATTTGGTAATATTTCTTTTGAAAATTTTATTTTGAATTAGATATAAATGATTTAAAACTAAGCTTAAAAAAATAATATTGGTTTAAAAAGTAATATTATAAAATTGATATAAATAAATAAAAAATTACAAAAGCTATTTCAGAATTTTAATTCAACCATATTATGTACTTTTTTATTTGATTTGATAAAAAGATTTAAAATACATCTTCTTCTGGAAAAGAATATAGTTTTATATTTCCAAAATTTGAAATGTAAAAATATTACAAATGTTAGGAGTATGAAAATATAAATAATAAAAATCACTTCCATATTTACAAATCAATAATACAAAAGGGGTAGAACATGAAAATATATATATTGTACATATGTATATGTACAAACAATGTAATCATACCTTTAGATCTTACATGTTTATATACATACAAATAGCATCATTTCTTTTGTTTAAAATAATGAAATTAAAAAAAAACAAAAATACAAGAGACTTCACATCTTCCCATATGCCATCATATAGTATCTTAGAAAATCTGAAAAGAATAGTAGAAGAAGATTTGGCTTCACATCTTTCAAAGCCATAAAGCTGTTCAAAACATAAGATAAGAAAAAAAAAAACAATTCAGTTTGAACTCAAAACAAAAGAAAAACCCAAAATCTTCATTCTCAAACCATATACAAAACTGCATTTCTCAAAACCTGATAACATATGCATTCAATTCCTCTTCATAATCAAGCAAATATTCAAACCTGCATTTCAAATCCAAATCAGTAAACACTCCTCTTTTTTCAAAACAAAGGCCTGCATGCATCCATTTAAAGCTCTGCATATCATTTATAGATCAAGTTGAAGCTTTACATTTCTAAGCATCTGAAGAAAGGGGTCTGCATTTTTAAGAGCATTCAAGCCTGCATTTTCATAATTTGGAACCTGCATTTGAATGGGCATTCAAGCTTCTGCATGATCAATCTGGACAGTGCATGCTCTGCATTTTGGCAAATAAGGTGAGTAACTTATCCTTTAAAAAAATTAAGTAGGTGAAAGTTGTTGCATGCTTTTATTTAGAAATGACTTAACATTTGAATTTGTTGTTTATATGTGTATATAGGATACATTCTGTTATGTTCTGGCTATCTACAATATAGGTTCTAGTTGATAGAAAAATCCTTTCCTTTTGATTGTTTGCTGTTATGTTTAATCTGTGAATGAAACTTGCTTATATCAAATATAGTAAGCATTAAACAAAATTATATAAGTTAAAATCAAATTTTGTTTTACTTGATAATAATATAACAGAGTAAAGATTTATATCAAGTGAAATTTAAATTATAGGAATTCATGTTTTAAGTTAGTATATTAAATCATCAAACAAAATAGAATTTTTAAAAGTAAAATTACAGTTCTTATTGCTTTAACTAGAAAGCAATTCAAACTCTACTGTATTTTATATTTGAACAAGATCAGTTGATTCTTGTATTTGAATTGGATGAATTTGTTTCTGGTGATAGTTTATCTATCACCAATCACAAGAAAACTATTGAATTGATTTGCAATTCAAAATTGAGATTGAAATTTGGAAATTACTGTGATGAACCCTAGTTCCACTGAGTTGCTGTAATTGCTCGAGTATGAACTCAAGGGTTGATCGAGTTCAAAGATCTTTGGGGTGTGTATTGATGATGTGTTGAAGGAGTCATCGCCGGAGTATGGTGTGTGATGATGGTCGGAGATGGTTGATAATGGAGTTGACAGGTTTGAAGTGGAGGGGGGTTGGTCTGTTTCCAGGTTTGTGATATGTTGGGTTGCAGGGTTTTTGACTCGAGTTAGTCACGGGGGAAGTAGGAAATAACCCGAAGCAAGTAGGAAAATGACTCGAAGTCAAATAGGGTCTGTGTATTTTGTTGTTTCAGGCTTTTATTGACAGAAACTGTTACTGTTCTGTTTTTTTTTTATTTTAAAAAGCCAAGTTTAGATTAAATCTGAAATTTGAATATGAAGATGAATTCAAAATATTTGAATTCTGATGTTGTAATAATTTAAATGCAAGAATTCAAATAAGATTAAGTTGCATTGTTTCAGGTTTTATTTAACAGACCTGTTCTGTTTTTTTTTTATAATTTTAAGAATCAAGTTTAAACTAAAATGGAAATTTGAACTTAGGATTTAAAATTGAACCTAGGGATGAATTCAAATTGTTTGAATTATTATTTTGTAATAATTTAAATGCAGAAATTTTAAATTGGTTTAAAAAAAAAGAAAAAGAAAGGAGGAACATGAGCCTGTTTCCAGATTTTTAAGGTTTGAATTACATGCAAACTACAATCTAACTTAGGTTTTTGAAACTCAATTCAAATATGAATTTGAATAAGTTGAAATTCTGTTCTTTTGAAATTATTTAAGTTCTGGAAATTTCAAAGTTTAAGTTTTAAAGTAAACAGAAAACTGTTTTCTGTTTTAAGTATTAAGATAAAGTTTAAAATTTGCAGGTGTAGGATTTAAACTGAGTGTAAGTTTGGAATTTGAATATGAATCCAAATTTAAATTTGTCAGATATTTGAAAAAAATTATGTTTTAAAATTCAAATTTGATTTGAAACTCTCAAGTATAAAATGCATTGTTGTTTTGCATTTGAAGTAAAAGGTTAAGTATTTAATTTAGGAATTCAAGTGAATTCAAAACTGAGTTTTAAATCTGAATTTAAATTTTAAACTTTAGTTTTTAAAATAAGGATTTAAATTTAAATTGCTTTCAAATGATTTACATTTGAATTGAAGGTGAAATTGTAGGAAGAGTTTTAAAGAGTTTAAACTAAATTGAAAATGGAAGTTATATTTCAGTTTTGAGATTTTAAAGCAATTTTTAAATTTATTTGAATTCAAGTTGAATTGAAATCTAAATTGTTTTAAACTTATTAATAAAGTATATGTTTCTTTTTAACATATAAGATTAAGTTGTGTATTGTTTTAAACGCTTATTTAAGACAAATTTGAGTCTTGAGTTTAAAGAAAATGTTAAATGGAATTTAATGTAAATTTAAAAACATTTTGTTTTTAAATGCATAATTTAAATAAGGAATGTTTATTTAAAGATAAAGAAAAGTTTAATGATTTGTAATTCATTTAATTTTTAAGGTAGTACAAATGGATAATTAATATAATTAATTAATTAATGAGATGGATAATTAATTAAAGTAATTAAGGGTTTTAATTTGATTAATTAAAGTTTAAGATTAATTTTCCTTAGAATAATTAATTTGTAATTAAGAAATCATTAATTGAATGATATTAGATTTTAAATTAAAAATTGAAGATTTATCAATTGAATAAATATGGATAGTAAATTAATTAGGACTAATAAATGAAAGTAATCATGTAGGTAATAAATTTAAAACCACCCAGTTTATTCATCTTAATTGTAGGTGCTGATTGTTATTGAATGTTGTGTGATGGATTGATATATTTAATATGTGATGTGAAGCTATGTGATACTTTGTGCTGATCTGCTATATTTGTGATGAATATACTGTCGTATGAATATGAAACCCTCTGACCCGTAAAACGACATTTGAATTTCGATGCGACAGGGAGTCGGATTTCAGTTTGTTATCCGAAACCCACATCGAATCGTATTAGTGAATCTTTGTGATTGATAGTTTAATTTACCTATGAATCTGTGAATATAGATAAGCGTTATCGGTTATACCGCTTATCGATATGATTATGATGTTGTGCACTATTGTGTTGGACCCTGGACCACACTTATACACACACAAATATGGATTGCACGTGGTAATGGGTTAAGTCACAGATTTTGAAATTGTTTAAAAATTTGAATTTTTGAATCCAAAATAGTCTTGGAATTAGAATTGAAGCTTTT
Source organism: Allium cepa (assembly GCA_030765085.1). Taxonomy (NCBI): domain Eukaryota; kingdom Viridiplantae; phylum Streptophyta; class Magnoliopsida; order Asparagales; family Amaryllidaceae; genus Allium; species Allium cepa. Next base: position 669,987,480 of record CM060929.1, on the reverse strand, counting down.
GAAAAAAAATGAATTTCAAAAATAAAACTTATTTTGAATAACTCGATTGAGTTTTGAAATTTTAAATAATTTGAGTTAAATTTGAATTCAATAATTGAATTGAATTCTATAATTTGGGAACTAGGGTTTAAAAAGTTATTCAACTTATAAATGGATTTATATGGGTTTTTAAACCATTTTAAAAAGCGATGTTTGGAATTTAAAATTAACCCAAGATTCCAACTTGTATAAATCGGACTTTTCTGAAACGAAAACTGTTGTTTTCCAATAATAGAAGCTTTCATATAAGAAATGGATTTCCAATATGTGTTAAAAGGAATTCAAGTTTTGAAATGAAAATGGTTTTCCAAGTTATGAATAAATCTTTGGACGGGTTTTTGAAAGCTATAAATTAAATCTTTAATTTAAAGATTTATTGAGTTAATCCAATTGGAATGGAAGTTGTTTTGAATCTATGAATAGATCTTTGTGAAACTAGGTGAAACTTTGTGAAATAAATCTTTTTGTTTAAAGATTTAAAATTGGTAATTTGTTTAACCATTTGAAAGAAAAGTTTTGGATTTTATAAGTTGTGACTTAACTAAAATCCCATATCCATATGTTTTAAAATATGGCGCTCATTATTCGGTCTAGCCGGGAGAGGACCTAGTGTCATATAGCCCATTCCGAATAGTGATACGACGTTGTGGATAGCAATTGAAGACCGGTGGTGAAGACCGGATATTTCCGAAAACAAAAGGATAACTCATCGATTGTCTCTGCACTGGCTGATCCCCGGTATAGAGATCTCCATATGTGATGGGAAGTCCGGACGTGATTAGGGATTATCCGGATTTGCAAGGGCTTCTTCGGAAGTGCCTTCGGTTCTGTTCGAACCCGGAACAGACTTGTATGGTTGTATGTCCGACATTACACTTTGAGATGTTAACTGATTTCTATCAAATACATTTCTGCCTGGTGGCGGAGAATTTATTCTCTCAGCTTAACACCCTTCTCTGAGACGTACGAGCTCAGAGGTTATGTAGTTGATATTTATCAGTGATATTCCCAATTTGGTAATGTGGCATGCTGAGTGCTGCTGTGTGATGATCATTGGTTGATCATTTGTGATATGATCATTTGTTTGATCATTTATCTTTGTGATCATTGCTTTGGTCATCTGTTGACCCAAAGCATGGCTTTGTGCCAAAGCGTAGCTTTGCGGACGAGACTGCATCAGGACCTCACTCCCCGGAAATGGTCGAAACAGGAAAGATGCGGCAAGGTTATGAGGGTCGCTCCCTTTAGGGTGTGTCATTCCCTTCTGGTAAAGGGTGGTATCAGGTATGGAGCCCTGGTATTTAACCTATGTGGTTGCTCCAATCTCATTTACTGTGTGGTTTTTGCTTTGAGGCGCCTCGGATAAAGGTCCCAAAGGACCGGGGGATGGCATATTCGTGTAGTAGTTACCTAGTTACAGAGGTAACCCGGCCTTGTGTTGGCAGAGATCTAACCGTAACGTTAGTTCTCGGGACGTCCCGCCAGAGGCGATCCCATAGACAGTAGGAAGTTCCTTAGCCTGACCATTTGTTGGAAATCCAATCAAAACAATACGAGCCCTGTACGGTTTTAGTTGTATAACCTGCCATGGAATGTGGCGGTAACCTGCTATTGAACATTGTAGCTATAGTAGGCATACGACGAAATGTCGTATGTTGGCTAGGATTTATATTATACTTTCGAAATGGTTTTTTCACACTTTGCACTTATAGTAATAATATCAAAGAAATTTTCTCGTATTAAGCATATTTGACTATCATAAGGAGAAATCTCCTCCAATTCTGCGTTTGCATTGTGTGTGTGGCGGGAGGCCTTATGGTAGTTTCATTTTCTAAAAAGCATTGCGAATTTTCAAATTTAAATTCTTTGCTTGTTTTAAAAGACCAATTGCTTTTGTTTGCTCATACCAGTCCCACGACTGACCTGGAGTTTATTGTTCCTTTCCTAAACTCTGGGTGCCCACTATTTTCCCACACGGGCAGTCTAGAGTTGGGGCTTTCAGATAATCTATAGTAGGTGTAGATTCGATAGCTTTCAGCCTTAGGATTTGGCTCTAGAGTTGCTTCTGTTCATCTTGATTGGGAGTACAAGCTATTTCTGGATTGGTGCTTTGGAGATGGAGATTACTGATGCTGGAGTTCTTTCTTGAAGACTATTTTGGAGATTTTGTTCCGCTGCTAGTGTTATCTTTTTCTTTCCGCTGCTATTTCTTGTATCTCTGATGTATATTGATGTTCATTGTATCATTCTGTTGTATCAGATATTGTATCAAATGTTGTACATTGATATATATTATTCATTTCTTCCGCTGTGTTTTTTTTACTTAATGTGTTATAAGCTCCGGCGACTCGAATTTGAACGATCGAATCTGCGGCATTCGAGTACAATGTGAAGTATGGATGTCGATTTTCGAACGCGAAAAATTCGAATCGTTACATTTTTACATCCATAGAGATTTAAATGATGGTGTTCTTTTATGGGGGAGAATGTAACACTAAGAAATTTAAGCAGAAATTTGATAAAAGAATTAAATTAAATATAATAAGGGAAAAAAATGAAATTTTTGCAAATATTCGAAATTAGCTACAAAACTTGCACTATTGTGTTTGTAGCAATTTCTCTGACAATTTTCATACATAACTTTTTAAATCGGAGCTAGTATGAAGAAGTTATAAATGTTTGAAAATTTGGAAGCAAAATTAATTAAATAAACAATTAAGGAAGGAAATATTATAAAAATATAGAAAGCTCCATCGGTCGACACAGTGGCCTTGATTGGTCGACCCTTAGAGGTTGATCATTCTAAGGCAAGCAGCCGACCGATCGACCGGTCGACCTTATATGGCTAGGGTTTAGTAAGGCCAACGGCCGGATTTGATCGTATATTATTTTCAATGTTAGGAATTTGATCGTATATTTTCGAACTGTCGATGCTAGTTTGCACCTCCATAAACATCATCCTAATGTAAATCCTAATTTATAAATCACAACCAGTACGTCCAAACTCTGCTCCTCTAAAAACTGAAATCCTCTTCCTCCTTAAATCACATATTTCTTTAAAGTACATTAAAGTAAAAGTAAAGAGATCGAAGAAGATTAAATCAAGTAGAGATCTAGCGAACAGAGGAGATTCCAAGCGTATTTCAGAAGGAATAACTTTTGTTCAAGGTGAGCGGGTTCATTGTTAATTACATGATTTACATAAAATTAATTTTAGATACCATATTGATCTAAGTTGTAAAAAATTAAATTAGAATCGTTATTTAATTGAATTGGGAATTCAACGATAATTATATGAATATGATTCTTTCCTTCTAATCTAGATCTAACTTATGTAAACCTATAAATTTACAAATAAATAAATTTCCGTATACCATTTTTTTCAAATTTGATAAGAAATTATACAACCTTTTGATGTTAAACCAGAATTAGTTTGATTTACTAAAAGTTGGATATAAAGTATATGGAAGTAGGACGATTATGGATTGTAAATTTGTAAATTAGGGTTATTGTATATGAAGTATTATAGTTTAAGTTTAATGCAATAGGAAACGATGATCATTAATAAACAGTAATTGATTACTAAAATAATAAATAAATAACTAAGATCACGGCGATCGATTGATCGCCCATTAGAGGCGATCAACAGCAAGCGATCGACTGCTTTAGGAGCAAGAGGTCGACTGGTTACTGAAAATGGGGCATCATCAGAACCTCGGCCTAAGGCCCAAGTTATTAATAAAATAGTTTTATATATATATATATATATATATATATATATATGTATATATTATAAGTAAGGAAGCTAGTTCCCTATGTGGCGACACTATGACATTACGTGACTGGATAAATATTATTTATTCACCAAGATCGATATTCTCTTGGGGCGATTTTATTGCAAATTGCACTCACAGGAAGCGCTACACAATGGTGGCGATGATGCCTGATGGAGTGTGCGAACCGACACTAACGGGAGTTCCTTGGTATCATAATAACACAATATGATGTTCTGTTGTAGACGGATCCCGACGCAACGCAATAAGTGACGTTATGTTACAATTGAGAGGTGGACACGGATGCAGCGATAATGAGACACTTTGGTAAGTTGCCATTATGGTCTCTCCCTCAATTCATAACTAGGACACATATAGTAATAGTTGTGGATAGCTTAGTCCCATGGTGGAAATTCTAGGGAAACCTATTATTGAATAATTACGGGTAGTCATAAAATGGGAAATGTTGTCCCATGGTGGAAATTATAGGATAATTCTATGTTGGAAAAGTTCTGGTAGCAATTAGCCGATCATTACTTTTCTTAAGGTTGGATTATTTATTCGACCCTAAGTATGGGCCAGGACAAGTCGTTAGCATAGGTGTGTATTGAGCTAAAACCCTTTAAGTAAAGAAAACTAAATAACTCACAAACACTGTAGAATATCCTAGGTCACTTAGAGTATTACTAAAGTCAATTTCATGTGAGCACCATATATTAATGATGTAACTCATTCACCGGACTTTTGTTTGACCCACCCATTTTCCTTTATTTTTCCCTCACTATTGGAGTTCAAGGTAGCAGGTGATAGGCGCGACGATTTGTGCTTGGAGAGACGAGCTCATCATTGCAGTTGTTCGTTTTCTCTATTACTCTCCATGTACTATTTATTGTATTTAGTATTTTATCAAACTATTTGATGTATTTCTGTATGTTGTGGATTTGACTATGTACTGTTTTGAGAATGAGTTTGGGTATTTTCTGAGGTGACTATTTTCAGTATTTAAATTTTTTGACTTCCTCTACGAGATTTGAAAGTGTAGAATATCTTAGATTTTATCCTTATATTTTCTTTAGTTTTTAAAATGTTTAAAAATCCCGACAGCTCGTATTTCTTGGCACCAATGCGAGGCTGAAAGTCACCCAAGAAATTGGATCGATGTGTCGGGAGGTGCGGGTAGCCATAGTATCATTGTACCACATACATATATTTTGGCCATTATGTTTTAAATAAATTAAGTATAATTTATTGGATTTCAAATCTATTTTTAATTAGCTTAAATATTTTATAACATGTTAAATACATAACACATACATTCATACATACATGTATGTATGTATATATATATATGAATTTGTTAAAAAAATTCCAATATGCTTTCAGTTTAATTTTTTTAAAATTTTTCCATAATAATAACTAATATAAAATATAAAATCGTTTTCTAAATATATTAATATATATACAAGAAAAATTAAATCCACATGGATTAATAAAAAAGTTCAGTTTTTTAGACGCATATGGTCAAAATAAATAATTAACATTTATTTGTTATAATAATTAAATTTTTAGGCTTATAGATAAATATAATTTTATAAAATTGGATATAAGTATATATGTATATACTAGATATGAAAAAATTCTTTTGAATATATATTTTATGCATAATTTTAAATATATATATTTTGTATTAAACATGGATCTAACTTTAAAATTCTCAAAATCAACACTGGATTTTAATATGTTAATTCAAATTATATTAAATTTGTCAAAATCAAATTAACATACATACATACATACATATATATATATATACACGTATTTTTATGCATATAATTTTATACAAGATTTCAAAATAAAACTTTGGACAACAATGACATATATAAATGTCAAATATGCTTGCTGCGACGTAAATCCCAACTCGTATGAATGTACATATTAACTATGTATACCATTTACATGTTGCACGTGCATAATACGCATGAGTTTATTTGAATATACTCAAATTTAAACTCAAATTTTGAATTAAAGTTAAATTCAATATTTGATACAATAATTAAATTAAATTAAATTTAAAAGATTTTATTTAAAATAATTTTATATAATCAATTAGACTTCATAGGCCCAGTAAAGATCAAAAAATGGAAAAAAAATTGAAATTCACACATTTAACTAACTTTAATCCTCCCAGTCCCTTCATTTTCAAAATATCAAGTTTGGATATTTTGATTTTTGAATTGAATGTTCAAATTTTAAAAAAATTGGATTCAAAAATCTAGAAACATGAATTTTGAATATTCTATTTTGAAATTTGATAATTCAAATTTTGAAATTTCAATTATAGTATTGAAATTCAAAATTTTGAATTAAAAAATTAAAATTCATATTTTGAAATTTTTATTTTGGTACTCTGAATTTTTAAAATTTTAAATCCGAGATTTTATGATTTTCAAAAGAGTCAATTAGCACTAAGGACAAACATTGATAAATTTATTAAATCTTGGACACATATCTCTAATTTTAGATTGAAGTACAAACTCTTGTCCTCTCTCATTGACATTACTCTTGCCTCCAAACCCAAAACCACACCACTCTTACATCATCGCATTTTCATATGTCATTACCCTTACCTCACCGCCTACTCTCTGTCAACTTCATTGCTGCTACCTTAGTCAAAAATTCTAGTCATCGCCATAATTTATGAAACTAACTACCACCATTTCACACTGCCACACTACACCACTAGGCCATTGCATCATGCTAGGACCCTAACTTATGACCATCGTCGACGAATGGAAAAAGTCAATAATAAAAAAATACTAAATTAAACTAGCATTGTACAAATATAATTCTATATATATATATATATATATATATATATATATATATTTGTATGGTATAAAACGCTAGGCTAATCTGCAATCACACCTACGTAATGCTACGTTCATTTTATAGTTTAAATGATGCTAAATTAAACAAGATACGATTTCTACAGTTCAATAAATGATAAATTAAAGCAGCATTATAGGCATACAATGATATATTAATTGTTGCAGTTCAAATAATACTAGTTAGATTTAGCATTTTGGTTGTTGCTTCATAAACATAAAGTATCCATCATCCCCTGCCATTACCACCTCCTCCACCACCACTATCGTCATCGAACCTTCACTAAATTTCATTGTTGCACCATCCATTGCTGTCTCTATCAAATTTTTTACCTTCCTCTTCAAAAACGAAAACCCTAAATTTGACGACCACCACCCGCCATCGCTGCAATGTTGCCATCATCAACTCCAGTTTGTTGTTACCCCCACCTACACAAGCCATCACTTTTAGATATTGTTATTGTCATCTATAATGGGCACAAATTGGAGGGGAGATTCAGCCATAATTTTGTCCTTTTGTCGAATATTAGGCAAACGTTTATTCTTCAGACCAAAGTTAAAATTTCATGTCATCGGAACTAAAATAATCTTTAACTTTGGCCTTCTAACTATTTTCCACTTTTAAAATTTTAAAGTTTCAAATTTTGAATTTGAAAATATAGAAGCATGAATATTGAAATTTAAAATTATGATAGTTCAAACTTAAAAATTTCTTACATATTAAATCTTTGATAATTTTGAACTTAAAATTTTACAACACGGATTTCTAAAATTTGAAAATTCAAAATTTGCAATTAGAAATTATTGTAATTCACAATTTGAAATTTAAAATCTTTAAAAATTAAAATTTAAAATTTTGAATTTAGAAAAAAATAATAGTGACCTTTTGATCAAAAATTCAAATTTGAAATTTGAATTTTTTGTTTATATTTGTAGAAACATTTTTATAGTTCAATATTTCATATTTGGTATTAGCTATTCATTTTTTAAGCAAATGTAGCCGATATTTGTAGTAGGTCATCCATATGAATAATTGAATTTGAAATAAGTGTTCAGGTACATGCAACAAAACAAATATATGAAATAATAAAGCATAAGAGTTTGGCGAAAATTGCCAAACTAGTAACCAACAAAAAATAAACTAGTCTCCCTTCGAGGAGGAAGATCCACTCTCCTCATCCGAAGATTCAGGCCCAATAACATGATAGAACCCTGAGAAAAGAGAAGCTAATGTACGAACATAATCCACTGAGTCAGAGCAGTAAATGTATTTACTATCATAAGAGGCATCTAGGACAACAGAAAGATTCAGATCATCTAACTGGCCTAAACCCTAATGCACAACGTATTCACCTCAACATGGTAAAATAGTTGCATTTCTTCCTCACCTTCACCAATATACTTATAAAACCTACCACTCTTAGAGTCGAATCTCATTTCAAATGGCTCATGAATCCAAGCCTGCTTAGATGAGCCCCAGAAAAAACCATCCAAAGAAGGAGCCGAATCCAAAATACCCGTAGAACTGTCATCAATAACATTGATAGAGCAAACATCAATGACAAGAGGCACGATCATAGGAGGTGAAATCATAACAACATCAATAGAGGAACATAAAAAACATTAACAGAAGTTACTTCAATGTTCGTAGTCATAATATCAGGAGCCGTAAGCACAATAGCAGGGCAAACTTTTGGCACCCACTTCATGATAGGACGAGGAAGAGGGATCCTAAGTGCAAGAGGATTAGGCAGGACGTCAGATTTTGAAGTATAGGCTTCGACAAGGTGACCAAATGTGTGACCAGTTTCTAACTATCATGTATATGGACAATTGAAACATAACCATCAACAATACGTACATATATCTTGGTGGGAAGAGGCTTTTTTGGAGATACTTCAATGAGATCCTTCGCATACACAAGCTTGTTTCGAGAAATAGTATTAGCATCGAAACATTTGAGTATACCAATAACATTCGCTAACCAATTCAACCCTATTATGGGCTGCAACAAAAAAGGAATGTGAGAGAAATTAGCCTGTACTGAAATAGAGAGAACCAGCTCCTTTGCCTTGTCCACCGTCTGACTCCAAGGGGTAATAATGAATGGTTGACCAATTATAATAGAGGGAGCCTCCTTAAGGACTCGGAGCCTTTCTTTCTTTTTAGAGAACTCGAAAAAGAATAATCTATTATCAAAGTGCACTTGCAATCTGCCCTTAGTATTCCAACGTTGACGGTAATAATCACGGACTGCATAATAGGAAGGGTTAGAATTTTGGAAAAGCCTCACAAGATACTTCAACCAAAACACAACTGCAGCTTCCAAACCCTTCAATAAAGGTACCAAAGCACCATCCACCTCCTCAATATCAAAACAACGTGGCACGAAATCAACCGCTTTCCTCGGCATCGCACTAAAGAGTGACGACCACTTACTACCAGACACAAGTGAAGGACTCGAAACATTATAAAACATTAGGGGTGTGATCACTGCACTTTTATTAGGTCTATTAATTGGGTAGCAATAGTTTTTGTTCGAGCATTGGAACAAACAGTATGAGTACACACTTCAGAATTAGCAACCCTAGGCTTATTGACCACGATATCACCAACGGCCTCAACACCTATACCCAAAGCAACATCAACATTGCTATGAGTGCTATTATCACTAAAGGCTTATTGGATATTAGTTATTACCTTAGACATAACATTTCTTGGATGCCTTTTCAATTTATGAAAATATTATACATAAATTATTCTATTTAATATATTGTTAGACATTTTTAGATTATTACTTTCAATTCTCTTTAAATTAAAAAAGGAAAAAATCACAAATGAAAATAAATCGTGGTTTTCCTCTAATTAGTGTATGGATATCATTTCTATTTCAAACAAATCAAACTTAATTACCACCATATCACATGATTTCTTTGTATTGAATGTTACTTTTCATTTTGTAAGAAAGCAAAGTTAAAAAACTAATGTATTATCAAACTATTTATTAAATTTTGAATATGTTTAAATATGAAATAATAAGGGGTTTATAACATGAGTTAAGCTTTATGACTTAGTAGATTGAACCGTGTTAAAAATTTTAGGGTCTTCCATATTTTATTCTTTTATTACAATAATTTTGTGGTTTCATAGTTCCTTACTTGAGTTCTTGTTGTTAAAGCAAATCATTTTTGCCTAAGGAAATGAAAAAAAAATACTTTTTTATAAAAAAAGTCACTCCTTTGTAAAAATAAACTAAATTTACTTGATCATCTTCTTATTATATGTTTTTCCTTTTTCAATCATACATATAATTATCCTACCAGCTCTTAGTCCCGCCATCCTCAAGTGTAAACACCACGTAAAAATTGATAAGAAATTAACTAGTTAATAATAAGGCTAAAATGCAAAAACAATAAAGGTCAGAATTTGGCCATGAAATTTACACCATTGCATTCACGGCAATTTCCTGATCAACTTTCATATGTAAGTTTTGTAATAGAGCTCAAATGAAATAGTTATTGTCGTTTGGAGTTTTCGAGTTTAGAATAATTCAAACGAATTTAAAATTTTAATTTAAATAGCATTAATAGGGAAATAAAATGGGTAATTAATATTTTACATTCGGGAAAATTAACATCGGAGGGAACTCGTTGACGTTAATTATGAAAATAAGAAAGAAATTAATTTGAAAATGGAAACAGTCAATAAACGCCACTTATAATGGGCCAGTCGACTACCTCCATAAGGGCTGGTTGACAGCTGGCAGTTGACAACCAAGGAAGGAGTGGTAGACAAGTGTAGTTAAGGCGGCGAATGTTAGGTTAGGCACAAATGGTCTGGATTTTATTAATTTAAACCAGCCTAAATTTGACGATTCTTGTGCATTCTAACCGCTATAAATAAGAGGTAGCTCCTTCACTTTTATTTACAAATTATTTGGGAATGCTACTGAAACTCTGTCAATCTTCTTCCTCAATTAAATTAAAGAATTCAAATTCAAGAGAATAAGGTAATATGTTTATATATATTTGTTATTTTATTTTCATTCTTCCCTAATCCATGAATTTTGAATTTAATTCGTATATAATCTAATTATTACATTTGTCAAAGAGAAAAGATCTAAAGGAGAAATTAGGAATGCTCAAATCCAAATCGAAGCTGGAAACCATATGTGAGTCGACATCTTAGTTTTCACATTTTTAGTATTTTTATAATAGAATTTTGGATTTTTTTTTATGCTTTGGAGAATTTTGTTCAAGAAAATCATAAAACTAAAACTCCAAAATTCCCCTGAACGAAATGTCAATTTTTATATTTATTGGAATCTCACTTGTTTTGTATTGAGATAGTAGAATTTGTCTTGTCATTGCAATTTGGATATTCTATATTCTATTCCACTTTCAAATTTTCTCTTATTACGATAAAGGATTTTAAAAAGAAAATAAGTTAGGAAATAGTGTGTAAAATATGAATTCTCTCATTCGTAGTTTGCACTACCTATTTTCATAATTTAAATATGAATCCCTTTATCATTGTATATGTAAAAGTTCAATTAAATGTAATTGGCTTAAATTGTATGTTTTATAGGTGCTGATTCTAGTATTAATATAAAATAAGTTTGGTATTTGATTCTATTTTTTTATGCAATTCTATTGTTTGGCTAAGGATGTTAGCTAATTTGTAAGTCATTGTATGGAGTTAGACTTTATAAATAGGAAGTTTTGACATTTAAAACGATTAGTATAGGATGTAAAAATCTTCGCACGCATAGGAATATTTAGTTCGCCTATTTTACGTACATACGTATATGTGTATGTATTATCGTATAAATATATTATTAATGTATAATTAATAACATATTAATCGCATAGTATAAATATGTTAGTAATTAGTTTTAAACCCTACAGGAAGGAAGTTAACAATAATTATGGTAATTAATCAATAATTAAAGGTTGAATAAGGAGTTTTCTTTATAAGGCCTTAATGCGAAATACAATGAGGTATTTATGGTACCAAGTTAGGAGAGTGGAATTATGACTATGTTATAGGGATGCGAGGTCAATCCAAAGCACATAAACGTATGCCAAGCTAATGTGGCTAGCAGTAGTGTGACTTTTGCACTAATGTGAGACATCGTCTATAATAAGTAACCATGGAGGATGCGAGGTTAATCTCAATTCTATAGGGTAAGCCTGCCTAGCTAATCTCGCTGTCAGCACTTACGAATAGTCAGACTAATATGAGACATCACAGTTATGGTTATAGGTCATAATGCATAGGACCTACTTTTGGGTCGGGGTATTAAGTGGTCGTTGTAGGATCCGCCTCCTTCCTACTTAAGAAGTATTAAATGGTTGAGGTTATCGTTTAGATGAAGTAGTAGGGAAATCTCAAGAGGGGTTTGCTTTGGGGTCGTGGTATTAAGTGGCTTGGTAGAGGCTGCCTCTTTCTATAAAGAAATATTACGTAGCCTAATGAGATTTTGAGCGATGTCTGTTAAGGAGTAACAAAGAGGGGTCTACCATGGGATAGATATTAAATGATGAGGATCTTCCTAGGTTATAGGTATTAAGTAGTCAGAGTCTCCCTAATTCCCATTAAAGATGTATTAAGTGGCTTGGGTACTTTCTTTCACATTGTTGACGTGACTAACAGTAGTTGTATGGGATTGGAAGGGGCATTTGGCCTACAGTTGAAGGTATGCTATGGTGTTGGACTAGAAGTGTGATATCCCGGAAATTTTGACAATAACAATTTAATAATTTATGTCAAAATTTAATTGAATTGACTATATTGCTAATAATAAATTTGAAATAAATTTAATAATCTTCTTTAAAATAAATATTTAAACTGATAATCTATTTTAAAGGCAAATAAATTGTTTTATATTTGTAATGTATACATATCTGTATATATTATAACTGGATAAATCTTTGTTTTAAATTTAATATATATATATACATATAGGCCTGTTTTCTTATTCTAACATTTTTGATAAATTAAAATTGGTTTCAAATTGATGTTAAGCTACTAAATAAATAATCATATAATTTTAATACCCAAACTAAAAACTTAATTATTTAAAATTGATTTTAGTTTAAGTTTAAATTTAAATAAAAGGATTTGTTTGTTTTTAATGTAGCTAATAAAATAAGTAATGTATTGAATAAGAAGACAAATTCATTTGTGAATTATTTTAATTTAATAATGAGTTATATTTAACAATATTAATAATGTAATATTCTTACAAAATGGATTTTTAATATAGATAGAAATGACTATTTCAAAATTTATTTGAATACATTCACATGAGAAGTAATGATTTGTAAATTTGAAAAAAAGCATCTTTCAAACATGTTTAAAATAAAAACAAGTCTTAAAATATATTAAACTCAAACATATATTAAACGTATGGTTTTAAAATGAGTATAAATTCGTAAACATCTATGATATTAGCATAAATATGAAAATAAATTAATAACCATCAAATTAAGTGTTGATAGCTAAGTTTTAAAATAAAAGAAAAATTTATCAACATCAAAATTTAGAAGTTAGACAAGGAGAACATTTTGTACTTAAGAATGAAAGCATATGCAGGCAAGTAAAGGGGTAAAATACATTAGCATATCAGTCAAAAATAAAATTTGTTAAGAACATAAAGTAAAACAAACCTGACATAGTAATATTTCTGCCTGCAAAATAACATACAAGGCAAGAACAAGCTAAAGAATAAAACAAGTCAGAAATGAATATGCAGGCAAGAACAAAGTAAGACAAGATTTGAAAACATAATCAGGCAAAGTGATGATTTTGTTGCCTGTAAGTAATAAATGCAAGATTAGAAAATATATATATATATATATATAATGTATGTAATCTGCAAATAGATATGCAGGCAGGCAAAGGAAACATTTACTTACACAAAAAGGATAAGTTGTAAACATAAGTACTTATAAGCATTTAATACCATCATTTCAGCATACAAACTTAAGTCAATTCGAATTTTGCAGCCTCCAAAATAAACAAAATATCTGCCTAATAAAACAAAAATAAAATTTTGAACAAAGATAATATGTTCCAGTAAAGAGTACCCAGTAAACACCTTCCTATGAAATCCTTCTTTATAAATACATGTCTTCCACTTCTTTTTGTTTACAAGACATAAGCAAAATCTGAAAATATAAGAAAGTATTTACAAACCTAAAATGCCTCAAAACCAAAGAACTGATAATTGAAGGAAGAAGCAAACCAGTTTACAGTTTTTAAATAAAGTTCAAAACAGTTTTCAAAAGCTCTGTCTTCATTTTAAGGTGAGTAACACTTTTTAATACTCAAATATAAATCTGGTTGCTTGATGAATGCCTAAAATAAGTTTGTATTTGTGTATGTATATTAGAAAATTCTTGTGTATTTATGGATTTGTGATGCATGTGTATTTTGTAAATGCCTGTAGAACATAGAGTAGAACATCTCTGTTCTAAATTTCGTGTCCCAGTTTCAATTTAAAACCCTTTCCTCTTGATCCACTGATTGTTATGACTTATGATCCAAATAATATCTGTTTGTTCGATTTTAAAGAAAGTTTTAAAATTGTGGTTAAGATAGAATAAATTGTAAGTTGCTTTGGAAACAGGAACAACAGGGTAGTTTAAGTTTTTAGTTAATTTCAAACACTGTAATTCATTTATTCATGAACATAAATTGAATACTAAAATAAAAAGATGATTTTTAAAACAAAAACAATAATTTTTAGTAAAGGGGGTTAAGGTGAAATGCTGGTTTGAACTGCATATGAACTTTGGAGTTTCTTTGGCGATTCATGAATCTGGGGTGATGAGTTTCGGCATGGTGATGGTGAGTTGATCAGAGATGATAAGAAAAATCATAGGTGATGATGAAATTCATCAGAGAGATTGCGGTTGTGATTTTTATTTCAGAACCCTAGTTTTGGTTTCAAGTAAGAAATCGATCATTTCTGTGGGGATAGTGGATCGAGTGTATCGAAACTGTGGGGGAAGTTAGCTTGGACGTGGATGCAAACGTAGCCGGAGCTACAGAACTTCAGGTGGTCGGGGTTCCTCAGGCAAGGCGTTGACAGGTCCAGATGGTGATGCTCTGTGTGTTTCAGGTTTTGGGGTCAGAGTATCTTTTTTGATTTCGCGGTTTGGAAGATGATAAGAAGGTCGTGGGTGAGGGAGAAGGTGGTTGCCGATGTGAAGCAATCATCGGAGATGGTCGGAGGTGGAAAATGATACTGTGCACGTGCACGGATTCCGGTGAAGGTGGTTGGTCTGTGCAAGCTAGTGTGGTCTCGAGTGTTTACTCGAGTTATTGGGGGTTTTTCTCGGGGAAATACTTCGCGCGACTCGGTGCAGACTCGTTGTTGTCTCGGAGTAATGTGGGAAGGGGAAGCCTGGGTAAGTTGAACAGGTTTTTGTTTAAAAACTGTAAAGTTTTAATTGTTTAAACTGGGTTTTTAATGAGATAAAGATTTAACCTAGTTATTTAAATAAAAGAAAGTTTGGATTCGAAAGAAATTTGAATCTCAGATTAAAATAAAATAAGTTTAAAATTTTAAATTATTTGAAAACACTTTCAAAAGGGGAAATGTTGTGCGAGTTTCACTCGAGTAATTCGAGTGTCGGACTCGAAGAAATGTGGGGTTTGCTCGTAAAAATATTTGTTTGTCTCGGATATTTTTAGCTTCAGGATTTAAACATGTAAGTTTTATAAAATTTCTAAAACTGAGATTTTAAATGAAAAAATATACGTATTTAAAACAAAGTTTAAACCAAGATATGTTTGGATTCAAAACGTAGTTTGAATCTCAGCTTTTAAATAAATAAGATTTTTAAGTTTAAAATTTGTTTCAAACAAATTTGAATGTAAATTTACATTAAATTGATTAAATAGCTTATTAATGATAAATTGATCATTAAATAGAAGAAGGGTTTCTAAAGACTTAAGGCTTGAAATTATTAAATTAACTAAGTGGATAATTAATGATTAGAATAAATTAACTCATAAATGAAGAGTTAAATTTATTCAAATAAGATATAAGTTATAGGTAAATTAATTGGTAATTAGGTAATCATTGGTTTAATATTAAATTAATGATTAGTAATAAATTAATAAGTTAATAAAGAATTAATTAATGAGTTATTAAGACTAACTTAAAATGTAAGTTAATTGCTTTAGAAGAGTAATTAAAGGATTATAATTAGTTAATGAAGGTCATTAACTAAAAATTATGAAATAATAAATTAATGAGATAATTAATTAAATTATTTATTTAAGATAAGCAATTGTGAATTGTTAAGTATACTTACTTAACGAAAGTAATTAAGAAATTAATTGCTCATTGTAATTAATTCTATGAATTGTTTAAGTTAATTAATTAAGTTTAATTAATTTAGACAACCATTTTGATGATGAGATAAGTATAATTACTTAGGGAAGTAATTGAAAATAATTACTGGATGTAATCAACTGAGAGTGATTTAATAATGAAAGTAATTGGAATATAATTACTTTGTATAATTAATCAAGGGATTAATTAGAGAAATTAATTAAGGAGTAATTAATTTATTTGATGAGTAATTAAAGATAGTTAATTACTAAATGATATTAATTAGAGGTGATTAATAAATGTGGTTTAACTGATGATTAATTACTTAAAGTAATTAATTTCAAACAGGGAATTAATTAAAATATACTTAGAAATCATTAATTGATATAAATAATGATGGGATGATAAATTTAGATTAATTAATCAAAAATAAGAAATTAAAGAGTAATTAATTAGTGTAATTCAGAAGTAATGTAATGTTTGTAATTTAAGGTTAATTTCTATATTTGGATAAGATAATTAATTTGTGAAAATAATTAAAAGATGATTACTTGAATATAATTAAATGTTAATTAATCAAGTATGATTAATTGAAATGAGTAATTAGTGAATGATTTATTAATTGATGGGAGATTGATTAATAATTGTGTAAGCAAGTTTTAAATGATGAAGTAATTAATTTAATTTACTTTAAATTAATTAGAGATGATATAATTAATTTAATTCATTTTAAATTAATTATAGCTTATATGATTGTTGATGTATGAATGGATGAAATTGTTTACCTGGGGTAATTTAAGATCTCAGATATGAGAATTGATGTTATGTGATATTTATGCTATATGGTATGGATGCTTGATTTAAGTATGAATTATCTGTTATGATGATAATATGCCTTATCTGTTGTAGTGATAATATTGATCATCTGTTTATATGATGTTGACTATCTATTATGATATTGTGAATTATCTATCTGTGTGTGTATTGAATTATTTTGAATTAAACTGTTAAGACTAAATAGACAACTTGGCCCTAAAAGACACGTTTTCGATTTCGATGAGACCGGGATCGGGTTTTCCGCATTAGGAACATCCGAAAACCACATCGATTCCAAATTAACGATAGGTCGTGAATCTGAAGTGAAGATGAAGATTCAGAATGCAAGGGTTATCGTCGTTAACTCTGAGGGTGATTCCAAAATGAGTGTAACGAGATAATGCCTTCGGTTTCGTTCGAACCCGGAATGAACTTGTATGGATTGAATGCTTTCAACACATCGTCAGGCGGGCGATGAGCATTCTAAGAAATATGTTCTTTAAAGGTAATCGTAGCCTCAAGCCTCATCAACCGGGAATGGCTAAAACAGGGGAGGTGCAGCAAGGTTAGGTGGGTCATGCCCAAGTAGGACAAGATTTTCCCCTGTCTAGATGTCCCTTTTTATTCGGCTGTGTGGACAGTTGTGAGCTCCAACTGTCGGGGTTGTCTTGTTCGGGACTGTTCAGTAAGGAATGGTTCCGGCCTTGTGTTGCAGGGGATGAAGGGAGTAATCCTCGGTACGGTGATCTAGGCCCTGTACTGTGACGGGCGGTACCCCAGTAGCCCTGCCATTGTATGGAATCCACAATCCAATAAGTACCAACGGTTTTGATTGTATTACCCACTTCGGTGGCTAGTAGCTGGAATTTAATAGATGTAACAATTTCGGCTATTTTCTATTTACTTGAAAACCCTAGATCTATTATAATAGCACAGAATTTCCTATCAAATGTTTTGGTTAGCGTAAGGTAAAAACTTACCCATGTTTATTTGTGGGGAGTCTTACGTGATACCTTTTGTTTTCAAATGTTTTTCAAAGTTAAGCAACTTTAACCTGTTACTCATACCAGACCCATGTCTGACTCGGAGTTTATTTTTGTTTTTCATAAACTCTCGGGTACCCAAATTTTTACGGGTAGCCAAGGGATTCAGGTTATATTTGACGAATTCTGGAGAAGCAATGGAGCAGGAGGCTTCAGCGTTGTAGATAGATATTTATGGTGTTCCGCTGTGTTGATATCTCTGAGTTGTTTATCTGTATTGTATATGGACTTGTGTAACTAGACAGGTGTTTATAACTGTCTAGTATGTGATGTATTATCTGTATAACTCTGATATATGTAAAATTATGTAATAGTTATGTGATCTATTATATTTTGTTCCATTCCGCTGTGAGATTCTGATGTGTTGTTCTTTCTTCTCTATCTTTTCTATTTTCTCATCCCTTTCTTTCTTAAAGACGATACGTCTTTCTGGACGTAGAAGGGCGGGTCGTCACAAGAAGAGCGTAAGTCATAAGGTTGGACTGGAAGAGCCTTTGGGGTTACAGTTAAAGGTATCCTTTTCATGATAGTTTAGGATACGTAAGGCATATTTCTTATCTAAATAATACTGCCCAAATACTATTATGGTAAGATTTAACATTTTCATTTATCGGACATTGTTGTTATAACGTCCTCCTTACTACAACATACAAGTTAGGGGAGACGATGATGATTACGAGGCTAAAGGCTAAGGCAAGGACTTGTGGCAGTTATCTATCTATTTATGTTTTTGATATATTTTGATGTACCAATTTTCAGACATGATTTTGTTATTTTGGGTGTTGTATTTGGATGTTTGAGATGATATGCTATATTTTATGAGATATGAATTTTTATTAAACTGGAACTTATTTCTGATATTATATTTTTATCTCTTCTACTATGAGATTCTAATAGCATAGATAGATAGCTCTGTATTTTGTTCATTGTATCAATCTTACCGACCAACAGTCAGCCTTGGAATGGACCTAATGTTCGATGGGCTTTTCTTGGGTCGAAAATTAGGTCCGTTTTGAGGAGGGTTGTTATATCAAGCCCAAAATTTTGACACCTTAATCCTATCTAATTTCGATCTGTAATCTTATAATTTTAAGATATGTAGAGTAACTATAATGTCCAACCTCTATACCCGTACTAACCAAAGATATTACCAGAGAATACTGTCTAGTAATATGGAGAACAAGGCTTGTTAGAGACGACCATAAGTGAATATTTCCTTGGGCTATCGCTGGTACATATTCTTACGTCAGAATTCTATATCGACATACCTACCCGGTATCCGCATAAGCAATAAATGTGTAGTATAAATAAGAACAGAACAATGTATGATACATATAAGAGAACACAGAATCATATATCTCAGACCACAATAAGGAAAATATAATACATAACATAACATAAAGTGTGAATCCATAAAATAAGGAATCTGACCCACTACAATTATAGATGCACATAAGTGCTAAGAATATATACATCGCATAAGTCATACATCCATATCAACCAATAGAGGAAGAAAAAGCATATATACTAGTCCGACTATATATATGTATGTATGTATATATATCTCCTAAAAAGCACTAGCCCAACATCCAAAGTCATCATGTCCCTGAACAAATTGAGACTCCATTTTACTCGAGTATTATAGGAATAATAAACTAGTCAGATTATATCTAAATAAAAAGTGCAAGAATATGATAATAATCAATAAACATGTGATATAATCATTCTTATAACATATAACGTCGACTAGCATAGATAAGGTATAAGAATACATGAAGCAAAAAAATCACCATGGCACAAGGTGAAACCAAATATAGAATATAAATGAGTTAAGGTGAAGCTCAAGTAACCAAAGTTAACTAATCGAAAGGACGAACATACTACAAGTCCTTGTAGTTGTGAGCTCACGACTATGCACAAGTGATGTAGAAGCAAACAAGGATTGCAATCTGCATGCACGGATGAACACACAGCAAGTCTTTGGACGAACACCAAATAAGTTCTTATATAATGGACGAACACACAATAAGTCCTTTATAATGGACAAACACATAGTAAGTCCATGGATGAACACACATAGTAAGCCTAATGTGCTAATAAGCACCCCTTAAGTTTGGGTCAGATGAATACAGAGTATGTCCTCAGTTGCCTTAATAGGGGATTTATGATGCTAGTGCTCTATTCCAAGGGGAGACTGACAAACACACAGTAATGCTCCAAGAATCTTAAAAATACACAGTAATGCTCCTACATTCTTTTTGGTACTCGATCCCGATGACACCATGCCCTACCATTTCATGTCGATAAGTGGTGAACTCAATGAGTCATAGTGTCCACGATCTTGGTTATGCCCTCTGTACCTGATTGTTGGCTTATGTGGCACATTAGGAAAGTATGAAAACACAGTAGGTACATAAACTAATAAAAGTCAAGCATGCAATAAGACAGTCAAGCACGCTACAAGGCCGGTGATGCCACGACTAAGGGAGCGACCTCCGTAATCGGTTTACTAGGGTGGACAACTAGTGTAACGACCCGTATTTTATATATCGAAGGATCGTCGATTTTTTTATTCATGTGAGTCATATGACTCTAAAATCTTGGGGAATAAGTTTTAGGGACATTTTCCACATCTATTATTTTTTTCGAATTTTTATGTGATCATTTTGACCATGAAAATCTTATATGGATCATAACATTTTATAAGGGTTGAATTAGGGTTTCAAACCACTTCCATTGCTTCAATGTGGTGGTTTCTCATTTTATAGATTTGTCATAATATAAAAACACACTTACCGTTTAGAAGTTATAACTGTTTTACATTTTGGCTACTACTTGTCTACACTGGTGGGTAAGCAACTAAGCCCATAATTAGACCCGGTGATCCATCTAAAAATCGTGCTAAGGAAAGGCTCTTGGGACCTATCTAAGTCATTTTCATCTTTCTTAAAATAGCTCTAAGCATCCAATATTAACCCTAATTTCATCAAAAATCCTACATTTTTCTCACTAATCTTATCATAAACCATAATTAGAGGGATAATTAGCATTGAGGAATCTGGGATTATCATTTCTAGCTGATTTTGCACCATCTCCTTGTTATCCACTTTAGATCTAAGGGGAGAAATTAGTATATTAGGTGTTTAATGAGTGGTTCTTCGCCTCTCATTATCCTATGCATGTTTATATAGATAAAATTGATGTTTTTATCATGATTTTGATCCCAAATCATTTTCAAACTTTAACACTTTTATACATGTGTATAGTTGAAATTTAAGTGATTCAAAATGGTTTTTAAATGGTTTTCAACCCCTTTTGTTCATATTCAAATGCTAGTGTAAAAGTTAGATTTATATTATGATTTGCTTGATTATCATATTCTTATGTATTACATGTATGAATGGATGTATATGTATGATATTCCATGTTCGTATGTTGTGCTTTAATATGGTTTGCTGGTGCTTTTAGGTAGTTAGGAAAGAGGTTGGTGATTTGGAAAACTGAAGGCAAAGATACTGAAATTGAATGAAACTTGGAGGAGAGGCTTTAGAGGATGGGAGCAGCCAAGGATTCAAGTCGTACCAAATTTGGAGTTAAGTAGAGGACTCGGTACCAAGATCTTTCAATTAGTACCAAAAGCATTTTCTTCATGGAAACCACTCAGTGGAAGATTGATACTTCAAGTTGGGGCTTACGGTAAGAAGAAAAAAAAATTCCAAGGTTTGGTTAAGTAGTGGACCAAGAATAGAGATCTTCTACAGTTGGAAACGAGAGCTTGGAGTTGACGCTGACAGCTTTTGTGTAGAGTAATCGGTGTCTAAGCACTTAGAAGATGGAGCTCTGGAAGAGTAGGAAGAAACTTCAAAATTTGGATAAATATACCACTCAATAGTTAAAGATCCTTTCGATACCGAGAGGTTTAGTGTGTTAGGATCGGGGTGGAACTTCCTAAAGGGGAAGTGGGGGCTATATAGGTCATGCTAAAGGTGTTCATTTGTTCGTTCGGAGATTGATGGCGATATGGTAGCATGATGATAACTTCTTGACTTCATTGATGAAAACTTGATGACGAATGGAATTAGATTCCAATGATAGTGACTCGATGTTTAAAGGAGTTGTGAGAATAATTATCCGTAAAGGGCGGGTTCTATAAAGGGTGACCCCTGGATAGAACGTTGAATGATTCTATCATGGAATGAAGGAACGTGGAATAGTTTCTTGAAAATAATGGAAACTAGATGGAGTAAGGAAAGGGCATAAATGTGCTTACTAAGGGATTGTCAATACTCAAAGTATTTTCCGATGCACTCGAAAGCAGCGGTATTATGAGTATGCTTATGGGTACTTTGTTTAGCTACCTTAGATCGTTGTTTAAATCCTTATACCCTAAACCGATGGAATAGGTCTATATTAGCCTTGGGTTGTGAGGTATGTTTTATTTCATTTTCAACACTTGATGATCATCCTACATCAGCTGAGCATGGCAGTAGCCCACTATATTGTTATATTAGATGCTGGTGGTGTAGGGAGGTCATCACATTTGATACTAGATCTTAGGTTACACAATTAATTAGAGTTGATACCATGGTTAAATAGAGGTAGGGAAGGAGTTATCACCTAGACCGGATCAAGAGTATATATATGAGAGAGTGTGTACTTGTTATTTATTTTAGTTTTCAAAACTATACAGTAGTATATATATATATAGTATATAAGTCGCATGTACACATGAGTACCATCGTCATAGTTTTCTTTTTGAGAGACTGAACATTCTTAATACAAATCAAGAATGATCCTACAAACAAGAAACACTATAAGGAACTCTATCTCTGGAGTTGAGGAAGGAGCAGGTTCAGGGGCTGCTAACCTTGACTTACAAGCTATGTTCAATGCGAAACATTATGCAGAATGCGCAAGCAGCTGCTCCTAATGTCACTGTTGGTAGTGGTGCTCTGGTGTAGGCGTCGATGAGTGACTTTGCCAAGCTCTTTAAGGATTACTCTACCTTGGAAGGCAAACCATTTTTTGGAATAAAGTTGACAATTGAAGTGCATGATTGGTTAGATTCCTATGAGCGTATCTTTGGTGACATGGAAGTAGATGATGTCATGAAAAGGAAGCTGGCTTTTAGACAGCTTCAAGGGTAGGCGATGAATTAGCGGAGTGCTATTACTATTGCTACTCCTGAGGATCAGTTCACTTCATACCTGTGGCGACCCAACTTTCTAACACCAGAAAGTCGCATCACTAACTAAAAAAGAAAGGGATAGAAGAAGAAAAGAAATAGAAGAAAGAAACACAACAACATCAGATAACTCACAGCGGAACGAATGAAATATAATATATCATATAAATATTACATAGTATCATATTACATTAGAGTACACAACTTATACAACATATATTAGACAGTTATAAACATCTGTCTAACTATACAACTCAAGTACACAGATACAACACAAAACACAGCGGAACCATAATATATCTACACGTGGAAGCCTCCTGCTCCATATCTCCTCCAGAATTCGTCAAGAAAACCTGAATCACTCGACTGCTCATACATAATATGAGTACCTAAGAGTTTAATAAAACAGAAAATAAACACTCGGGTCAAACAGGGGTCTGGTGTGAGTGAACGGGTTAAAATTGCTTAACTTTAGAAAAACCTTTGAAAAGAAAAGGTATCACGTAAGACTTCCCACACATAAACATGGAAAAGTTTTTACCTTACGCTAACCAAAACATTTGATAGGAAATCCAGTGATATTATAATAGTGTCTAGGGTTTTCAAGAAATAAGAAATAGCCGAAATTGTTACATCTATTAAATTCCGGCTACTAGCCACAAAAGTGGGTAATACAAACAAAACCGTAGGGTCTCGTAGGAAGAATGGGTTTCCATCAATGGCAGGGCTACCGGGGTACCGCCCGTCACGGTACGTGGCCTAGATCACAGTACCGAGGATTACGCCCAATCCCCTGCATCACAAAGCCGAAACCATTCCTTACTGAACAGTCCCGAGTAAGATCACCCCGTGGTTGGCGCGACCAACCACCCACAAAGCCAAAATAAAAAGGGACATCTAGACAGGAATGACCTCACCCTGAAATGGGTGCTACCCACCTAGCCTTGCTGCACCTCCCATGTTTTAGCCATTCTCGGTTGATGAGGCTTGAGGCTACGATTACCTTTATAGAACACATCTATCTTAGAATGCTCATCGTCCACCTGACGATGTTCTGAAAGCATTCAATCCATACAAGTTCGTTCCGGGTTCGAACGAAACCGAAGGCACTATCTCGTTGCACTCATTTTGGAATCACCCTCAGAGTCAACGACCATAGCCCTTGCACTCTAAATCACCATCTCGAACCTATAAGTACTATCTCCGTCAAACTCATCACGGAATCACCCCCAGAGTTACACTGACGAATAGTTCTTAGACTTCGAGTCTTCACTAAGCTCCACTTGGATTCACGACCTAACGTTTAAGTTGGATCGATGTGGTTTTCGGATATCCAAATATGGAAACCCGATCCCGGTCTCACCGAAACCAAACGCCATTTTAATGTCCAAGTTGTTTAAAGGTTTAAACAATTAAACTTATATTCAGGATGATATAACAGATAGATGAATCACATTATCATAATAGATAATTCATACCAACCATTCATCTCACAAAGCAGCATATCACATATCGTAGATATTCAAATCATCCAGTATCAACCAATCACCCAATATAAATCAACCAATATAAATCAATCATCCAAAGCAGAATTGATTAACTGTAAATCAATTGGATTACCTTAATCCTTCTTCATTTATTTATTTTAAATGAATAAATTAATCATCTCTTAATGATCTTCCTTAATAAATCTTCCTTGATTAATTATACTTTAATCACTTTCAAGTAATTATCCTTAACCATATACAGTAATTAACCTTTAATTACTATCAGTAATTTCAATAATTAATGATTCTTCATTTACTTCCATTAACTAATCAACTATAATCAATTACATTAAACCTCAATTAATTACAATTATTTAATCACACTTAAATTAATCACTTTCATTAATCGATATTGATTAATTTCATTAATTATATTAACTAATGATCCATATTAATTAATAATTAACTTGAAATTAATCATCTTATTAATTAGTCTTAATTGATCATAAACAGTAATTAACAATTTGTAATTACTTATCTTAATTAATTATCTTAATTAATTAACTTCTTAATTAATTATATTAATCCTTTGATTAATTAATCTAATTAATTAATCTTTAATTACTACATTAAGTAATTATTATTCAATTTAGAATAATTAATAATCCTTAATTAATTACTTATAATTAATTACATTTTTAATTAACTACCCTTAGTAATTAATCACATTCATTAATTAGTTAATCACATTAATTAATTAAATAAAATTAATTAAGTAATTAATTCTTAATTACTTACATATGTAATTATCTTCTAATTACTTTCATTAGATGATTACTCTCTTATATAATTACTTAACAAATAATTAATCCATCATAAAAATTTCTTATTTCTTTAATTAATTATCTTCAAACAATTATATTAATCAATTCCATAGATTAATAACATCAAGTGATTATCCATTAATCACTTCCATTTAATTACTCCCATGAGTAATTTCATTAATTACTTCCATCAGTAATTACCATTCTTAATTATATTCAATAATTAAGCATTAATTACTTCATTAAGTAATTACACTTAATTAATTCATAAATAAGTGATTATTAAGAATTAAATAAACAATTAACTAATCATTTAAAATTAATTAAATAATTAATTAATTAACTTCTTATATTTCAAAATCCTTAATTAATTAAGAAAAACATTAATCTTAATTAATCTTTTACTTAATTACAAATCATTTTTAATCAAGTATTCTTAAGTTCATAAATTAACCATAATTATCTTCATAAATAAATTATTTGAAATTAATCAAATAACTTAAAAACAAATTATTCTATTTGGATTTCAAAATTATATCAATAACCTTATTTGAAAATAAGGCATTTAGAAATCAATTTAAAATTTAAAACACTTTAATTATCTAATTTTAAACTTATTTATTTTTAATATAAATTTGAAACTTTAGTTTTTAAAACATTACTTAACAATTTACTTAACAACTTTGATTTAATATTTAAATTCAAATCATTCCCTTTTTAAATTAACATTCAAAATTAAATGAAGTTAATTACTTCAAAAAGAAATTATTTTAAACAATTTAAATTTTAAAATAAACTCAATTAACACCCTTTTTTTAAAAGTTTAATTTTATTTCAAAACAACTAACTTTTTAACTTTGTAATTCTATTTCCTTTTATACAACTTGAACTTGTTTTTATTCAAACGACAAGTTTTAAAATCAGCAACTATATCTTTAGATTACACAGTACTAACAGAAGCACTAGTCAAAAATCTCGAGTTCGACCCCTCCTCTACATGAGCCTGGACCGAGAAAAAATCCCCAGCCCTTCAACTTCGAGTCGACCTTCGAAAAACACGAGTGCTCCCCGAGTAAAACCTTTCTTCCCCTACTCACAAACATTCCAGTGCACACATCATATTCTCGTGCACGTGTCCCACGGCCTCCGGCCACGGTAGATCGTCACGACCAACGTCGACGATCACTCGATCGCGTGCGAGCCCAATACCAAACCCAGATTCAAAGATTCAAGCACAGAATGAAATTCGATCCATTACTCGAATTTCTGCAGAAACTCAAACCCCAAAACCAAACATTACCGACGATTTCCACCACCGGAAAACTCCAGCGACCCTCCAAAGCACCATTGGACCTCCACGCCACCATCCTCTATAACGCGAAGGACTCCGGTCCCCTATCCAAGTCGCAAAAGTCGCGACAGTTCAACCGAACAAAATACAATCTAAAACCCTAGTTTGATCGAATTCAAATGAAATGGCCATAGGAAAAATTCGATTGTATTTTTCCCATCATCCTCATCACAAAAGCTTGCTTCACCCATGAATTCGATTCAAAACAACAAGTGAGTCAACGACAATTCACCATATTGCCGAAAACCTTCATCACAAATTCCCAATTGATTATCACTTTAAAAATTATGAATTGCATGTTAAAATTCATAATTTCTAACATCTAATCTATTCATACTATCCAAAACAAGAATTAAGGTTATTGATTTTCTGACATGAATCAAGATTCACTGTATTTTCCAATTAAAAAATATTTGTTGCATTTTAAATTAAGAAACTATTTTTAAAATCAACAACAAACAATATCAAACAACTTCTATTCAATCACCAATGTCAAATAATGACATTAGTGGAAGATTTTTGCATTTTCTTTAAGAAGAACAACTTCTGTAATTAGACAAAGATGAACATAAATAGGTTCATCTATACCCAGACATGCCATATCCTCAATCATGCATAAACATCAGTACTAATGTAACATGTATTAAATATCATAGCAAATTCAACACATGCAACAATAAATTCAACTACAGATTTGTTAAAACTGTTTTTAAAAGAATTTACTCACCTATTACTTTGCAGAGCACAGAACAGAGCAGGTTTTGATTTTATTTTCAGGCTTGAATATTAAATCTGAATAATGCGTTTGCTTTGCTTGCTGAAGAAATCCTACCGCATGCCTCAAATTTGATTTTAAAATGTTGAACGGATGTTGACTTGCAGTTATTCTTCCCTTATAAGTTACAGATTGAAGTTGCAGGTTGAAGGTGATATGAAGAACTTCAATTTACAGATTTCATTTTGCTTTGTAGAACTTTAATTTCAGATTTGATTTGATTTTTAATTTCAGGTTTTAAAAGAAATTTTCTGGTTGCCATTAAAATTTGAAAGAATTAAGAAAGGTAAAACAAACTTCTTTATGTTTAAATTTCAAATAAAAGAAAGAAAAAAAAATAAAGGCCACTTGTTCAAAAACTTACATTGTCACTCAATTAGCTTAATCTTCTTACATATGTTATCAAGATGATTAACATGTTTACACATGTCTTTGTATTTTTAATAAATTTCTATTTAATTTAAATGTAAATACAAACTTACTTATTTAAGTTACTTAATTAATAAATATTTGCATATGTATATAAATTTACTTTTAAAAGAAAATATTCTAATACTAATCGTAATACAAATAAATCTTTATACATATATTTTTAAAATCTAAAACATATATATATAATCATTTTAAATTTAATCACTTTAAAAGAAAACAAAAATAAAGTATTGATTAACCCTTTTTAAACTATCATATTTAAAAATAAATAATTATCTTATATTTTGCAAACAAATTGAATTAATCTTTAAATTATCTTTTTAAAAATATTAGTTTTAAAACAAAGCTTCAAATTACATTTCATACATAAATTATCAATAGATTAAATTAAATTTCAAAACAACATCAAATTATAACATATACATACATATATATTACAATTTGAAAATTCATCTTTTATTTAAAACAAAAGATTTCCTATTCATAATATATATCAAATATATATATTATAAATAGAATAGAATTTTATTAGCTTTTGAAAAATAATTCTTATCAATATTACTAGATTAAATATTTATTAACCCTTAAAAAGATTAAATTTACCAATTTAAATTAAAATTATAAAGAAAAATTATCAAACCAATTTAATTATTAATACAGATTATTAAATTGATATTGCCTAAAATTCCGGGTCGTCACAAGACCAGTTCAATGCTAGGTTTGAGGAGAAGTTCGTTCCAGCTGCCCAAAAGTCGATGTTATTTAGGAAAATTGCTGATTTAAAGTAGGGAGATATACTTGTCTTCGAGTATATTGCTAAGTTCGATGCTCTGTTGAAGTACGGGATGTCTTTTATCGACACTTTGTTGAGAAAGAACGAGAAATCTCTTATGATGGATGACTATTTGGGGGAGAAGTTGGTGAGTTATATGGATGAGCTATTTGAGACTTATTGAGAAAGCACTTTGTCAGGAGAGTTGTACCCCCAGTCCAAATCAATTGTCATTAAGCAAGAGCCAAAACGCAATGAGGTGGTGCAAGCAAGAAGAAATGGAATGGAAAGAGAATGAAGTCTCGGAGAAAGAATGCTTCAAAGAAGGCTAAATGGGAACCCATTTGTTATGGTTATAGAGATAAGGGTCACTTGATCAAAGTACAAATCTGATGTTAAGAAGTGTTACAACTGTGGAAAATTTGGCCACAAGCAGAAAAGTTTTTCAAAACCAGCATAGTAGAAACAGGTTGTGAAGGCGTATGCTTTGGACGTTGTTCCTCATCGAGTTCCTCCGTGGTGAAAGAGAAGGGGAAGAGAGTAGTTGTTCACGGTATGCTTTCAATTTATGATGTTCCCATACGTGTTTTATTCGATACTGATGCTTTACATTCCTTCATATTTAGTGACCTAGTAGATGGATTGGGATTGAAACCCAAAATAGGTGACTAGCCCTTGATTATGAGAAACCCCGTTAAAGGCTCCACTAGCCAGTGCATGGTTTGTCATGGTTTGACCTTATCGAGTCATGGATTCTCTTTTTTTGTGACTGCTTTGTTTTGAATTTTGTTGGGTTATGGATTACCTTGGGGATGGACTGGCTACAGAAGTTTGCGGTAGTAGTGTATTGCAGGAAGCTATTGGCAATGATCAAGTGTATGAAGGGGCGGATGGTAATGATTGGGAGCTCACCGGAGGACGGGGTTACGGTCAGCTTTCTATATTCGTTTGAGGTTCTACAGGATGGGTTGTCATCTATGCCTATCATTAGAGAGTATCCGGATGTGTTTAAGGAGGTAACTGAATCACCGTCGCATTGAGAGATTGAGTTTCGGATAGACTTAGCCAAGGATGCCAGACCGATAGTTATGCCTTTGAGGCGTATAGCACTCAGAGAGCAAAAGGATTTGGAAGTGCAAGTAAATGACCCGTTGAAGAGAAGGTTCATTCATAGGAGTATATTTGAGTGGGTGCGCCTATAGCATTTGCGACTAAGGCGGATGACTCTACGAGGTTATGTGTAGATTAATGTGAGCTGAATAAGGCGATGCAAAAGAACAAGTACCTACTCCCACATATTAACAACTTGTTCGATCAGATCCATGGTGCGGAGATTTTCTCCGAGTTGGGTTTAGCAATGGGATTTCACCAGTTGAGAGTAGTGAAGGAGAGTGTGTCGACCATAGCATTTCCATATGACATCGGGTTTATATGAGTGGTTGGTTATGCCGTTCGGGCTAACCAATGCTCCATCATACTTTGTTGGTCTCATGAACCGCATCTTCAGGGAACGTCTAAACAAGTTCGTACTTCCATTCATAAATGATATCCTTGTTTACTTGAGGATGGAGGAAGAACACATAGAAAATCTATGGATTGCACTCGAGGTGTTAAGAAGACACCGATTAAAGGTGAAGTTTTCAAAGTGTCACTCTTGGAGAGGAGAAGTGAGATTCTTGGGGCATGTCGTCTTGGGGTAGGGTATTGCTATTGATCCAACAAAGGTAGCAGCGGTTGAGGATTGGAACTAGCCTAAGAATGCTACTGATGTGAGGAGCTTTCAAGGATTGGCAGGATATTATGAACGCTTTATCAAAGACTTCTCAAAAGGTAGCCATGTCGTTGACCCATTTGACAAAGAAGAATCGGACTTTTATTTAGGATGTCGGTGCGAGCATGCATTTGTGAGTCTGAAAGAAAATTGACGAGTGCACCAATATTGACCATTCTAAATGGGAATGTGGAGCTGACAGTATATACAAACTCTTATAGTACTAGATTAGGTGTGTTATTAATGCAAAAGGGGAAAGTTGTCACTTACGCTAGTCGATAGCTGAAGCTGCACAAAACAAAGTATCCAACCCATGATTTGGAGTTAACGGCGATAATGTTTGCTTTGAAGATTTGAAAGCATTAGCTATTAGGAGAAAGGATCGAGCTGTTCACAGATCATAAATCCTTGAAGTACCTTTTCTCCTAGAAGGATCTCAACCTTTGCCAGTAGCGATGATAGGAATTCTTAGCCTCCTACGACTTTGACATTTCCTACATGCCTGGTAAGGGAAATGCGGTCGCCAAAGCATTGAATAGAAGACATGCCGGTTTCGGGAGCAATGGTCCTAGAGTGGAAGTAGTTGGGTGTATTACTGGCTATGACTTCACACCTCACTAAGAGTTAGAGCCGGAGATGTTGGCAAGTTTGAAGATTAGACCTACTTTGATGGATCGGACTGGTACTAGTCAGAGGCAAAATGCTAGACCAGTAGAGATCATGGAAAAAAAGGAGTAGATACTGAAGATATGAAACAATATTGACTCCATTGAGAAGGTTAGCTCTGTAAAGATGGGAGCTTGTTTATCCGTTGATGGATTACGAGACGAGGTGCTACGAGAGTGCTTCCATTCTAGGTTGACCATATATCCCGATGGTATCATGATGTACCATGATATCAAGCAGACCTATTATTGGAAGGGTATGAAGAAGGGTGTCAGGATATTCATCTCAAAGTGTATCAACTGCCAGTTGTTGAAGGAAGAGCAGAGAAAGCCAAGTGGAATACTGCAACCACTTCAAGTTCTTGAGTGGAATGGGAGCAAAAATCGATAGACTTCATCGATGGATTACCGAGGACCAGAGAAGTTATGATAGCATTTGGGTCATTGTCGATAGATTGATGAAAAGTTCTTGTTTCATACCTATAAAGCCTACAAGAACGAAAACCAAGCCGGCTAAGTTGTATATGAGGTTGATAGAATGGTTTTATGGTGTGCCGAAGATCATTATGAGCGGACGAGACTTGTTGTTCACTAGTGGATTTTGAAAGAGCTTACAAGAGGCGTTGGGGACCGAGCTACATCTTAGTATAGCTTACCACCCGCAAACGTATGGGAAGACTGAGAATATGAGTCGTATGTTAGAGGATCTCTTGCGTACTTACGTTCTCAATTTCGGTGGCTCATAGTATGATATCTTGCATTTGGTAGAATTTGCATAGAAGAATGGCAATCATTCTAGTATCAGTATGGCATCATATGAAGCATTGTATGGCCTGCCGTGTGATGCTCCTTCATGCTGATGGGAACCAAGTGGAAAACTGATGCTTGGGCTGGACATGATTAGAGAAACCTCAGAGAAGATAGAGATCATTCAGCAATGAATGAAAGCTTCTTAGTATAGACAGAAGAGCTACGCTGATAAAAGACATAAAGGGTTGGAATTGACTATCGGTGATGGTGTTTATGAAGATTTCTCCTTTAAAGAATGTTATTCGGTTAGGTAGTAAGGGGAAGTTGGCTTCGAGATTCATAGGTCATTTTCTTATAGCAGAGAGGTTGGGAACTTAACATATACGGTCGACTTACCTCAGAATATGGTGGTATGCACAACGTCTTCCATGTTTCTCATCTGTGGAAGTTTGTGCATGACACTGGTGTGACGATTACACCAGATAAATTTAATGATATTGTTACCTGGCACCTTAGCCCGGCTACAAAACGAAGAATTGCAGAAGTTATAATTTAACGTAAGTGAGTGTAACGTCAAGGATTGGTCCACTTCGAGTTATAATGGCGATTATTCTAAGTCGGTCTCGATGAGTAGGGGTCCATGTGTGATGGATGATGGGTCGGTGCTTGGAGTGCAGTTCAGTTATACTTAGTCGGTTATTCTTGATCGGCTATATGCACTAGGTCGAGCCAGCAACATTGATTTGGTCGAAGTAGGTCGACTATAATAAAAGACTACATTAGGATTGATCTTGATGTGGTCGGCATCTTTAGGAGGTTCAGTTTGGATGGTTCGGCCTTAGCGGGTTGGCCAAGGTGCATGAAGAAGAACTGGTTCAGCCATAGCTGTCAAGTCAGGGAAATACGATCGGCATCC
Source organism: Allium cepa (assembly GCA_030765085.1). NCBI lineage: Eukaryota > Viridiplantae > Streptophyta > Magnoliopsida > Asparagales > Amaryllidaceae > Allium > Allium cepa. Next base: position 669,954,647 of record CM060929.1, on the reverse strand, counting down.
TTTCACTTTGGCTCAAACCATCACTTACCCCGAATCACTCACAAGAAAACCCGAGCTCAGCCAAAGGTTGGTTTTCAGTACCACTCTGAGTGCCTCCGCATTTTGGATTCGGAACTCAACTTAGTAAAGGAACATTCTATCCACTTTCCTTAGATCCTATGACCGATCAGGGCATAGAGGATCAAGCGACAGCCTTTGAATAGCAACAAGGAACGAACGAGAACCGCTACTCAAACGATACTCCCAAAGGTTATAGAACATAGATGATATGACTCTAGGCAATTGCTAAGATGACCCCAAGCACCTTCTCCACTGATCCAGCGCTTTAAATTTAGTGACTTCAAGCAATTTGTTCCAAATGCTAACAAGGATATCATACTGATCGTGTTTGAGGGGAGTCGACCTCCAGATATATTTTGGCAGCTAGATAGCTGAAGCACCTCCTACGACCATGGATCATTTTTGTTACAAAATGAATCAGAACCAAAGTAAGGAGGAGTGGAGTAGACTAGGAAAAATAAGAATGCAGGACAATTGGCTAAGGACTATGATTCCTGTAGACAAAACAAGATCTCAAAATTTGACTCATACGCTCTTTGAAAGATTCAATCGATGGCCTCTACTTGGAGACTCGCGACTCAGAGTGGTGCTGAAAACCAATCTCGAGAGAGTCCACTGAAGTCCAGAGAAAATCATGGGAATGTTGTATAATCCAAGATGCACATTGATTCTAACACTGGCGATTACAAACATCTCCAAGGTATGATCGGAAAGCTGATTCGGAAAGGAAAGCTTCAATAGTACATGCATGTCTTGTAGAATGGCAAGCCAGGAACTTCGGATGCCCATCAATAAAGAACTCTAATTATCAATTGGACTGTTGGTAGTCGACATCCCGCTAGAAGGGGCTAGGGAAGAGTTGAATAGAGTGCGCACAATGTTGCTTCCCTTATCAGTGAAATTTATATCAATCTTTTTTGGATTATTTTAATTTCATTTATGCTTTGAATTATGACCGACTTGAACTAAACTTCTTCCAAAACGATGCAGGTGACCAAGTATTCAGAGTTGGCCACCAACCAACCCACGCAGATCTTGATCGGACCTGTAGAGTTTCATCAATACGAGCATGATTCGATCGCTCATCATCAACCATGTGCCTTTGATTTGGGTCCAAGGACTAGAGATTGAAATGCTCGTCACGGTCAGAGCCCAATACAAAGCGAACATGATCGACTGTCCATTCGTCGACCTCCACATTTGACTTAGAGACCTAAGCATGGCTTAGAATGAATATGGCCCGATCATCCACTCAAATCGAGTCACAAAACAAAGTTTGATAAAATATAAATGCCTCTCTTGAAGCTCAATGCCGTCGGAATCTATCTTGAGTGGACATGATTTGATTATATACACATCAAATCCTACACTGAAAAACAAAAAGTAGTTCGAAAGCCCGACTTGGAGTAGCTGTGATGGACTACCTACTCGTCAACCATCGCTCTCAATACATGGACACGACTGCACCTTGAAACATATGCAACTTACTTTGTCTACTCAATAATCCATTATCCTTATTTTTTTAGAAAGAGATACGAAGCAAATTGTGTGAGACTTGATTATCCAATCCCAGCATGGATATGATCCAACCATCTATCATATACCTCCTTCCATTACTTGATTGGAAGAGTTACAATCACCAAGCGGACAAGAATCGACCGTCCAATTTTCAAGTTTCATCATTGATGCTGGGGGTAGAGTCCCATTCCATAAGCAAACACGGTTTGACCGTTCATTCGACAACAATAGCCTCGATACGATAAATGAAATACAAATCAAACGGGTGGAAATACGACCGCTCTAAACAAAAATCCATAAGTCCCTGAAGCGGACTAGAGTACTATGAGTCCCCAAAGTGCAGACTAGAGTACAAACAATTTGAGAAAAATCTCTAAGTCCCTGAAGCGGACAAGAGTACTCTGAGCCCTAGAGCGCGGACTAGAGTATAAACGACTTGAGAAAAATCTCTACGTCCCTGAAGCGGACAAGAGTATCTGAGTCCCCAGAGTGCGGACTAGAGTATAAACGACTTGAGAAAAATTTCTAAGTCCCTGAAGCGGACTAGAGTACTTTGAGTCCCCAGAGCGCGGACTAGACTATAAACGACTTGAGAAAATCTCTTAAGTCCCTGAAGCGGACTTGAGTACTCTGAGTCCCTAGAACATGGCCTAGAGTATAAATGACTTGAGAAAAAACTCAAAGTCCCTGAAGCGGACTAGAGTACTATGATCCCTAGAGCACAGACTAGAGTATAAATGACTTGAGAAAAATCTCTAAGTCGCTGAAGTAGACTAGAGTACTTTGAGTTCCCAAAGTGCGGACTAGAGTATAAAAGACTTGACAAAAATATCTAAGTCCTTGAAACGGACAAGAGTACTCTGAGTCCCCAAAGCGTGGACTAGAGTATAAATGACTTGAGAAAAATCTCTAAGTCCCTGAAGCGGACTAGAGTACTCTGAGTCCCCAGAGCGTGGACTAAAGTATAAACGACTTGAAAAAAAAACTCTAAGTACCTGAAGCGGACTAGATTACTCTAGTCACCAGAGCGCGGACTAGAGTATAAATGACTTGAGAAAAATATCTAAGTCCCTGAAGCGGATTAGAGTACTCTAAGTCCCCAGAGCGCGGACTAAAGTATAAAAGACTTGAGAAAAATCTCTAAGTCCCTGAAATGGACTAGATTACTCTGAGTCTCCAGAGTGCGGACTAGAGTATAAATGACTTGAAAAAAAAACTCTAAGTCCCTGAAGCGGACTATAGTACTCTGAGTTCCCAGAGCATGGACTAGAGTATAAACGACTTGAGAAAAATCTCTAAGTCCATGAAGCGGACTAGAGTACTCTGAGTCTCCAGAGAGCGGACTAGAGTATAGACGACTTGAGAAAAAATCTCTAACCCCTGAAGCGGACTAGAGTACTCTGAGTCCCCAGAGCACGGACTAGAGTATAAACGACTTGAGAAAAATCTCTAAGTCCCTGAAGCGGACTAGAGTACTCTGAGTCCCTAGAACGCGGACTATAGTATAAACGACTTGCGAAAAATCTCTAAGTCCTTGAAGTGGACTGGAGTACTCTGAATCCCCAGAGCGTGGACTAGAGTATAAACGACTTGAGAAAATCTCTATGTCCCTGAAGTGGACTAGAGTACTCTGAGTCCCCAGAGCGTGGTGTGGAGCATAAATGACTTGAGAAAAATCTCTTAAGTATCTGAAGCAGACTAGAGTACTCTAAGTCCCCAGAGCGTGGACTAGAGTATAAACGACTTGAGAAAAATCTCTAAGTCCTTGAAGCAGACTAGAGTACGTTGAGTCCCCAGATCACGGACTAGAGTGTAAATGACTTGAGAAAAATCTCTAAGTCCCTGAAGTGGACTAGAGTACTCTGAGTCCCCAGTGCGTGGACTAGATTATAAATGACTTGAGAAAATCTCAATTCCCTGAAGCGGACTAGAGTACTCTGAGTCCCCAGAGCACGGATTAGAGTATAAACGACTTGAGAAAAATCTCTAAGTCCCTGAAGCGGACTAGAGTACTTTGAGTTTCCAGAGCGCAGACTAGTGTACAAACGACTTGAGAAAAATCTCCAAGTCCCTGAAGTGGACTGAAGTACTTTGAGTCCCCAAAGCACGGAATAGAGTATAAATGACTTGATGAAAATCTCTAAGTCCCTGAAGCGGACTAGAGCACTCTGAGTCCCCAGAGCGCGGACTAGAGTATAAACAACTTAAGAAAAATCTCTATGTCCCTGAAGCTGAGTCCCTAGAGTGTGGACAAGAGTATAAATGACTTGAGAAAATTTTCTAAGTCCATGAAACGGAGTACCCTAAAGCGTGGACTTGAGTATAAATGACTTGAGAAAAATCTCAAAGTCCCTAAAGCAGACTAGAGTACTCTGAGTCCCCAGAGCGCGGACTAGAGTATAAATTATTTAAGAAAAATATCCAAGTCCCTGAGGCGAACTAGAGTACTCTGAGTCCCCAGAGCGCGGACTAGAGTATAAATGACTTGACAAAAATCTCTACGTCCCAAACTTTGGACTAAAGCATAAACCATTTGACAAATCTCTAAGTCCTCGAAGCATGGACCGAAGCATGAACACAATTTGGGCTTGAGTCGATGGGGGAAGAATAACTCTAAGTCACCAGAATGCAGAGTGGTGTATAAACATCGATAAATAGATGAGTGGATTCCGACCGTTCTCTATTTCGCAATATTCGGCCTAAAGTCGACAGGATGAGTATTAACTCGCTAAGGATGGAGTCCGACCATCCGACTTGTGGCCTGGTCAAATCAATGTTGGGAGAAGGAGTACAAATCACTACTAACTGAATATGAAAACTCATTATAGCTCTAGCTTGGCGTTCTTTACAACTTAATCCAACGACTGCAGGGAGGCCTCAATAGAGAACTAATCGAAATGGAATCCATAGCTACGGACGACCAACTATATCATACCTCAGATCGGGTGTCAATATCGATCTGCACTAAGCACATATGAATGCGACCCGAATGTCCCTTGAAAAACTGTGACCATCAGAGTGTGTAAAGGAGAGTAAACTAAGAATACTTGGTCATTAATTCTCCAGCACCCTCCTTCGATCCATCAGGAGAAGTATGAAACTGGATTAACATGACCCCATTACACTTGAGCCAACTTTACCCTAAGATCTGATTACAGAACATGAATCAAAGTGGATGTGGATGACCGTCCGGTACCCAACTTATGCCCAGAAACTAACGAGGCATCAAAGTATTCCCATTGGAATGAAGAACCATAATACAATCCAGGATAGGCAAGACTCGGCCTCCCATCAACTGCCCCGATCCCACAAGTCAACGGGAAAGAAAGTAAAGCTAAAGTGGATATGGTTGGCCTTCCTACTTATCAGTATATGCTCCAGAATTGGGGGCACGAGTGAGAAGTAGGATGAATGTGAACCAGCTATTCACCGACCAACTTTATGTATTTGGAGTTAGATGGGAGTATAAACATAGCTAGGACGAGACACAACCGTCCATGCAGTACATTCATCAACCCGAGACTAGGAGCAAAAGCGTGATCATCCAAAGACTGGCTACGATTGCTCAATGCTGAAACTTATATATAGTATTTACAACTATTCAAGACTGCGACCGAAGGAATGCCTAGAGATAGAATCATTAAATCGATGTCTGATCTCGTGGGCAATGAAATTTCACTCCAACCTGAAGGACGGGTAAAAGATCATGAATGCATTGAATGGAAAGCGCGTTACTCGAATATACAAGAAAATTCAAACTCAAAGAAGGATCTAGCTATGCAGCGTCACGCAACTCAAGGCCGACCCTTACTCGGCATTTCCTTCAACGTGCTTCTAAGCCTGATCTTTGGCCATTTGCAGATAATCGATTAGAGCATTCAAACCCTTCACTATCAGACTTAATAACTCATGACAAGACTCTAGGATTCGACCAGAGTAACCATCAACATTGATCGTCCCAACCATATTTTACATTGAATGTTACACGAAATAGTTACATCTGAACTCAAAGAATCCGAGATTGCACACGCTGAGATGACAGTTGACATTACAATCAGCCATGGCGACCCTTCATGGATGCTGAAGATCGGATTACAACTCAGTGCAATGGTGATAAAAAAATTAGATGGATTTCTCTGAATAAATGATGATATGTTCCCTTGGACCCATTCTGACATGCGTGCGTGATTTCACCAACTATCGCGAGCCATGCATTGAATATTGACCCGAAGCCACAAAAGCTAGCGTCATACAACGACCTGAGACATTTGAAAGACCACTTAAATAGAATATCGAATTAAGCCAATTCGATATCACTTATTTCCCTTGAGGATCTATCCAAGAACGAAAATTAGCAGATGTCATATCTGAATTCACTACATCAGACGACTACTCGAAGAGTAGTGGAGAGCCAACCAACAGATGAAAAATGTACACGGATGGAGCATCCAATGATCAATGTTATGGCGCAGGAGTCGTGTTAATGACTTTTGTGGAATAATCGATCTGCTACGCCCTGAAACTCAATTCCCTTGTATAAAACAACGATGCTTAGTATGAAGCCTCGACTGCCAGTCTAAAATTTGCTAGAGAACTTCGAGCGAAAACGTTACATATCTTTTGTGATTTCTGATTGGTAGTATGCAAAGCTAGGGAAGTTAATCTTGTTGAGGGAATTGTCTTGCTCCTTATCTCAGTCGGGTCCAAGAGCTACTAGCCAACTTCACCTATTACATTATTACACACATTCTTAACGAACGAACTGAAAAGAGTTAAGTCATTGGCCAAGATGGCTAGTTTCAAGGACGCGCAACGGACATACTTTGTTTCGATTGAAATACTTAATACAAGCATTGACGGATGGAGATTGGCTAGATCTTGGAGGCAGAGCCAGAAAAGGGGACATGATTGACTCCTATCAAAGACTATCTATAATGAGGAATTCTTACTGAACGGAGGAATGGAAAACGATAGATCCTCCTCAAAGCATAATGCAAAATCATCCAAGAAGAAGTCATGTGTAGAAAGGAGTTTATCCATTCACGTGCTTCAGTGTATCACTTATAACGATATCAAATGAGTCTTAAGCGAAGTCTATGAAGAAGAATGCGGCAACTACATCAGGGGGCAAAACCTAACGAAGAAAATATTCTGCTACGGGCATTACATGCCAACTATCAATTAAGATGCAGTTGATCATGCTAGACAATGCGACGAGTGTAAGTTGTTTGCAAAAAATCTGAGAGCCTTTCCAATGGAAATTACTCAAATGACTAGTCCATGGCCTTTTGCCACTTGGGGGCATTAACATCATCATCTTCTTGCCGATCCTAAAAGTGCTGCGAGATACGCCATTGCAGCAGTTGATTACTTCACCAAATTGGCAAAAGGAGTATTTTAATCACGACCAAAACAAAGAATTCATTATTTGGAATTTCATCTATCATCATAACCTTCCACAAACCATTATAACTGGTAATGAAGCCCAATTCGACAATGCTAAATTTCAAAACTTCTACTACCAGCATCATATTGAAAAGAAATTTGCAATATTTGCTTGCCCTCAAGCAAATGGATAAGTTAAGGCTATGAACGAAATCATAAAGTCTATTCTGAAAAGAGGTTTAGAAAAGGCTAGAGGTAAATGGCTGAATAAGCTCCTAGTAGCAATATTGGCTTGCAAAACCACTACGAGTCTGGAACTTGCCATACTTTATTCACCCTTACTTACGACTCCAAGGTCGTCATCCACGAAGAACTTGGAGTACCTCTCATCGAGTGGCTAATTACAACCCTTATATCACAAAAAAAATATAAACAAGGAATTGCAATCGAATTGCAATCACACTGGAAGAACTCTATTGCAACTTATGAGCATGTAAAATGATCCGAGAACTAATGGCAAAAACATGTACCCAAACGTGCATGTGTATATTAAAAAAATTCAATTTCTTGAAATCAAGAGAAATTGATTTTTCGCTTGGAGTTATTAAAGAAAAGATTGGATCAGACAGCCAAAGCTTGCTAGTCATGTAGAACCGGACATGGATGGCAACTGATGGAATGCAATGCCAGATTTACACTATTGGAAATCGACCAAGTGTCAAGACAACTAAAGAGGGATATGACACTTTAAGAGGATGAAATTGAAGGATAAATGATTATTTAGGGAACGGGATGGACTTCTTTATGGAGGCTTTAACTTGCTTCAATTCAAAGCACGTCATGTATGCAATAAGACGTACTTTGGGGGGCAAATGTTACCCGGCTGCTGGTCCGGCTACAAAACTAAGGTTGCAGAAGTTATAATTGAACGTAAGTGAGCATAACGTCAAGGATAGGTCCACTTCGAGTTATAATGGCGATTATTCTAAGTCGGCCTCGATGAGTAAGGGTCGATGTGTGATGGATGATGGGTCGGTGCTTGGAGTGCGGTTCGGCTATTCTCGATAGGCTATACGCACTAGGTCGAGTCAGCAACAACGATTTGGTCGAAGTAGGTCCGCAATAATGAAAGACTACATTAGGGTCGATCTTGATGTGATTGGCATCTTTAGGAGGTTCGATTTGGATGGTTCGGCCTTGGTGGGTCGGCCAAGGTGCATGAAAGGAAGTGGTTTGGCCATAGCTGTCAAGTCAAGGAAATGCGATCGACATCCTTTCTCTTCAGCTCAAACCATCACTTACCCCAAATCACTCACCAGAAAACCCAAGCTCAGCTAAAGTGGGTTAGCAACCACCGTTCGACATTGGAGATTCAACATATCTGGATCGGCACGGCCGGGTGGTTCGGTAGATGTGGGTCGGCATGGCTTGTTCGGTCCACCTCACCTCCAAATTATGGGTCGAGCTACCTTGGTCTTGGTCCTACATAGGGAGTCCACCCTACCTTCATCTATAAATAGAGAGGCAGGGGTATAATTGAAGGGACCTTTTTTCCAGAACTCCAGAGAGACACTGCCATTTCCTGTACTTGCTTCTTTTCTGTTGAAACTTATATCCAAGTTGTTTGCTTACGTATTGTATATGTACTCAAGTGGTTGGAAAATTAATGAAGATCATATTCAAAATAGACGTAGCTAATTAACCACTGCAAATCTGGTATTCTCGTTTTTTTGTTCTTTTCGCAGTCAATTGCATTACTTCTCTATTTAAATTTACTTTCTTCGTTAATCTCTCTACATAACTCTATTCAAGTGTATTAGTGACCAATTTTGGTGCTAACAGATATCGAGATTGAACTAGAAGCTTTGAGAACTCATAGGCCAGTACGTATTATCGAACGTAATACAAAACAGCTTAAGTGGAAGACGGTGGAGTTAGTGAAGGTTCAGTAGGGCGAAAATGAAGGCGATTTCATGTGGGAAACCGAGGAGATGAGGGCAACATATCCAGAGCTCTTTGCATGGTTAAGCCTACCGTTTATTGTTTTTACTTTCACATTTGATATCATATCGGGTAGAGTAGTTCACATGCTAGGATTGGTTTTATCTATACAATTGGTTGCATGGCTGCACGTTTTATATGTATGGTGGTGGTGTATGATTGTTAGGCATGTGGGGTAACTATGTTTGACATATTTGGGGATTTCGGTGGCGAAATTTCTAAAGAAGGAGAGTATAATAATCCATATTTTATGTATCAAAGGAAGATAAAATATTTTTGTTTTATTCATGTGAAGTCGTAGGGCCTTAAAATTTTGGAAAATGACTCTTAGCGACATTTTCCACATCTATGACTTTTGTCAAATTTCTTTGTGACAATTTTTACCCTGAAAATCTTGTATGGACTATAACTTTTGATAGAAGCTTAATTAGACACTCTAACCACATTTAATGAATTAGGATGATGGTTTCTCATTCCATGGTGTGGTCGTAATAGAAAAACGGATTTATCGTTTGAAAGTTATTGTTAAGTTTGACTGTTATTTGCCTATATTAGTGTGTGATTAACTAAGCACATACTTAGGTCCACTAACCCATGTCGAAAATTATGCTAAGCAAATGCTGTTAGGACTGATCTAAGTCATTTCCATCTGTCCTTAAATAGCTCTAAATCTCCATTATCCCTAATTTCATCAACAGCCTACGTTTTTCTTACTAATCTTAACCTAGATCATAATTAGAGGGCTAATTAGCATTGAGGAACTTGGGATTACCATTATTAGCTGATTTTACACCATCTCCTTGCTATCTACTTTAGATCTAAGGGGAGGAACTGGTATTTTAGGTGTTTGGTGAGTGCTTCTCAGCCTCTCACTATCATATGCATGTTTACATAGTTAAAACTGATGTTTTTACAATGATTTTAATACCAAATTATTTTCTAACTTTAATCGCATTTTTTACATGTTTATGGACAAAATTTAAGTGATTCAAAATGGATTTTATATGGTTGCAACCTCTTCTATTCATATTCATATGCTAGTGTAAAAGTTAGATTTAGATTAGGATTTGCTTGATTATCATGTTCTTATGTACTGCATGTATAAATGGATGTATATGTATGATATTTCATAATTGTATGTTGTGCTTTGATATGGTTTGCTAGTTTCTTTCAGGTACTAAGGAAAGAGATTGGCGATTTTGGCAAATTGAAGGCAAATATGGTTGTAATTGGATAAAACTTGAAGGAGGGGCTTTGGAGGATGGAAGGAGCCTAAGATTCAAGTCGCACCAAATTTGGAGTTAAGTGTTTCCAAAATAAATTTTAGAATATTTTAAAATAATTAACAACATTAAAACAAATAAGTAAAATTAGAACACAACATACATTATCCTTAAAGCTGAATAACTTCAGGATTAGACTGTCTGTGGACTTGTCGAGGGTGGCCGGTAGACTGGCGGTTATGAATTCTGGAGTTATTTCAAACTCCAGATTCAACCACCAATCTATTTCTATAGCTCTCTGGAAAACTGAATTGTTTTCTGATGATCTCAGACCATTCTAGACCATTACGTACACCAATACCCAAACATATATTATTCAATTTGCAAATAGACCAAGTTCTATTTGCAGTTTCCTACTTCCATCATATAGTACAAACAATATCAACCAAATAATCACTGATTCAAATAATATAGAACATAAGAAACTCAAATCCAGTGCATGCAGCAATTTGGATATAGATATGGGTTAGTTTTGACTCACGTTAGCACCAAAAGCTTGCTAATTACCCACCTCTAGTCTTCAAAGTGATGCTAATTTGAATTTTCAACCTCTTCTTCTTCTAACAGCAAAAGGGAAATTAAATTACAACAAAATTAAAAGCTGAAGCGATACAATGTTGAAATATGGTTTGAGAAACCTACCTTAATTTTCCAATAATTTTTTTCAAATTTATTACTATTATAATTTGGGAGATTAAAATGAGGAGCGTTTTTTCTTTCTTTTGCTTTATTGTGTGAAGTACGTACGTGGAATTATCCAGAAAAGTGGAGAAACTTATCCTTTGCAAATTTGGGCCAAAACCGACATAGGCTTGGATCCAAAACAATTTATTTAAATGAAAGCAAGTTATTTCCCCCATTTTAACTATATATATAAAATCTAAATACATTACTACATTTTAAAATTATATTTTATTTACATTCTCTTTCCGTTCCGCAATCATTAAATTATTTCTTTGTTTATTTCCTTTTATTTATTTATTTATTTATTATTATTATTTATTCTCTTTCCTTTTCTTTACTTTGTTCCACTAAAATAAATTCATTTGCATAAAAATCAATTATTCTAATTTTTACCACTTTGTTACTAACTTTGTTTTAAAATATTGTTCTTAAATTTTACTTCTTTCACTACTAAAACTATAACTACTATAAAATTGTTAATTGCACTGAATATCTATTTAGAAATAAATCTATTTAAACTAAAAATATAATAAATGTTCTAATAACCATTATTATAATCTTCATCCATTCATCATTTTCTCACTGCCTTCTTCCAACTAAATTTTTTATGTTTACCATAAAACACATATTATCTTAAATTTTATTTTCTACTTTAATTTAAAATTTTAATTAAATTTCATTAAAGCAACTTTTATTATAATTTTTTCTTATAAACTATAAATCATCCCCTTTTAATTTAATATAACAACTTATGCATTGCAAAAAATTTCCTCAAACATTTAAATATTGTAAATCCGCCATTTAAAATCTCCCTTTATATTAATATAAATATAATATTATTCATTTTGTAGTTTCTCAAACTAAGGCTATTACGATAATCCTTCTCAACCTCAATCTAAAACACCATCTTTATCTCCATCTTTCAATCTTCATCTAAATCTTTATCAAAATAAGATAATATGGATATTGATTTATTTCCTTCTATTCAAAAGTCCACTAATGCCTTTGAAAAGTGTTTTGAATAATTTGTTTTGATAGAGTTTCAAGAGTCCATCGGGGTCCACTACTGTATATGTAGCTTATTTTTGGCTACAGCGAACAAATTTAGTTTTTCCCTTAACTTAGTTGTAAGTATGTGCATTATAAACTTATATACCTAATTAAATATTTTATGTGACGCATCGCTAAAAAAATTATGTGAACTTACTTGCCAAAAATTATTTTTTGTCAAATATAATATTATCCATGTTGATTAGTTTATGGTTTGATATATTTTTCTACGTTGTTATTCAATAGAGCATGGAGAATTCATAAGCATTTCATTGGATGCATAAATATCACCAATTTTTGAAGATGTCACAGAATTGTAATGTAGTTAACAGTAAATTGGTTGATGGTCCGGACTGCGTGATCGAAGGTCACGAGTTCGAGCCCCGAAACTGACAACCCTGTAACAAGTACCCGAAGTACGTGTTTGGCAGGCACATACTTCTCTAGAGTTTACAAGCGAAGCTTGGTTCTCTAGGTAATTCAAAAAAAAAAACTATCTACAAAGTACGTTTGATGTTATATTGTTTAGACTTTCTGCAGTTTAAGGATGTTAATATTTAATTGTGGATTAAAAATGCACTTAATTTTCTTTTTTCCTTTTTTTAATGGCAGTGTCCTCTTGCTTTTCTCGCTCACCCCTCAAGCCCTAGTTTTTCAAATTTTCCTCCTTTGCTTGTCCCCTCTCACATGCCAACCTTCTTTATGCATGTTCCTCTCCTTCCTCCTTCTCCACCCTATTTTTTCCCTGATCCCCATCATATGCATGTTCCTTTGACTTCTGTTTCTTTATCTTCCATTCCTTGTCCCAGTGTTTTTTCCCCTTCCGTCCCTCTTGTAGTTGAACCCAATCAACAAGTATGGACTTCCCTTTTCAAAAGGAGGCCTCGCAATGTAGGGAAATACATCCTTGTTGATATGGTAAGTGAGTTTTATGGTAAAGCCCTAGTTCCTTCACAAGCTGTTTGGAATGCAAGGAGAGTAGTTTGGAATGATTACACAGTGGGGTTTTTTTCCTGATAAACCCCTATCTTATACAGCCATAATTCAACATCTTAAAAGGACTTGGAAGTTGAAAGGCGGAACCAAAGTGCGGTCCGATGGGACTGTTCTTCTGTTTCTATATTCTAATGAAGTGGATAACAAGAAAATCATGAATGAGACCCGATAATAATAATAAAAAAAGCAAAATGTTTATTGTAAAGGAATGGGATCCTAGTGTTAGTAATGTTTGTGGTAGCACTAAATTAGTTCCTATCCGGGTCCACTTATCAAACATCCCATTATATGCTTGGTCTTCTTTAGGAATTAATTGATTAGCTAGCAGAATTGGCAAGTTGATATGTTTGCATGAAATGACAGAGAAATTGGAAAGGTTGGCTTATGCTAAGTGTTGGTTGAAGCAACACCTAAATCTAATTTGGTTTATAGCTTTCCTGTTAAACTAAAGGATGGTACTGATCAATTTGGCAAGTTTACTATCAGTGGAAGCCTAAAATCTGTACTACTTGCGATGCTTGTGGGCATACTAATAAGTTTTGTCTCAATGATAAGAAGGTGGAGGTGAAAAATATGAGAAGTTGGTAAGTGAGGTACGTACAGTGAAGAAGGAAATTCGTTTAGGCTTTGTCAATTCTAAGAAGGTTATTGGAGCTAATAATGTCTAGAGGAAACTAGGTAATGTAAAGAAAAATAATAAAGGCAAAGTGGTAGAGGAAGCTAAGGAAAATTATAGCGTTTTTGAGGAGATAGGTATTACTAAAGCTATGGAAAATTATAGCGTTTTTGAGGAGATAGGTATTACTAAAGCTATAGAAAAAACTGTGGGCGATGCTATCTTATTTGGGGTTGAAGGTGATGACCGGGGAATTAGTGTTGAAGTGAAAGAAAGCAATAATGCTAGGAGATAAGATAGTTATAACTTCAAATAAATTCTGGATATTGCAGGGTATGAGTGGATGGGGTTTTGGAACAGTTGTGTGTTGTGGAAGTAAATGAATTGAACAAGGTTAATAATGTGGTGATTGAAGTGAGTTCAGCTTCTCCAAAATTTATGGCTGAACCCAATTGTAAGTTGGTGCAACCTATGACATGTCCAAACCATAATGTAGATGATGCTGAAGGTTTTGACTCTTTAGGGAAATCGCCTATTATTTGTTCAACTTCTATTCCAGCAAATATTAGTGTGTCTGTGCATGATTTATTGCATGCCCCTGAAACAGGGCATATTCACGTGCATGAAAATCGCATCTTTTTACCCAACCAGATTTTCTCTTCCCATGCAACCTATATGAACCCTCAGTAATTTCCTTGTCCATTTCACCTTCCAAAACTCCACCTAACCTTCTTTCCTTTGAAGATACTGTATTAAACATTCTTAAAGTCGATGCAGTTGCTCCTTATTCCTATATCCCTCCTTCTTCAGGTTGGCTATCCCCAGTAGAGGATCCTTTTCAGAATCAAAACACTATTGTTACTTCAAGTGCGAATCAAGCGAAAATGTCAGACCTCCAATTGCTTGTAGTTCCGTGAATGTAGAAGGGACTAGAAAAATTAAGAAAAATAACAAAAAGAAGCAAAACAACCTTTACGTGATCTCAATGAGGGCCTGGTTATCAACAATGAAGATACCAACATCGAAATATATAAAAATAATTCTTCTTCCAATAGAAGAATGAGGTGAAACTCTATTTCAAATCCCCAATAGTTTATCTAATGTTAAGTAATTTTTGTATTTGAAATATAGAGGTGCCCACAAGGATATTAAACTAAATCAAGTTAAGTAGATATTTTCAACTAACAAACTAAGTTTAATTTCATTAGTGGAGACCAAATTAAATCTAACTTTGACTATAAGGGTTGTGAGTATTATTAATGCACAAAGGGTGTTTTTCCACAACATCGATTTGTTGGATTAAAATCTTATTATGGACACACATATGTTTAAGTGTATGTTGCTATTATAATTAATATAAGGTAGAAAATAATAAAGTGTTATTTTCAATTTGTTGAGGGGCCAAATTGTAAATATTACATAATTGATTTTTGTCTGTCAATAGAAACGGTTGGGTCCCCGAGAAACAGTACATACTTTTGTTTTCCTTTCTTTCCCGTCAGAGAGAAATAATTGAAAAAATAGAAACTGTATTTTTGAAAGATCAGAATCATACATATTGATTCAATTGATTCCGGTACGTTTCCGCAAATTTCTATTTGTCTATTGTTTGTTTTCTCATGAATTGATTAGGGCTAAAATTCGGATCAGTTTAATATCAACAATTGGTATCAGAGCAAACCCTAAATTAATTCACGAGGATTCGATATTGATCCTGAAACCCATTTTATACTATACGATAGCATTGTTGGTTATCAGTTTTGCTTGGAATCCTTGAAATATATTTTGCAGCGACTTGCATTTTGGATCTGCACATATTTTTAGGTTCAATTGAATACTTGTTCAATCTTGACTAAATGTTTTGGTACTGCCTTCTGCATGCGCATGTTTCCATTGTTCATTTAGTTATCTTTTATGCCAATTTGGTATGAAATATGGATTCCAACAATTAATGAATATATGCTGTCAGAGAATGCTATAATGGGAATTCCATTTTTATTACGTGTATGCATTTTGTACCAATATCAATGTCAGAAAAGTCAAACTAGTAACATGCTAAATGCCAACATAGGATCTTTGCCAATAATTTACTTACAGATACCAATATCTAGAAAGAATAATAGATTTTGGTCCCCTTGTTGGATAAAATGATTGAATATTACAGGGATTCCGAGACTTAATATACTATTTCAGAAAAAGGAATCCATTCAGATTTTTCATTAATCATTTAGTACACATTGGTATTAGTGAAATTATGCAGTTTATGATTCCATTATGGCCACAATATGTTTCGTACGATTTTGTTCAGATTTATCAATTTGATGCAAATCTATACATATGATATGATAATCGAGGATTCGTGGTTTACAAATCATTGTATGATACGAAACTGCGAATGAAAATTTAATTGTCCAGCCATGTTTTCTTTCCAATTTAGTTCACAAAATCATTTAGTTTAGTTTATTTAATCTAAACGTGGTGTGTTGTATACTAGAATTTGTAAAATTTTATACTAGATCTACGACTAAATATATAGCGTTTAATATCTGGCAGCTATATACAAAAATGACTTGGTATATTAGACCACATAGCATATAATAAAACAAATTGTTTTATTATATGTATTCTTTTTCTTTTAAAAAGTAAATTCAAATTTGGTTTCCATGGAAATTTGGTGTTTTAAATAGATTAATTGAAGCAAAATATCACCAAAGTGATCACTTTTGTGTAGATTAATCAAATCAAAATATCAAAATAATTGTGTGTATGTAATTCATGCATTTATTAACGAACCCAAAGGTGAATTAGTGTTTGGCAGAATTTCATGCATACCTATGGTGATAAATGTATGACAATTATAAGGTGTTTTATGTAAGCGATGTGTTAGTCCAAAGACTGCATATTGTTTGACATAATTTATTGTCAACATTTGATCGCTACAACAAGAGTACCGTTTACAGTTAATATTACTGTCCAAAGACTTGATATTAATGATGTGTTTGGTATTTGAGATGGAATTAACCATTATTTGATTATTATTTTTATATGAAGTCGTTAAGAGCGTGTAATTTATATAATTTTATTCGTTTTATGTTTCAGCTGTTGCCATTGTATCTGCTAAGCTTAATTCAGTACCAGTCCTTAATGGTAACAATTTTAAGGACTGGAAGGAGAACATATTAATTGTTTTTTGTTACACGGATCTGGACCTTGCATTAAGGATGGATCGGCCTGCTTCTCTTACAGATTCTAATATCTCCGAGGAAAGGAGAATTTTGAAAAATGGAACCGTTCAAATCGCATGAGTCTTATGATCATTAAACGGGGCATACCTGAGGCTTTTAGGGGTGCGGTATCCGAAGAGATTACCAATGCCACGGATTTCCTTGCTGAAATTGGGAAACGCTTTGCCAAAAGCAATAAGGCGGAAACAAGTACTCTTTTGAAGAAACTTATTTCCATGAGGTTTAAAGGCAAGGAAAACATAAGAGAGTACATTATGGAAATGTCTCACATTGCTTCAAAATTAAAGACACTAAAGCTTGAGCTTTCGGATGACTTGCTTATGCATTTAGTGCTTATCTCGCTTCCTCCAAAATTCAATCAATTTAAGGTCAGTTACAACTGTCAAAAGGAGAAGTGGACTCTCAATGAGCTCATTTCATATTGTGTACAAGAGGAAGAAAGGCTGAAGCAAGATAAGACTGAGAGTATCCATTTGGCAAGCACCTCTAAAGCAAAGGACAAGAAAAGAAAAATTAAAAATGAAGCTGCTAAGGATCCAGATCAAAAGAAACAACAAAAGGAAAAAGACGGTTGTTTCTTTTGTCACAAACCTGGACATATGAAGAAGGAATGTACCAAATATCATGCATGGCATGAAAAGAAATGTATGTTTGTTATTTTGGTTTGTTCTGAAGTTAATTTATCGTCAGTACCTAGAAACACTTGGTGGATAGATTCTGGTGCTATCACTCACGTAAGTGTTTCTATGCAGGGTTGCCTGAGCTACCGAAAGCCAAGTGATGGTGAAAGTCACATCTTTATGGGCGATGGACAATCGGTAGAAGTGGAAGCGATTGGACTTATTAGATTGTTGTTAGGAACTGGTTTTTATTTGGATTTAAAAGACACTTTTGTTGTACCGTCATTTAGACGGAATTTGGTTTCTGTTTCTATGTTGGACAAATTTGGATATTGTTGTTCATTTGGAAACAATCAGTTTACTTTGTCTTTGAATTCAAATATTGTTGGAACTGGTTATTTAAATGCATATGACAATCTTTATTTGTTAGAAACAGTTGCACCCTATAATGAAACCTTGCATGTAGAATCACGTGGTACTAAACATAAATTAAATAAAGAAAATTTAGCATCTTTATAGCATAAGCGCTTAGGTCATATCTCAAAAGGTAGAGTTGAGCTCTTAGTACCTGATGGTATCTTAGAATCTCTTGACTTCACAAACTTTGACATTTGTGTAGATTGCATCAAGGGAAAAAAGACCAAAACTAAAAGATTGGGTGTTAATAAATCTTCAGACGTCTTAGAATTAATTCATACATATATTTATGGACCTTTCCCTATGGCATCTTGGAATGGTCAACAATATTTCATATCATTCATAGACGATTACTCACGTTATGGCTACCTATATCTAAATCATGAAAAATCACAGTCACTGGATGTGTTAAAAGTTTATAAAGTTGAAGTTGAAAATCAACTCAACAAAAGAATTAAAAGTGTCAAATCTGATCGTGGTGGTGAGTATTACGGTCGATATGATGGTTCAGGTGAACAACGTCCAGGACCGTTTGCTAGATTCCTAGAGGAATGTGGTATTGTCCCGTAGTACACCATGCCAAGATCATCTAGCATGAATGGTGTTGCTGAAAGACGAAACCGAACTCTTAAGGATATGGTAAGGAGTATGATTGCTCAATCCACCTTACCCGATTCTCTCTGGGGAGAAGCATTAAAGACAGCAGCTTATATTCTCAATAGAGTGCCAACTAAAGCAGCTGCAAAAACACCTTATGAACTTTGGACAGGTCGAAAGCCTAGTCTAAAGCACTTTCACATTTGGGGTTGTCCAGTTGAGGCAAGGCCTTATAGGCCACATGAAAAGAAGCTGGATTACAAAACAGTAAGCAGCTACTTTATTGGTTATTCTGAGCGTTCTAGGGGCTATAAGTTTTATGATCCTACAGCTAAGAATATTTTTGAGATGGGAAATGCAGTATTCCTTGAGGATATTGAGTTTGGTGGGAGAAATAAAGTTAAAGACATTTCTTTTGAGGAGGAATTAGATTTAAACCCGGTTCCTACTATCACTTTTGACAATATTCAGTTGCCTACACCTATCATTGATCAAGAAGTGAATCTGAAACCTCAACAAGATAATGATATACAACCCCTTATTCAGAATGAAGCTATTGTTCCAGAAGAACAAACTCAACAACCTCAAGAACCTGTGCCATTAAGGAGGTCCATCAGAGAAAGGAGAAGTGCTATTTCAGATGATTATATTGTATTTCTCCAAGAACAAGAGAACGATAATGGAATGATAGAAGATGACCCAATCAACTTTTATCATGCCATGAAAAGTTCTAACTCTCAAAAGTGGATAGATGCCATGAATGAGGAGTATAAGTCCATGCAAGATAATAAAGTTTGAAAACTTGTCCCATTACCAGAAGATGCAAAACCAATTGGTTGTAAATGGATATTTAAAACCAAGAGGGATGCAAAAGGTAATGTGGAGAGGTATAAGGCACGTCTTGTAGCAAAAGGCTATACTCAAAAGAAAGGTATCGATTTTATAGAGACTTTCTCTCCAGTTTCATCGAAAGACTCTTTTAGAATAATTATGGCACTTGTTGCTCATTTTGATCTTGAGTTACATTAGATGGATTTTACGACGGCGTTTATCAATGGAGACATTGATGAGACAATTTATATGGTACAACCAGAAAACTTTGTGTCGGGAGATCCAAAGAATATGATTTGCAAATTAACAAAATTCATCTATGGACTTAAGCAAGCTTCTCGTCAATAGTACCACAAATTCCATCAATTAGTCATCTCGTTTGGTTTTGAGACGAATATTGTTGATGATTGTGTGTATCACAAGTTCAGTGGGAGTAAACATATATTCCTGGTTCTATATGTCGATGACATCTTGCTTGCCACTAACGATATAGGCTTATTGCACGAAACCAAGAAATTTCTATCTAAACATTTTGAGATGAAAGATCTTGGGGGCGCCACTTTTGTATTGGGTATTCAGATACTTCGAGATCGATCTCGGGGTATTCTTGGATTATCATAAAAGAGCTATATTGATAAAGTACTCAAAAGGTTTGGCATGCAAGATTGTAGAGCAGAAGATACCCCTGTTGCTAAAGGAGATAAATTCAGTCTTAGTCAGTGCCATAAAAGCAATCTTGAAATTCAAGAAATGCAAAAGATTCCCTATGTTTCAGCCATTGGGAGTCTAATGTTTGCTCAAGTATGTACACGTCCAGATATTGCATACATTGTTGGGATGTTAGGAAGATACTTAAGCAACCCTGGTATAGACAATTGGAAAGCAGCCAAGAGGGTTATGAGGTATCTTCAGAGAACAAAAGATAACATGCTCACTTATAGAAGATCAGATCATTTGGAGGTCGTGGGGTATTCTGATTCTGATTTTTCTAGATGCCAAGATAGCAGAAAGTCTACATCAGGCTATATTTATCTGTTGGTTGGAGGAGCTATATCTTGGAAAAGTGTTAAACAAACACTTGTAACTTCTTCCACCATGGAAGCAAAATTTGTAGCATGCTATGAGGCATCAAACCATGGAATACGGCTACGCAACTTTATCATTAGGCTGCGCATTTTGAAAAATGTAGAAAGACCGCTGAAGTTATATTGTGATAATAAGTCAGCATTGCTATATTCTAATAATAACAAAATCTTAACTAAGTCAAATCATATTGACATAAAATTCTTAGTTGTGAAAGAAAGAGTGCAGAGTGAACATATATCTATAGAGCATATTGGAACAAACTTCATGATAGCGGATCCGCTCACAAAAGGTTTACCGCCCAAGGTCTTTCATGAGCACACTGCTCATATGGGTGTTGTATTACTGGAGAATGTTATGGTTTAGTGGAAGTTTGTATTTTATATGCTTTATATTTGTCTTGAAACATATATTTGGATTTCTGATCAGAAGTAAAGTATTCAGTTCATTCACTCTATTTTATTGTTTCGATTCTGGCCTCACTTAAGTTTAAAGAGGACCAATTGAAAATAGATTAATCTATGTCATTTGGCTATATATATGTATGTGACCACTGATGGGTTTAGTCATGATTAGTCATGTGATCCTGTATAAATATGGTTGATGGACGAGATTGTTAAGATATACCTTTATGTAGTAGCAAATTTTGAGCTCACAAGGTTGTACATTTATAGGAAAACATATGTTGCCCAAGTGGGAGATTGTTGGATTAAAATCCCATTATGGGCACACATATGTTTAAGTGTATGTTGCTATTATAATTAATATAAGGTAGAAAATAATAAAGTGTTATTTTCAATCTGTTGAGGGGCCAAATTGTAAATATTACATAATTGACTTTTGTCCGTAAATAAAAACGGTTGGGTCCCCGCGAAACAGTACGTACTTTTGTTTTCTCTTGTTCTCCGTCAGAGAGAAATAATCGAGAAAAGTAGAAACTGTATTCTTGGAAGATCAGAACCATACATATTGATTCAATGGATTCCGGTATGCTTCCGCAAATTTCTATTTGTCTATTGTTTGTTTTCTCATGAATTGATTGGGGCTAAAATTCGGATCAGTTTAATATCAACACGATTAAGCTCCTTATGGTAGAATTATGGTCATGTCTAACCCTTCAATCTTCAAGCTTAATCATATTTTACGACATATGCAATTCATGCAATTCATGTGCAGTAGCTTCCCTTTTCGATCTCCTTTTACATAACCTTTGTGTATGGGGATAATCAACCATTATCTAGGCAGGCTCTTCTTGATTATTTGCCCTACATGAGTCAAGATTCTGGCCCATGGATAATGCTTGGTGATTTCAATTGTACGTTGAAAGAATCATGTCATATTGGTGGATCCCTCCTTATGCTGAAAGACATAGCACCCTCGAATGAAGTAATAAACTTATCCAGTCTATTTGATGCTCAATCAACCGGTCCTACGTTCATATGGAATAAAAAAAAGCAGATCCGGTATAAGAATCATGAGCAAAGCAGATAATACTTTCATCAATCCCCGTACTATATACAAATGACCTAATCTAAATTCTCATGTTTTCCCTCCTCCGTTGTCTGATCATTCCCCTATCATTGTGTCTTTTGGGGATTATGTTGTTGAAAGAAAGGGAAAAAAAAATCTAATTTTAAATTTTTTTAACTCTTAGGTGAGGACCCTGATTTTCAATCTATAGTTAAAGAATCTTGGACTAATGTTTTTTTGGTAATTCTATGTTTATATTTTAGCAAAAGCTTAACGGTACCAGAGATGCTCTTAGATTATTGGCTAAAGGAAAGTATGGAGATGGAGATGGTCTATCTGAGCACATTTCAGAACAGTTGCAGGAGGTTCAAATCAACATGCTGGAGCAACCTCGTAACTCTTTATTATCTGATAAGGAGAACGAATTGACTAGAAAGTTTCCAATATTACTAGTAACATGTTTCATATTTCAGACAAGAAAGGAACTATGCACAACACACCACCTCAAGTAGACAAAGCGTTTTTGGAATACTATACTAAATTGTTAGGCAATGCTACGCCCTATGTTCTTATCTTGGATGAACTGCTTAATACTACCTCCTTATGCTGAATAGTGATGATGTAGGAGTCTTGACAGCAAAAATTTCCAATAAAGAAATAAAGCTTGTTATCTTTAGTATGAAAAAAATCATGTAGGGGTCCCGATGGTTTCAGTGCCTTGTTTTTTAGTCACTGTTGGAGAATAATATCTATTGACTTACTTAGAGCGGTTCAAAACTTTGTCAATCACCACAAGATGTTAAGGGGAATTAATGCAACCAACTTTGACTAATTCCTAAACCAAAACAAAATTCCATAATTCGTGTCTAGATTAAACAAAATTCCATAATTCGTGCCTAGATTAAACAAGTTGAATGTCAACAATAACATAATTTTTACCAAAACTAAATTTCATAAGTCCAAAAGTGACGTAGCTGTGGTGAAGAGAGAATTAATGTAAATAATCTTTACTATTAAGCACAGCTTAAAATAGTAGAAGTGGATTTTACTAAAAAATGCCTAAGCAATAAATTCGGCTAAACTATCACGCCAACGTGTGAACGTTAATATTTAAATTGTTCAATATCAATCGTTGCCAACATTTACATCTTTGAGTCGCACAACCACAATGTTGAACACTTTGAAATACCACATGATTTAATTAAATTATAACTTTTATATATAATTAAATTAATTAATACTTATGACCTATTAAAATAAATTCTATTTGATTTATTTGAATTTGTATTTAATAAAGTGCATATATAAAAGTTATATATATGTAAGTATAGATAAACTATATCAATAGATATTTAAATCTGACTTAAATTATATAAATACTGGTTGGATTTGGAAAAATTTATGGACTAATATCACTCATATAATGGCCGAACATAATAGGGAGGGGTGAGTTTAAAATGCAAACAATATGTTTTAAAATTGGTTAAAAGAATGAGTAAACAATGAGATCAAGATCAGCACTTTTTACTCACTTTTGTTGCCTATTCAAGCCTCATCTTCTCTTTTATTTGCATTTTGGCTTTTAAACTCCTCCTCTACTAATCTTAGCCACGAGCAACAAGGGCTTCCCTATTTAATTTCCAAATAAAGTTCAAGTCAAATCAAATATTTCAAGGAGTGGTATTCTTTTCTGGTTAGATGCACTTTCTAGATGAGTTTAGGTCAATTCTAGCTAAGCTTTCTTTCAACATTCAAGGTGCTCTTCATGGGCTACTTTTTAGTAATGAGTTATTTTCACAATTATTTCATATATGTATATTTTGTTCATTTTAGTCATAGTGCTTGTATGCTATTTACTATAACGAATATACATATATATATATAATTGTTGTCAAATTTTGTGCACATATAAAAGCACTTAAATTGATTAAAAAATCTTATATTATATGTATATATCATGTATATACATTAAGGTCATTCCAAAAAAATCATTTTTGAAATTAAAAATTATTGATAAATAATTATTAAATTTTAAAATGTAATTTTGCAATCTGTATATAGACATACAAATTAATCTATTAATATATATATATATATATATATATATATATATATATATTGAAAATAATGAAACTCTATATAAAAATTTTATATGTTTATTTCTGAAATGATCATATTTAAATATATTTAATTTTTTTAAATAACTAATGTAATTTTAATATTTTTTTACTAATATAAATCCATATTGATTTACAATAAAAAAAATACAAATCCATATGGATTTGTAAAAAATTAATTTAAAAATTTTGGTCGAAAGTTAAAAAATAATTGTTTTCTATGTGTAAATATATTTACTAATTCATAATTTATGAATAAATGTTTTAAACTAAAATATAAATTATTTTAAATTTTAATTTATAAAAGAGAAATTTTTTGTATTATATAAATATATCTAAACACTTCTATATTTGAAGTATGAATTTAAATTTTTAATATATTTTATCTAGATCTTGTTTTAAATTTGAACCATCTTAAGACTTTTTAGATGTTAATTCAAAACAATTTGAATTAGTCAATGTTTTAAAATAAAAAAATTAATATAACTATCTTTATATATAAATGTATATAAATAATAAAATTAAATTATGAATAGAATATATATATGTATGTATGTATATAAAGGGACAAATGTGTCTGTTGTAGTATAAATTCCAGCACTTACATATGTGCACATTAAACCATATAAACTTCCTATATGTTGTACGTGCACTGTACATAAATTTTTGTATTTGAAACTCTTTTACATTATATAATACAAAAATTAAATTAATAATCCTATATAAACAGATTAAGTAAAACAAATATTTTATTTAAAATATTTAGATTGGATCTAAATAAATTGGACTTCATAGGCCCAATAAGATCTAAAAATGATTTTTTTTCTTTTTTGAAATTTACCCATGTATTCCAATGCGACCCAACCTAGTCCCTTTAAAGCATAGTACATCTCAATCTGGGGGCAGTATGTTTGTGTAGATCCTTAATAATACTATAATATTTTCCATCCAAAGTTGTAAAGTAAGGTTGTAAATGCTCAGCATCCTAAGTTCTTTCTACAATGTTTACATCGGGCCTACTTAATCGGTAGATTTCTAGTAGGATTACTTCATAAAAAACTAAGGATCCTTCCCAAATTGGACTGAACAGCCTGTTCGTTAGATTTCTAATATTTGTTATTACTCTTCTATGTACCAAATCACTTTTTTGGAAAGTTCTTTTCTTTATCTTTAAGTTATAATGCATGGTAATCCTTCTCTGATATTTTGTTGTTCTTAACACAGTCGGATCTCATAATTCATTAATCAAGTCCAAAGACCCCCTTTCCATCTCTTAATTTTGGTTCATAGGCATAAGCAATTCTTTGATGTGATGGGATTTCTACTTTAATTGTTTCCTCGAATCCATATGTTATTGTGTTCGAGGTATGACCTATAGCTGTTATCGAAGAAGTCCTCTATGACCATAAAACAAGTGGAAGTTCTTCAACCCAATTCCCTTTCGCCTAGTCTAATCACTTCTTCAAGATATTTTTGATGGTTTTATTTGCAGCTTCTACTGCTCCATTAGCCTTTGATGTGCCATTGAAGAAAACCTTTTTATTATTCCATTTTTTTGTGGAAGCGGATAAATTTATCACTCTCAAATTGGGTCCCATTATTGAAAACTATCTTGTTTGGAAGCTTGGAACGACTGACTATACTTTTGATTACAAACTTAAAAAGTTTTTCCTATAGTTATATTGAATAAAGGTTCGGCTTTAACTCATTTGGGAAAGTAGTAAATTGCCACCATTGTAAACTTTATGCCTCCTTTTGAGGTAAGCAAGGGTCCTATTAAGTCAATTCCTCAGACATCAAATCACCATGGGCTTGTGCTGGGGTCAAATCACTCGAAGGTAGGCATGGGATTTTTGAGAATCGTTGACATTTATCACATCTTTTGACATAAAAAAAGTATCTTCATCCATTAGAGGCCAATAATATCCTTGTCACGTTATTTTTTTTATAACATTTTATATTGTTAGAATGATTGCCACAAAAACCTATGTGTGTTGCTTTCAAAATTCTCATTCCTTTTAACGGATTTATGCGTCTTAAATAAGAAATTGACTAACCTTTCTTATCTAATATCCCATCAATCATGGTCTAAGAAGGTTTTGGTATCGTAATTTCTCCTTCTTATTCTTGCCCTTAAGGATTATTCCCTTTTGCAAAAATTCTGCTATTGGTGTCATTCAGTTACCCGTATATTGGTCTCCATAGCTGTTTTTAGGCATTTTTTCAAACTTTTCTGCATTTCCCTATGGGTTGTTTCATGATTATCATGGTCTGCGAAACTTTCTTTATTGACTTTTAGTGTCGAGTTTTTAATCGGGTCAAAACCATCGCTTAACATTTTGGCTCATCCTTGTCAAACGTAATGCTGGTATCTTATTGGAACCCAATAGGAATAATCTTTACCTCTGGGACTCCTTGTGAACTGGCTAGCTTTGCTAATGAATTTGTCTATGCATTCTCTCTCTTAGTACTTTGCAAATCAAAAAGTAAGGGTAAGCAATATTTGGTTAAAACCAATCTAACCGATCGAACCGATTCATTTCAATCGGTACGGTTCGGTTTTGGAACTAGATCAGTTTCAATTTGGTTTGTAAATACTTTTTTTGGTTATCGATTTAATAGAAATAACCGGACTTTTATTATATTCTTCAATTTTATGGTATTATAATACTTTAAATAATTGGTTTAGTGATAAAATATAATGTTTACCTTTTAAAAATAGGTCAGATTTTATTATAAACATAAGAAATACTGTATACAAACATAAATTTATATTTTCCTTTGAGTGAATCAATCATTTGAACAATAACATATCTTTCTAGTTCGGTTAAATCAGTTATCGACCAAATTAACAGAAATTACTTCAGTTCGGTTTTGAATTTTTAGGTTTCAATTCAGTTTGACATTTTTTATCACAAAACTGATCGAACCGACCAAATGCTCACCCCTATTGAAAGTCCTCAAATTAAGCTACCATCTCATGTATTCTCTTTATATATTGGGATAACAATGCACCCTTCATCCAATAAAACTTGTTTAAGTGGTTTACCATTAGTTGTGAGTCACTAACCACCTCATTTTTGGGAATCTTTAGTTGTTGTGTTAAAGTTAATCCAACTATCATTGACTTGTATTCAACCATGTTATTTGTTGCGGTGAATCCCAATTTGATCGCATAATATAATCGATGTCCGTCACGCGTAATTATTACGTATCTAGCTCTGCCCCCTTATTCATTTCATGCACCATCCACAAATAATTACCATTTTAGTTATCCTTTTTCCCTTTTAAAATTGCTTAACAATAAACACTGTACATTTATTACAAAGTCAGCTAATGCTTGTCCCTTTATTGTTACCCGAACAAAATATTCGATAATCATATTGGCTTAATTCCATTCCCTGTTTTATTAACCTTCCTAACATTTTTGAATTTCTATAATTTGCATATTGTTCGTTAGGACTTTTACCGTACATGCTTAAAGTAAGACCTTAATTTACATGCCGACAGCATTGAGCAATAAGCCAACTTTGTTATGACCGAGTATCTCATTTGTGCGTCTTTTAGTCTTTTACTTGTACAATATACTGGCAATTGCACTCCGTTTTCTTCTCTTAATAAGAATGAACTAATCGCATGTTTGGATACTTCTATATTTCAAAACAATTCTTTGTTTTCCACTAGATTGGAATGTATCTACGATTTAATTAAAAGATACATTAGCTCTTGAAATGCTTTTTGACATTGATCGGTCCATTCAGAAGTCCTTTTCTTCTTGATCACATCAAAACAGGAATACATCTGCCAGTGGCTTTTGAAATGATTGAATGCCACCACCCAGCTATTCAAACTCATTACATCCTTACTTGTGTTTGATTTCCCTATTTTTCGAATTGGTTTTATCTGTTTGGAGTTTGCCTCTATTCTTCTGCAATTACTATATACCCTATAGATTTTACGGATCGGTTTTATAAAGAACACTTTTATGGATTCAATTTCATTTGTTCTTTTGTAAAACTTCGAACATGTCATTTAGGTCTTTTATGTGGTCTATCTCTTCTTTGGATTTTACTAACATGTCATCTGCATATACCTCAATACTTTACTTAATCTGGTTTTTAAACATTTTACCAATCCCTGATATATGGCTCATGCATTCTTTAATCCAAAAGGCATTACCTTATAGCAGTAAGTTCCTCAACCGATTACAAACTTGATCCTTCTCAACAAACTTAAACATTAGGATTTGATTATACCTTGAATATACATCCATATATAATAGCAATTTATGCCTACTAATCACATCCACTAACTGATCAACCCACGGAAGAGGATAACAATCCTTTAACATGCTTTATTTAGATCCATATAATCAACACAAGTCCTCCATTTTCAATTAGATTTTAAAAAAATCACCAGATTCGGCAACCATTTCGGATGAAAGACTTTCTCTAATAAACCCATTTGCCAGCAACCTTTTTACCTGTTCTTGCATTGCATTTGTGTGTACTTTGTAAATTGTCTCTTCTTTTGCCTTACATGGGTGAAGATGGATCTATATTAAGTGCATGAATCATTACTCTAGGAACGACTCCAACCATATCTACATTAGTCCAAGCAAAAACATCTTTATTTATTTATAGAAATTGGATAAGTTCATCTTTAACACCCTTTTCCAATTCTCTCACTATCTTCAAGATTTTAGTGGAATCATGTAGGTAGCTCTTTATTTCTTCCAACACTTTTGTTGACTTTATGTTAATTTCACGATCTTTGGTGTCTATTTCAGTAATAATTTCATCTAGGGGTTCTCCAATAGTTTCCTCTTGGTTTACTTGATTTGTATCATCAAGATTCCTTTACTTTTCTAGGTACTTGACCATTTTAACTATTGCTTTTCACCTTTCAATTTGGGCCCTTAACTTTATTGCCTTAGTTATCAGTTCTAAACGACCAATATTTAGGGGCTAAAATTTTAGTTTCGTTTAATTTCAACATAGTATTATAACAAAAATCATTCTCATCATTGTATTGTTTTAGGGTTGAAAAATGTATTTCCCTCGAACTAAATTATTTTACTCGCACGGTTCCCCATCCTGTCTTGGAGTGAAATTTCACAACCAAATTCTTTGATGAAACAAAAGCATGTACTTCATCTAATGTGGGTTTCCCAAAGAAATCATTTATAATAAGAAGGTCAATCTATCACTGCAAATAGAGTCAAAAATCATTAAGCAAGGCGGTGCTCTCATTTGAACGTACAACTTTATATGTTCGACCCTTGTAGAACTTTTATTATTGAAGCCATAAATAGGCTCAAAGCTAGGCTCAAGCTTTTCCATAGGAATGTTCATCGGATTGGATGCATGTTTAAAAATGACACTTACTACACTTTCATTATCCATTGATATTTTGGATACCAAAGATGGTCCAATTTAGGTAGTAATCATTAACCAGTCATTATGAGCGTGTCTCACCCCCTTAACTCTCTTAGAGTAATTATTGGATCTAGGATTTGAATAGCGTTTTTGTAGGATTTTGTCAATGATTCCTCGTCTATAGAATAAAGCCCTTCTTTGGCTTCGTAAATATACTTGTTCCTTGAACCTTTACGCATCCTAATAATGTGAGGCCTACCATGAATCACATCAATACGATTGAATGGTGGTAGGAACTCTTATACTGGTCTATTGTCTAAAATTGCATTGTTTAATATAGGACTTCCACTATCATTAGGGAGAGTGAATTTCTGATCCTATTTAAAAAACTCCTTGAGAGCTCTCTTCTTATCATATTTTGAATAATCTCCGCCAAAGCTTAGGAATCATATGGTTTGTGCTCATTTAACTTATAAAGGGGCAGTAGTCTCCTCCTTTGTTGGGTTTCGGGTTATTCTTATCCTTTTCTAGTATGGAATATTCCATCGCATCTTTCGTTATAGCGAAAATATATTAGATGGGTTAACAAGTCAATAAAATTGGCTCTTGGTATTTCATCCCACCTTCCTTTCCAATTCTAGGTTGAGAATCCAGTCCTCTCTCCTGCTCTTTCCCTTTGTTGAGACTTTTTTCTGGTGAAAAATTTCATTCATGCAGAGGAATCGTCGGTTTGGAAATGGAAACCTTACAGGTCTCTACACCCATGGAGGTAGAGTTTTTCCATAAAGGGATATTCTATATTGGTCTATATTTTACTACGATCAATTTTTCTTTGTCACTTACCTTTTCAGCTCTTGTAGCTTCAATATTGAATCTCTTAAGGCAATCTCTCGTTATCTCCCTAGATTTTTGTTTTATGTTAGCCAAAATACTCGCATCTAAAGTGGGTTCTTTAGAAGCGTGGAACTAAGCGGAGAATTCATACAAAAAGTAATCCCGTGTATAGATTGTCTTATCGTAGTAACATTGATATCATTTTGCAGCTGCACCAAAGAAGGTTGTAGGGAGGAGTCTACATCTCACTACTTTGATAGCGTCATAAATATCCATCTGACTTTCAAAGGCGCAAATGATCATCGGAATTAGTTGATCCGTCGTATTTTATGAAAGAAATTTTTACGTATAATGGAAATAAAACGGTCATTATTTCCTCGGCAAATGAAGGTCCCCAAAAATTATTGTTAACTTTATGATCCATTGTTCGATTTCCTTTTAAATCTAGTATGTATTTAACCATTTTGTTTGTTATATCTTTCAGATATGACTCGTTATCCTTATAGTATTTTGATATGTTTTATACTGCTTTTGAGAAGTTGAATTAGTAGACTGTACAAGATATCGGTTCTTTGTTTATTTTATTGGTTGGCGATTATCGGCCTTAACTCCCCTTCCTTCATTTAGATCGATCTTGGTGAGAAATTTTGCTTACTGGGCAGCTCTAGTCTCATCTTTCTTTTAGGGTTTTAAAGTGCTTTTCCCAATAATTTTACTTCTTAAGGTGGAAGCATCAACATTCCTTTAGGGCGAATCAGCTTCCTCTTCGTCATCACCTTTTCTTCTTGGGGATGTTTTTGATGATATTTGAGATACGAGCATCTCGATTAGTTCATGCATAGTTTGGAGTTGTTTCTATATGGCATCGATATTAGCTTCCTCATACGTTTTTTATTATTGGTACTGATGTTTGCTCCACTTTAATGTTCTCGACATTGAATTAAGGAATTACATTTTCTTCAAGGAAATATGATGTAACGCCTCCTACATATGGACATTTACTATTTTTGTTCATCAAATTTTTCATGAGAGTATGAGGTTAAATATATGATTTTTAATTGAGTTCGATTCTCAATGAAAGCACCAAAAATGTTAGACCAAAATTTATGCATAATTTCTATCATTAGTCAAAAAGAGAAAGTGGTAATTAGGCAAGCGATTGGTCTCTCGGCGAGAATGTGGGTCATCAGTTCATTATAGAGTCAAATAGGCAATTTTAAGAGTGATCAATCACAAAGTCTTAATTTGAATTCAACCTAGATGACCGTTAAAGTCCCAAAGTCAAATATGCAAATAGGCGATTGTATGGAAGCAGTGTAATTCGAAATTCACTCCTTAGTTGAGAGTACATGCTTATTTATAGAAAAATTGTATCCATAGATTTTCAACATGTGGCACTAATCAAACTTGGAAAGTTGAGATTTTGCTAACATGACACATTGTCGAGGTGACATATGGCATGGTATCTTTCACTTACTTCACAATGACATGGTATAACCAAGAGCTGTTACATGTGCAATTGGTCCTTTTTTGCTTTTACGTTATGCGATAGCAGTAATTTTTAGACACTCGGTAGTACTATTATAGACATGCAATAGCTTTCTAATTCTTCTTACTTGGTAGCTTCATATCTTTCAACACTTGATAGCAACATTGGTGGTATGCGATAGCTTACTAATTTTTTGGTACTTGATAGCATTAAAGTTATTATGCGATGGCGGCTTGTATCTTGGACCACAATTGCTTTAATGTCTTTAACATGCGATATCTTTTCAAGAATTAACACTCGATAGCTTTAATGTTTTTAGTATGCGATAGCTTTTCAAGAATTAGCACTCGATAGCTTTGCTCTTTGGCATGCGATAGCCTTTCATGAATTAGCACACAATCATCCCACTAGCAATCAACAGCTCTGCTTTCTAGCATGTGATAGCTCACTTCATCTTGTACCTCAATAACTTTAGTATATTTAGTATGTGATAGTCCCCTTGCACTTTTAACACTTGATAGCTTATTCCATCTTGATACTCAATAGAGCTTTCCACTTTGATACTTGATAGCTTTATTAGTTGTTTAATTCTTGATAGCTTATTGATTTTGAACTCTTGATAGCTTTATTCCTACATAAAATTTTCCTGCCTATTTTTGTGAAAATAATTGGGTGTAACATCTATTTAGTTATATACATATTAGTGTTTAGAGCATCACTTATATTAGATATGACAATACATTTAGTAAAAAAACAAACCAAAAACATACTTTATTTCGAACAAGATTTGTTTAAAAGAGTTAACTTATATAATAAATTACATAATTGCCTCTAAAGCATCCCCTTAACTCTATCAATAAGGATTTATAATATTTATTTTCCTCATGGAGAGACGGTTAAAGGAGAGTTAACAAATATTTTTTATACTCATATAGATTCTATTCAGTTTGGCATCTTCAACTGAGCAATGTTTATGGTGGAGTCTTGAAATGTTATGGAAGCAGGTTTGATTGATGGAGCATGTCAATAAGAGTTGAGATCTGATAGTTGTTGTGATCCTGGAAGCAAAGATGATTTCATTTGACGAGAGACATCCAGCGATAGGGTGTGTCCATTTGGATGTTCGAATGATCACACAGTGCCATCTTTAGGTAGAGCTAGACACTTCATTTAGTTTGTGGATTATTTCTCATAAAAGGTCTGGATCAATTTCATGAAAACCAATGATGATGCATTTGCTCAACTTTTTAAGTGGAAGAACATAGTAGAGAGGCGGTTGGGAAAGCAGTTGAATGTTCAAAGATTAGGGGATAGAAATAAATTTCCATCATAAAATTTGCTAACTATTGTGGATCTGAAGGAGTTATGAAAGAAGTTACATCTCTTGGTTATTATCTAGTAGATGAGAAGATGGATTGGACTTTGTTAGAGAGGGCTAATAACTTTTGGTTGATTGTTGGTTTATGTTGGGAAGAGGTGGCATATATAGCGGTTTATACCATCAACCATACACTATCCATTTCAATGGATATTAAGATCCTTAAGGAGATATGGAATGGGAGCATGTGAATTTTACATTTCTTAGAATGTTTATTTGTCCAACTTATGTAGATAAAAGAAATGATAAGTTGTAGCCTAAAGGCAACAAGCACATTTTGCTAGGCTATGATTAATGAGTGAAAGGGTATATGTTGTGATGTTTAGCAATCAAGTGTATTATGATTGGCAAACATATATGGATTGAATAGAAGTCTTTGTTGAAGGTTAAGCTTCCATCAAGCACTGATAGAATAAGGACAAAAAATTACCAAATAAGGTAGTGTGAACCAATAGTTTCAACACGTAGAATGAGAGTGGTGTGGCCAATGACAACATAGTTGGAAAGTTATCGTGTAGAGATTCAAATTCAAGGTGGAGCTCAAGCTTAATCAAAACTAGTCAAAGAATAAATGGAACCTATATGGTTTAATAATTTTGTGGACATTGTTATGAGTATAATCCTGTTGGTGATTTGGCAATTATTTAACGGTAAATTTTCTGTCGAGTTAAAAAAATGCCGATAAATTTTGAAATAAAAATAACCGCAAGCGCACGGTGTAAGAATGTAGCACGTATGCGAGTAGGGGTCGATCCATAGGGAATTTTAAGATTTTAAAATTCTATTCAATCAAATTAAAAAAATTCAATGGATTGTTAACTAACTAAAAGAAAGTAAAAATAAGCTAAAACTAAGGAAAATAAAAATATGAGATTAAGAGCAATTTAGAGTCTAATCCCCTCTCATGATTACATAGTTCAACATAATGAAATTATGATCTCTTTTTGGTCATTTGTGAGTTTATTTGATGCATTTACATAAGCATGCCTAATTATGTTATTAACTAACACACTTAAACCAACAAACTTTAATGCATCCTCTAACCCACTTACTAACTTTAAGGAAAATGGCATGAAATTAAAAGTAAAATCTATTTTAAGCATGGCTTGTTAACTATATAGTTAGAAACATAAACCATCAAATTTTGATTCTAAATCTACTTCCAATACCATGATCATATGTAGATGAAGAGGTAATTAGTGATTCATATAACTAAGCATGGCCTATTTGTTTTGAACTACATAAGCTATCAAACTCACTATTAAATACAAAATCACACAAACATTCAACTTTCCATTAAGTACAAAAGAGACATAAATGAGAAATTAAGTTGCTTCTACATGATTCAAAAGAGCTTCACTACCCTTAAATTGAAGGGTTAGCCTCTCATTTGTGTTATCATGTCAACACAAGTAGAAAGCAACATGAAATAAACAAAAACAAAAAGAAGAGGAAAATGAAACCTAATGGAGAATAGAACTAATCTAATTGCATAAAATAAAATCTACACTATTAGTATGAAAGAAAGAGAGCATGTAAGTAAAATAAAACACTAATTAACGTTGCATAAAAAAATAAAAAATACATGAAATAAAAATGGCTAAGCAGCCATGAAAAGAGAAAGAGAGCTTGTCCTTTTATTTTGAGCCTAAACTAAACTAAGAGAGGCTAAGGAAGAAGAGGGTTGCATGAAACATAAGGGGTATTTATACAAGTTAGAAATCCTAATGCATATTTCTGGGGAATGCCCAAAATGCCCTTGTAGGAAGTGTGGTGGTCAAGTTATCGTTAGCTTCAATAATCACCCATTAAGTGTGCATGAAAGTGTAATGGCGATTAGCATGTGGATTAGCTTCTAATTTGTACATGAAGGAAGGTGTGTAGGTGGGGTCCTCTACGATTATGGCTTTGAATTATTTCCATCCTCATTCCTTTGTATTCACTCTTAAGCATATATATATATATATATATATATATCTTTATGAAGCCACATGTATATGAAGCCAAATTCCTACAAAATAATACAGAAATTTCCAGTTAAATTTTCTCAAATTAATGTATTCACACAAATGACTGCCCCTATATGGAGATGAATATGTGATAATTTGAAAATAATTTGAATTTGGTTTAAACAAGTTAAAATACCCGATATGATCGTTTATTTAATTTAAATAGATTAAATATGGTGGTAAAAATATGCACATTTACATGCACATCAAATACCCCTGCGCTTATCTTT
Source organism: Allium cepa (assembly GCA_030765085.1). NCBI lineage: Eukaryota > Viridiplantae > Streptophyta > Magnoliopsida > Asparagales > Amaryllidaceae > Allium > Allium cepa. The sequence goes on along the minus strand of CM060929.1, from coordinate 669,919,356 downwards.
TTATTCGTCCTCGAATAAAAGAAAACTAAGATAAATCCATTTTCATAGGGAGCACGATTGCATTGAGCGTATGCAACAAGCCGTTAAACCTTGCGTGTCCCCAGTAGGACGACTGTTGTCTCGTGAGGGTTTTCAGTGGATACTACCCACAAAATGCAAATGCAGGATGAAAATATTTACAAAATGCAAGATTTATTTACAAAGAGATGAATGCGAGTTTTTGAAAAATTTACAATAAAGGATTTACTTTTAAATTAACATAAATAAGTTAAATATAGGTTTTGGTCATTACCGATAAATTTAAGATCTTTTACTTGTCAAAATTTTCGACAAAAATCAAGTTATCATAATAAATAAAATATAGTTTAGCTCATTGTTTTGGTCGATAATACAGTGTAACTATGAAATAGTTCCTTATTTGATTATTAAAGTTTATCGAAGTGGTATTTTCATTTCTTTTCAACAACAAGTCAAATAAAATAAGTTAAAATAGTGCTTGAATTTCATTTTCTTGCTCTCTCCAATTTTTTATTTGAAAATTTATTGATATTAACAATATTTACATATGCCTAACTTAGATAAACTAAGGCCAGATATATTATACATGCACTGCCTTGTAGACTTATGTGAGGGGAATATAGAGCATTGTGAGTGAACACAAGAGTGTAAACACCTATTGGCTGTAGGCGTTATTAAAAAGAATTGTTATATATACACCTAGCTCTGATAAACTGAGGCCAAATATACCGATCGTGCACTGCCTTTCGGAATTACATGAAAAATGTACAAAGTATGGCGAGTGTACACACAAGTGTGTACACTTGTCGATCGTAGGTGTTGATAGAAAATATTTACATGTATACAAATGTTTTGTTTTTTATGTTTTTTTTTTCAATTTTTTTTTTTTTTGAAAGAGAGATTTCGCAAAATAATCTTAGCAACACTTAACTTAGAAGACAAAAAATGCTATATCCCTTACTTTAAATCAACCACTTTTTAAAACAATGATTTTCATTTAGGATGTATTTCATAATTAACACGTATGAATCTTCCTATATACTAATTAAACCTTTGTTGTTTGTAATCAAACTTCATTTTTATTTTTGTTAAGACAAATAAATTTTCAAAAATTTCAATTTAATAACCAAAACCATATATTTATCCTATAGTGTTTCATTAAAAATAAATCAAAATGCTTAAAAAATAAAAAAAATTGGGTTTTCAAAAGAAAATGTAAAATGAACTATGAAAAACCAAAAAGATGATGAGACTCCCCCCACACTTGATTTTGACTGTGTCCCCATAGTCAACCCAAGTGAAAGGATACAAAATAAAAATAGCCTTTATTAATATGAAAATGAACGGTATTTACATGAGATCAGAAAGTATATCGTCAAAAGTAAATGAAACGGTCTTTCAAAGACCGATTCATTTGCCTCGTCAAATATGCGAGACGCAGCTTAAGCTTGGAAAACCAAATCGTCAAAGATTTCAAAGTTGAATCTTGGTTTGGAAAAACAAATGTCGTTTTGAAAATCGTACAAGTTGTTTTATTTTCGATGATTTTTGAGGTTGATAAAACAATTGATTGTAATTCAAGTTTATTTTCACCAAATTGAAATTCAAACTTATCATTGAAAACTTCTTTCGAATAATTGATTTCAAAATCAAAGTGGTGATCGACATCTACCCCTTCAAAATTCAACAACTCGTTGTCAAAAGTCCAAAAAAATTGTGTTCATTAAATGCGTCTTCCTTATTTGGATTATCAACACCTTCATTGCGTATTTCAAGTTCGAAATCCGAAGTTGTTGTATTTAAAATTTTGAAATCGAGAAAAGGAAGCTTGAATTTTAAATCAAGTATAACACCCTCAAAAGAATTGAAATCTAACTCAACTACCGTTTTTTCAACAACTTCATTAAGATCATCATCATCATTTTCATTTTCAAAAGTTGTTGTTTGAAAATCGTCGATTTTGGTAAAAGGTAGATTATTACTTAACTCGTCACATGTTGGGATTTGATTTCGTTTATCACCTTGTTTCATATATGTTTCGAACAACAAATCCATATGTTCATTGTAAATTTCGTCCATTTGCTCAATAAAATCCAATTTATAGTTATTAACATGAGGATCTTCACTTTGAAATTGTTAAGGACAAAAGTTTTCAATTGGAACATGATTAAGACCATTCCCATTGCCAAATTCATTTGAAAAGTTGTTTCCATTTTCATTTTGCATTTGAAATTCATTTTGGAGTTCTAAATTGAATTGGCATGGGTTATAATCGAAATCCTTTGAATTTTGAATTGAATTCAAATTTTGAAATACTTGAAAACTTTGACTTGAGTATCGCATAAATATGAGTTACACAAATCATTTATCATTTGATTTTGTTGTGTAGAGAGTTCGAGTAAAGATGAAATCATTTCAATGCTATTTTCGAGATTCGAGGGTTGTTCGTCCTTTTGAAAATTTTATGGTTCAAAACTCAAATCATTTAAACAATAATTGTTGTTAAAATATCCATACGAATTTGGAATGAAATCATATGGATTATACTGATTTTCACAACTATTGTAAAATTCACATAAGTGGAGAAACTCGGACATTTTCAAGAGTTTTTTTTTTCTTTTGGTTTTTTATAAAGGAAAAATATTTACAAATAGAACTTTTTTTTCAAAATGGACAATTGATTTTATTTTTCTATTTTTCAATTTTTTTAATTTAATTTAAATAGATTAAATATGATGGTAAAAATATGCACATTTACGTGAACATCAGCAATATATGCACTTAATTTCACTAAGCTCCGAGGTGAATTTGATAATGCATAGTTGAGAAAGTTGAAGAAAAACTTTGGGGGGTGGAGGGGCTGTAGGAAATAATTATGTTCTCGCTTGATCAATAAAGGAGATGTTGGTACCACATAACACTGGATCTAGTTTATTTAGAGGTGAATTTGATATATGGATTTTAGTGAAGGGTTCGATGAATCTTGCATAGTTATTGTATATGGTTGCTCTTTTGTTCTTGGAAGGGAAGGTAGAGAAAAGTTTAAGCACTGCTTAAACTTGGTTATCTCGATCTTTAGCTCATGACACCCAAGAGTGCCTACCTAGCATTTTTTTTCTTTCATTCTTTGTGAGTCGTCAGGAGAGGACTAGATGCTTTGTATATTGCATTGAGATGGGATGTTAATTTTGATGATATAATATATGGCAAAGCAAAGAGGAACTTTTAAGAAATACAATGGCGATAACAATAGGTCATTTGAAGTTGGTGAGAAAATAATATGGAGTTTGGAAGTTTGGGACTGCAACAGGTCAAGGCGGGGCAACTAAAGAACTTCAGTTGAGTGTCCCATTGCTTGCAGTCTATTGAGTTGGAAAGTTGAAAACATAAGTTCATAGTATTTGAAGCCATAATATAGTTTGGTTTGAGGCCACTTCATTTGGCTGTATTCTTTGAGAGTCTATCGAACAACCCTAGAACAAAACCATTATATTCTATGCAAATAGCTAGTGGGTTGCCCCTATATGTACAGTCAACTGCCATTAGCAAACTAGCCCAGGTCTGGACCTACTCCGAATAGATGTTAAGTAGGAACCTATATACTTATAGAATTTCAAGATTATTTCCTCTCTAAGCCACTTAGTGGTTGAACGCTATTGGGAAAGCATCCAATCAATCTTCAACCTTAGAGACTCCAGGTTAATTAGATCCTATTGTCGTTCAAATTAGGGATATTTCTTCTTCATTTCTTTTTATCTTATTGTAATCTTGGATATTATCTTGTATCTCATCAAGTTAGGACAAAAAAAGTTAGGTTCACGTTATGTGATTTCTTACATTATTTGAATCCATTATTATAATTCATTAAAAACCTATTAGTCTTTTAATTGGTAATTATAAATCTTTGATTATTCGAATCCATTATTATGATCTGCCAATATGAAAATTTTATTCTACAATAATTCTAATAATCTTAAGATCATAGTACGAAGTTTAACTGGAAATCACGGATGGTAACAAATATTAATTTTGAAATTAAATTACCCTTTCAAATTCTACAAAAATCCATACTCCAACACTCTCCAGCTTTAGGCTCCCTAGCATGCTTCTTTATTCTTTTGTATCAAAACTTTAGCGGTAACTGATGATCGAAAGCCAGAAATTGAATTAGCATTCAAAGCAAGCAATATTATTTTTTATTTACTTTTGTAATTCTAATGCAAAATGTTAAGCGTATTTCTTTCAGAAATTGTTCTGGAATTTTCAGCAAAATTTTCATATTGATGGTATTTGTCATTTGTACGTACAAGAAATAGCATACTTCACTCTACCTTTTACATGAAAGGAGAGGATTCGGTTATATTCATGCACGATCTTTGCAATTTTAGCCTTCTATGGTGCTGATGAGTATGTTCTACTCCTAGATAACTTGAACCATAATAAATTTGATGAATACCAACCTGTTTGATCAAAAGATGTTTATAAAGTAAGATAGTGCAATTATTTGATAAAAATAATCATAATGTCAAAATAAATAAATAAATAAACTAAAAAAGGTTAAGTTTAATTCTGCTACAATGTAAACATGTAATTTAGTAATTTTGCTTAATTTTCGGATTTGGTATGACTTCCATGGTTATTTGAGTCTTGATCAAGTCCTACTCGAGTTACTTCCTAAATTGAGTTTCAATTCCCATAATCTTTAGCTCAAAAGGTCCACACTTGACTGTGTAAACATAGTGTTTGCAAAAAAAGGGCAAATATCTCCAATGGATTAGTTGTAGAGCTATGTATACATGGCGTATAACATAGTTTTTACATTCGTATTATGATTGATTTTCAAAGAGTAGATCACACATAGTTTACGTAAATATTAAGTTGCAGTAAAGTAAAGAACACAAAGGTTTATAGTGGTCCGATCAGAATGTGCCTACATCTACTGTCTATTTTCATTATTCTTCTTATAGATCCTTGATGTAATGTATGAGATATAAGATATAATGGTCTGAAGCTCACTAGAAGGTAAGATGTAGCTCAGGAAAGTCTATTCGGCTATTCCTATTTGGCTATTCTAGGCTGCCTATTCCTTTTCAATTGTCCCTGTTATGCAGTTCCAGTTAGGCGATTCCTGTAAGGATGTTCCTACTAGGTTGTTCCTGGTAGGCTATTTCAGCTCGCTATTCCTGCTAAGCTTTCCCTCATAGGTTGTTCCTACTAGCTGTTACGCTCAGCTGCTCCTGCAAGCTGATCCTACTAGGTTGTTCCTACTAGGATGTTTCGGCTAGCTGTTCCTACTAAGATTTTCATGATAGGTTGTTCCTGCTAGTTGTTACCGCTAGGTTGTTCCTACTAGCTAATCATGTTAGGCTATTACGGCTAGCTCTGACTTGACTGCTATTATTGTTGTAAGCTTGATCTTTGGAATTGTTCCCCATTATTGTTGGATTTGAAGAGATGGTGTGGTTAATCCAGTAAATCGAGAAATTTCACGTATAACTCGCACAATGGGAATATTCCTGAATATGCCAAATGTATTTAATTGTTTTCTGATATAAGCAGATTTCATTCCATATATAGCTTGCTTGGTTCAGTTGAGCTCTATCTGAGTTAGGTTCTTATGGTATAATGTATGTGGACATGTTGTCGGCCAAGTTCGTACGCTTCCCTACTTGGCTCAGCCCCCCTTAGGTTCGACGAACTCCCTTTAGGCTTGGCTCAGTATGACATCAAGCAAAGCGGCTCAGTATGTCTAGTATTGGCTTGGTCCAATGTGTGCACTTTCCTCTCTTGTTCGGTTCCCTCCTCGTGCGTTGTTTTGGTCTCCACTCCATGTCCACCTGGTCCTGCCCCCATACTCACAAAATAGATGATCCTGTTCGGTACCATAAGTACTGTACATGATTTTCTATTCCGTACCCTGAGGAGTAGTGAACATGGGAAAGGAGGAACCTCTTCCTCTACTTCTTTGCTTTGCCTATTCGTCTGCCTTATGTCGGCCAATTTCGTACGCCTCCCTATTTAGCTCGGCCCCCCTTAGGTTTGATGAACTCCATCTAGGCTTGGCTCGGTATGACTCAAGGCATGTGGCTTAATAGGTCTAGTACTAGCTTGGTCCGATGTGTGCACGCTCCTCACTTTTTCGGTTCCCTCCCCATGCATTGGTTCAGTATCCACTCCATGTCCCACCTAGTTCTACCCCCACACTCACAAAATAGATGATCTTGTTTGGTACCCTGGGTACTGTTTAGGATTTTCTGTTCGGTACCCTGAGGAGTAGTGAACATGGGGTAAGGGGTACCTCTTCCTCTATTTCTTTGTTCTACCTATTCGTCTGCCTTGTGTCTTGCCTTAGCTTCTCCTTCCTTACCCTAGAAATAGTTAGGTATTCACCAGTTAGATTCCCTACTGGACCATTACTACTGTTCGATAAAAATAATGTGTTTGCGAGGACTCGGACTCGGGTGGGTTGGCTAGAAGGTGCAAGTTTTCACCATTGTGTTACACATGCTTTTATGTCATAACTCCTTCATTTCAAGTCAGAATTGAATGAAACTTGGATCAACAGCTTTGTACCGTTGAGTAGAGTATTCCAATGTCATTGAATGTTCCATTTGCCCGAGTTAGGCAGTAGTTCTAGAAGGTGAGGGCCTGAGTTGGTTAGGTAATGGACATATCTTAAGACGTACATATCTTCCAATCCATTGCTCGGATTGAGACTTGGTTTTGATCTATGTGCTTGTCTTGAGCTTAGGAACATTTTTCATGAGCTTTGACTATTTTTTCTAACTATGACAAATTTTTCCCCAGCATTTCGTCTTTCCCTTGTGATTAATGATAATGCCTTTATTATGCACCCTCTAGCCATTTCTATAATTCTAAAGTCTTTTTTATTCTCCATGCTATAGGAAAAAATGCCCACAAGACTTGCCTTCCAAAGCATACTTTCGTAGAGTATAAAGTGTTCTTTGTTTCATCCAAACTCGTCTTTGTTTCTTCATTCGATGGTTATCTCAAACCTCTAACATGTATATCCTTATTCTCATCCATTCAGGAAGTTTTCTGCTGCTAATATGTTGCAGAGCCTTGTTCATTGGGGGAAAGCTTGTTGATCATTCTAAGACATCGTTTATTAGTGCGACTTTGTTCATTCTTTCTTGGTAGTGTAATCATCTAGCATGATCTCCCACTGATTTTCATCTCTGTTTGGTTGGCTTTTTTTGGTGCAACCTCTTTGCCCCGTATACTAAGGGTTGCGTGTCGTTATATGAACATTTCAAGAATGTCGAGGTACCATAAGGACATGAATATATAGTGATCCATGGCACATGGATTTGACGAGTGTATTTTGTTGCATTGATTGTAATTTGGCCAGTTTGGACTAGTGGTTGTGATGTACATAATCGCTAAGTTATTCCACCAACGACTCCTTTATCACCACCATACCTACTTATATAGGTTAATCATCAAAATGTTTAGCTAGGTAAGAGGATACTTCTGAAGTTTTGAATGGGTTTGATCATGTGCTTATGCTGTGAAGCTAATCTTCTTTGATGTTTATACGTTGTTGCTTCTGATATTTATTTATGTCCATATTCTCCTTTTCCTGGCTAGTGATCATGATATGTTTGTTCCATATGATTGCTTGGTTTTCTTGTTCCGTTAGCAACCTTTATCTTCACTATCATGCAAACTTGTATGGGATCAATCATAAAAAAGTTCGGTAAGGTCAATTTTTTTTGTGTCTGATGCTTCCTTTGGCCCATACTTTATACTTCCTTTATGAACAGTTACACCAGCGCATATCTATCTGATAGAAATTATAAATGAAATTACCGTACCTGATCAGGATTAGTTATTGCGTTGTGTTTGTATAATATCCTTGCTTAGATATTTGCTTACTAGTAATTTTTTATTGCTTCCTCACATACCTGTACATGGCATATAACTAACAAGTTTGACACGGTGAGAATACTAGTGAAGTAGTTACATGTTATTATTAACCCAGAAAATGGATCAACACCCTAGTTTGAGTATGAAAGCACCAGCCATGTTTATCAAGGCAAATTAAATAGAAAACACAATAGTAAATCATAGAAAAAGTAAAGAGACAAGAGATTTTTATAATTGTTTGGCTGTTAATGAAGCCTATGTTCTCTTTATAGCTTTTATTGATCAACTGCTGTTACAAAGGAGTTTGGAGTACAATATGATTCTTCTATCCTAAATTAGATCAAGCCACCATTGTTGGAGGAAACTGGAAGGATCTCGGTTTCCATTTAATGGTTGTTGTGAGGGAGAACAAGAGTGAATAAACAATGGCAAAACTTAAAAAGAGATCAGAAGAGATCACTCTTCCACTGCAGATGGGATGGTATTTATAGGATTTGGATAGCAGTTGGGCCAGGACCATTTTCCAGGAGCTTGTATTCATCGTGCAAAAGGAGCCCAAAAAGATTGGTGGTGATCTGAGCTAAGTATTTGGATTGGTACCTATCCGATGGGGTCAGATCGGCACCTATCCGAATACTTGGTGAGTTTTTAGTCTTCTCAGTTTGGTTGTCTTTATATCCTTTAATTAAGTGCCTTATTCGAATATCAAGTCGTTTAAAGTTCGTTTGATCGTCCATCTTCATGGATTATCTAATCCATCCATTTGTAGAAGATCCATCCATACCACACTCAATACTTAACCAAACGACGTCAAACTTCATACATGCAATGTAGATGAGTAGGAGAGCCTCCAGTTTGGATCTCAGGAGGTAGGGCCCATCCTAAGGGATCAGACCTGATCCGTCAAACTAGCTCAATTTGAAGGAGATCCATCCATAACTTGCTCGATACTTATCGAAATCAGATGAAAGTTTGCAGGTACCATCTAAATGGTGTACGTAACTCAAAAATTTTAGGTAGTGGAGCCCATCTTAGTTGAATCGAATCCGATACAAACTTTGGATCGGTACCGATCCAAATTGGCTTGGCCAATTGAGTTGATTTTTGGTTTGAGGCTTCTATTATATCTTCTAAATGTTCCCTCCAAATTTCAAGTCAGCCCGAGTCTGTATGAGTTCTGTAGGTCCATTTTAAGTTGCTCTGGTCCAAAAGCTGGTGAACATTTGAATAGATTAGATAAGTCTTCATTTCTCGAACTAGGTTGCTTCGCATGTTACCAAACTTGATGGGTGATCTTAGTATAAGAATAGGATCATGATGAAAGAGGTTCAACGATCCCATGATCCACCAATTCTTATCAGTACCGATCCAATTAGAACAGATCGGCGCTGATCCGAAAAGTTAGGCTATTTTTAGCCCATACTTCTTGGAGACTTTTGTGATGATTTTTTAGGTCTTTCAGTCAAGTTTTAAATCGTTCTAGCTTAATCTAAATGTTCTAACTCCTTTCAAATTCTACTGGATTAAAAACCCGGTAAATGGTTATTTTTCTGGTTCTTCCGACAACTCTTGCCTTGCCCTTGGCATACTTGCTCAAGATCAATCACTGAAAAGTTCAGCAAGGTGAACATGCCCTAGTGGAGTGTCTTTATAATTCATTCCCATATGTCCTTTTTTGTTTTCATGCACTTCTAGCATTCTTGTTTACTTATTATCACATACCTATTCCATGTATACTTTAAACAATGGCGATCGGGCTCGTCGTTGCCGGCAAAGAAGTTTGGGTTGATCATCAATGACGGGCACCCACTTGGCGGTCATGTCTTGACCATAGGCTGATAAGGCTTGTAGTTATCGGTAAAGAAGTTTGGGCTAATCATTAACGGTGAGCATCCACTTGGCGGTCATTCCTGACCATCGGTTGATCGGGCTCGTTGTTGCCGACAGAGAAGTTGAGCCAATCGTTAACGACGAGCACCCATTTGGCGGTTATGTCCTAACCATGAGTTTATCGGGCTTGCCATTGCAGGTAAACATTGGGTCGATCGTCAATGGTGAGCATCCACTTGACGGTCAAGTCCTGACCATGGGCTAATTAGGCTCGTCATTGCCAGCAAAGAAATTTGGGCCGATCATCAACGACGAACGCCTACTTGACGGTCATGTCCTAACTATGGGCTGATCGGGTTCATCGTTGCTAGTAAAGTAGTTTGGGGCGATTGTCAGGGGAAAGCAGCCATTAACGATCACGTCCTGACCATGGGCTGATTGGGCACGTTGTTGCCGGCAAAGAAGTTAGGCTAATCGTCAATAGCGAGCACCCATTTGGCGGTCATGTGCTGACCAAGGGATGATCTGTCTTGTCATTGCCGACCAAAGGTTTGTCCAATCTTTCCATGAAGCGCAAGAGTATGGTTAATCCCCAATATGCAGCGGCCTCGACCATGTAGTCCTCGAAATTGGGTACTTGGGTACTTTATTTAGCATAAGATGGTTATTTTTATGGTTGTTTGATAGCACTGATCGTCTGTTATGGATTCACACACCGTATCCATGCGATTTGATAAGACCATGACGATTGACAATACATATATTTATGATTAATGCAGTTGTAATAGTCAGTGCGCCAAAATGAAACAGAGGTTTTAAGCAGTCCATGTTTTATCGGATACTGCTTCGTCCATGGTGATGAGAATGTAGGCTTCATTCCCTAGATCCCTGTTGATAAAAGATAACCTTTCTCGGATCGGGTAGGGTGCCCCCAAACCTAGGGAAATTTTCTCTAGGAGTAGATTTCCTTTCTAGAGCGGGCGATGCTCTATCCTAGAGTTGTATTATTTCACCGCTTTCTGCTAAAGCGTCGTATTTTTCAAAGCAGTCTCATCCCACTTCTCCTCGATCATATATAGGGACATGATTAGCAATTTCTTATTCTCCTCTAACTTATAGTGAATTATCCTATGAGATAAGACTATAGTTTCGATGGGAAGCATAACCAATAAATCATAGGCCAATTCAAAGGGAATATATCCCATTTTAGTTTTGAGGGAAGTGCGATACCCATAAAGTCTAATGGTATCTCATCCATCCTAGCCCTTTTATCATTTTCATGTCCCTTTATGTGAGTTTTGAGAACCTTGTTGACCTCTTCAACCTATCCATTGGCCTACAGCTGAGGCAGTATACGAAATATGGTTGAAAGAAGAATAAAACAAGAGATAGCAAAAAAGAAAAACAAAGAAGACCTACCGATGTTGATAGTAATGGAAATACTATTAACACTTTTCTTCCTCAACAACTAACAAAAATTAAGATGGGGAATTCTACCATTCTTGACCTATTTTGAAACAATGCAAATAGTTTCTTGGCCATAAATAATAGAGAAAACTTATAGTAAATTTGTTAAAAAAATTATCCACAAACCAAGAAACGTGTCAGGATGCTCCATGCTTCCATTGGTAAGACTTATTATTCAAAATATTGTTATATGAGATAGATATTATTTTTAATAATCATACCTAATCAGTTCTTCAAATGCTTATAGTACTGCATATATGATATGATGAAACTCATTGAACTAAGATGGCAACGTACTTAAGATTTGCAAGATGGGATATGCGAAAGCTTAAAGACATAGTAGTCAAACAATTTTTGGATGATGTAAAAGATGGCTACGTAAGTTAAATTTTCATTTTACCTACATTAATCAATATCATTTTAACTTTTACTTAGAATCAATTTTAGCAGTATATCTTTACTTCTATTATTTCTGACCATACATAGTATTAGTTTTTACCTCATGCATAGTATCAGTTTCAATACTTGGTATCATTTTTGTCTCTGCAAAGAATCAGTTTCAAAACTTAATATAATCTGTGTCTCTGTATAGCATCGGTTTAGCTTCTACATAGTATCAGTATCAATACTTGATATGAATTTTGTCTCTGCATAATATCAGTTTTTCCTCTATATAATACCTATTTTTCTTCATCACGGTATTAGTTATAATACACAATAATACTTGATATCATGTTTAACATGGTACAGTATCAGTTTATAACTCTGCATAGTATCAGTTCCATAACTATTACCTTCACTTCTATGAAAAAGTCAATTATCAATTTATGTTATAAGATAATATCATAGCTTAAAACTAAAATAAAATTTTCATACCAATTATACAGATGAAAGGAATAATTAATCTCTTCTTCCGCACGAAGAAAGACTTCTTCAAACAACATCTACAAAACAACAATTCAAAAATAATGAAAAAGAAAAGCAAGGGAAAAAAAAAGAAAATTTGAAAAACCTGAACAAAGTATTGGATCATTGGAAGAAGACGTAAGCATTAGAGTCTTCCAAATGCTCATAAAAAATTTGGAAGATGAAGCCAAAAAAAGAAAGAAGGAACTGGAAAAAGAAAAGAAAATGAGGATAGAAGCCAAGAAAAAAATTCTAGAATTGAAACAAGAATTGAGAGAGATCAATTCAAGATTGCAAGAGAATGAAGAGAGAAATTCAGACACCGAAGTACAAAATTTGCATATAGTAGAAGAACCTAAAATGGACAAAGACAGTGAAGAAAAAATTAAAGAGACAAATGCCAATTCCAATGTACAAAAAGACCACACAACAACTGAAATGAACGAAGATACATGTATAGAGATGGAAACCCAAAACACAGGAAACATATTTGCAACTGAAAAGAATGAAGAAAATGAAGCACAAAATGAAGAAAGAATTGTAAAGAATGATATAGAAAAATCAACCGAAATAGCAACTGAAGTGCATGAAAAGGTGCAGACGGAAACAGAAAATGAATTGCTGGAAAAAGTGCAAAATGAAGAAAATAAAGCATAAAATGAAGAAAGAATTTCACAGCATGATATAGAAATAGCAACTGAAGAGCTAAACAAGTGCAGACAGAGACTGAAAATCAAGTGCCAGAAAAAGTGCAAAATGAAGAAAAAGAAGCATAAAATGAAGAAAGAATTGCAGAGCATGATGTAGAAAAAGCAACTGTAATACCAACCGAAGTGCATGAACAAGTGGAGACAGAAACTGAAAATCAAGTGGAAAGAAAAGTGCTCCAACCATATCAAGATACACCATTGGAGACCCCAAAAATAAAGTACGGACATGGTAGGCAAAACAAATGAAACAATCATTCCAACAAATAAAAAATGGTAGAAAAAGAAACAGAAGAAGCTCAAAATATGGAAGAAACTACCGCTATCAAAAGTCAAAATTCACGCTATCATGTTTCAGTACTTGACTACACTCCTCCAACTTTCAAACTGTATGACACATAAGATTTAAAAAAAAAACTGAACAAGATGATAAAAGAAACCAACAAAACCTACTGGTCAAAAAGGGGAAACAAGAGTAACAAAATCAGCTGGCCGAAAAATCAAAGCAACACCAAAAAAACAACATCTTATGTGAAAAGAGTAAAAGCAAGAACAAGAATAAGAAAAAAAAATGATAGCTTTGACTATGGTCGGAAATAGGAAAAAACGCAAATAATCCAAAACCTCAAAAGAACAAAGATGATGAAAAAAAAGTACAGAAGAGGACTTCCCAAAGCCACTTGCAGTAATAAAACCAACACTTTCAGAGATAGGACTAGGACACTGCAAATGCTTGGTATATCTAAACATAGAATAACAAAATGTAATCAAAACTGTCTTTTCTTTGACGTCGACACAAAAGTAAGTTTACAAATATTTATATTAATGTTACATTGTAACGACCTTGAATTTCACTGCTTTAATTTCTAATATTTAATTAATTTTAAATATTCAAATAATATGCTTTATAATGAAAATAAAAATCTTTTTAATAGTAAATAATGATGGTGAAATAGTTTTTGAATTTGGTTTACAAAAATATTTAGTTTGAAGAAAAATCGAAAATGTCACCAGAAACTGTTTTTTGAATTTTCGACTTTTCATCGACAAAAAATTATCGAAAATGTTATGAACCCTTTAGTACAAATATAAAATTTTAATTTAAAAATAAGTTAGGATACATATAAATATATATATATATATATGCATGTATATATGCATTAGATAAGTATACGTATGTGTCTGTGTGTACTTATGATAAAATAATATAAAAATTAGAAAAGTAAGTGTCACATCATAAGCAAACATGTTTACTTTGACATGATGAGAAGGGACAAGATGGTGGGCTGAAATGGCATGTGTGGTGGAGGGTGTTGAGGTGGCAAAACAACGTGGAGGGTAAAAGGACATGGGTAGATAGGTAACTTTCTTTTTTTTCTTGTTAATAAATAACCTTCCATTTCTTCATTTTTCCTCCTCTTCCTTCTATCATTTCTTCCTGTTATCTGATCCAAATGGAGAAATTCTTTTATTCAAACTTTGTAAAATTCCCATTTATACTACTTTTATTCATATCACTTTTTCAAATTTTAAGCCAAGCTATATCGAAAATGCATTTCTTTCAGACCTATTTCAGACTCATATCTTCAAGCCCGAAAATATCACTCCTTCTTTTGACCATATCTCCCTCAAAAGAAATCCAAATTGAGTGATACTTTTTATATTATAGAAAATAGAATTTTCAAGAACTTTTCTTTTGAGCACTTTTCTGAATTCTGAGAGTGACATGGATAAAAATCCAAGGGAATATGACTAATTCTTGGGTTCGGTTTTGTGAATTCAACATTATCTGAAGTACCTCTCCTAGTCATGCCTACACACCCTTGTTCTTATCATGGCCGAGCTATGAACGCCCTAGGCTGAGCCTATTTCAATATGCAAGAGTCTTAAATCAAGTATGCAAAGTATTTCAAGTTTTCAAAAGAGTTTTGCAAAATTTTGGTGAGTAAACTTCTTAATTTTTGGAAAAGTTTTTACCTTTACATTTATTAACTATTTGGTAATAAATAATTTGATTGTTTGGTTGGATTATTGTATGGTTTGGATGCATATATATGTTGCTTATATACGTGAATGCATGTGGTTAAGTTAGTGTGTGCTTGAATGTGAAGTCTAGATTTTTCTGAATGATGTAAAAGTGTGATCTTGTTTGTTTGAGTTTATGGTACGAATAAATTGTTATGGACATAATTATGTGGTTCATGTACAAAGAAAAGTAAGTTAACAATTAGATTTGGTTATCAATGAAGAATCAGTATGAGTTTTGGTTTGTAATCAAAATCGATTTTTAAAAGTAATAAATTTGGTTTCAAATTATTTGTTTTGTGTTTTGAAAAGTTATTAAGCTTTCTAGTATTAAATTTCCAAAGAGAAAAGCTGAAATATTTGCAAGTATGGCATCATAGTGATAATCGTTATGGATCCAGTTTCGATAAAAGTCCATTAGTTTGAAAATTCAGTTTCGTACTATAAAATTATTTTGGAAAGGTTTTATAAACTTAATAAATGTTTTACAAAGTTAATTAAGTTTTAATAATCAATTATTAATTAATTAAGTTTGGTAATTAATAGTTAATTAAGTATTAAACAAGGTTCATTAATCTTAGTTAAATAAAGATTAGTACGAGTTAATTATCCTATAAAAGTAAGATTAATTTTTTAATTAATTATGAGTTAAGTATATGATTTATTTTTAATTTATTATTAATCAAATATAAGGTCAATTATTTATTTATTTAATCAATCAAGTATTTAACTATTTTTAATCATAAACTAATTAAGGTGTTGCTTTAAAATAATTATTTTTTAAAGGTTTAATTTATTATTTAAGTTTTAATTAAAATATTATTTAGTTAATTAATTGAGATTAGTTAATAGTTAATTATTTAATAATTAATAAAAGATTATTTAAGGGTTTGATTTATAAATAAATTATTTATTAACCGTCTAATTATCTATTAATTTATAATTAAATTAAGTTCAAATTTAATAAAGATTAATTAAGATTTAATAAGAGTTTAGCTTGTAATTAATCATTTTAAAATGGATATTTAAGTTTTAATCCCTGCTTTCCAAGAATTAAATTGTTTTAAAGGTACTTCTTTTTCAAAGATGGTTTTGAACACAAGGGATTCAAATGTCTATATCATTTAGTAGACAAACAATTGTGAAAGAGTAATGTAATTGTTTATTGTGTGGACATGTGTTAGCAGAATAAATCTCCATTCTGCTATAATGTAATTTTTATTTGTGTGGACATATGTTTTAGCAGCGTAAATTGTCGTTCTGCTATAAATTGATTGAATTGCGTTGGATAGTTATTTAGCAGGACTAATCACCATCCGGCTATTATATTATTTGGACTTGTATGTCCTAGTTGAGTTGTATTGACATGTTATTCCTTGATTTGGATATGAAGTGCATTTACATATATGCTGTCTTATGTAAATAAATGGTTAAGTGACTCAAAAGTGAAATTAATGTTAAATGGTAACTTAAATTAATACCATTGGGAGTGTTAAGCCTCTTTTTGAAATTATAAAGTAAGGCTGTTACGGTTGAATTGCTCAACCGCTCAACCGTTTATATGGTTACCATCTATAAAGGTAACGGTTACGGTTGAAGATTTTGAAAACCGTGGTTAACCGTACCAACCATACATGATTGTTTTCTGTAATATTTAACATGAAAGTATAAAAATTAGTAATTTAAGTTAAAGGAATGACTTGTACATTAATAATATGTGTCTTAATGAACTAATAACATGTGCATGCATATTAGTTGTTTTATAAACAAACAAATAAATTTGCAAAAAACAGCCAGAGCTATATCAATTTATCATCAATAATGCATACAATTGGAAATATATGTATGAAATGCTTTAAAATTGAAAATACGATGGTTAACCATCATAGACGGTTACGGTAATGGTTATAAGAATTTATAACCGTCAACAACGGTTACAGTTGGTGGTAATAATGGCGGTTACTGCAACCATAACACCCCTATTATAAAGTATGGTTTTGAATTAATTTCAATTATTTAATAAATTTTGGGGTTTAAAGTTTATAAATGATTTTCAAGTTGTATAATGGTATTTATAAGTAATAACTTATTTATAAACGGGCATTACTAAATAAAAGTGTTTATTTAAAGTGATTTTCAAAAGATGTTTTGGAAATGGCGTTTGTAAAGTATTTTTCTTTAAGAAGGTTTATGAAAAGCATTTTAAAAATAGGAAAATGATTTTATAGATTGTAAAGTATTTTTAATTATGAAGTGAACATTTAAAAGGAAACTTTTTTGTGAAGGATAAGGGAGTTGGTTTTATATGAAGAAATGTTTTTAAATGGAATTTATTTATTCATTTAATATGGAATATGAAGAGAGGAATTCTCTTATATATTTTGGTAATTTACTGATATTATTGAGATAAGTATATGAATATTTTTCCAAGTATATAAGGGATGTAAAGGGTTTTGAGAATAGTGTTTGGTAAAAGATCTTTTGATTGAGTTTTAAGTGATTTTATTAACTAAAGATTATGTAACGACCCGTCTTTTTGGACAGTTTAAACCGACGATCAAATACCCATGCCGATTCCAAACCATTCAAGAGGGCAGATAGTTATTGGGGTAAATAAGAAAAGAAAAGAAAGAGAAATAAAGGAAGTGAAACAACACAGAATCTCGCAGCGGAACGATAAAATATAATAGTCAAATAAACAGTTCATGAAGCTGTCTACTATACTTTGACAATTATTTATACAACATTTATCAAAGATATACATATACAACAGAACAATTAAAATAATGCAGCAGATAGCATGATGCAAGGGTGATAATAGTAATAGTATACCAAATCTTCGTCTTCATCCTCCAGAATAGATCTTCAAGAATCTGAAACTCAGGACTGACCCGAGCGTAATGAAAAGACAAAACACTCGAGTCAGGACTAAAATATCCTTATGTAAGTTAAACCAATCGTAAATAAATATGAGTGTAACGGCGTCAAAGATGTTTACGGGGTTTGACATCTCCTATCCAGTGTCAACGTGCGTGCAATAACTCAAGAGACTTTACGGGATTTTCCATCTCTTAAGGATCCGTGAAACTATCTACTATGTAGTAATATACGCTAAGTAGATAATGCCTATCAGTAATATAAAGTATCAAAATAGCGTTAAGGCATTACCATAATCCCCCTTAACACATTTTATATTCCCAAAAGCATATACAAGACCGTAGTTTCCCCAAAACCGGAAGTCACCAGAGGGCAATCCATATACTCAAGGTACAAATCAAAAACGTAGTGGTCGCGAATAGGATAATCAGTATGACAAGGTACATGAGGCGATACCAACTAGGATACTAGTAGTTGCGTGATCCGGACTGATGTTGGGCATAGCCAGCAGCTACCCCAACACCGCGAAACAACACTCCGAAATCAAGGGGTGCACCCAAATCGCATCACAAATGTAATAGAAATGGTATCGAAGAAGCGTGTCCGCTAGAGGTGGCGAACCTCAATGGCCCGGCGCGGCTCCTGTTTTAGTCATGTCAGGGGTCATCCAGTATCGTTCTCTTTCTTCAGTCAACGTGTTCACCAAACCATCCACTTCATTCTGGATCAACACTCCGCGTATAATAGTTATTAAAGTGGTTTTCGGTATCGACAGAGAGTATGTCCATATCTGATCCCGGTCTCTTTAATAACTACGTATTATTACACCGTTGGCTCTTTTATATTTCAAAACGATTCATAATTGATATCAAAATATCATATTCGCTTCAAAAATTAAATTCATTTCAAATATCATCGTATCTTTTCAAATGTAGGATTTCGCTCCAGAATAAATTTCTCATCAATATCTCATTTCGATTCCAAAATCATTTCGAATTTCAATTTAGGTTGCAACTTCGTTTAATCCAATTCGTATTCAAATTCAAGATTTAAACATAACGTTTCACCTTATTAACCAGTTTGGAATTTTAGAAAATAGTTTTAAGTGGTTTAAAAGTGGTTTTAAATAATTAAAATACTTAAAATCTTAAAATGGATTGGAAATAGATAAATCAGTTTAAAATAATTTAAATTGGGTTAAGTAGATTAAAAATAGATTGAAATAGTTTAAGAATTCACAGTGGTTTACATAACAGAGTAATTTGACAAACAAATTAAAACAGCTTCAAAACCAATCCATTTCAATTATAACTTCCCAATTCAAATAAATTTCAATTTCCAATTTACCGATTCAATTTCGATCTCAATTCAAATCAATGTCAATTTTTTTACTTCAAATTAATTCAATTTTACATTCACCTTTAATTTATTCAATTTCAATTTATATCGATTTTTAGCTTGATTTTCCAAAATATCAAATTTTTAACACTTAACAAAATTATCCTTCAATGTTCAAGTTTAAATCCAAATTTCAAATGTGATTAAGTTCCAAGCTCGATTTCAAAATATCATTTTTATATCACTTTTACTTAGTAATATTCAAAGCTCGAATTAAGGTTAAATCTTTAAACAAATCAATTTTTGAAATTCAATCAAATCCCAATTTTTAAATTTCAAAGTCTCGAATCACATTACTTAACAATTTCTTTTAACCAAGATTTATTTCAATATTCCAAAACTCAATTTTTCAATAAATTCAATTTTTATAAATTGATTTCTATTTATAACCTTTAAATCAAACATTTAAATAAATTTCAAATCGACGATTTCAAAAATTATTAATTTAGCCAATTCGGTGTCCGTATATAATTTTCTATCCTATGGCCAAGTAATTATTTTATTTCAATTAAATGTCAGGGAAGAGCATATATTACTTAATTAAATCAAAGTGTCATATGTATGCATAACAGGATCTATATAAGCAAATAAACATCCAAACATTCAATTATCAACCAATAGCATCCATCAAAATACATCACCCAATAAACAATACAATTCATGGCAGTTTTATGGTTATCAATGTCAGGTAATTTAATTTCACTTCAATTCAATTTCAATTTCAATTTAACTGCCAATTTAAATTTTTAACGGTTAATTCAAATAACAAGCTATATGACGATTAAATTTATATCAAACAATGACAAATAAAATTCATATCACTTCATAATGTCAATTTAACTAGCATAAAGATATTTAGTACGGTGTGAGCGTTATAAAACACTCACCTTGATTTTCCGATTTTAAATCAAATCGAACGACGTTCGATTTAATCCAAAATTTTCTCTAGCTCCAAACGATTCCAATCCAGCTGCATAGCGTAGTGCTCGTCAATACGGTTCCAACGCAACTGGTTTCGTCTAATTCTGACTTCGTATGGAAAAGATATTGAAATTTAAACTTCACACGATATATAATATATAAATTTACAATTTAATTTACATTTTCTTTTAATCGTAGCCATTCGTTTCACCTCCCTTTGCATCAGGACGACCGCCCCTATCATCTTCCTCATGCTACTACCAGGCCACATACGCACAAAACAACCCATAGCCGTAGATTAGGTTTAGAAATCGCGGCCACTATGAATGACTTGAAGTTGATCAGCACCCACCGCTACGTAAGCCTTCGCGAACTCGTCCCCCACCTGGTGCCTGGCCGAGATCTTGGAAAACGCAACCAAACGCAGCGCCTTCACGAATGATTTTCCGTTGATTCCCTTCGAATTTTCTGATCATGACCGTTCACATCGTAGAGCTCGCGAAGCTCTTCCATTTTGTAGTTGATAGTTTTAGCCAATAGTTGATGGATTGAGAGATCAGAGGGGAAAAACGTGGGAGATTTCTGGCCTTTGAAACTAAAAGTGGCGGCCGGCCATGGATCTTTCAAACCCTAGTTTTATTTTTTTATTTTTTTTTGTGAATAAGAGTCTATTTATAGGAAAAATCGAACACTATTCATTCCGGAATTCCAAACTCCGATTTACGCGCGGTGACTGACGTTTCTGGGGTTTATCCCGCATTCCGGACACAATGGAACATGTTTCGGAAGCTAATTCGGTCATCTGTGCGAGATATGGAATTAAACGATCGATTTAAAATTAAACCGATTAAACGATTTTCTAGGCGTTTTAGCTTGCACCGGACAAACGGTAAATCCAATTGACACAAAATTTGAAACCATACAATAATATCACATTACGGATCCGATGAAACTGGTTTCATCGAAATCCGAGACCGTTTGAAAAATGGCTATTTTAACTCGCCAAATTAATATTAAAACAATTTCAATGCGTTTCGAGCTACCACGGTTAAACGACAACTCCGATTGCTACGAAAATTGAAATTCGATAAGAACTAACTATCACGGATCCAATGGAACTAGTTTCGTCCAATTCTGAGACTGTTCGAAAATTGGCTATTTTTCAGTCGCTAATTAAATATTAAAATATTCAATTTTCACAAATAAATTTTAAATTCAGTTTTAAAAGTTCTATAACATCACTATAACTCCAATATGATAAAATAAAATTTTACAAATCATTTTTAATCATATTAAACCCGTTATTCAATTTATCCAATAAATTCCAATTTTAAAATCTTATTAACTCTATTATAATCCCGATATAACTTTACATTCACTTTGGAAACCAATTTGAATCATATTAAATCAAATTTCAGTTATTCACTCTATTTTCATATATTAAATTTCAATATCAAATTAATCATATCAAATTCGAAATTTAATTTATTCAAACATTCGTAATATTAAATTTAACAAATTTGATTATTCTTAAATCACTATCTTTTGAAATATTCAAAACGAACTTATAAAATTTAACTTTTGAACGAATTAAAATTATAAAACAACTATTTCAATTATATTGTTATTCAATTCTCATTATTAAATTATTCAATAAATTCCAAATATTAAATTTAAACAATTTCGATTATCCAATAATTCATTATCTTTTGAAATATTGAAATTGAACTTATAAGACTCAACTTTTAAAACCAATTCACAATTTAGAACACTATTTTCATTTTACAGTTATTCAATTATTCAATAAGTTTTAACTATTTAATTTAAACAATTTACCTGTTCAATATTCAATATTTGATTTTAAATAGATTTTACTTGTCAATCAATTACTCTATTATACCCAATGAATTTCAACATTTATTATCCTATTCAACTATTGATTTCAAAGGTATTCACTAAGTAGCATTCATTTTTCATTACTTGGATAATTATTGTCGCAATTCATTCCAGTTATTATTATTCCAAACGAATTACAATTTTTTTTCTAACACCAAATCACGAAATCTTATTAATTTGGCTATTTTAATTATCGAAAATTTACGGGTCGTTATACTCTCCCCCACTCAAAACTTTTCGTCCCCGAAAAGGAAAAAGAAGGGAAAAGACACTAAGTATAGAATTCAACACTAGCTATATTTTATTTAAAGTTATCAACTTATAAAACAATGAAATTCCATTCATAAATCGTTACTACACTTCCACTAACTTACTCCGAACGGCTTTCTAAACTTAAAAGTTAGTTATCAAAACAAGCTATAAAAAAATTTTCTAACACCCAGATTTTACGGAAAATTTCGGCAGAGTCTCCTTTGCGCGGCTCGATCGGTACAACTACAAAACGCCTCTACGGGCCCCAAACCAACAAAAGAAAATCCAAAAGCCAAGTGGCTCATCAAAAATCACCAAATCCAATGATAAAATAAACATGTACCTTATATTTTTTTTATTAGCGAGCATATACGAATAATATAGCGCGAAAGCGAGCTCCAAATGCGAAGCAAGCGAAATCCGCACCTACTAAACACTCAACAAACCATAAGAAACATGCATATATGAAAATAATATCAATATACACAATATAGCAACATAATAACTACATGTGCCAACATAGCAAATGCAACAACAACAAATGCAACCGTCAATCAACTATCATCCAACTATCATCCAACAAATTTAAAACCAATCAATATAAATTCACTTCTCATTAATATTTATTGACATGGGTTTCAATTTTTAATCACAGTTGATTCATTAACGTTGGATTTTACTAACATTCATTCTCAATTCAATTAGTTAACATTCACTAATTTATATTTACATTAGTTCACTTCAAATTTGAATCCAATTAATTTCTATTTAAATTCATTTAACTTCCAATTTGATTTCAATGATTTATAGCTTTAAATTTTCACTTAATGAATTATATACAATCAACTAACAATCATATAACAATCAAATCATACCCAACATAACCAAGTTATTAATTTTACATTCCATTTGGTTTATCTCTTTTATATATATGTATATCCTGTTATATAATTTTAAAAGAATCATTTTTTTATTTGGCATCTTAAATTTCCAATATTAACTTTAATTAAGTCCGTAAGCCGTACATATATCATCCGTGAGCAATATCAATCTAATCGCTTATTCGATCACACAATTTCACTTCCAACTAGTATCGTTCACTCGACTCTCTAGTGCGGACTTCGATTTGGTTCCTTGATTGAAAACTGTTACTCTCCTTGCATAGCCATATACTATGATAGAGAATTTCAGAATCCAATTAAAAATCCATATGTAAGGTTCGCCGTCGAAAATCGAGTGGAAAATCCTAACTTGGATCGATATAAATCATCTCAAAATTTTGTGCTCGAATTTGGATCAAATCGTTATGCGAATAAAATAATACACGCACAACTCACGTATTACCTTCCAATAGATTTCTATCCAATTTATCTATATTAAATTATTTTATTGACTTTCATTTTATTTACCATTAATTATTCACAATCCATTATTCAATTAATATATCCATTTCTTTACATAGCATATTCTTTGACATTATCTTTTCTCAAACATTATATCATAGAATTTACTTACTCAAGTTCATTTTAAACATTCTATGTAATTTAATTAAATTCAATTTCATTTTCTAATTGATTCTTAGCTATAAGAAATTCCTTTGTTTACATTTATTTCATTTTCATAATTTCAGTTAATAACGAATTCATTTGTGGAACATTTTATTAATCAACACTTTAGTTTATAGTCATTTCATAAAAGTCTAACTTCTCATATATGACTTCTCTTAGTTTACAGATATCTTAAAGTTTACAAATTCAATTATTTTACAATCCCTTCGCAATTTATATTTATTTTCTATAACCAATTTATAAAGATATAATACGATTCATTTCTTAAGTTCACTTACTTGTTCCATTTATCCATTCATCATTTCATGCTACATTTAAGTATATAACATTTTTATCACAACCAAATTTTCATTTATATACATTTTAATTCCTTTTGAGTTTTCCTTACTTGTATATTTTTAATTACTTTCCGGTTCTGTTTATTTGTACAATATTTCGTTATATATCCAAAACATCATTTTAACTTTTAACATTTGGTAAGTCTTATTATATGTTATCAGAATGTAATTTTGATATTATACAATTTATAGAATTTGATTTTTTTACTTAATTTGAATGTACACACATTTGATTTATTTAAATCCTCTTTACCTTTCAACTTAAAGTTTTCCCAAACAATAAGCTTAGAAATCTGAATCCTCTTATTTTATAAATTCTGGTTATTCACATTTCATTCAAATAATTTGAAAATTATTCATTAACAGAACTTAGAATTTTAAATGCCCGGTTCTTTCCAAATCGTTTGAAATAAACATATATACTTATATCCTTTTAAATTATCACATCATACCTTTAGAGTTTAAACCAAAACCCATTTACCCAAAATAATTTCGAAGAAAAGCAAAGCTTCTTAGAAGTCTCCCCCACTTTGAGACTCGAAAATGAACGTCGATGATGCTGCGCAGTCATCACCGAAATTATTTTCCAGCGACAGAAGAGAGGAGTACTTAATTCATTCTTTCCTTTAAAATCCTTTCAAAATATTTCCATAAATAATTTCCAACTAATATTACTATATATTTCTTCAAAACTTTAAGAACCATTTTCAAAATCTCCAGGTCTTAAATTCAATATTTTTCAATTTAAACCTATTTTAATCCATAAGTCACCTTAATAAAATATTCTTATAGGATTTTCTTTCTTAAAACATTCCACAAGTTGTTTTATTATTGTTCATTTTTCAATAAGCCTTATTTATTAAATTACAATATCAAATTAATGATAATTACCAATATTTTATTTCCAACAACCAATTAATCTAGATTGATCACAATAAATTTTGAAATAAATTCTTTATATACAAAATATAATTAGGGCAAAATTATTTCATTTACCCAATTTCAAAACAATACTATGTCGAATTGTTCTGTTTAAGTGTTTAGAGATCCCTGTCAATGACGTTAATTACTCGTATTGACCAGAATCCATAAGCCACTCAACAAATCAACCGACACAATATAAAACATTTTATATCACTAACAAATACGCTCTCTCATATACACTCAACTCATTCATATAGTTTACCTCTATTTCAATGAGTTATTCCCCACTAGAGCCAAGGTTTATAGCTAAACCAAAGCTCTGATACCAACTGTAACGACCCGCCTTTTTGGACAGTTTAAACCGACGATCAAATACCCATGCCGATTCCAAACCATTCAAGAGGGCAGATAGTTATTGGGGTAAATAAGAAAAGAAAAGAAAGAGAAATAAAGGAAATGAAACAACACAGAATCTCGCAGCGGAACGATAAAATATAATAGTCAAATAAACAGTTCATGAAGCTGTCTACTATACTTTGACAATTATTTATACAACATTTATCAGAGTTATACATATACAACGGAACAATTAAAATAATGCAGCAGATAGCATGATGCAAGGGTGATAATATTAATAGTATACCAAATCTTCGTCTTCATCCTCCAGAATAGATCTTCAATAATCTGAAACTCAGGACTGACCCGAGCGTAATGAAAAGACAAAACACTCGAGTCAGGACTAAAATATCCTTATGTAAGTTAAATCAATCGTAAATAAATATGAGTGTAACGGCGTCAAAGATGTTTACGGGGTTTGACATCTCCTATCCAGTGTCAACGTGCGTGCAATAACTCAAGAGACGTTACGGGATTTTCCATCTCTTAAGGATCCGTGAAACTATCTACTATGTAGTAATATACGCTAAGTAGATAATGCCTATCAGTAATATAAAGTATCAAAATAGCGTTAAGGCATTACCATAATCCCCCTTAACACATTTTATATTACCAAAAGCATATACAAGACCGTAGTTTCTCCAAAACCGGAAGTCACCAGAGGGCAATCCATATACTCAAGGTACAAATCAAAAACGTAGTGGTCGCGAATAGGATAATCAGTATGACAAGGTACATGAGGCGATACCAACTAGTAGTAGTTGCGTGATCCGGACTGATGTTGGGCATAGCCAGCAGCTACCCCAACACCGTGAAACAACACTCCGAAATCAATGGGTGCACCCAAATCGCATCACAAATGTAATATAAATGGTATCGAAGAAGCGTGTCCGCTAGAGGTGGCGAACCTCAATGGCCCGGCGCGGCTCCTGTTTTAGTCATGTCAGGGGTCATCCAGTATCGTTCTCTTTCTTCAGTCAACGCGTTCACCAAACCATCCACTTCATTCTGGATCAACACTCCGCGTATAATAGTTATTAAAGTGGTTTTCGGTATCGACAGAGAGTATGTCCATATCCGATCCTGGTCTCTTTAATAACTACGTATTATTACACCGTTGGCTCTTTTATATTTCAAAACGATTCATAATTGATATCAAAATATCATATTCGCTTCAAAAATCAAATTCATTTCAAATATCATCGTATCTTTTCAAATGTAGGATTTCGCTCCAGAATAAATTTCGCATCAATATCTCATTTCGATTCCAAAATCATTTCGAATTTCAATTTAGGTTGTAACTTCGTTTAATCCAATTTGTATTCAAATTCAAGATTTAAACATAACATTTCACCTTATTAACCAGTTTGGAATTTTAGAAAATAGTTTTAAGTGGTTTAAAAGTGGTTTTAAATAATTAAAATAGTTAAAATACTTAAAATCTTAAAATGGATTAGAAATAGATAAATCAGTTTAAAATAATTTAAATTGGGTTAAGTAGATTAAAAATAGATTGAAATAGTTTAAGAATTCACAGTGGTTTACATAACAGAGTAATTTGACAAACAAATTAAAACAGCTTCAAAACCAATCCATTTCAATTATAACTTCCCAATTCAAATAAATTTCAATTTCCAATTTACCGATTCAATTTCGATCTCAGTTCAAATCAATGTCAATTTTTTTACTTCAAATTAATTCAATTTTACATTCACCTTTAATTTATTCAATTTCAATTTATATCGATTTTTAGCTTGATTTTCCAAAATATCAAATTTTTAACACTTAACAAAATTATCCTTCAATGTTCAAGTTTAAATCCAAATTTCAAATGTGATTAAGTTCCAAGCTCGATTTCAAAATATCATTTTTATATCACTTTTACTTAGTAATATTCAAAGCTCGAATTAAGGTTAAATCTTTAAACAAATCAATTTTCGAAATTCAATCAAATCCCAATTTTTAAATTTCAAAGTCTCGAATCACATTACTTAACAATTTCTTTTAACCAAGATTTATTTCAATATTCCAAAACTCAATTTTTCAATAAATTCAATTTTTATAAATTGATTTCTATTTATAACCTTTAAATCAAACATTTAAATAAATTTCAAATCGACGATTTCAAAAATTATTAGTTTAGCCAATTCGGTGTCCGTATATAATTTTCTATCCTATGGCCAAGTAATTATTTTATTTCAATTAAATGTCAGGGAAGAGCATATATTACTTAATTAAATCACAGTGTCATATGTATGCATAACAGGATCTATATAAGCAAATAAACATTCAAACATTCAATTATCAACCAATAGCATCCATCAAAATACATCACCCAATAAACAATACAATTCATGGCAGTTTTATGGTTATCAATGTCAGGTAATTTAATTTCACTTCAATTCAATTTCAATTTCAATTTAACTGCCAATTTAAATTTTTAACGGTTAATTCAAATAACAAGCTATATAACGATTAAATTTATATCAAACAATGACAAATAAAATTCATATCACTTCATAATGTCAATTTAACTAGCATAAAGATATTTAGTACGGTGTGAGCGTTATAAAACACTCACCTTGATTTTCCGATTTTAAATCAAATCGAACGACGTTCGATTTAATCCAAAATTTTCTCTAGCTCCAAACAATTCCAATCCAGCTCCATAGCGTAGTGCTCGTCAATACGGTTCCAACGCAACTGGTTTCGTCTAATTCTGACCTCGTATGGAAAAGATATTGAAATTTAAACTTCACACGATATATAATATATAAATTTACAATTTAATTTACATTTTCTTTTAATCGTAGCCGTTCGTTTCACCTCCCTTTGCATCAGGCCGACCGCCCCTATCATCTTCCTCATGCTACTACCAGGCCACACATGCACAAAACAACCCATAGCCGTAGATTAGGTTTAGAAATCGCGGCCACTATGAATGACTTGAAGTTGATCAGCACCCACCGCTACGTGCGCCTTCGCGAACTCGTCCCCCTCCTGGTGCCTGGCCGAGCTCGGCCCTCAATCTAGCTTGGAAAACACAACCAAATGCAGCGCCTTCACGAATGATTTGCCGTTGATTCCCTTCGAATTTTCTGATCATGACCGTTCACATCGTAGAGCTCGCGAAGCTCTTCCATTTTGTAGTTGATATTTTTAGCCAATAGTTGATGGATTGAGAGATCAGAGGGGAAAAACGTGGGAGATTTCTGGCCTTTGAACCTAAAAGTGGCGGTCGGCCATGGATCTTTCAAACCCTAGTTTTATTTTTTTATTTTTTTTTGTGAATAAGAGTCTATTTATAGGAAAAATCGAACACTATTCATTCCGGAATTCCAAACTCCGATCTACGCGTGGTGACTAGCGTTTTTGGGGTTTATCCCGCATTTCGGACACAATGGAACAGGTTTCGAAAGCTAATTCGATCATCTGTGCGAGATATGGAATTAAACGATCGATTTAAAATTAATCCGATTAAACGATTTTCTAGGCGTTTTAGCTAGCACCGGACAAACGGTAAATCCAATTGACACGAAATTTGAAACCATACAATAATATCACATTACGGATCCGATGAAACTGGTTTCATCGAAATCCGAGACCGTTTGAAAAATGGCTATTTTAACTCGCCAAATTAATATTAAAACAATTTCAATGCGTTTCGAGCTACCACGGTCAAACGACAACTCCGATTGCTACGAAAATTGAAATCCAATAATAACTAACTATCACGGATCCAATGGAACTAGTTTCGTCCAATTCTGAGACTGTTCGAAAATTGGCTATTTTTCAGTCGCTAATTAAATATTAAAATATTCAATTTTCACAAATAAATTTTAAATTCAGTTTTAAAAGTTCTATAACATCACTATAACTCCAATATGATAAAATAAAATTTTACAAATCATTTTTAATCATATTAAACCCGTTATTCAATTTATCCAATAAATTCCAATTTTAAAATCTTATTAACTCTATTATAATCCCGATATAACTTTACATTCACTTTGGAAACCAATTTGAATCATATTAAATCAAATTTCAGTTATTCACTCTATTTTCATATATTAAATTTCAATATCAAATTAATCATATCAAATTCGAAATTTAATTTATTCAAACATTCGTAATATTAAATTTAACAAATTTGATTATTCTTAAATCACTATCTTTTGAAATATTCAAAACGAACTTATAAAATTTAACTTTTGAACGAATTAAAATTATAAAACAACTATTTCCATTATATTGTTATTCAATTCTCATTATTAAATTATTCAATAAATTCCAAATATTAAATTTAAACAATTGCGATTATCCAATAATTCATTATCTTTTGAAATATTGAAATTGAACTTATAAGACTCAACTTTTAAAACCAATTCACAATTTAGAACACTATTTTCATTTTACAGTTATTCAATTATTCAATAAGTTTTAACTATTTAATTTAAACAATTTACCTATTCAATATTCAATATTTGATTTTAAATAGATTTTACTTGTCAATCAATTACTCTATTATACCCAATGAATTTCAACATTTATTATCCTATTCAACTATTGATTTCAAAGGCATTCACTAAGTAGCATTCATTTTTCATTACTTGGATAATTATTGTCGCAATTCATTCCAGTTATTATTATTCCAAATGAATTACAATTTTTTTTCTAACACCAAATCACGAAATCTTATTAATTTGGCTATTTTAATTATCGAAAATTTACGGGTCGTTACAGATTAATTAATAAAGGCTTAGTGGATCCCATGTTGAATTAAATGAATATTAAATGATTGTTTATTTGATAGTTAAAAAACCGACTATCAAATCTAGACCAAAATGCAACTTTGGAAATATCTAGGGGAAACACGTGAGTTACATGGCACATTCATCCTCAATGATGATGTACTGTGTTTATAAATCTCATTTTGTTCGTCTAGGATAAATGATAAGGAAATCAGTCCACTAATGGTTAGGAGATGATCTTTGCTCTTACCTTTGTCTGTTTATTTTCTAAAGAACCGGGGTTAAGTTTACCGAAAGTTATCGAAAGTTGTTTTGAAATGATCGGGAATGGATATGTTATTCGAAAACCACTTAAATCCAACTCAAGCATTTCGACTTGAAGCCATCTTGAAGAGTATGGAGTCGAAGATGGAGTTTTGAAGTGTAAGGACTATTTGCTACTAACCCTGAGGATGATTCCAAAATGGGTGTAGTGGAAGTTGTGCCTTCGGTTTTGTTCAGTCCCAAAACATACTTGTATGGATGAATGCCAATATTGCATTTTTACCTAGAGGACAATGTTACCATTCCAAGTTGAAAGCACTATATAAAGGTAAAACGTAACCTCAAGCCTCATCGACGGGGAAACAAAAAAAATCGGGCATACAGCAGGGCCATGTGGGTCGCTCCTATTAGGGTATGGTTATTACCAAATCTAGATAGATTATTATTTACTCATGTATGCTTTGGGCCTAAAGTGGGGTGATCATATTCGGTACTACTAGTCAAGTGGTAGGCTAGTCCTGTGTGGTTGGGGTACAAAGTGTTCTTGTCAGACCCTGGTGCATTTTATCTAGAGATGTACAATCGAAAGGTAGTTCCTTACCTTATCATAATATGAAATCCAATCTCCAATACGAGCCGTACGGTTTTGATTATGACCAACTATGTTGAAATGTGAGATACAAGCATTTCAGCTATTTTCATATTTTACTTGACCTCTATACGTTGTTATAATATCACTGGATTTTAATACAAAAATGTTTTACTTATCGTAAGCTAAAAATCATTTCGGTGTTTATATGCAGCATGGTCTTACGAGATACCTTTGATTTTAAAGGAGTTCTTAAAACATAAAAATTCAGTCGTTTGAGTTTAGTTCCACTAGATCCATGTCCGATCCGGAGTTTTATTTTTTTTCCTAAAACTCTTGGATGCTCAAATTTTTATGGACTGCCAAGAGGTTCAGGTTTTCCCTGTGTCCATCTTGGAGGAGATTGGAATAGAAGGCTTCATCGATAGCTAGTTATTATCTTGTTTTCGTTGTATTATAGGTACCTTGTATCAGTTACATAAGGACGAGCTATTATAACTGTCCAAGGGTAGAATTGTATTAGTATGATTCCGATATATCATTTTGGAAATGATCTTGTAAAGAATTATGTTGATTGATATATGTTATTCCATTGTATTGTGGGATTCTTTGATTGTTTAGTTTCTTCTTATCTTCTATCTCCTTTCATTCACTCCAATGGCATGTTTTTCGGACATTTAAATGATCGGCACACGAATTTTGAGGACGTATTAAGTGTCATTTTTAGGTGTAAGAAAGGCAGATCGTTATATACATACTAAAATAACGTTAATTAATTGATTCAAATCTTTTTTGTTAAAATAGTGAAGTAGCATGGGAGGATCATGACACAATCAAAAGAGGATGTGTGATAACAAAAAAAGCACCATGACATATTCTTGAAGGAAGTTATACAGATGAGAAGGTACATAAATTTATTTATTTTCTTTAATAATACTAATATCAATCAAAATAAATACAAAAAATATTACCTAATAGCTATTAGGTTGGAATTCATGTTTAGTTATTTTATGTTACTCATAACAAAACTTATACCTATATATGATCAAAAATGATACTTAGTTTATGTTTGTTCTAACTTGATGCTCTGTAAATTTAATTATTTAGTTGACTATCATATATGACAAAAGTAATAACAAAGTAGTGCAAAACTGATACTAAGTAGTTCTTTGATTAGAATTCATACTTCCTTACTTTATAAATTATTTTCATTATTATGTGAAACAAAACTAACACCTGTATATATGAAAAGCTGATATCTAATTCCGTTTGATAAAAATTGATGCTCTATAATTTTAGTTATTTATTTAATTGCCATGTATGACTAAAATAGTACCAAAATAATGCAAAAACGATACCTAATAGCGATATGTTTGGAGTTGATGCTCGCGTGCTTTCTAAATTATTTTCACCTTAATTTACACTAAAATTGGTACCAAAATAAAAGTAAAAATGATACAAAGTTTCTGAATCATAAAATATGACGATTATTAAAAATATTTTGAGTACCAAATACAACAAAACTGTTACCAGATTAATGCAAAAACTAACACACACAAGCTGTTTGGTTTGAGTTGATGCTTTGTCATTTTTATACTTTTCAATATACACAACCATTATTAGCATTACTGATACTATTTATTATTTAATATTGCTTCATCGATAATAAAAAATTACGATTTCCTGTTTTTAATAGATAATTGACCGGTATATATCTAAATGCAGGCCAGTAGAGCATAACTATGCATTCACGACCATAATGACGGTAAATAAAACTTTAATATGAAAGTACATAATAATTGCTTTATACATTAAATTGTAACTAATTTTTGTATTCAACAAAAAGGGCTGTCTGTGATCTAGAAGTTTTAAAAAAAGTTTGGTTATGCGTATGCTTGAAACAATTGTACAGGTAAAATGTGCAGAAGATGTTTATTTTACTTCGCATTGTGAAAACCATTGACATTAGTTACTTTGACATACCCAATAACGCAATGGTGTCATGTAGATTCTAGACGTCCTAGAAGATTAAATGACAAAAATGACTGTAGTTTGAAAGAAGCTATGAAATTGGTATGATATATTTATTTAAAAAAAAAAACTTAATACAATTAAAAAATAGTGAACATAATCGAACTTTGTGTCATTTTGCTTTTAATAGAGAAAAACAAACCGAAGAAATGCTGCAAGAACTTTGGAAAAAGAATAATATATAAGATGTGAAGGTAAAGCCAGATGAAATGCATCAAATCAAGTGTGCACAGCAAGAGAGGACACATAAGTTTTTTTGGGTTAAAAATGATACCTACGGAGAACAAAATTAATACTAGAACTGAAACTAGTAGTGATACTGAATCGACAGTTACTTAATACTTAAAACTTGTTGTCTTTTTGCATTATAATCTTATATACAAACCATTATACGTCTTTATATGCCTTTTACATTGAATTGAATATGATTCATACAAAAGATATTATATTTCAGTTCAATAAGCATTTGATTCAGATCTAAACTGATACCTACATAAACAAAACTGATATCTATATACATAAAACTGATACATGAATACACAAAACTGATACCAAATGTATATATAATCAAAACTTAAACAAAACAACTACCATAAATCTTAAAATGATACCTATAGGCACTAAAACTCATACTAAAACTAATGTTAAATGTGATAGTAAACCTGTTAAATACTTTAATTCAAAGCATACTATCTGTTTGCACCATTATCTCTTAAATACAATGTTTTATATTAGTCACAAACCTGATACTACAAGTGATGCAAACTGATACTAACAATATATTTTGCTTCAAACGGGCTTGACTGTGGCATATACGTAATGATATTCATCATTTCACCGAACAGAAGTAGAATACCAATCAAGTTAGAAGCTGAACAATTATTGTCAACAAGGGAAAAAATTGTGCATGCGATACTGACGGACAATGAGAACGGCTGGATTTTGGCTAAGTACATGTCAAGCTTGGAAGGATAAAAAATAGAAGAAGTGAATTTGTTTGCAAAACCTGCCGTTATGTTCAATTTCCCTAATATACATTTGAGATATTGTGTTGAAAGTAATAGACATTAAAAAAAAGTAACGTTGATACAAACACTTCTTGATATTATGTCAATTTGTTGTAAAGACTATGCATTTATTTATGATGTTGCAAAAATTAGCTTTGTTTAACTTGTCTCGCACTTGATGTTCTGTTATGATGATAAATATATTTCTACTTACAAATGAAACTAACACCAGTAGTGTGCATGAACTGATACTATTTTTTCACCTACACACATGATTGGAATTCACGCTTGATTATTTCATAAATTATTTATTTTAAATGTTATTTACAACAAAACTGACACATATATTCATGCAAAATGATACCTAGTAGTCGTTCCGTATAATATGATCTTCTATAAATTAAATTTACTTCACTATAATGTATAACAAAAGTAATATCAAAAATAGTGTAGAACTCATACTTAGTACCTGTAAGATTGAAATTCAAGATTGATGATTTTATAAATTATTTTAAATATTATATACAATAAAACGGATACCTATATTAATGAAAAATGATACACAGTAGCTGTTTGATATAATATGATGGTTTATAAATTTAATTATCTAGTTTACTATCATGCATGACAAAGAGATACCAAAATGATGAAACTCATAATTAGTGGTTGTTTGATTGAAAATCATGCTTGTTCATTTTATAAACTATTTACACTATAATTTATAGCAAAACTGATACCTACATATATTCAAAACTGATACCCGCCACGATGCTAAACTACACTTCTACATCATATATTGAGTTTCCAGCTGCTCACCATAACATATTGTACAACATATATTGACATTTAATCTCATAATTTTTCTCATAGTTTTGCACTTCACAACGCAGCAAAAAAATTAATAATTTCAGTCACTTCAAAACTAGAGAAAAAAATCAACATGTACAAATGATACAAATAGCATGCAAAAAATGATACCATAGTTGTTTATACCTGAAACTGATATTAAAAAAAACAGATACTGTAATTTGTAATACCTAAAACTGATAATAACACATCACTTCCCATGCAACATATATATTCCAAAACATGCAGCAGTCAACTAAAAATGATAACATATAACAAAGTTCCACTACAAAGATCAAGTCAATGTCAAATTTAGTATATGATAAACCAATACACTTATATAACAATGTTCAATTGTATAAAATTGCCAAAAAAGACATAAAACCAAGTGTATCTTCTTGGAAGCTTGATAACCAAATCATATCATTTTAGAAGTTTGACAAATATGCTTATTCTGACCATATTGCTTGCATGCACCTCGTCTATTTTTCTTATTTTCAAAATATGCAAATCCTCCTTTTCGTTTTATAGAATGTCTACCAGCACCTCGTTTCTCCTTTGGTGGCTTAATAACATTTTCAACACTTGCATCAACAATTAGCTTATCAGAATTAGGAATACTATTAATAGAATTAGTATAAGAAGAACAGTAAGCATCAACAGTAAAATAGTACTCAACAAAATAATAAACCTATAACTTTGACTTGTTCATGCACATAATAGCGTGAGCACAAGGAAATCCTATAACTTTCAATTGATTGCAACTACATCTTCACTCTTTAAGATCAACACGATGAGAGTTTGGCGATTTCACTTCAAAAACCACTCTGAAGACTTGTGTACATCCCGTCTGAATTCTTCTTCAATCAGTTCACTAAAATGAGACTCGATAGAAGGACAAAGAGTAGTATTCCACAGTCAACACTCCTCCCTCCTTTTAGCCATTTGTTCCATAAATTTAATTGGAATTACATCTAAGCATATGGTAATAGGTAAGGCTCATTCATCCAAAATTCAATTAAAACTTTCGGCGACATTTGAACTATGTTCACCATATCATTTACCCGGAAAAAAAAACTAGCCCACTTATCAAAAGGCTTATCCTTTAAGAAATTTACAAAATTAACGCCGCCAATTTCACAAAATTTAGAATGTGCTTCTTCAAATTCATACAAATTAGATGCTCTAGAACACATCTTGAACAAATCAATGATAGATGAATTCAAAATTTTTGCCTAAACTGCTGAAAGTAGATTCCGTTCCATATGAAGATAGTAGTAACTATGAAAGGCTGAAGGAAAAACTTTATGAATGACTAAAACTAAACCTTGATGGCGATCAGACATAAAAATCAAATCACGGTCTTCTTGAAGCATTTGTTTTACATGACTCAAAAATCATTTCCAATTATCCACATTTTTAGAGAAACTATATCCATAGTTAAAGGGAAAAAACACGCCATAGAAGTTTTAAACAAATATTAAAAAAAAAGTTCAATCAACTGTTAACTTAAAAACTGCTACCGATAACTAAAAACCGATAACTAAAAACCGACACCTAAAAATTGCTACCCACATAAAAATTGATACCTAATAAATAGATAACTAAATTTTGATACTATACATTTAAACATTTTTAAAACAAAAACATATCTTGATTACCATTTTTTTGCAGTAGCACCCATCAAAACATCTTGCTGTCCCCTTAAATGAGTAGCGTCTAAAAATATCATAAGTCGACAATGCTTGAAACCAAATAAACAAGCACTAAAACTAATAAATACTCTCTCAAATTGATTAGTACAACCATTAACATCCATATCGATACAACTACCTGGATTATGCTTCTTCAATGCTTCTAAATACCAACTCAAATCATTGTAGAACATAGCATCACAATTTCATCACAGCAAGTTGTTTTCCGCAATAAGCAAAAGATTAGGACAACTCACAATTGTATTCTCTTCTAAAATCATTAATTATATCTTTAGGTTTTTTACTAGGACAACCATGAATCTCATTAATAATCAACGATTTAACAAATGCGATGTAGATTATTCAAATTTCTAAGGCCAGCCTCAAAAAAATGGTTGTTAACCAAACTTCTAATAACTAAGAAGAGTATATTAAATTGAAGTAGAACCACCACCAACATTTTCCAACTGAGAACCCTTGACCTTAACGGTAAAAGGAAAGAATGCACTCTTCTTATACAATTGAAAACAAAACATGCTCTAAATATCGGAATCGGTATCAACCACAATAACTTTATCCTCAAGCGCATAAGAAATCTCTATGGATATAGGAGTTAATTAAGACCAATACGGATAAATGTCATTCTTCAAATCATGAAAACCACAATCAATGGACAATCGAGTGCTGAAAGTACTATCATCGAATACAAACAAACAAGAATATTATCACCGATTCAAAAGGAAAAAAACATCAACAAAAAATCAGAATGAAAATAAATTAGCTTTTTACAAAACTGATACTTACTGACAGTAAAACTGATACCAAAAAACTGAACCTTAAATTTATAGTACAACCGATGCTCAAACATACTTCACGAAATGTTTGATACTAACAAAACACTAATTTAACTCATCCTTTATTTGCTATATATCATCATCTTTACTATGTAACAACTTTACTTTTTTATATGCTCAAACAAGTAAAACATTAAAAATACTTCTACGCTACAGTATTACAAAAAATGATACCTAAAAACTGATCCTCATTGAAATAAATACACCAATACATTATCAATCAAACCAATATGAATGCAAAGGAAACAATAATTAAAAATTATTTGCTATAAAGTGCCAATTTATTACCTAACACCTGATATTCAAATAAATAACAAAAATGATACAACATTGGATGTTTGATAATAACGCTTTAACCCATTAAATTTTAATACATATAATTATACATACTCCATAACAACTTCATATACAAAAATGAAACATTAATTGTGACGCCCCACCTCTATACTCATGCTAGCCAAGGACACTACGGAGTAATGCCGTCAATTAGCGCGAAGAATAAGGCTGTTGAGGAGCGACCATCTGTGTAATTGCCTTGTGCGAGCAACGGTATGTCAGATAGTATAACAAGAGGAAATCCGACACACCGATACGAACTCAAAACATCTACACAGTGGCTATATATGATCTTCGGAAACTGTTTGCGTAAAAAATGGCCACAAACACCCAATACCGTGAAAGCACCAGTGTATGAATATAAGTCAGCGATATTCAAACACAAATCACAGATCTCAGCAAATAACTCAAATACGTTTGCACAAAAGATGGGCAAAAAACTCCAAGTCGTATGAATTAGTTGATTTTATGTTGTTCGTAGTGATTTAGGTGGTTTATGCAAATACGTAAAAAGTAGGGGCTAAACTGTAAAAGACACACAGATTTATAGTGGTTCGGCCAAAGTGTGCCTACGTCCACTTTATATGTTATTCTCCTTTTCCAATCCGATTACAAGTACAAAGCTTGTAGTACAAGTGTATGAAAGTTGTTTGAAAGTTCCTTCCAGGTTTGAGCTCTCAAACTTGTCCCCATTGTTGTACCCCTGCCCCTCTATTTATAGAGTGAGGCTGGGGGCAGGGGTCTTGGAAGTATATAGCTGCTGGTGGGCCTGGGCTGAAGCCATCTGGACTGGCAACTCTGGTTCGGCGGAGCTTGGTTCGGCCATGTGGAGAAGGTTGGATCGGTGTTGGTGAAGTGAGAGCTTGGTCCGGTGATGGTGGTTCGGTTGTGGGTTGTGAGGCAGTTGGTTCGGTGGAGCTCGTTCGGTAGTACATGGAAGGATGGTTGGTTCGGCTAGGAAGAGAAGTAGGTTGGTCCGGTGGTACTACCGAATGGATCTTGGTGTGAGGACCGGATGAGGTTTGACCGGATGGAGGATAGCCTTGTGCCGAATGTTCTTGGAGGGAAGTATGCATGGGCCGAATGCAGTATAACTTGGATTGCCGAATGGAACCTAGTTTGGGCTTTGCCGAATGAACCTTCATAGAGAATGCCGAATGAACTCTGGCCTTGCTTCCAATCGACTTTCAATCCCGACCTCCATCATTCCTTGCCAGTTTGTCGATATTCCAGTTTTGAGCAAAAAATGGGATAACACTTTGCCCCCCAAAACATGCCTTGTGATAACAAGGCGTGTTTTGAATAGTTCCGAATAATCCAATATCCAAGGTCCATAGCCATATCGGTAGAGTAGATCATCCTTGACTGCTCCGAGTCGATATCCAATTCCAAATCCAATAACCAAAGCTTGAGCAAATTCCATGTCCATCCGAACTCGACAGCCGAGCCTCAAATCATCCTTATCCAACAGCCAATAACCGAATCCAGGACCTCTCTGGGTCGATATCCAAACCCATAACCTCTCCGGGCTCTTGCCAAGCGCAATCCACACCTGACGGCCATGATCCAGTGTCCCTGGATGTTGAGCTAACCTCTCCGGTTTCTTGCCATGCGTAATCCATACTTGACGATCTTGGTCCAGTGTCCCTGGACGTTGAGCTAACCTCTCCGGGTTCTTGCCAAGCGTAATCCACACTTGACGACCTTGGTCCAGTGTCCCTGGACGTTGAGCTAACCTCTCCGGGTTCTTGCCAAGCGTAATCCATACTTGACGATCTTGGTCCAGTGTCCCTGGACGTTGAGCAAACCTCTCCGGGTTCTTGCCATGCGTAATCCACACATGACGACCTTGGTCCAGTGTCCCTGGACGTTGTATAATGCCATGGCTTAAGTCCTAAGCCGAATCCTGGTCTCTCCGGACC
Organism: Allium cepa; assembly: GCA_030765085.1. NCBI lineage: Eukaryota > Viridiplantae > Streptophyta > Magnoliopsida > Asparagales > Amaryllidaceae > Allium > Allium cepa. Next base: position 669,879,649 of record CM060929.1, on the reverse strand, counting down.
CTTGCCGAGCATAGTCCATACTCGACGACCTGAAAATAACGATTGATAATATAGGGCCTAAGTCCTAGGCCGAATCCTGGTCACTCCGGACCCTTGCCGAGCATAGTCCATACTCGACGACCTGAATGAGTCAATTTGCCACGTTCGGGCACAGCGACTCACCCCTTGCCAGGCATAATCCATACCCGACGACCGTTTATCAAAAATCAGATAAAAATCCAATCAAAATCCAATCCAAAATCCAAATCCAAATCCAAAATCCAAATCCAGAATCCAAATCCGAAAATCCAAATCCAAAACCAGACAACCAGAAATCCAAACCAGCATCCAAAACCGAAAACAATTGTCCAAAGGAAAATCCAAATCAAAAAGCAAGAAAAACCAGGAGCTCAATCCAAGCTCCAAAACCGAAAACCAAAAAGAAAAGCAGTGTCCAATCCAAAAGCGAAAGATAAATTTCACAAACCATAGCATCGCAGTTTATTATCATTCAGAGCATGCCTAGGGGCTATCTCCGTCCCCGTACATGTGTAAATGACTTGGTTGCTTGCCAATAGTTTGCTACTTATTTCATATTAACCTGGTTAAGGGACGATCAACCGACCATCATTCCTGGGCCTCCCACCATCGTAGCTTGAGGTAGGCTGTGGTTGCTCCTGCCTCGCCGTTGCACTCCGCGGTCCAACATATTGTGGCAGTTGTCCATTCCTTACATGTTCCTCAATTATGTCCTTTAAGTGCCTGCAGCTGTTGGTGTCGTGTCCATCCAAATCATGGAAGAGACAGTGCCTTCCTGATGTCCTTTCCCGTTCTGTTGGTTCTCTCCTAGCCGGCCTCCGGTAGTGAAGGCGATTTCGAGTATCCAGGTATATCCGTTCCAGTGTTTCGTTCAATCCTGTGTATGTGGAAAACTTTGGATCCTTCCATTGCTTCCTAGCATTTCCAGAATCATCGTCCAACTTCCTTTTTCCTTTGTTTTTATCCGAACCATTGCTGGATGGTCCTCCCCCTTCAACTGCATTAACCTTTTTCAATTTTAAATCCGTACTCGCATCTTCTTGTCGAAGGAACCTTTCTGCCTCATGAAAGAATTCGTCGAGATTCCGTGGGGGATCTCGTATCAGAGATACCTTGAAATCCGAGTTCTCCCTGACTCCTGATACTGCTGCCATTAAAACCATCGATGGATCGGGCCGATCCACCGAAGCAACTGCGGCACTGAATCGAGTTAGAAAAGCTCTAAGCGATTCATCCATCCTTTGCCTTACCGATGTCAATGTCATCACGTTCTTCGGTCTCTTGACATGAACCCGAAACTGTCCCAGAAACCTTTCCACCAATTCCCTCCAAGTCCCGATAGATCCTTCTTCCAGCTGCCTGAACCACATCGCAGCTAAGTCCGTCAAGTACAAAGGGAAGCATCGGGCCATCACCTCCTCTGATGCCCCCAGCACCTCCATGTGTCTAGTGTATCTCATCAAGTGATCCGTAGGGTCTTCCTTGCCATTGTATACCTCCACGCTAGGTAGCTTGAACTTAGGTGGGTTCTGAGCCATCCTTATTTCCCGAGTGAACGGACTCCTGTTTACTCCTTCCAAGTCTCCGTTGGTCAAACCACCTCGCACAGTCTTCCTGATTATATCTACCAATCCACCGTTGTCTGTCGGGGGTTGCCCCCGAGGGAACTCCGGTACATACTCTTCGTGTGGCTCGTTAGCAGCAACGTTGGTTCTAGCCTGTTGAACTCCTTCCAAAGGTTCTCCTGTGTTGAATCCCGTGGGCCTGCCCCCAAGCCCTTGTTGATTGCTACCTGGCTCCGTATCTTGTCCTTCGTTGGGTTCCATAACCCTAGCTTCTTGTCCTGCATCCATAGCCGTTGTAGCTGCTCCTAAATTCTGCATCCCTGCAGCTCTCATTTGCTCCAAGAAAGTTTGCATCATTTCCTGTTGACTTTTCAGCAACCTCTCTTGCAGTGAATTTGTTATGGCTTCCATTTCATCCCGGGTTATGTAGATCGAAGCCGGTCCTTCCTCACCTCCGGAGGATGCTTGTTGACTTCCTCCTTGTTGGCTCCTCTCAGCCCTTAGCCTTCTACTGTTTTGCCTAGTCATCGTCTTCCAAATCTAAACCTCTATCCGATGTAGCGGGAGCTGGTTCTTCTCAGTGAAAGCACCAAAATGTTTGCGTAAAAAATGGCCACAAACACCCAATACCGTGAAAGCACCAGTGTATGAATATAAGTCAGCGATATTCAAACACAAATCACAGATCTCAGCAAATAACTCAAATACGTTTGCACAAAAGATGGGCAAAAAACTCCAAGTCGTATGAATTAGTTGATTTTATGTTGTTCGTAGTGATTTAGGTGGTTTATGCAAATACGTAAAAAGTAGGGGCTAAACTGTAAAAGACACACAGATTTATAGTGGTTCGGCCAAAGTGTGCCTACGTCCACTTTATATGTTATTCTCCTTTTCCAATCCGATTACAAGTACAAAGCTTGTAGTACAAGTGTATGAAAGTTGTTTGAAAGTTCCTTCCAGGTTTGAGCTCTCAAACTTGTCCCCATTGTTGTACCCCTGCCCCTCTATTTATAGAGTGAGGCTGGGGGCAGGGGTCTTGGAAGTATATAGCTGCTGGTGGGCCTGGGCTGAAGCCATCTGGACTGGCAACTCTGGTTCGGCGGAGCTTGGTTCGGCCATGTGGAGAAGGTTGGATCGGTGTTGGTGAAGTGAGAGCTTGGTCCGGTGATGGTGGTTCGGTTGTGGGTTGTGAGGCAGTTGGTTCGGTGGAGCTCGTTCGGTAGTACATGGAAGGATGGTTGGTTCGGCTAGGAAGAGAAGTAGGTTGGTCCGGTGGTACTACCGAATGGATCTTGGTGTGAGGACCGGATGAGGTTTGACCGGATGGAGGATAGCCTTGTGCCGAATGTTCTTGGAGGGAAGTATGCATGGGCCGAATGCAGTATAACTTGGATTGCCGAATGGAACCTAGTTTGGGCTTTGCCGAATGAACCTTCATAGAGAATGCCGAATGAACTCTGGCCTTGCTTCCAATCGACTTTCAATCCCGACCTCCATCATTCCTTGCCAGTTTGTCGATATTCCAGTTTTGAGCAAAAAATGGGATAACAGAAACAAATATAGAAATAATCATAACATAAATCAGTCACAGATATCCATATCACAAAGGCGGAACAGATATGAATATAACACTTAAAAGTGTTTATTAGAGTAGTGGTCAAACAAGATCCCCGGTATAACGAAAGAATAGATACAAGTGCTAGACAAAAGAATATGTATACATCAAGGAGTCTCTATCTCGAATGTATAACAACAAAAACTACCAATATAGTGCAGTTAGCCAAAAGTCAGGTAATACTCCCAGATGAGGAGTCAAGTAGAAGCACATGTAACATCTCGGTCTGACCCGAGTATTATTTAATAAGAAAATAATCAACGGATCAGTCTAGCTATAAATATCAGATAAAATTAGATGGAAAAAGAGATATAACAAAACGTATGATAACAATAATGCCATACTAAGAAAAGTATACATTTGACAACAACAAAAATCATACAATATCTCACGAAATCTCATAACATCAAAAAGAATGTCATATTCTTTACTCTATTCACCAAACCACAAATATTGACAACATATCGATGCCAATCATAAAAATTGGTGAAACACAAATTCTAGAAATCATCAATTAGAAATTCAAAAATCACAAAGGGGAGGCCTATCATAAACGGGAGCATGTAAACTCACCAACACGTGTATCACAAACGGGACGCTATCCCATGGTCGCTAACCATAGAGCCGGTGCAATGACGTAGTACAATATCGGTACGCCCGAGGAACCTGAAACTCGAATAATTCGAAACAACGACGTAGGACAACGGTATGCTCGATGATCCTGATAAGAAGGTACAACAACGTAGTACAAAGGTACGTCCGATTGACCGAACTCCATAAAAGAACATGGGTCGCTAGCCAACCAAAGAAATGAGATGAAACTCAATAAAACGAGGTACCATCCCCTACGTGGACAAAGAGACATAGCATATAGCTAGTCTAAATCACAAAAAATGATCGCGAATGATCATCAAGAAGTGTCAGTTACACTAAGCTAGTAAATAGATGAGTTTAGCTTCATGTCCCATAACCACTTGCTTAACTTAAGTATTAACAAACAATTGTAAATCTCCACTCGAAAGTTGTCACAAGAATTTCAATCGAACGAGTCTAAGAATTAACCGACAAAGTAAACGCAAGCATTTCATACCACTTGTTTTGCAAAGTCGTTTGATTGGATTTCTCGAATGAATGAGGTAAAGGTTTGTATATACTAATAGACTGGAAAATGGTTTTATAAAGGAAAATAGAGTTGAAATCATCTTTGAGAAAGAGTTTGAATATTTACTACTAGTGTAGAAACCTTTGTGTTTTAAAGTGACAAACCATAAAGATGATTGTAAGAACAATCAATCACCAAAATTTCACGTTCAAAGACGAGAATTAAATCCAAAGAAATCGATTCCGAACCCATCAAAATGGATATACCCAAAAATTCCAAAATAGAAGTCATCAAGGTCGATAATAAATGATAACAACAAATTGAAAAACCACGAATCAATAAAAATTGGAATTTCAAGCAAAATAGGCTAAATAGGCAAAAACAAGCAGGTCAGTCGACTGATTACAGAGGCCAGTCGACTGATTGCAGGAAACAGATAATTCCAGCCTCTGCCGACAATCCAAGAACATTCATTTGCTACACCTAGTCGACTGACTGCAAAGGTCAGTCGACTGACTGGCACTGGGGCTACTTTTTAGCCTATCAAATGAAGTGCAACTCCTCCAAAATTGCAACTGGACGAGCAATGGGCGCTAGGGGTTTATGCCAATCGACTACCCGGCCCTATGGGCTCTTCTATTCACCACTAAAAGCATGATCAAACATCGAAGATATGATTTTTAAATATTTGACTTCAAACACCAAAAATTGGAATACTCATAACACCAATTCAATCCAAGGCAAATGGAAATGAAATAGAAGTTAGGAATTCATACCTAACAATAAATGAAGATTATAGACATAGATGTGAGATAAAAATCTCACCTTTTGCACAAAAATAAGGAAGAAGAAGCTATAGAGCAAGGTAAAAACAATCACTCCTCGATTCCAACCCAAGAAGCTTGAATCTAAACGTAAAAGAAAAACATTTCCTAAGTTAGACTTTAGGAATTTCTGAAATTGAAGGTAGAATGAGTTGGAGAAGAAGAAGAGGATGCTTACCAATAGCTTCACTTTGACTTTGGAGTTAGAACTTGGATTTGCAATGGAACTAGGGCTTAGGAATTCTAATTCTCTTTCTCTTCCCCCATTTTTATGAAAGGTTGAAGGTATTAGGAAATGAAAGTGAATGAAGAGAAGTGGGGGTGGAGCTAGAGTTAATATTTAGGCTAACCCAAACCCAAAATCCAAAGTGCATAGGTCAAATTTTAGCTAGCTCCAAACATATCAAAGTTTATACTCAAAAAGGTCGCAAACGGCGTTTTGAACTCAATGGAAGTGGTCCCGAGTCATAATTCGACCGTATACAAAAAATAGCATTTCGGACTATAATCCGACTCACGATGATGTATTTAATAAAATATTTAAATACACAATCGTAAAATATGTGGGTTGTTACAGACTACCCTCCTTAAAGAAATTGCGTCCTCGCAATATTTAAGAAGAAAATAAAAAGTAACAACCATAAAAGCATATCAACACAAAAGAAATTTGAAATAAAAAGTTCACCTCAAAGAGCACGAGAAAGTAACTCCGGATGTGTTCGCTCGATGAATTCTCTAGATTCCCAAGAACAATTCTTAGGATTTGAGGACCATTGAACCTTCACAAGAGGGACATCTTTATTTCGAAGGCGTTTAACCTTCGATGTAATAATACGAATAGGATGTTTCTCATAAGTCAAATTAGGCGAAACTTCAATTTCTTCCACAACATCGGGCTCAAGAATAGAATCGGAATCTCGAAGGCATTTCCGTAATTGAGAAACGTGAAAAACGTCATGAATAGCAGAAAACTGAGCCGGTAATAAAAGGCGATAAGCCACGGAACCAATACGTTTGGTGATGGGAAATGGAAATATATATAAGAGGTGCTAATTTTCCCAGTCGACTGAAACGCACAACACCCTTCATAGGTGAAACACGAATAAACACAAAATATGCCACAGAAAATTCTAATTTCCTTCTTCAGTTATCGATATAGGATTTTTGCCTACTTTGAGCTTCTTTCATCTTATGACGAATAAGGCCAATCTTTTCTATGGAATCACGAATAAAATCTGGACCTAAAGCCAGCCTCTCGCCGACCTTAAGCTAACAAGAAGGAGGTCGGCATGGCCTTCCATAAAGTGCCTCAAAAGGTGTCATGCCAATACTAGATTGGAAGCTATTATTATAGGAAAACTCAACAAGAGAAATATGATCCTCCCAACTTCCACCAAAATCAAGAACACATGCACGAAGAAGATCTCCAAGAGTTTGATTCACACGCTTGGTTTGTCCATCGAACTGAGGATGATAAGCGGTGCTAAAATTAAGCTTCGTTCCCAGCGCTTTTTGAAGACTCTTCCAAAATCCACTAGTAAACAATGGATCACGATCGCTAACAATAGAAGTAGGAATTCCATGTAATCTAACAATTTCTTTAATAAAGTGTTAGGCCAAAAGAGGCACGGTCCAATTGGACCGAACGGGAATAAAATGGGCGGATTTGGTAAGTCTATCAACAATCTCCCATAGGCTATCATGGCTCGAACGAGAACGGGGAAGACCGTCAATAAAATCCATGGAAATTTGATCCCACTTCCAAATAGGAATATCCAAAGGTTTCATTAACCCACCGTGCCTTTGATGCTCGGCCTTGACAAGTTGGCAAGTCATACAGTGCTTAGCAAAGTTAGCAATATCGGATTTCATTCCATCCCAATAATAAAGTCGCTTCATATCCGCGTATATTTTACTACTACCGGGATGAATGGTAAATTTAGAACGGTGAGAATCTTCTAAAATGTCTTTTCGAAGATCATCAATATTTGGCACGATAAGTCTACCAAATTTTCGAATACCGCCGCAAGAGTCAATATCAAAGTCTTTCAATCCTTCAATATCAATTTTATCCCTACAACTTTGCCTAAGAAGAGCCAATTCGAGATCTAACTTTTGAGCTTCAAGGATGCGGTCTAAAAGAGATGGATGAGCCTCAAGGCTACATAAAACAAGAGATGAACATAAATCGGATTCACGATCTCGAATCTTACAAGTGGATAAAGTCTCGAGATCATTCCATTCGGATATCTCATAGAAACAACCGCTTGTTGCTTACGACTAAGGGCATCGGCAACACGATTTCTCTTTCCGAGAGTATAAAGAATATCAAGGTCATAAGATGCAAAGAATTCGAGCCAACGTTGTTGACGCAAATTAAGTTCCTTTTAAGAAAACAAATACTTCAAAGATTTGTGATCGGTATAGAGAAAAAATTACTCTCCCGAAAGATAATGACGCCAAACACGAAGGGCGAAAACAATAGCCGCGAGCTCTAAATCATGAGTGGCATATCTAGTCTCGGCAGGCTTTAATTGCCTAGAAGAATAAGCAATAACACGTTCCCTTTGCATAAGAACGGCACCCAAACCAACCCGACTAGCATCGGTATAAACAATAAAATCTTGGTCCCCTTCGGGAATCCCAAGAATAGGAGCATCGAAAAGGAGTTCTTTTAATTTCTGAAAAGAAGCTTCACATTTGTCCAACCAAATGTATTTAACTCCTTTCTTTGTCAAGCTGGTAAGAGGCACGGAAATTTTAGAAAAGTCTTTTATGAACCGACGGTAATAAGCCGCCAATCCAAGAAAACTACGGATTTCCGTCACACTCTCCGGTCTCTTCCAATCCTGAATCACTTAAATCTTTGAAGGATCCACGGAAATTCCGGATTCATAAATAATATGGCCGAGAAATTTCACATGAGATTGCCAAAAGTGGCATTTAGAAAATTTTGCTTTCAATTGATTACTCCTAAGAGTTTCCAACACAATGCGAAGATGTTTTCATGATCTTCCTCAGTTCTAGAATAAACAAGAATATCATCTATAAAGATGAGAACAAATCGATCGAGGAAGTCTTTGAAAACTCGATTCATAAGGTCAACGAAGTAACCCGGAGCATTCGTTAAACCAAATGGCATAACAAGCCATTCATAAGATCCACAACGAGTACGGAACGATGTCAAAGGAATGCTATCCTCTACAATACGAAGCTGATGAAAACCGGTTGCTAAGTCTAACTGTGAAAAGACTCTAGCACCACTAAGTTGATCGAATAGATCATCAATATGATGTAAGGGATATTTATTCTTAATGGTGAGATCATCAAGCTTACGGCAGTCAACGCAAAGCCTAAGTGTATCATCGGATTTCTTCACAAAAATAGCTGAAGCTCCCCAAAGAGAGGAACTAGAACGAATAAATTGCTTCGTCTCCAATTCGGATAATTGTCTGAACATCTGCTCGTTTTCTTTATTGGACATACGATAAGGCGGACGAGTAATGGGCAAAGCTCCAGGAATTAGACTAATTCTGAACTCAATTGCTCGCTTAGGTGGTTATCCTGAAATGGTTTCAAATATGTCGGAAAATTCACGAAAAACGTAAATAAGAGAAATGACATCTTCCTCATCATCATTATCGTCATCATGAGGATTTAAAGTATATAAAGATGCTGCCGGGTTGGAATCCAAATCTTTAAGAACAATAAAAATCTTCTTAACAGACTGAGGATGTCGAAGATGAATAGTCCGCTCAGGACACAGGATATGGGCTTCATAACGGTTAAGCCAATCCATTCCCAATATCATTCTGAAGCCCAAGTAAAGCATGACATGCAAATCGGCTCGGAAAGAAAAATCACATAAAATGATCTCGACATCATTACAAAGCAAACTGAGTGTTGCAGATCCACCAACTGGATTCGCAATTCTCAAAGAAGTCATTAAAGCCATAACACTTAAAGATAAAAGTATCAACAAGTTCTTTTGATATAAAAGAATGGGATGCACCCGTATCAAAAAGAACTCGAATAGGTCGATCACGAAACATAATAATGCCATCAAGGATAGAATGAAAAATACCTTGACCACGAGAAGTGTTACTAGGGGCTTGCACAACATTTAGCTTTCCCTCCTTCTTGCCTTGAAGTTTGGGACATGAAGATAAAAGATGACCCGAACTTTTGCAAAAACGACAAAAGAGAGGTATCGGACATCTATTGGGATAATGGTCCTTAGAACCACAATTGTAGCATTGCCCACTACAAGGGGTAGGAGTCTTTACTACCGAAGCTGCTTGCTTTCCTTTCTTGTTGGGATTAGTGCCTTTGAACTTAATCGCTCTTTTTTTGTTGTTGTTGAAGTCCAGTTTGGCACTAACAACTTCAATATCACTCTCTTTATCCCTCTTCAAGTCGAAGAGCGATATCAATAAGCTGATCGAAAGCAACTTCCAATTTCAGAAGTAATGGATTTTTGAGATTCTTATTCAAGTCATGGACATGTCTCTGATTTTCCTTTAATGGGGTATTTATATACTCGACCCCATACATAGAGAGGGATTCGAAAGATGCGACATAATCTGCCACAGAAGATTCACCTTGAACAAGGTCAATAAAACGCCGGGACAAAGTAACCTTTTCAGCCTCCGACACAAACTTTAATTCGAATCGTCCCCGGAATTGCTCCCAAGTAAGATCCGCTTCAATAATTTCTAAAGTCAAAAGCTCATACCAATCTAATGCTCTTTCTTGGAGCATACTAGAAGCCACTTGGACTCGATGAAGACCAATAAGATTCATGCGAGAAAAGATGCGATCGCATGTTCTAAGCCAAGCTTAGACTTCGATAACGCCCTCGGAACCCCTGAATGGATTTCCACCCAAATTTGTATAATCACTGCACAGGCGTGCAAATCCGGACTTTGGGTGAGTAGGCTCGGGAATGGGTCCGACTGTTGGACAGACATAAATACTCCATCCTGGGGAGTAGCACTGGATTGATCGGCGCTGGGACGCCCTGGTCTAACCATTTCTCTTCTTTAAGAAAGAAAGAAATAAGAAGAAAAAGTTATTCTCAGAATGAATATCAAACAATAATGATTGATAAAACAAGGCATCACAAAGAAAATAGGATAGAATGGGTCCAATGACTCGAAATAAATCCTAAGGCACGACTCCTAAGATGGACTTAGGACGATGATCCTTGCTATAATATTTCGTATTGTTCCGAAGTTTGGTTCTAATACCAAGCTGTGACGCCCCACTTCAATACCCACGCTAGCCAAGGACACTACAGAGTAATGCCGTCAATTAGCGCGAAGAATAAGGCTGTTGAGGAGCGACCATCCGTGTAATTGCCTTATGCGAGCAATGGTATGTCAGATAGTATAACAAGAGGAAATTCGACACACCAATACAAACTCAAAACATCTACACAGTGGCTATATATGATCTTCGAAAAAAAATATAGAAATAATCATAACATAAATCAATCACGGATATCCATATCACAAAGGCGGAAACAAGTATGAATATAACACCTAAAAGTGTTTATCAGAGTAGTGGTCAAACAAGATCCCCAGTTTAACAAAAGAATAGATACAAGTGCTAGACAAAAGAATATATATACATCAAGGAGTCTCTATCTCGATTGTATAACAACAAAAACTACCAATATAGTGTAGTTAGCCAAAAGTCAAGTAATACTCCCAGATGAGGAGTCAAGTAGAAGCATTTGTAACATCTCGGTCTGACCCGAATATTATTTAATAAGAAAATAATAAACGAATCAGTCTAGCCATAAATATCAGATAAAATGAGATGGAATAAGAGATATAACAAAACGTATAATAACAATAATGCCATACTATGAAAAGTACACATTTGACAACAACAAAAATCATACAATATCTCAAGAAATCTCATAACATCAAAAAGAATGTCATATTCTTTACTCTATTCACCAAACCACAAATATTGACATCATATCGATGACAATCATAAAAATTAGTGAAACACAAATTCTAGAAATCATCAATTAGAAATCCAGAAATCAAAAAGGGGGAGGCCTATCATAAACGGGAGCATGTAAACTCACCAACATGTGTATCACAAACGGGACGCTATCCCATGGTCGCTAACCATAGAGCCGGTGCAACAACGTAGTATAATATCGGTATGCCCGAGGAACTTGAAACTCGAATAATTCGGAACAATGACGTAGTACAATGGTACGCCTGATGATCCTGATAAGCCGGTATAACAACGTAGTACAAAGGTACGTCCAATGGACCGAACTCCATAAAAGAACATGGGTCGCTAGCCCACAAAAGAAATGAGACGAAACTCAATAAAACGAGGTACTGTCCCCTACGTGGACAAAGAGACATAGCATATTGTTAGTCTAAATCATAAAAAATGATCATCAATGATCATCAAGAAGTGCCAATTACACTAAGCTAGTAAATAGATGAGTTTAGCTTCATGTCCCATAACCACTTGCTTAACTTAAGTATTTACGAACAAATTGTAAATCTCCACTCGAAAGTTGTCACAAGAGTTTCAATCGAACGAGTATAAGAATTAACCGACAAACTAAACTCAAGCGTTTCATACCACTTGTTTTGAAAATTCGTTTAATTAGATTTCTCGAACGAATGAGGTAAAGGTTTGTATATACTAATAGATTGGAAAATGGTTTTATAAAGGACTTTGTATTAAAAATAGAGTTGAAATCATCTTTGAGAAAGAGTTTGAATATTTACTACTAGTGTAGAAACCTTTGTGTTTTAAAGTGACAAACCATAAAGATGATTGTAAGAACAATCAATCACCAAAATTTCACGTTCAAAGACGAGAATTAAATCCAAAGAAATCGATTCCGAACCCATCAAAATGGATATACCCAAAAATTCCAAAATAGAATTCATCAAGGTCGATAATAAATGATAACAACAAATCGGAAAACCACGAATCAATAAAAATTGGAATTTCAAGCAAAATAGGGTAAATAGGCAAAAACAAGCAGGTCAGTCGACTGATTACAGAGGCCAGTCGACTGATTGTAGGAAACAGAGACTTCCAGCCTCTGCCGACAGCCCAGGAACATTCATTTGCTATAGCCAGTCGGCTGACTGGCACTGGGGTTGTTTTTCAGCCTATCAAATGAAGAGCAACTCCAACAAAATTGCAACCGGACGAGCAATGGGCGCTAGGGGTTTATGCCAATCGAAGACCCGGCCCTATAGGCTCTTTGATACACCACTAAAAGCATGATCAAACATCAAAGCTATGATTTTTAAAGATTTGACTTCAAACACCAAAAATTGGAATACTCATAAAACCAATTCAATCCAAGGTAAATGGACATGAAATAGAAGTTAGGAATTCATACCTAACAACAAATGAAGGTTATAGACATAGATGTGAGATAAAAATCTCACATTTTTCACAAAAACAAGGAAGAAGAAGCTATAGAGCAAGGTAAAAACAATCACCCCTCGATTCCAACCCCAGAAGCTTGAATATAAGCCTAAAAGAAAAACATTTCCTAACTTAGACTTTAGGAATTTCTGAAATTGAAGGTAGATTGAGTTGGAGAAGAAGAAGATGATGCTTACCAATAGCTTCACTTTGACTTTGGAGTTAGAACTTGGATTTGCAATGGAACTAGGGCTTAGGAATTCTAATTCTCTTTCTCTTCCCCCATTTTTATGAAAGCTTGAAGGCATCAGAAAATGAAAGTGAATGAAGAGAAGTGGGGGTGGAGCTAGAGTTAATATTTTAGGCTAACCCAAACCCAAAGTCCAAAATGCATAGGTCAAATTTTAGCTAGCTCCAAACATATCGAAGTTTATACTCAAAAATGTCGCAAACGACGTTTTGAACTCAATGGAAGTGGTCCCAAGTCCCAATTCGATCGTACGTAAAAAGTAGCATTTCGGACTATAATCCGACTAACGATGCAGTATTTAAATAAAATATTTAAATACACAATCGTAAAATATGTGGGTTGTTACATTAATACACTTCAAAACTTCATTATTATGAAAAATGATTATGACAAAAACAAAAAATGATTCATAGTGAACTAAACATAGAAATAAATTTTCATCCAAATCAATATGAATCTAACATATACATCGGTAAACAAAAAGCAAATAACATTCGATTTAAAGCAAATAAAAAAACATTACAACATATAAAAGAGAAGAAAATAGAACAAACCAGCTACCACTATTGTAACGAACCATATTTTTAATAAATTAAAATATTAAATTTAATAAGATTTTGGAATTTAATATTGTGAGAAATTAAAATTTATGATTTATAAATGGAAAAAATTATTAGAATATAATTTAATAATATCGATTAAATGTAATTGACAACTGTTTAATGTAATTTCAATTAATGGTAATAATAAAGGTTACAAGTGAATAAAATAAATGTTGTATAAAATGGGAAAATCAATATTACTTAATTGGAATTAGTTTTAATATTTGTAAGTAAATTTATAATCTTTTTTGTAAAAAATAAATGTATTAATGCGTTCAAATTATTTAAATGTAACAATTGTTCATTTCTCATATTATTATAAATCGTTTTGGAATTAATTTGGGAATTGACGAAATTAAATGTAATTAAATAACGCAGTTAATATAAGAAAAGATGTTAACTGTAGAGTTTGAGTGAAATAAAATGAAAACTTATGTTCAATTAACACACAAGGTATTTGTTGATTTAATAATAAAAATGTAAATAAAAATAAAAGAATTTGTTTTGAAATTTAAAATATAGTGAACGGGTTTTATTACACTTTTAATTAAAAGTTAAAGTTAATTTAATATTTAAATCATGGATTTAACATGGAAATTTTAGTTTTAAAAGATTATTAATTCTGTTTAATCAAGAATTGATGATAGAAAACTTTTAATTTAGGATTTAAAGTAATTAAATCGGTTAATAATAATTTGTTTTAGTTGACATGTAAAATATAAATATAATTTAATTTTAAAATTAACTTTGTTATACAATAGAATTAGGTTTCAGAAATTTATCCATTGAATTTGAAAATATTGAAAACCTACATTTTGATATACAGGATGACAATTTTCATTTCGGGTCAAAAACGGGCATCCATACCTTGGTTATCGCTCTGGCCCATCAGATATTCATTGTTGCCTATATATATGTTGTTATAAACCCTAGCAGCAGCCTTCACTTTATTTTCTCATCCCCAATCCCGAAATCAATCCTAATTAAAGTCTAATGACAATTAGCAAATCAAATAAAGTGGTTGAAATTTGAACTCTTCAAATCATATCATATAATATACTATTTTGAAGCTCTCGACGAATGGATTCTGCTTGTGGTGTTCGTTTTTGGGCAAAACGCTCGTATCAACTGGAAATCACGGTCAAAGGGGCTGGCGGCAAAGTCAATGGGGGCAATTTGAGGGTTTTTGATCGGAGCATCAATTGGCGAAATCGACTTCCGGATATTGTAGAGCTCGATGAGTAGATTCCAAATCTAGTTTTGATTTTAAGAAAAGAGCAACGGTGTGGCCGGGATCTTACTTGGAAGTTGATCATCGTTGTAACTTTGACCATCGATTGGTGGCGATTGGAGCATCTATGTGAGATGTCGGCAGTTCAGTTGCGTAGAGGAGGTCGATAGCTTTCAAATGCAAGTGGTCTCGTGGCAAATGGATATTTGGGGTGACGGGAAATCGTGGTCAAAATTGAATGGACGGAGGTGGTCTTGCGATGACTAGATCTAGCCAGATAGTAATTTTGCAAAAAAAGTCTCTGTAATTTTATATTTACAAATTTGACCCAGAAACTTCTAACCTTACTAACTTTTGCATACGAACTCCGATTGACACAGGGTTTCTTCCGTTGGCCTCGTATTGAAATTTCAGACAACGTGAAACTGGTTTGGTTTAATTTAAAGACTGTTGAAATTTTGGACATTTGTGGATTTTTAATAGGCTTAAAATCAAAGGTGGGTGATTTAACCCGCTCACGCAATATTGAATCTTCTTATGTTAGTTGAATTAAGTTTATGAAGTGAGAAGAATTTTATTGATTGATGTTTGATAATTTAATATGTCATTTAAATTTAATTTGAATTTATATTGAATTAAATTAACATTTTAATTAATATTGAATTTAATTGCTAGTTAAGTACCTGATATCGATAACTAGTTAATTATTGAGATTTATTGGCTGATTTGAATGATGACTGCGATGGACGTATATTTGTTGGCATTTTGGATGATTGGATGCTTATTTATTTATATATATCTATGTTATCACTCGGTATGTTAAGTGACGGCATATAAACTGTTATTTGAATTATTTCGAATAAATTAAGAAATATGTTGAAATGATATATATATATATATATATATATATATATATATATATATGACGTCTTGATTTGGATTGAAATGATATATATTGTAACGACCCAGAATTTTTATTAATTAAAATTTGAATATTTAATTAATTTTAAATATTAATAAGTGAAATTTATAAGTCAAATAAATTTTAATTTGAATTATTGGATTTAATTGGATTATTAAATCGATAATTTAATATGTTAAATTATGAAAATAATTGAAAATTGAGTTAAATATGATTGAAAATGATTTGTAAAATTTTATTTTATCATATGGGAGTTAGAATGATATTTTAGAACTTTTAAAATCGAATTAAAAGTTAATTTGTGAAAATTGAATATTTTTAATATTTAATAATCGACTGTAAAATAGTCAATTTTTGAACAGTCTCAGAATTGAACGAAACCAGTTTCATTGGATCCGTAATAGTTGGTTATTACCGGATTTCAATTTTCGTGTCAATCGGAGCTATCGTTTGATCGTGGCAGCTCGAAACGCATCGAATCGTTTTTAATTTAAATTTGGCGAGTCAAAATAGCCATTTTTCAAAAAGTCTCGGAATTCGACGAAACCAGTTTCATCGGATCCGTAATGTGATATTATTGTAAGGTTTCAAATTTCAAGTCAATTGGATTTACCGTTTGTCCGTTACAAATTAAAACGCCTAGAAATCGGTTTAAATCGGTTTAATTCAAATTGAGCGTTTTCAGCCATAACTCGCACATACTTCCGAATTATCTTCCGAAACTTGTTCCATTGTGTCCGGAATGCGGGATAAACCCTAGGTACGCTGGTTACGGCGTCTAAATCGGAGTTCGGAATTCCCGGGATGAATAGTGTCGCTCGTTCCTTATAAATAGCCCCTACCTTTCATAAATTTGATAAAAACCAAAACTCTAACCCTAATTCAAGTTGCTAGCCGCCACTTTATAACCTAAGGCCAGAAATCATTCTTCTTCATCCCTTAATCTCTTCCAATCCATCAAGAATTGGCCAAAGTTGTTAACTAAAGAATCGAAGAGCACGAGATGAGCTTTAAATCCATACGGATATGATCGGAAATGGTGCGACGGAGGGAGAGATAGGTGGGGCCGACAGTTCAGACCTGCGCACGCATTCCCACGCAACATAGATGGCCGAGCTTGCCATGGTTGGGGCCGAACTTAGCTTAGGTGTAGGGCTTTGTGTTACAACGTCTTGATCGAGTTTACATCGAGTATTTTGTTTGCAAATTTAAACCCTAGAAATCAAGTGATGGGTTCTTTTGCGTTTTGATGTTCTGTAGCTTGTAACGTGGGAGAAGATGAGGATGGGGACGGCCAAGATCTGCAGGATTAGGATCCAATGGCTATTGTGAGTTTGGGTTTAAAGTTATATTGTTAGGTTGTAAATTAAGTTATAAAATTCGTGTACGAACTTCATAAATTCGTAACTTTTTCATACGAGGTCGAAACTGCACGAAATCAGTTGCGTTGGGATCGTATGGACGAGCACTACGCGATGGAGTTGGTTTGGAGTCGTTTGGAGTTAGTGAGAATTTCGGGTAAAATTAAACGCGCGTTTAATTTTATTCGAAATAAAAGCTAAAACGGAATTTAAAATCAAGGTGAGAACTTCTCACTCAATCGAATAGGTTTCGATTTTATTTTAAATAGTTAGATTTAAAATATTTGAATGCATGTTTGAATGATGACTGTAAATTATTGATTGTTAAAATAGACATTATACGCCGTTAGTAAGCGGATGTTATTTAATATAAACATATACCGCGAATATTTCATAAACAGTGAAATTGGTATTATATATAATATCAATATATATATATTGGCATATGTATATATTGCAGTTGTTGATTTCCCGCATTTTTGTTTAGCGGATGAGACCCTATTACGCCGTTAGTAAGCGGATAATATTTATTAAGAACATATACCGCGATAATTTCGTACTGGAGCGAAATTGGTATTGTGCTAATGTTTTTGGATGCAGGAAAACAGGTTGGAGGGATCCAACTGGATTCCTCAACAGTATTTATTTTATTTCAGATATTTTGATATTTGATGGATTATCATATCGATATATGATATCGTTAGTAGTCGTGATTGACTATTTGGTGTGTAGCATCATTGGACCCAGATTTTGGGATTTTAAAATGTTTTTAAAGTGATTTTTGAAAATATACTTTATTTTTGGAATTGATCCATATTAAGTAAATAAACGTTATAATTTTTAAAGTTATAAGAATTATGATTTTTGTGAAATATTGTTAAAAGCTGATTTTTGAGAAATATGAATTAATGACTTTATAAAATAATTTTAATGGGGATTTTTGAATTTATTATGAAAAGTTTAAATATAGGATTTATAAAATTTGATTATTTTATAAATCAAAATGGTGAGATTATAAAGGAATTTAAAGACGTTTTAAAAGAATAATATAATTTGATTTATATTAAGAAATTTATAAATAGATATTTATAAATCGAAATATTGACATTATAAAACGAGTTTTTATAAGAGTTTGAATGTAGTGAAAATGAATTTCCTAAATGAATGAAATTTATGAAATTATAAACTGTGAAGTTATAAAATGAAATTTTATAAGCAATAGGTTTATAAAATTCATAAAGTTATCGAAAGAATGAATTTTGGATAAATAAACAATCTTATAAGTTAAGATTAATAATTTGGGAAGTTAAATGAACGATTTTGAAAAAAAAATCGTTTTATAAGTAATTAACTTATAATATGAACTTGTAGTTTATAATTGAGTTATAAACTGGAATAGGTTAATAAAGGAATTTATAAAAAGGAAGTTTTTATAAATAAATAGAAACGGAATTTATAAACGTTGTTTTATAAATCCGCAAATGACTTATTTTTGATAAGTTAATTGTTATAACTTAGAAATAGAGTTATATTCACGTTTTAGACTGTGAATAATCCTTTGAAATTAAAATGAATAAAAGGATGAGATTTGTTAACGAAGTTTATTCACGTTTTTGAATAGTGAATAACACGTTAAATAAAACGTTTTTGAATGTGATGTTTTAAATAGAATTAAAACGATCTAACGATGTTTTTAAACATGTTGAGATTCGAAACCATAGATTTCAACATTTATTGTTGAAATAGACGTTTTCGAGAAATAAAAGGAAATAGTGGACTATAACACTGTTGTTATAGTAAATGATTTCCGAAAGGAAATGGGTTGTATAGTATTGGGATTTATATATCTATTTAATTTCGAATCCCTATACTAGTGATTTTGGGACGTTGTAACGATGTTTTACGCAACATTCGTTTTGGCCCAAATAAAAATGTTTAAGAGAATGATTTCCCTTAAAGAATGAATAATATACTTAATTCGATTTAAGTATATTGAATATTTTCAAAGGTTGAAAATAAAGAGATTTGTCGATTACTTATTTTTAATAAGTATGGAAATGTTTTCCAATATGAAGTGAATTTATAGAATTTATCTTCTTGAAGATAAATTGAAAATGAATAATTGAAATCGAATATTCATTGATATTTTGGAATTATAAATTCACTAAGGAATTTATAAAGGAAGTGGAATTTGTCTAAAAAAAAAAAATATTGATTTATTTTTGAAGAATTGAAATTATATATCTTGTAAAGATATTTTGGAAAATAAATAATTTGGAAAATTATTTGGAATCTGGTGATGTGTGCATATCCAGTGATAGTTCAATAACCGACTATCAGTATTTCCCTTTGATTGGGTATTAGATGTGAATTGATTGAATTTGAATGCACACTTATTTTTGAATAAGCGCTCACTATTCGGGTTAACCGGGAAAGGACCATGGGGTCGTATAACCCATTCCGAATATGTGATACGTCGTTGTGAATTGCATTTGAAGATTGGTGTTGAAGACCGGATATTTGCAAGAGCGATAGGATGACCTATCGATTGTTTCTGCACCGAGTCGCGCCGGTATAGAAACTCCATATGTGATGGTGAATCCGATCAGGATTGTGAATATCCGGATTGCAAGGACTTCTTTGTAAGTGCCTTCGGTTTTGTTCAATCCCGGAACAGACTTGTATGGATTGTATGTCTGACATTACAAGTTGAGATATAAAGCCGATTTCTTTCAAATATATTTCTGTTGGTGGCGGAGAATTTATTCTTTGCTTAACACCCTTCTTTGAGACGTACGAGCTCAAAGGTTATATAGTTGAAGTTATCAGCGATATATCCCATTTTGGTAATGTGACATGCTGAGTGATGCTGAAATGATCATTGTGTTGATTATTGTGATAGGATCATTTATTTGATCGTCTATCTTAGTGATCATTGTGTTGATCATTTGTTGACCCAAAGCACGGCTTTTTGTACAAAGTGTGTTTTTGTGGACGTGACTTCGTCGAGCCTCACATCCCGGAAATGGTCAAAACAGGAAAGATGCGGCAAGGTTATTAGGGGTTGCTGTAGCTCCCCTTAGGGTATGTGCATTTCCTTCTGGAAAGGGGTGGTATCATGGTATGGAGCCCAGATACTTACTCATGTTGAAAACACTCTATTTATTATGGTGTGATGTTGGATATCGAGCGCTCGGTTGAAAAGGTCCTAAAGGACCGGGGAATGGCGTGCTCGTGTCAGTAGTTACCCAGTTAGGGGTAACCCGGCCTTGTGTTGGCAGAGATCCGGTTTGGTTCTCGGGGATGTCTTTCCAGAGGCATTCTCAGTGGCAATGGGAAGTTCCTTGGCCTGATCATTTGTTGGAAATCCAATTCCCAATACGAAACTTGTACGGTATTAGTTGTAGAACCTGCCATTCACTTATGGTGGTCACCACTGTTTGGATGGTAGCTATAGTAGGCATAGTTCGAAATGTCTATGTTGGCTAAGATTTATATTCTACTTCCGAAATATTTTTCCTACACTATACACTAATAATAATATCAAATGTTATTTTAAATGCGTATCAAGCATCTTTGACTATCATAAGGAGAAATCTCCTCCGATTCTGCGTTTGCATTGTGTGTGTGTGCGGGAGGCCTTATGGTAGTCTCATTTTTAAAAGCATTGCGAATTGATTTAAAATATTTCTCTATTTGATTTTGAAGTTAAATAAACTGTTTTGAGTTCTCACACCAGTCACATGACTGACTTGGAGTTTATTGTTTTCCTTCCTAAACTCTGGGTGCCCACCAATTTCCACACGGGCAGTTAAGAGTTAGGTTTATCAGGATATTCTGGATATTCTGGAGTTGCTGGAGGCAAGCTGGATGGCATGGCGTATTATTTATATAGTATTTCTTTTTCCGCTGTATTGTTTGTTGTTGTATGTTGTTGTACACTCTGATGATATGATGTAATGAAATGAAATGTAATGTAATAACAGATATAGTTCTTTGTTTAAAGATTATTCATTTATTATTATATGTTGTTCCGCTGCGAATTGTGAGATTCTGATGTTGTTCTTTTTGTTTCCTTTCTGTCCGTTCTATTTTTAAAATTTTTCTATCTTCTATTTTTTCAAAATTCTCTGTTTTCTAAAAATCGTCTATCTTCTTTCCTCTCTATTTTCTATCTTCTCTCTTCTTCTATCTCTTTCTTTTTCTTAAATTCTTTTTAAAAACCCATAACATTCCGTGTTTTCGGCCTTCGATTTCTCGGCAGTCGATAAAGTGAGTGTCGATGTCGGATTATCGAAGAACGAAAATCCGAAGCGTTACATTTGGTATCATAGCTGATGGTTAAGCGAGAACCATGGTTCTGTAGGGTATTACTCGTTAGAGATAGAGTCAGCAGTACTCTAGAATGAGTTTGAGTGTAATAATAGCTATGAGAGCGTATTTGTTAGTGAATATGAAATTGTTTTATATTGTGTTAACTTATCGGTTGATTGTTTATAGATTCCCGTCGATCTAGTCTAGCTAACTATCGTAGATAGGGGTTTCTAAACTCTTAAACAAGATAAATCGACATAATATTGATTTTAAAATTTGGTAAATGAAATAATTTTGCCTCGATTATATTTTTATATATGAAGAAATAATTTTTCAAGAATTATTAAAGTGTATATAAGTGATTGTTAGGTTGTTTGAATAATCTAAATTAAAGAACAATTGTATAAGTAAAAGAATTATAAGAATCAAATTATAACTAAAGTGTTTACAATTGTGAAATAAACTTATATATCTAAAAAGTGAAACTATATGAATATAACTTAAGAGATATTGAATTAAGTTGATTTTGGTATCGAAGTAAATAATCAAGTGGATTAAATGAATATGAACTTGAGTTATGTAATAGAATTCAACTTTGTAATTGAATTGAATGAATGGATTGAATGTTAAAACAATTGAATGTAATTTAAGTTGATAAGGAATAATTAATGAAAGTGTTAATTCATTGAAACCTAATGTTATTGAAAGTTGAATAATTGAATGAAAAATCAATTTAATAAAACCAATTGGAAAGTAAAGATATTAAACCAAAATGAATGTAAGTGAAGCAAAGAAATTTGGTTGTAATTGATATACATTGGTTGTTATATGATTGCTAGTTGATTGTATATAATTCATTAAGAGTTAATGAAATTGAAAACTATGAAATTGAATTCAAATTTGAAGTAAATAAATTTGAATAGAATTGAATGTGAATGGGATTTAATTAGTGAATGTTAACAAATTGAAACTAATTAGAATTGAGAATGAATGTTAGTAAATCCAATGTAAACAAATCAAATGTGATTTAAAGTGAAAACCAATTCATTGTATATGAATGAAAATATGAATGAATATATTGGTTGTGAATTTGTTGAATGGTAATTGGATGATGGTTGAATATATATTGCTATTGTTGCATTTGCTATGTGATATATATAGTTGTTATGTTGCTATATGTTGTATATTGAGATTATTTGCATATGTGCATGTTCTCATGTGTTTGTTGAGTGATTAGTAGGTGCGGATCACGTTTGCTTCGCATTTGGAGTTCGCTTTAGCGCTATATTAGCCGTATATGCTCGCTAATAAAATATAAGGTACATATCTCGGATTAAATATCGCACTTTTATACTTTTTCCCTTCGGGATGCCTCATTACTTGATGAGATGTATATTTGTGATATATATACTGTCATTTTTTTTTCGGATCGAGCCGCGCAAAGGAGACTATGGCGAATTTTTCCGAAAATTTAAGGCGTTAGAAAAAATTTGAGAAAATTTGGAAAATTTTGAAAACTTTAACTTTGATTTTGGAATTGAAAATTAAACAGTATAGTTGTTTTTGAAAAGATAACTAAGTATGATTTGAAAACTTAGTAAAGTTATTCTAAAAAGTTTAACTATGAATTTTGGAAAAATTAATAAATTCTGTAACCTTTCTTACTTATAATTTCGGGGACGAAATTCTTTTAAGGGGGAAAGATTGTAACGACCCAGAATTTTTATTAATTAAAATTTGAATATTTAATTAATTTTAAATATTAATAAGTGAAATTTATAAGTCAAATAAATTTTAATTTGAATTATTGGATTTAATTGGATTATTAAATCGATAATTTAATATGTTAAATTATGAAAATAATTGAAAATTGAGTTAAATATGATTGAAAATGATTTGTAAAATTTTATTTTATCATATGGGAGTTAGAATGATATTTTAGAACTTTTAAAATCGAATTAAAAGTTAATTTGTGAAAATTGAATATTTTTAATATTTAATAATCGACTGTAAAATAGTCAATTTTTGAACAGTCTCAGAATTGAACGAAACCAGTTTCATTGGATCCGTAATAGTTGGTTATTACCGGATTTCAATTTTCGTGTCAATCGGAGCTATCGTTTGATCGTGGCAGCTCGAAACGCATCGAATCGTTTTTAATTTAAATTTGGCGAGTCAAAATAGCCATTTTTCAAAAAGTCTCGGAATTCGACGAAACTAGTTTCATCGGATCCGTAATGTGATATTATTATAAGGTTTCAAATTTCAAGTCAATTGGATTTACCGTTTGTCCGGTACAAATTAAAACGCCTAGAAATCGGTTTAAATCGGTTTAATTCAAATTGAGCGTTTTCAGCCATAACTCGCACATACTTTCGAATTAGCTTCCGAAACTTGTTCCATTGTGTCCGGAATGCGGGATAAACCCTAGGTACGCTGGTTACGGCGTCTAAATCGGAGTTCGGAATTCCCGGGATGAATAGTGTCGCTCGTTCCTTATAAATAGCCCCTACCTTTCATAAATTTGATAAAAACCAAAACCCTAACCCTAATTCAAGTTGCTAGCCGCCACTTTATAACCTAAGGCCAGAAATCATTCTTCTTCATCCCTTAATCTCTTCCAATCCATCAAGAATTGGCCAAAGTTGTTAACTAAAGAATCGAAGAGCACGAGATGAGCTTTAAATCCATACGGATATGATCGGAAATGGTGCGACGGAGGGAGAGATAGGTGGGGCCGACAGTTCAGACCTGCGCACGCATTCCCACGCAACATAGATGGCCGAGCTTGCCATGGTTGGGGCCGAACTTAGCTTAGGTGTAGGGCTTTGTGTTACAACGTCTTGATCGAGTTTACATCGAGTATTTTGTTTGCAAATTTAAACCCTAGAAATCAAGTGATGGGTTCTTTTGTGTTTTGATGTTCTGTAGCTTGTAACGTGGGAGAAGATGAGGATGGGGACGGCCAAGATCTGCAGGATTAGGATCCAATGGCTATTGTGAGTTTGGGTTTAAAGTTATATTGTTAGGTTGTAAATTAAGTTATAAAATTCGTGTACGAACTTCATAAATTCGTAACTTTTTCATACGAGGTCGAAACTGCGCGAAATCAGTTGCGTTGGGATCGTATGGACGAGCACTACGCGTTGGAGTTGGTTTGGAGTCGTTTGGAGTTAGTGAGAATTTCGGGTAAAATTAAACGCGCGTTTAATTTTATTCGAAATAAAAGCTAAAACGGAATTTAAAATCAAGGTGAGAACTTCTCACTCAATCGAATAGGTTTCGATTTTATTTTAAATAGTTAGATTTAAAATATTTGAATGCATGTTTGAATGATGACTGTAAATTATTGATTGTTAAAATAGACATTATACGCCGTTAGTAAGCGGATGTTATTTAATATAAACATATACCGCGAATATTTCATAAACAGTGAAATTGGTATTATATATAATATCAATATATATATATTGGCATATGTATATATTGCAGTTGTTGATTTCCCGCATTTTTGTTTAGCGGATGAGACCCTATTACGCCGTTAGTAAGCGGATAATATTTATTAAGAACATATACCGCGATAATTTCGTACTGGAGCGAAATTGGTATTGTGCTAATGTTTTTGGATGCAGGAAAACAGGTTGGAGGGATCCAACTGGATTCCTCAACAGTATTTATTTTATTTCAGATATTTTGATATTTGATGGATTATCATATCGATATATGATATCGTTAGTAGTCGTGATTGACTATTTGGTGTGTAGCATCATTGGACCCAGATTTTGGGATTTTAAAATGTTTTTAAAGTGATTTTTGAAAATATACTTTATTTTTGGAATTGATCCATATTAAGTAAATAAACGTTATAATTTTTAAAGTTATAAGAATTATGATTTTTGTGAAATATTGTTAAAAGCTGATTTTTGAGAAATATGAATTAATGACTTTATAAAATAATTTTAATGGGGATTTTTGAATTTATTATGAAAAGTTTAAATATAGGATTTATAAAATTTGATTATTTTATAAATCAAAATGGTGAGATTATAAAGGAATTTAAAGACGTTTTAAAAGAATAATATAATTTGATTTATATTAAGAAATTTATAAATAGATATTTATAAATCGAAATATTGACATTATAAAACGAGTTTTTATAAGAGTTTGAATGTAGTGAAAATGAATTTCCTAAATGAATGAAATTTATGAAATTATAAACTGTGAAGTTATAAAATGAAATTTTATAAGCAATAGGTTTATAAAATTCATAAAGTTATCGAAAGAATGAATTTTGGATAAATAAACAATCTTATAAGTTAAGATTAATAATTTGGGAAGTTAAATGAACGATTTTGAAAAAAAAATCGTTTTATAAGTAATTAACTTATAATATGAACTTGTAGTTTATAATTGAGTTATAAACTGGAATAGGTTAATAAAGGAATTTATAAAAAGGAAGTTTTTATAAATAAATAGAAACGGAATTTATAAACGTTGTTTTATAAATCCGCAAATGACTTATTTTTGATAAGTTAATTGTTATAACTTAGAAATAGAGTTATATTCACGTTTTAGACTGTGAATAATCCTTTGAAATTAAAATGAATAAAAGGATGAGATTTGTTAACGAAGTTTATTCACGTTTTTGAATAGTGAATAACACGTTAAATAAAACGTTTTTGAATGTGATGTTTTAAATAGAATTAAAACGATCTAACGATGTTTTTAAACATGTTGAGATTCGAAACCATAGATTTCAACATTTATTGTTGAAATAGACGTTTTCGAGAAATAAAAGGAAATAGTGGACTATAACACTGTTGTTATAGTAAATGATTTCCGAAAGGAAATGGGTTGTATAGTATTGGGATTTATATATCTATTTAATTTCGAATCCCTATACTAGTGATTTTGGGACGTTGTAACGATGTTTTACGCAACATTCGTTTTGGCCCAAATAAAAATGTTTAAGAGAATGATTTCCCTTAAAGAATGAATAATATACTTAATTCGATTTAAGTATATTGAATATTTTCAAAGGTTGAAAATAAAGAGATTTGTCGATTACTTATTTTTAATAAGTATGGAAATGTTTTCCAATATGAAGTGAATTTATAGAATTTATCTTCTTGAAGATAAATTGAAAATGAATAATTGAAATCGAATATTCATTGATATTTTGGAATTATAAATTCACTAAGGAATTTATAAAGGAAGTGGAATTTGTCTAAAAAAAATAAATATTGATTTATTTTTGAAGAATTGAAATTATATATCTTGTAAAGATATTTTGGAAAATAAATAATTTGGAAAATTATTTGGAATCTGGTGATGTGTGCATATCCAGTGATAGTTCAATAACCGACTATCAGTATTTCCCTTTGATTGGGTATTAGATGTGAATTGATTGAATTTGAATGCACACTTATTTTTGAATAAGCGCTCACTATTCGGGTTAACCGGGAAAGGACCATGGGGTCGTATAACCCATTCCGAATATGTGATACGTCGTTGTGAATTGCATTTGAAGATCGGTGTTGAAGACCGGATATTTGCAAGAGCGATAGGATGACCTATCGATTGTTTCTGCACCGAGTCGCGCCGGTATAGAAACTCCATATGTGATGGTGAATCCGATCAGGATTGTGAATATCCGGATTGCAAGGACTTCTTTGTAAGTGCCTTCGGTTTTGTTCAATCCCGGAACAGACTTGTATGGATTGTATGTCTGACATTACAAGTTGAGATATAAAGCCGATTTCTTTCAAATATATTTCTGTTGGTGGCGGAGAATTTATTCTTTGCTTAACACCCTTCTTTGAGACGTACGAGCTCAAAGGTTATATAGTTGAAGTTATCAGCGATATATCCCATTTTGGTAATGTGACATGCTGAGTGATGCTGAAATGATCATTGTGTTGATTATTGTGATAGGATCATTTATTTGATCGTCTATCTTAGTGATCATTGTGTTGATCATTTGTTGACCCAAAGCACGGCTTTTTGTACAAAGTGTGTTTTTGTGGACGTGACTTCGTCGAGCCTCACATCCCGGAAATGGTCAAAACAGGAAAGATGCGGCAAGGTTATTAGGGGTTGCTGTAGCTCCCCTTAGGGTATGTGCATTTCCTTCTGGAAAGGGGTGGTATCATGGTATGGAGCTCAGATACTTACTCATGTTGAAAACACTCTATTTATTATGGTGTGATGTTGGATATCGAGCGCTCGGTTGAAAAGGTCCTAAAGGACCGGGGAATGGCGTGCTCGTGTCAGTAGTTACCCAGTTAGGGGTAACCCGGCCTTGTGTTGGCAGAGATCCGGTTTGGTTCTCGGGGATGTCTTTCCAGAGGCATTCTCAGTGGCAATGGGAAGTTCCTTGGCCTGACCATTTGTTGGAAATCCAATTCCCAATACGAAACTTGTACGGTATTAGTTGTAGAACCTGCCATTCACTTATGGTGGTCACCACTGTTTGGATGGTAGCTATAGTAGGCATAGTTCGAAATGTCTATGTTGGCTAAGATTTATATTCTACTTCCGAAATATTTTTCCTACACTATACACTAATAATAATATCAAATGTTATTTTAAATGCGTATCAAGCATCTTTGACTATCATAAGGAGAAATCTCCTCCGATTCTGCGTTTGCATTGTGTGTGTGTGCGGGAGGCCTTATGGTAGTCTCATTTTTAAAAGCATTGCGAATTGATTTAAAATATTTCTCTATTTGATTTTGAAGTTAAATAAACTGTTTTGAGTTCTCACACCAGTCACATGACTGACTTGGAGTTTATTTTTTTCCTTCCTACACTCTGGGTGCCCACCAATTTCCACACGGGCAGTTAAGAGTTAGGTTTATCAGGATATTCTGGATATTCTGGAGTTGCTGGAGGCAAGCTGGATGGCATGGCGTATTATTTATATAGTATTTCTTTTTCCGCTGTATTGTTTGTTGTTGTATGTTGTTGTACACTCTGATGATATGATGTAATGAAATGAAATGTAATGTAATAACAGATATAGTTCTTTGTTTAAAGATTATTCATTTATTATTATATGTTGTTCCGCTGCGAATTGTGAGATTCTGATGTTGTTCTTTTTGTTTCCTTTCTGTCCGTTCTATTTTTAAAATTTTTCTATCTTCTATTTTTTCAAAATTCTCTGTTTTCTAAAAATCGTCTATCTTCTTTCCTCTCTATTTTCTATCTTCTCTCTTCTTCTATCTCTTTCTTTTTCTTAAATTCTTTTTAAAAACCCATAACATTCCGTGTTTTCGGCCTTCGATTTCTCGGCAGTCGATAAAGTGAGTGTCGATGTCGGATTATCGAAGAACGAAAATCCGGGGCGTTACAATATCCATCCCTATAATTGAAATTGAAATAAATGATCACTTGGTCATAGGTAGAAAATTATATATGGACACCAGATTGGTTAAATTAAATGGTTTTAAAATCATGAATTTGGATTTCGATTAAGTGATATTGTTTTAAAGGAAATAAATTATGGATTTATATGAATTAAACTATTGCTAATTCAAGCTTTGAAATGTTGAAATTTAAATTTGGTCAACGAAATTTTTTTAGAGAATAGAATTGGAAGTGTGAAGTTATAATTAATATTTGACCGTACTCCGGACAATTGAATTATTTTAAGATTTTAACCTTAAAATTTAACAATGAGGTTTAATTTGATTTAAGTGTTTAAATCAGTAAATTGAAATTGATATGAATTAGAATGGTTTAAAATAAGAATATAATTGAAATGTGAACCATTGAATTGAATTGTTGAATCGGTTTTAAGTTAAAATGACGTTTCAAAAATTGAAGTTAATTCGAATTGAAATTGAAATTAAGTTGATTTGAAACTAAATTGAAATTTAGTCAATTGAGTTGAAAGATTTGGAAATTGGGTTGTTAATTTGAAATTGGACATGGGAACAGACTCGTGAAATGGAAGGAAACATGTTGATTTAATACTATTTTCGGAATAAATTATTTTAGTGTAAACTATTTAAAATCTATTTTTATTAATATTCAAATTGTTTTGATCTCTCCAAACTATTTTACTATATAAACCATTTTCAATATTCGAACCATTTTATATCAAACTATTTCAACTATTTTAAACTATTTATAACTATTCAAACTATTTTCTAAAATTTCAAACTGTGCAAAGTCGGAATGTTTATATTTAAATTGTCGATTTAAATTCGAATGTGGTTAGATGAGGTTATAAACTAAATTGAAATTTGAAACGGTATTTTCAAGTGAAAATGACATATTTTGAGTACATATGATGATTTTGAATTGAAGGTTATTTTGAAGTGAATATGATATTTTGATATCAAATATGAATCAGTTTTGAAATGTAAACGAACCAACTGGTGTGAAAAATGACATTTGGTTGTTAAAGAGACCAATGCCACTTTTTGGAATACTCTGTGTCAATAGTGGAACAACTTTAACAACTGTGTCTATGGCGAATGATCCAGAATGAAGTGGTTGGATTTGGAGGCGTTTGCTAGATTTGAAGAAAGAGAACGAAGATGGATGACCATGTTACTTGTGCCAATTTGAAATGACTAAAATAGGATGGCTTGTCACATCCAAGTCGGCTAGCTACCCCTAGCAGACACACCTCTTCGTATTACTATATTGATGTTGGCTTGATCAGTGCACCTTGATTTGGTTTGATTTTGGGGGTGTTGGACGCGGTGCATGGTCGTAGCTACGATGCGTTACCACCAGCCTTACGACCCGAACTGGTAGTATCCTACCTTGGGCATTTCCTTACATGTCTTATCATACTCCTTATCCTTATTCGCGCTCACTACGATTTTGTTTTAGTTTTGTACCTATAGGGGACTCACTGGCTATCGACGTTACTGACTGTGTTACAAGACCTACATCGACTACCTGCTCAAAAATATGTCAAGACGGATCAATGTAAAGCCATAACGCTAAGAAAATTATTTACTTTACTGATAGAGATTACATATATAGCGTATCTTACTACATATAGATAGTTTAATGGATCCTTAACGGATGGAAAATCTCGTAACATCTCTTAAGTTATTGTACACACGTTATACACTGGATAGGAGATGTAAAATTCCGTAAACATCTCTGAAGCTATTACATTCATATTTACTTGTTGTTGATTTAACTAACATAAGATCTTTTAGTACTGAATCGAGTGTTTTGTCTTTTCATTACGCTCGGGTCAACCTGAGAATTTCAGTGTTTGAAGACATTATTTTTGAAGGACGAAGGCGGAGTTTGGTATATTATATTATTAGTACTATTCCGCTGCATCATTATTAGTATGGTTTATATGTACTCTGATTTTTGTTTGTAAATTTGTGTAATCAAATGTATATTGTAAAATAGCTTCATTAACTGTTTATTTAATTATTATATTTTATCATTCCGCTATGAGATTCTGTGTTTTGTTTTTCCTTCTTTTCTTTTATTTTCTTATTTACCCCATTTACCCTTCTGAATGGTTTGAGTTAGACATGTGTGTTTTATTATCGATTTAAACTGTCTAAAAAGGTGGGTCGTCATAGTTGGTATCTGAGCTTTGGTTTAGATATACCTTAGCCAGTTTGGAGTTAACTCATTAGAGATAGGGTTATTAAAACCCTAGATAGAGTCTGAGTGTACATATATGAGAGAGCGTATTTGTTAGTGTTATATAAAAATGTTTTATTATGTTAATTTGTTCTATTGACTATTCATAAATTCTGGTCGGTACAAAGGACGTTATGGCATCGATAGGGGTTTCTACGCACTTGAACAGGGTAGACGGACAAAATATTGTTTTTCAAATAGGTAAACGAAATAATTTTACCTAGTAATTATATTTTGTATCTATAGAAAAGTATATGTATATAATTTTTCATAAATTGATTTTTTTATTTTGTTGTGTTGGATGTTAGAAAATGATAACGTTTGATTATTATCATTTCGTGTTTGGTTAGTCAAGGTTCTTTCGACTACTGACTATTGTATGTTATAAGGTAATGTTACTTTATAAATAAGGTTTATAAAATATGATTTATAAATAAAATGAATTTAATTGGAAATTGGAGGACTTACATTCCGGTGTATAAAGTTGGGTTTCAAAGATTTTCAAAAACATTAATATTACTATTATTTGGAAGAATTTTCGGATTGAAATATTTTCAATAAGATTGAAAAAAAAATGTTTGTAATAAGAATTTTGAAGAAAACAAGTTCAATACTTTCCTCTTCTGCCGCTGGAAAATAATTTAGGTGATAACCGCGGCATCACCGACTTTCATTTCGAGTTTCAAAGTGGGAAGGCCACTATTGTAGTTTTACTACATATTTGTTTTGATAAACAAAAATTTCATTTTAAAATTTCCTATATATGATTTGATATATTAAAACATATAATTTATATTATTTCAAAATGATTTGAAATGAATCGGGTATTTGAATTCTTAAGTTCATGTTAATTAATGGTTTTCAATTGTGGAAATAAAGTGAAATTTTAATAGTTGGAAACTTCTAAAATGAGAAATAAGAAATTAAAAGCTAAATGATTAATGAAACTATAAAGAAATTGGAGATTTGTAACTTGAAAATTAAAAGATGATGAAAATAAAGAAGATGTAAGCTATTGAACATTTTTGTTAAATAAAACGAATAAGATAAATTTGTATAACATTCAATTACATTCTAGAAATATATATAAAACTTACCAGAAATGTTTAAAAAGTTGAAATGTTAAATATGAATATGTAATAGAATATTATACAAGTAAAAGCTTAAATAACAAAAATGCTTCAAAATGAAGATGTTACAAATGAAAATTTCATAGTTACAAGGAACGTATAAACATAAGTTAATGTTTTGAAATGTTTAATAATTAAATTGAATAGAAAAATAGGATACTATTTAATTAAATGGTTATAAGCTTAAGAAAATGTTGAAATGATTCACAAATATATTTAATATTAAATGATAGTATATATGAAAGGAATGAATGTGGATTAAAATTTGATGAACCTAAATGATGTTTCATTTTGAGCGGGAAATAAATTATGAAAGTAAGCGAATGTAAATTAAACAAAAAAGATGATCAGTGTATGATTTAATGAAAATGAATAAAATGTCAATTATGTGAAAAGAGACCAATAGAATAAACTTAAATAATGTTTGAATTCTTTGTTGTGTGGCTGATGGGAAGTTTGGGAAAGATACTTCAAATTGTTAGAGGTTGTATGAATAATAATCTGTCAAGTAATTGTCTAAGGCTGTTGAGCGTAACGTACACTTGGTAGTTTATTCATCACCCATGTAGGATGAAAATTGGCTGAACCTGGACAAACCATTAGTTTTGATTACTATGGATGTGTGATGGATTCTTTTGTTACATATAATGGTTGTACTGCTTTTGTTTGCATATGAGTACTATATATTGTATGTTGCTTGTGCCATCAATTGAAACAACTAAAATATTCTCTTTTTATATAGTTTTAACTCTTTTGGATTATATAAGTGAAATATAGGTTTATTGAAGCAATAGCTACTACTTTGGTTTCATAAATAAAGTTTGTTTACCCGACAAATAGGTATGTTTTTGGATTACGTTTTTTTGTAACGATATTTTACTATTTTTCCCACGATTTGGGATATTTATTATTGAAATATGATATATATATATATATATATTGTAATTACTGATATTTTTATTTTTTCCAGACCTATCCACGCAAAGGAGATGCTGCCGAAATTTTTCGTAAATTTAGGACTTAGAATTTTTTTGTAGGAGTTAAGTTATTTTTAAATTTTTATTAAACTTAAATATGTAAGTTAAATTGTTATAAGTTGACTATTTGAATAAAGTATACCAAATTTCCTGATTCCTTCTTGTTCCTTTTCAGGGACAAAAAGTTTTGAGTGGGGGAGACTGTAACGACCAGTATTTTTAATAATTAAAAATATTAAATTTAATAAGATTTTGGAATTTAATATTGTGAGAAATTAAAATTTATGATTTATAAATGAAAAAAATTATTAGAATATAATTTAATAATATTGATTGAATGTAATTGACAACTTTAATGTAATTTCAATTAATGGTAATAATAAAGGCTAATAATGAATAAAATAAATGTTGTATAAAACGGGGAAATCAATATTACTTAATTGGAATTGGTTTTAATATTTGTAAGTAAATTTATAATCTTTGTTGTAAACAATAAACGTATTAATGTGTTCAAATTATTTAAATGTAAAAACTGTTCATTTCTCATCTTATTATTAAATCCGTTTTGGAATTAATTTGGGAATCAATGAAATTAAATGTAATTAACTACTGCAGTTAATATAAAAAAAGATGTTAACTGTAGAGTTTGAGTGAAATAAAATGAAAACTTATGGTAGATTAACACAAAAGGTATTTGTTGATTTAATAATAAAAACGTAAATCAAAATAAAAGAATTTATTTTGAAATTTAAAGTATAGTAAATGGTTTTTATTACAGTTGTAATTAAACGTTAAAGTTAATTTAATATTTAAATCTTGGATTTAACAAGAAAAATTTAATTTTAAAAGATTATTAATTCTGTTTAATCAAGAATTGATGATAGAAAACTTTTAAGGATTTAAAGTAATTAAATCGGTTTAATAATAATTTGTTTTAGTTGACGTGTAAACTATAAATATAATTTGATTCTGAAATTAACTTCTTTATACTATAGAATTAGGTTCCAGACCTTTATCCATTGAATTTGAAAATATTGAAAACCTATATTTCGTTATACAGGATGACCTGTTTTCATTTCGGGTCAAAAACGGGTTTCCAGTCCTTGGTTTTCGCTCTGGCCCATAAGATATTCATTGTTGCCTATTTATATGTTGTTATAAACCCTAGCAGCAGCCTCCACTTTATTTTCTCATCCCCAATCCTGAAACCAACCCTAACTGCAGTCTGATGGCAATTAGCAAATCAAATAAAGTGGTTAAAATTCAAACTCTTCAAATCATATCTTATAATATACCATTCCGAAGCTCTCAATGAATGGAGTCAGCATATGAGGTTCGTTTTTTGAAACAATGCTTGCATCAACCGAAAATCACGGTCAAAGGTGTTGGCGACGAAGTCAAAGGGGGCAATTTGGGGTTTTTGATCAGAGCATCAATTGGCGAAAACGACTTCTGGGTATTGTAGATCTCGATGAGTAGATTCTAGGTCTAGTTTCAATTTCAGGAATACAACAACGGTGTGGCCGGGATCTGACTTGGAAGTTGATTATCGCTGCAACTTTGACCGTCGTTGGTGGCGATTGGAGCGTCTATATGAGATGTCAGCAGTTCAGTTGTGTAGAGGAGGTCGATAGCTTTCAAATGCAAGTGGTCTCGTTGTTAATGGAGATCTGAGGTGACAGGAAATCGCGGTCAAAATTCACTGGGCGGAAGTGGCCTTGGCGTTGACTAGATCTAGCCAGAGGGTAATCTTGCAAAAAAAGGTCCCTGTAATTTTATATTGCAAATTTGACCCTTGAACTTCTAACCTTAATAACTTTTGCATACAGTCTCCGATTGACGTGGAGTCTCTTCTGTTGGACTCGTATTAAAATTCTAGACAACATGAAACTGGTTTGGTTGAATTTGAAGACTGTTGAAATTTTGGGCTTTGTGAATTTTTAATAGGCTTAAAATAAAAGGTGGGTGATTTAACCCGCTCATGCAATACTGAATCTTCTTATGTTAGTTGAATTAAGTTTATGAAGTGATAAGAATTTTACTGATTGATGTTTGATAATTTAATTTTTCATTTGAATTTAATTTGAATTTATATTGAATTTAATTGACATTTTAATTAATATTGAATTTAATTGCTAGTTAAGTACCTAATATCGACAACTAGTTAATTATTGTGATTTATTGGCTGATTTGGATGATGACTGTGATGTATGTCTATTTATTGGCATTTTGGATGATTAGATGCTTATTTATTTATATATATCTCTTTATCACTCTGTATATTAAGTGACGGCATATAAACTATTATTTAAATTATTTCAAATAAATTAAGAAATAGAATGAAATGATATATACTTATGACACTTTGATTTGGATTGAAATGATATATATCTATCACTGTAATTGAAATTGCAATAAATGATCACTTGGTCATAGGATAGAAAATTATATACGGACACCGGATTGGTTAAATTAAATGGTTTTAAAATCTTGAATTTGGATTTTGATTAAATGATATTGTTTTAAAGGAAATAAATTATGGATTCATATGAATTAAATTATTTTCTAATTCAAGCTTTGAAATGTCGAAATGGAAATTTGGTCATAGAAATTGCTGTATAGAATTGAATTAGAAGTGTGAAGTTACGATTGATATTTGACTTTAATTCGGAAAATTGAATTATTTTAAGGTTTGAAGCTTAAAATTAACAATGAGGTTTAATTTGATTTTAAGTGTTTAAATCGGTAAATTGAAATTGTTATGAATTGGAATAGTTTAAAATAAGAGTAGAATTGAAATGTGAATCAATGAACTGAACTGGTTAATCGGTTTTAAGTTAAAATGAACGTTTTAAAAATTGAAGATAATTCGAATTGAAATTGAAATTAAGTTGATTTGAAACTAAATTGAAATTTAGACAATTAAGTTGAAAGATTTGGAAATTGGGTTGTTAATTTGAAATTGGACATGAAACCAGACTTGTGAAATGGAAGGAAACATGTTGATTTAATACTATTTTCATAATAAATTATTTTAATATAAACTGTTTAAAATCTATTTTTATTAATATTCAAATTGTTTTGATCTCTCCAAACTATTTTACTATATAAACCATTTTCAATAGTCAAATCATTTTATATCAAACTATTTAAACTATTTAAACTATTTTCTAAAATTTCAAGGTGTGCAAAGTCGGAATGTTTATACTTAAATCGTTGATTTAAATTCGAATGTGGTTAAATGAGGTTATAACCTAAGTTGAAATTTGAAACGATATTTTCAAGTAAAAATGACATATTTTGAGTAAATATGATAATTTTGAAATGATGGATATTTTGAAGTGAACATGATATTATGATATCAAATATGAATCGATTTTGAAATGTAAAATAACCAACCGGTGTGAAAAATAACGTTTGGTTGTTAAAGAGACCGGGGCCTCTTATTGGCATAATCTTTATCAGTATTAGAACCACTTTTAACAACTGTGTACATAGTGGATAATCCCAGAATGAAGTGGTTGGATTTGGAGGCGTTTGCTGGATTTGAAAAAAGAGAACAATGATGATGACCCGGGCACTTGTTCCAATTTGAAATGACTAAAACGGGACGGCTTGTCAGGGCCAAGTGGGCTAGCTACCCCTAGCGGACACACCTCTTTGTATTACTACATTGATGTTGGCTTGATTGGTGTATCTTGATTTGATTTGATTTGATTTTGGGGGTGTTGAATGCAATGGACAGTCGTAGCTATGATGCGTTAGCACCAACCCTGCAACCCAAACTGCTAGTATCCTATCTTGCGCATTGCCTCACGTATCTTGTCATACTCTTTATCCTTAGTCACACCTGCTATGATTTTGTTTTAGTTTGGCACCTATAGGGGACTCACTGGCTACCAACGTTAATGGTTGTGTTACAGGACCTACATAGACTACTTGCTTAAAAATGTGTTAAGGGGTATCGATGTAAAGCCTTAACGCTAAAAAAAATGTTTACTTTACTGGTAGACATAACATATATAGTGTATCTTACTACATATAGATAGTTTAACGGATCCTTAGGAGATGGAAAATCTCGTAAAATCTCGTAAGTTATTGTATGCACGTTATACACTGGATAGGAGATGTAAAATCCCGTAAATATCTCTGAAGTTATTACACTCATATTTACTTCTTGTTGATTTAACTTACATAAGATATTTTAATTCTGACTCCAGTGTTTTGTTTTTTCATTACGTTCGATGTCAACTTGAGCATTTCAGTGTTCGAAGACATTATTTCTGAAGGACGAAGACGGAATCTGGTATATTATATTATTAGTATTATTCCGCTGCATAATTATTGATACGGTTTGTATGTACTCTGATTTTTGTTTGTAAACTTGTGTAATCAAATGAATATTGTAAAACAGATTCATGAATTGTTTATTTGATTGTTATATTTTATTATTCCGCTGCGAGATTCTGTGTTTTGTTTTTTCTTCTTTTCTTTTATTTTCTTATTTACCTAAATGGTTGAGTTAGACATATGTGTCTTATTGTCGATTTAAACTGTCCAAAACGATGGGTCGTTACAGTCCAAATTTACCATAGAATATGAAAGAAGAAAATACAGCAACAAAACTGATTTTAGTTATCAAAAAGAAAAACAAAACAATGTTGAAAACGACCAGATTAAAATTATGTTAGAAGAAAAAGCAGAAGAAAAAAATAAAATTATACCTAAATCTAAGAATTTTCAATAACAAATTGAAAGAAACGAGAATCAAAATCACGATATGGATCGCGCACCACAATAAAGAAGAACGGAGAAGAAAATTCACATTTGAACGGCGAAGAAGAATTAAAGAGGAAGAAGAACGAGATCGAAGAAGAAGAGAAAGCACGCACGACGGTTAGGATTGTTTAAAATATTTTAACGTTTTTGTCCTTGAGAACAAGATATTAATGGGTTGTCCTACTTACTAGGTAGAGAAAAAAAACTTTTAAGTTTGTTCTTGACAATGTTTTCTTGTTTTCAAATTTTACATGAAAATGACAAAAAAGTATTTTTGTGAAAATTTCTGAACTCCGAGTTTTGTTCAATTCAAGCCAAAAAAAATTGAATTTGACAGCATTTTTACCACAAAAGGTATTTCAGAAAACTTAATGCACTCCAGAATCTAGAATATTTGATTTCTTTTCAAGATCATAAAATGTTTCAAAAACTTCATCGTACGTACGTACTTACTTTTTATGAACCTTCAATGTGTTTGCATTGTTTTATGTTTTTATTTGTTAAAGTAGAGAATAAGTAATTGGTTGGTTCCACAATTGCACGACAGTACTATTTATTAAGCTGAAATGTAAATATATAATGCAACGAAATACTTGGATTGCTTTGAAACAAAGATCTCTTTGCACTGATGGTTTAACTACATTGGTAATTGTTGAAACTTTTGCAGCTATGGTGCAATAATAAAAGGACAACGTTTGAATCATCACACTCTGGATAAAAACTAGTTTAATTTTTTTTTTTTTTAAATCTGAGGTAATGTTTGGTCTAAAAAAGAATTTTGAATTTTTTTGTTTCAAATATATATATATATGTCAAAAACACGAGAGAAGTGGAGTGATGACGAAAATGATGGAAGAAAAATAAAGAAATGACGAAGTGGATGGAAAGACGATGGAAGTAAGAATTGTTTTTCGTTCTTCCATTATTTTTCAAAACACGAAAAATGGAAAAAAAAAAAAAAAAAAAAAAAAAAAGGCAAGCTATCTATTTTGTAAGTTACTTTTATGTTGAAAAATACCATCTTCAGATACAAGTGAATAAAGTGAACGTGGCTTAATACGATCGGTTAAGCTGACCATCGAAAGTTAATTTAAGATCCACTCGCGCAATCATTCAAGAAGGTACAATCACTTGCATCAACAATTGATTGCTTATTCAACCGTAAACCACACTTGACAGTTGAGCAATGGTTATGTGATTGCCCACCAACAATAACACCCTTGTAACGATAGACAAAAATCACAAGTAAAACATACTCATACAAATCAACCATGGCAAATAAAACAAAACGTCCAAGCACTAGAACTCAAAATGACTTCTTTCTAGATTATAAAACGAGCTAAGTAAGCTTGTGAAGGTTATCATATTTACAAATAAACAAAAAAATAGACACAAAGAAGAAGGTGTA
This sequence comes from Allium cepa, assembly GCA_030765085.1. Lineage (NCBI taxonomy): Eukaryota > Viridiplantae > Streptophyta > Magnoliopsida > Asparagales > Amaryllidaceae > Allium > Allium cepa. The sequence goes on along the minus strand of CM060929.1, from coordinate 669,840,493 downwards.
AAAAATTTAGTTTCAAAGACAACAAGTTTGCTTTTTACTCTGAATAACATTTTTAGTGTACATTGAATCATTACGTGATTTACATAAAAAAATGTCTTTGAGTCTAAAAAGCAAACTTCTGTTCCAAAGCTACATTTATTTTTCAACTTTTTTCTTTAAGCCTAAAAATCCCTTTAATGAATTTATAAACAGTGGCAAGCATGCCTACCAAAGTGACATGGAAATCCTGTAGAAACCTCACGATTTCTGCTCATATGCATGACTACTATTTTTATCACAAGTGTAAATACTCACGAACAATTTATGTTTTCCCGACCAAGCAGTTTGTGTGCACCTACTTATTACCATATTTTGGGCCCACGACTATGTTGTACATTTTCAGTTACAAGGTTCAGCAAGTCATTTGTTGCAACAAGCTGACCTGCATTACATTTCCATATAAACAACTTATTAACAAAATTCTCTTGAAAAAATGCATCACTTTAGGTGCCAAAATCCACTACTGGGACGGAGTACACCAATACAATATTATGATTGATGAACATAATAATTTTGAAGCTCTCTTAACTAGATTACAAAATAAATGCGTGACAGTGCATTGAACTTTTAATTCAAAGTCTACCGCACTCGTAAGATCAACTCAATAACAACCTCATAAGATGAACTCAATAACAACCTGACAACCAATATTCTCACACGCTATTTATTTACTTTTGTAATTCCAACGAACGTTAAGCTTATTTCAGAAACTGTTCTGGAATTTTCGGCAAAATTTTCATATGGATGGTATTTTGTCATCTGTTATGTGCATGGAATAAAGAACTTCACTCTACTTTTCACATGACAAGAGAGGATTCAGTTATATTCATGCAAGATCTTTGCAATTTCAGCTTCCTACGGTGCTACTGAGTATGTTCTACTCCTACACAACTTGAACCAGAATAAATCTGAAGCATTCCAACCTGTTTGATCAAAAGATAATTGCAAAGCAAGATAGTGCAATTATTTAATAAAAAATAATCATAATGTATGTGTGTATGTGTATGTAGAGAGAGAGAGAGAGAGAGAGAGAGAGAGAGAGAGATAAAAGGTTAAGTTTAATTCTGCTACAATGTAAACCTGTAATTTGGTAATTTTGCTTAATTTTCTGATTCAGTATGACTTCCATGGTTACTAGAGTCTTGATCAAGTCCTACTCGAGTTGCTTCCCATAATTGAGTTTCAATTCCCAATTTTTTTAGCTCAAAAAGCCCACGCTCGACTGTGTAAACATAGCAATATAATAAATTCACTATTATGCAATAAACGAGAAACCATCATAATGAAAACCAATATGGTACTTCTACATATAAAATATTAACACAATGGAAAAGAATATGCTTTAAGAAACAAAACTGAAGTACATTTGGCATCATGTAACATATCAAGGTGGAGAGGGAAACTGCTCCCAACCCATTGAACAAACAAATTTCTTTGTAAGAAAAATAACGAAATTGCAACTCTTCTTTCAGCATCAAAGACTTCAAAGTACTATATAAGTAAAATGCAGTCAACCATATAACAAAAACTCAGGGAATTAGGATCAATATGTTGTTCAGGTAAAAACCAAGTGTCTTTATAGCTTGCAGTAATAAACTACCATAGACTGGTTCATTGGTCAAACATATCTCAATGAAGCTTGTTCATGGTTCATGAATTATCAGAATATTAACAATCGAACACTGATTATCCTCTTTACCAGTGCCATATGAAATATAAAATGTCTTACTTGAGTAAAATGTGTATGTATTTTTGTCAGATGGCATTTTTTTTCAGATAGAAGAAAATACGGAAGTGACAAATGGAAGAAGAAGCTTATTTGTTCGACACCTGGAATAATTTGATGGATATCCACATGGAGAGTGTCCTATTAAACTGTAGTTCAAATCAAATTTTATTTTCACTCCATGACAGTAAACGTCACAGTTTCTGGGTAACTTCAATTAACATCTTCTCCTGTGCCCTGTGCATTCTTAATTTCTAACAAAGGCGACCCTGGGTCAGGACCCAAATGGCGAGTGTCTTAGGCCCCATTTCTAAGCAGCCCACCGGTTTTACTTTTTGAATACGGATGTTTGCATTTATATACTTATGTGATACAGATTTGATGTTGTATTATATTCAGTGTTCAAAGTGCTGCATTTGCGACATGTTTGAGACCTACATTCTTGAATTTCTTTTCCTTCCCCTTCTTTTTTTTCATAATTTTCCCATTTCAACTTTGTTTAAAACACCACAATATTTTTTAACATTATTTCTGTTATTGTGATCATTATATCATTATCGTTATTGTGTTTGTGTTTCTACATACATATGTATATGTGTGTGTGTCATTGTTTTAGAAAACCCGCCTTGATACTTGCCTCGAGGAGCGCCTGGAGGAAATGGAAGATAAAACATCCCCATGCTTTCCCCAAAAGGCCTTTTACATCTAAAGCTTATGCATCAACAATTTAAAGACATAAGAAGCATACAAAGCGCACATCTAGCATGCCTCAAACTGTTGCGGCATGCAATTCGAGAATTTTTTTACTCTTAGTTGCAAATACTAACACTGACAGAAGTTATTAGACTTTGATTGTTTTATGGAAAACAAAAAAAGAACAAAATTTAACAAGATGAAAGTTAGTTTTTTTTTTACTCTTCAATTTTAGTATCGACATGATTAAGTAACATTGTTTCTGCAACAATGTAATTGGAAGAAGAAACCGAAACTGGAATTTTGCGGAATCTCCGAATAAAATTTGTGGAATCAAAGTTGGAATCATATGGATTCCAGTTATTTATTTTAGTCTTTTTATAAAATAATAATAATAATAGATGTATACCTATTCAGATCTGAATGATTTGTACTTCATTTTTTGCATAGGTTAATTCAAAATGTCAAATTTCATTATATGTTTGTGTTTTATTTTTACTCGAAAAGTTTACGCCTTAACGTTTCAAGTTTTACGCCTCGCCTCACGGTCCTGAAAACCCCTCTTGTAATCTTTCGCATATATATATATATATATATATATATATATATATATATATATATATATGCATGTATATATATTTATTTATGTATATATGTATGTGTGTGCGCGCGCGTTCGTGTATATACACACACATATGTGTGTGTACGTACATACATACATACAAGACATACATGCGCATGTGCACGCATGCGCATATGTATATGTGTGTCTGTATGTGGGGTATCCTAAGATATTTCACTGCTTCAAACTTTAACTTTAGTCTTAATTTATACATGAGGAAGGATCCAACACATCTCTATTCTGCCAACCCATAATGCAACTTATAATGTTTTAAGCTACATTATTCCAAATACTACAAAGTTTTGTGAATACGTTCACAACATATTTAAGGTCACCTTCACATAAATTCGGCTCATTTGAGTATTACATAATGAAATTGTTATTTCAAATCGATGTTTAAAATAGATATTTTAATGGTTAATACTTATTTATAGTTTTTAAGTGGCTATAAAATTCAAAATATTCTCAATTTTGTATAGATGATTTTCATTGAGTAGATAAAATATCTACAATATTTCATAACATCTGAAATAATGCACCTTAAAATATGTTAAGGCTGAAGTGGTGCTACGAAAAAGGAGTGTCATGAATCCTTCCTCTTTATAAACAAATCTTAGTTGTCTTAGATATACAATTTAATTTAAAAGAAAATAGTGCATACTCATTGGTGTTGATCCAATTAAAGTGTTGGTTTGGAAGGAAAAAAAAACAATGTAAACAATTTAACTTTTCTAATTTATTCACTAATTTTATTTCTTTTGGAATGCGTGTATTCACGACGCCCTGTTATTATTATTATCTCGAGGCCAAAATTTTTAATGGGGCTGGCACCGAATTTTAATACATTTTTCTTTGCATCTTTCAAAAGATGGAAATAAGAATTAAAATTATTCTTTAGCAGTCAAAAGCTAAATCACAAGATATTTGCCATACCTAGCAATGCTATGTAACCTTTTGTCACATTCAAATTGTTGTAATTGGTTACTTGAAAGATTTTGAAAAGGTATTTTACTCCTTTCAGAGTCATACAATTTTACAGATAGTAATATTAAATAGCTTAATCACCATTGAACACGTAGGATACAATCAAATTGTAACACTTCACACTGACAATTACAACAATATACTCAAGTTAACATAGCCAAACTAAGGGTGGATTTTTTCCCCCTCAGAAAGTTGTGTATTTCTGTCAAGGGAAAATAATAATTAAAAGTAGCAAAAATTTCTAATTCATTTGATGATAAGGAACTGTATTTGCCCAAGAGTATGACATCACTTCCATTAGGACCCTTTTTTTTATTCCTTATATACACACACACAGACACACACACACAAAAATTCAAATAAACATGACTTCATTCTCTTCCACAGGAATGCAAGATTTCAGATACATTCTTATTTGATGCAGATACATTCTTATTTGATGCATGAGTTGTCTATGCCAGTGTGCCAGCTATTGAGTACACTACAATCCACCTACAATGTTCACTATCGATACTTTTGACCAAGAATATATTTTGACACTATCACCAACACAATCACTTGCAATAACATAAATATTGGTTACTTGTGATATAACAATATGAGTAGCGATGTCACATTTCTTAGTGTTCATTTTATGCTATGGGAGTAAATATTATATCATAACCATTATTAGAAACAACTTCATCAACTCTTAATGTGAAGGTAAACCATGACAAGGAAAATTGCGATAAACGGACGCTCAAATAAATATCTTTCTCGGTATTCTTAAATTTAAAGAAATATACCTTCTACGACATCTTGTGATGTGGGGGAATGTGTGTGTTGATCTATCCAAAACTGCATACGGTCATCTGCTATATCTTCTTCTAGCCCATGATTCTTTGCTCTCCTCCAGAAGTATGCCAGCCAAGCCTATATGACAAACAGAGAATTTATATTGATAGTACTTACTTGGACCAAATATTGTTATGTCATAGTTCTACAATCACATATATATGCATAGATAATTAATTTGATACAAAAGCAATCAACACACATATACATGTGTGTACATACATACAAATGTACGTACCTACCTACCTATGTACATACATAACTATACCTACGTACATACATACGTATATGTAGTGGGCTTGAACTAGTGATTAATCATCAAGGCACGGATTAATCAAAACTTGACGCTTTTGATAAGACTGGTTAATTTTACGAAACTTTAGATATTATACACAGAAAATTATGTATCACCTCCTGCTTTGGAGTGTATTGTTATATCACCGTAATTTATTTGTTGCAACGCAGAAATATTGTCATAGGGGTTGATGCAATGATCTACGAAGTGATGAATGACTGATAAATCAGTGGAAGTTGCATAGTGATGTTATATTAGAAAAATAACTTTATTTACACCGATGGGAATGAGGTGTGCTAGATGTTAATTAAATTATAACTTACAAATGTATAAACGAACATAACATACATTACTAATATAATTGGGATTACATCTACATTCTCTTAAATGTACATAGGAGGAACATAAGAGCGTATGCGTCCATTTGCATGTGTATGGTGAAATTTGTCATGTAAGAGGGACATTTGTCTTAATGAAGAGGTAGATTTATTTAGGAGCCTAGATGTAAAAGTGCCACCACTGTAAATGCCACCCTCTCCTCCACATTTAATTCATATTCATTTGAGTTATTTCCGACTAGGGAAAATTATGGAAAACCCCTCTTCTCTTCTTCCAAACGAAAGTAAAATTATGTAGAAAATAAAGTATGAAATCCAGTTGGAACAAATACTGCACCAATCCATTAGTGTAGAAGAAGTTCAACAATGGATAACTTAGTGTTACACTGAACACGGAGGTGGTGAAAAAGAGGAAACTGTGATTGCGCTAAATTGGCCCAAGAAACAGAAAGCAGCGCAGCTTTTGGGGTTAATCGAGCTGAGTTTTGTAGATGCGTTAACCAAGATGATATTAGGAAGACGTTCGATGTTTGTTTGTCAAAATTTGGCTGCTTTGGGTGAGTATATCTTATATTTATTTATATATCTGTGATACATGCTTCATGTATGTTGGATATATACTGGTTGTTAATGCATGTGCGTATAGTTAAGTATATGTTGATGTTGATGTTACATGCACATGTAACTAAGCATGGTGATGCATTTATCGGTAGCTAAAGCACATAATGAGATATGTATGTTGATGATGCACATATTTGAAGTTTATGATGATGCATGCACATCTTAGTTGATATCGCATATAGCTAAAGTATATGATGACGTATGCATGTAGATGTTAGTTGACGAGGGATGCATGTGCAGTTAGATGTATGTTGGTTGTTTAAGCATGCAGGAGAATTTAGTTCAGTATATGATTGATGCATGTGTAGTTAAGCATATGTTGGTTAATGAGTGTGCATGTGATGTGGTGATGTTTGCATGATTTTGTGCATGTAAAGTAATATGATGATAGGGTGCGACGATCTTGTCTAGGTTTGCATAAAGTATAGATATAAAGCTTACACACATGTTAGTAAAGGTAATGTTGATTGTTCGTGTATGGTAGCAAGATCGAGTGAATGCACCTATGTTTATAAAAGTACCAAGAATATGTAGAAGTATTCTGATGTGTGGGAACTCATGAGTAGTTCCAATGATTGTACAGTTAAGCTACAAGGTGTATATTTGTTGGATGGGGACTAGCGAGCAGTTCTAGTACCCGTGTAACAATGCGTGATCAACAACCAAGACCAAGGAATGTTGAGAATTACAACTTTGTAGCATATCAGAGAGGACATTAACATTTACGGAACTCTTATGAATCAGTGATCTACCTACACACTACTATGGCTGCTTTTGTTTTTAATAAGAAGTTCTGAATCCAAGTTCTGATTTAAAAATCAGAACTTTCTATGTTGTTTGTTTCAGTGTTCTGAATAACGCTATCTATTCAGACAAAATAATTCAGAACATTTTAGTGCTTATGTAGTTGAATGTTGGTTTTTGTTCTGAATGCTAAATGAAAACAAACAAGTACGTGACTATTCAGAATTCAGCAATCAGACTTCAAAGTTCTGCAATCAGAATTCAGAATTCAGCATTTTAAAGAAACGGAGCCTGTGTAGAGGACGGATAAGACTTTAATATTGAATAGTACGGTACACCCGTGTGTAGCGGTCTATCTACACGACACTTGTGTAGTCTAATGAGCGATTGTATGTAGTATCGGATGAGAACATTTACGAGAGCGATTAGTCAAAACACCATAAAGTAATTGGGTGAGTGGCGTGGTCCTTACATGACATATATGCACAAAAGGAGGTAACGCCGACCAAAATACTTGAGAGAATTGCATGTTAGGTTGGGAAGATAATTAGGCAAAGTTATTTTTAGTGAGCAAGATGAAATAAACTTCTGTGTGCTGCAGGTCAAATGTGTTAAGTTGTTGGATTGCCGAGCAAGGAGGTAAATTACTAAATGACAGTGGAGGAGCCACTACGATGTTAGACACATGAAGAGACAAATTAACCGTTTCAACTTCGATCGACTGCAGGGTAGCTTTCAGAGCTGTGACTTGTTAGCCAACTCACATGGTCAAAAAGTCATGTTGCACAAGCTCAAGCGAAAACGAACAAGGAACAAAGGTGTGGTAGAAGGATTAAGTAATGACTTTCAATGCTAGAGTATGGTAGTTTACCACATTTGAGGCCAAACTCTCTTCCTAGCATAAGACAAAGTCAACCTAGAACATAGTAATGAAAGGTTGCGTTAAGGCGCACAACACGCACCATGGCGCAAGGCAGGGCACAGCACAGCACGACGACTACGCCTTTTCACCCTAAGGCACGGCACACATGGAAGATATATCAGATGGCGCAAAAGGCGCATAAAATGCATGGGGCACACGACGCATTTTCAATATTTTGTTTCAATTTTATTCTTTTTATGTAATATATTCTAAAGGCAAGTTGTAATATAAAGTCTACCGTGTATATACATGAACCAAATTTAGATTTCTTGTTTATTATTAATATCTATTATTACTTTGGTATTTGGCTTTTAAAAAGACTAGTGTACTTGAAATTCTATACTTATGCTATTTATGTTTAATGATATTTTTGCAAAATGATTAAAAGAATCTTTGTTGGATATGTTTTCAGTAAAATAAACATTAAGTATATTACACTATTTAAATTATTTGTTATGTGTGCTATATAGGGGCAATGATCGGCTACACCTCAATTTGGATACACCGCTAATCCTCTTGATTTTAACCACAAGTCCCGATTTAAATAATGATATTTTCTCTCCCTCTCCACTACACCATAGAAAGTATTATTATTTAAATCGAAACATGTGGTGAAAATTAGGGGAAAATGGAGTGTAGCCGACACACACACACACATACATACATATTCTAAATATACACATTAAATATGGAATGTTCGCCGCTCTCTATGCTAAGGCTTCAAGAAGGTGTTGCATCATTATGCCTCGTGCACTGTGATGACTATGACCTAGAATAAGTTAGACTTTGAGAACTAAACATGATAATGCATGATGTGATAAGTATAACCTTAGTAATAAACGTACAAATTGACCAACATGTCGATTAGAGTTACAATCGATGGGTCAGATTACCCTAGAGAAGTGCATAAGGGTGAGATGTGCATAGTGTGGTAGATATGTTTCAATCTCACTTTGATATGAAGAATATGTTTGTGTATGTGTATGGATGCAAACTACAAGGACTTGATCCTACACACCATTACTAATAATATGTAAGCACTCACCAAGGGTGATGTAGTCCCTTTATATTTTCCAATTTTCTTTATGTATACGTACATGCATGTGGATTGACAATTATGTGGAAGATGTAAACAGCTTTCTAAAGATGAGCTAGAAGTTCAATTGTGTTCATTATTGGCATGAGTTCGTTGATGTTTATTTATTATTACGAGAGATATAGATAATGTATGTCAGTGCAGTCGATAAAATTTAAATACTATGATATATGAGATAGATAATGATTACCGAATAGTTGAGTAGTTATGTTTTATTCGATGCTCCCAATTGGATGCTTACAACGGGTGCCAAAACAGGATTGTCACAAATTCTATATTGAATTCTAAAACTTCTTATATTTAACTGTTGAAATTATATCTTCCAAGTTTAAGGCAAATGCAAATGCAGTATTTCATTTTTTTAATATCGGAAATTCATGTTATTTAGCATGCTTTCTTCCAATTGTGAAATATTGTGAATTGTGAAATATTTTTATATAATGATCCACACTGCAAACAATGATAATGAAATATTTTTATATACTAATGCAAACAATGATATATCTTCAATAAAGTGACAAAAATTTCAAGCAGAATGTTTAACGTAGTAGCAATTAAAACATGCAAACCCAGGCATACCTCGGCAAACTTAAGCGGATACAGGCACTGCCTAGGCAGTCTAATCACCTTAAACAGGCACCTAGAATCTTAGGCAATGCAGTAGGCTCTGCCTAGCATCTAGGCACTGCCTATCCCTATTTTTACAATAGTGTGTGTATGTATGTACGTATATCTGGACTGCATTTCAATTTAACTGAACTGATTAAAATTTCAGATACACTTAGTGATGTTACAAGGGCTTAGGGCCTTATTATATACCTGCTTAAACAACACATCCTCAGTTTCTTCTTTGCTCAATTCTGCATAACAAAATTTGTTTACATTTGCCAAAAGAAAGTAATAATGAAGAAAGAGTGTAAACTCCAGAAGGAATAAATGATCAATGACTAACCAAATGCTTCGAGTGGATTCGATACTTCTGCTTGATGCATTATACATGCAAAATAAAGGAGAGATGAGCATTTTGTATTATTCTGCATCTAAAATATATTAGTGTCGACAAAAATTAAATTACATGATCAAGACACCAGTAAAACACAAGACAGCATAGGTGCCCATTAATAGCAAGTAAACATATATGGCCATATATAGTGTTATATAATGACCCGCACAGCAAACAACACATATTGTTTGCAATCATACCACTATCGCTCCATTCACCAGGCTAAGCTGTGAGATACTGTTCTTCAAAAGACTTCATTCGATATTAGAGTCACAACGTTCACAATGTCTCCATGATGGCCATTTCACGTTTAGTCACATTACCTTGCTTCAACAGGATAAGGTAAGGTGCCGACTGAAGTGAATCCTTGGTACATATAAACATATTCTAATGTAAAAAAATTGGTGCAGTTCAATTTTTTTCTGGGATGTTACAGCTATCATAATTATAACCCCATGTCCTCGTTGGTTAGGCTACATGACATATTTCATCCATATGTATTAGTAAATCACAGTAGTATTAGAGTGGTAGCTCATTAACATGTAACGATCCACACCCGCAAACAACACAAATGTTATTCTCAACCAAGGCAAGATGTGAGACTTTGTTCCTGAAAGCAAATATCAGAGCTCCAGCATTCGCAATGTCAACAAGATATATATGGTCTCTAGCCACCTTACCTTACCTTGCACCAATGGGACCAAATAAGGAATTTCTAGACCACTGTGTTGATTCAAGTGAAAGTTTTTTTTTTTTTGGGGGGGGGGGGGGGGGGGGTGTATGCATTGCATGTTCCAGTATTATCTTTTGATATGTCGGACTATTATTCTCTAAGGGGCAACAAATAACAAAGAGCAAGTTCTATAATTTGCCCTTTTAAGTTCTAAATGATCAAATAAGTTCATTAGACTACAATTAATTACACAAAATAAAAGACCACTATCCAATTCCAGGATTTTTTTATCATATTATATTTTATTTTACTTTTTAACAGCAAGTATCAATGTTCATATGTCATTCTTCCACAATATGGATGTTATTCTTGTTTGATATGCCATCTTTAATCGATAGCATGCTTAGAATTTTGCAATTTCTACGTATTTCTACCGCGGTAAAGGGAACTGATTGTATACGGTTCACCAATGTACCGGTGTTTCAACTATGTTCAAAGTTGTATAAACACCCTTTTAACTTTTGATGTTTTATTCCATCTCTACATCATGTGCATGTAGAGGGAATTGATTGTGCAAACAACTACATTGTTTAAAATAAAACGACATTACTAGTATGACATATGGTTATTTACTTAAGTGTGTAAAAAAGTTGATTGATTACGAAATCAAGCTCCAATTTTAGTTTAAACAGTAGAGCACTATGCACAGAAAAGCAAAATAAAAAAAGCAGTATTGCTGAATAGAACACGTTATGACCAGGCTATAAGAAACTAATGCTAGAAAAAAATGAACCTGACGAGGAGTGACCAACTTTGATATTTGAACGACGATTTTGACCTATGGCAATTAGCACGGCTTCCTCTACCTTCAAACAATCAACAAATGAGAAATCAAATATTAGGTTGAAAAATATGGTAACATATCACAGATTTTAAACATGGACTGACTGACATAAGTAAAAAGTAAAACTTAGTTGATAAACTCTTTGTATCTCAAGCAGCTTCACGGACAATTCAATCTGATAGACTTAAAATAAAATAATATAAAAAGTTTAAAGAAATTATTATTATTAAATATTTGGTTAAAAAAAGAGGCTTCCTTCCACCTTGTAGACCAGTTGACTGGTAAAGTAAAATTGTCATTACTATAAAAAAGAGCATACAAATTAAATAAATAACATGTGTAGACTGTAAAGACCTGATGAAAACTGAATTATAATATGCATTTTTGCGTTTTCTAGAAACAAATACTTTTCCATAACATGTAGTAATGTACAATTAAACCTATTTTCAGTTTGTAGAAATAAATTAAGATTGTTTTACAGTTTCAGAGCTCAACACTGTTATGAACTTGTATGTTATTAACTAAGTTTTATTGCATGATTCTAGAAGGAAGTCCAGCTCTAAATGATAAGGTTCTTGTGTCATCTGGTAGCTCTCGTTGAGAAAATAAAACCAACTAGGTGAATAAATCATACTTTGTATGAATGAGATACATTCGCTAAAAACTCAAGCAAAGTGTGAAAATTGTTAGCCTTCTTTTCTTTTCTTTTTTTTTTTTTTTTGGTAAAGCCATTTTTGCAGTAGTTTGTGCCAACATTCCTTGCGGTGCTAAGGAAACTAATTCTCTCTCGTGCAGGTAAATTATGCGGCAGCCAAGAAATATAAGTGAGGCACAGGTAACCAAACTACAAATATGGATGTGGTTCATTCATACGTAATTATGATTCATCCCATGAAAGTATGAATACCATTCTTAATAGAAAAAAAGGGAAAGGAAGAATGTCTTTGTAAAGCTGTATGTTTTGCGTGTGAGTGTTACTTCTATAAGAGAGAGGGTAATATCATTTTTTGCTCTTCTTATATAGAGAAGTGTTGTAATCTCAAACCGTAATAAAACCTTTATATTGTTCGTACATGGATTTTTGCTCCAATTTGTTTAAATTATCTCCACATGAAACCCTTGTGTTCATTTATTTTTACTCGTTTCTCATTTTCACTTTTGTTGTGTTTTTCTACTTGGGTAGCGCAACTAAACCCTATTGGCGGTATCAAATTGAGTTCAAATTTGTTTTCCAGACAATGTGGATAGAGAAGTTCAACGTGAATAATTTCTCGTTACAGAAAATGAAGATGAAAGCAATCTTAATAATAAAAAATGTCCTAGAGGTGATAGGAAAAAGATTGATGAAGATTACAGATGATGGTAAGTGAAAGAAAATGGACAAGAACAAAAATGTTGTTAACTCATACTTGGACTTAGTCGATGACGTTTTGTTGAACATGCAGGGGAAAAAATTAGCAAAAGAGATATGAGACATTCTCAAAACAAAATGAACAAGAACAATAATGTTGTTAACTTATACTTGGACTTGGTCGAACATGTAGGAGAAAAACTGGCAAAAGAGATATAAGACACTCTCGAAAATTGTATTGAGCCAAACAACTTCATAACAAAATCTTCTTGAAAAAAATGCATCACACATTTTGGGTGTCAAAATCCATCACATATACTTGGACTAGTTTTCACAAATCTTAATTCATAATTTCATTCCCATACTAGTTTTCTCAAATCATTCGCTCATTTTCCTATTTTCAAAACCCTTATTTCTTCCTCCTCCAAATCAATAAATCGTGGCTTACGAAACATCAAATTAAACTTGAAATAAAATCAAAATAATACATAAAACAAAATTTAAAAAGACTGCAGATTTGATCTTTAGAATGAGAGAGACCTGAAAGAGAATGAGAGTTTTAGGTCGCTGAAGTTGTTTGAATGAATGGGTATTAAGAATGAAGAATACGTAAAAGAGAAGGGTAAAATGGGAAAGGTATGAGGGTGTGGAAGGAGGAAAATGGATTTTTGGTGTTTGGATGAATTTAAGAGATGTGAACAAAGTTTATGTGATTGCAAATAAAATTGACCTTTTCTATATTCAAGTTCTTCATACAGATGACTTAGTATTTTTACAACAGTGAAATAAAACTCATATACTGCATCAAGGAGTTGAGAGTTTATTTCTGCATACTCCACGCGTCGTTTAAGTGGTTAATGGGAAATTTATTTCTTATTATTTTATTTTAAACAATTAGGATGAGTATTTTGGATAATTTTCCATCTGGGATATAAGACAACAAACATTTTCGTTTATGAGATTGTTTTTTTGCTTGATGAAAAAACATTCTTTCTCTACCCAAGAAGGTTGTATACGGTAGTTTCAAATCAAGTTTAGTAGATTTACAACTCAAGAGAACAAGGCAAGGGCTATATACTAAACTATATAAGGAGAATCTGTACTGTTAAATTAATAATTTACAAAAATGAACTACTGCAAAATGTCAAAAAATGATAACAGTGATAATAGTACAAACCTTCAATACGGCAAGCTCACGAAGACCTTTATCAACTAACAACATGTTTTCAATATTTCCCTCTCCAGCCAAATCACTCATATCAAATGACCCTTTTTCATCATCTTCATCAGCTCTATCTGCATAAGGTAAACAGGATAAACAGAACCCAAAAGGAAGAATTTTAGTTTTAGTATTTCAATTTTATATTTACTTCGGTCACATGCCTCAAGTATCAATTTAAACAAAAAGGAATTAGCAAATCACAGCTGATTTTGCTTAGATGGCCTTTTTTACCCAACAAATAAAAGAAATCTTTCCCCAATCATCGACTATTATTTATTTTACTATTTCTATTATGAAAAGTCTGAAACATCATAACCAGTAATATGCATCAGAGTGAAATAATGAATGAAAAATCACCCGACGGAAGTGCATCTCTTGCCTTTTCTCCAGCAGATAACACAATTTCTACTGGATGTGGGGCTAATGCTGACCAATACTCCTGTTTTCTTTCGGAAATGTCTGCATATATTCCTGTTTGGATATAAAATATATTAAGCAATCCGGCCTTTTGGAAAATTCTTATCTTGCAAATATCTGGTGTTTTTATAACATATCCAGCAGCATTATGTCTTAATTTGCACCAGTATGTTGTTTGCACATTTATAATCAAAGGTTATCATATCAGTTTTACAATAAGCCAAATAAATATGAATATTTAGAAAGAAGGATACACATAAATGTAAAGCAGTGAAACTAGTTTACATAGTATTATAGTGATACATAGAAGAAGCCTCACACATTTACCTTATGCTCTGAAAAGAAAAGAGTATTTGTATTCAATTACAATAAAATGTTATGGTAACTTTGAAAAATAAAATTAAAAAACTTGTTTTTTTAATGATGGATTATATAGATTCTGGGAAACGTTATAGCCACTACTGTAGAGGGGTTCGCAGAAAGCCATTGCAAATAACGAGGATATAACACTCTTTATGTTGGATTCAAGCTTATGAATAGCAATGTCGCAACCAAATTTTCATAATACAACACATAAATGTGTAAAATATTGAAAGTAGTTTACATAATATGTATGCATAGAGGAGTTTTGTCGTATTTCCGTCAATTTTTAGCTCTGAAAATATAAGAGTTTTCATTTAATTCAAATAAAATATTAAGATGGTCTTTTTGATGGGCAGATTTAACATGAAACATATCACATTCACTGTCAAGTACAAAAAACATACTTAAGAAACTATATCTTAAATGATGATCTGCGTCGAATCTAGAATCAAGATCACTAATAATATATCAAAGGTGTTCAAGAAGCCAGCACCGAGTAACGAGGATGTATAATTTGTTAGGCTTGTCTCGCAAGTGGCAAATTAGAACGACAATTTAGAATTGGAATAGTCCCACATCGATGAATAATTTGGAGAAGTGTATAAATATAAGTAGTTGGTAGGCACGTAATATCGGGATTCCTTTTATTACAATAAGCATGTCAACTCATATGCATATTCATTAGGTTGTCTCGCATGTGGCAAATGGGAACAGCAGTTTAGAACTGGTATAGTCTCACATCGCTAAATAACTATCCTTTATGCTGGAATCGTGTTTATGAACAACAATATCTCAACTGAATTGCTGATAATATACCCTACGGATAGATGGCAAAGAGAATACAAGCTTGATTTTATCTAATAGTTTAGGTTCCTCCCAGTTATTTAGTCATTCTCCATGTTTTACAGCAATTAGCTCTGCCTATCTGAATTTCTATTATCAACGATGATATAATTCATTGATGTCAATACCAGCACAGCTAAGCCTTATTGCCGCATAACTTAACTGTTCAAGATAGATGGTTCATGCTATTGAAGTTGCATTAAATGTTCACATATTCAAAATACATTTTGTAAGATCCTTCAGCTCAACTGGCGGGTTACAAATAAGAGGGTAACTGATGATAAAATGTAGAATCAATCCCTACAGAAACATATACCAACAAGCACAGGCAAGCAAACATCTACACATGCACAAACAAATTGATGATGGTGGAAGTGTAGGATGTAGTATAAACAAACACATTGGCTGGTAAATTTCAAGTCTTTAAGATGCACCATCTTCACGAGCCTCCAATATACGAATAATATAAATCAAAAAGTACTGCAGTTATGAAGTTGAAATTCCGAAAATCTTGTCAAATAAGTCAAAGCTACATGTATATCATAAATTATAGCTGAGGGCAAAACTGAACCTAACAAATTTTTATTATCTTGCATCATTGGATTTTCATATGTTTAAATGCTCGACCCCAGTAGCTTATGTGGGCTACAGGGATGTCATACCATGGCTTGGATAAAAGCATAAAATTTCCATAATCGACTATAATACACAATTGAATCAATTGTGAAGCATAAGATTTCAAAACTTATCCACCTACAGCAGAGCAAATAAAATATAATTTAACATGCTTCTAATACAAAATAATTACCAAATGGACTGTTAAGCTTCAATTATAAAAATTGCCCTATGAATGTCACGAAAGTGATAAAAATTTGAAAATGAAGGATGGTTTCTGTAGTAACTTTAGTAAATTATATCATTTACCATGTTGAGCACATAATTTCCAATATCGTGCAAGCCAACACCTCTTGAGACTCACCTCCTCCTGAGACATATACCCAAACAAAAAAATTAGATTCTTATCTTGGAGAAATATTAGCATTGACAATACATGCAACTAACGTCTACCTTTTGTTCTTGATTCAACGCCATTTTCTGTAACATTGCCTTAAGAGATTTAATTTCAGATGTAGCATTCTGAAGTTCAATTGCAGATGACACCTCATCACGTGAGATCTGTTGAACATATATTATTTGAATGATCATCTTACAGGTTAATCATGCTATGCCCCCAATCAATTTGAAGAATATAATAACCTTTGATGCCCACCGAAGAGGCGTAGTTTCCTTTTTTGAAATGCTACTTGGTGTAGCAGCTTTTGAAGTAGCCTGCAACAAAATATCCAATAAATAATTTACTTAGCTTACGTAATAAAGAATTTACATGGTTCACCTGTTAGATTTAATTCTAGCTACACATACATATCGAATCATAGTGTCATGATATGTTGTTATGTACATTTTCGATCATGATTCAAATATGTAGGATACTGATTGACATGCTACTCTAGAAATAGAGATTTGATATCATAACATCAAATTTCAAACCTTTGCCATTGAAAACTATAAGAAAATGAAATTTTGGCTAGATTCTGAATCATCCTCTTTCATCTAAACAACCTTTTGACAGTTACAAATTGGTTTTTTTTTTTTTTTGGTGAGGTGGTGGGCCGCTGGAAGGGGGGGGGAGGGGGGTTGTGGTTTGTTGTGGTGTGGAATCTTTGAAAGAGTGGGCAATTTTTTTACTTAATTAAAAAAACTTCTCTTTGATAATCAATACTAACTAGACAAAAATGCTAACAAATAATGAATTAATTTACTTTTTGGAGTGCAAAATTATAACACTTCAAATATTTTCTTTAAGTTTAAAACATTATAAAAGAAAATATAACAAAAAATCATATATTTGAGACTTGAGAGGAATATTGATAAAGAAAAAAAATGCTTGAGAATTAAAACGAACTAGATAAATAACATAACTTTTATATATGTATTTAAACAGTTGTGCTTTTTAAAGAACATTTCAAGTTGATTTTGATGTCTTTTCTTTTGTTTGAGTAAACCGTAAAGTTCATATTTCAAATCAAAACTGGATTTACATCGTAAATCGTAGATTCATAGAGGAGGGATCCATAGTTTTTCTCACAACCATAGCCATTGATTTGGTTTTACTCGTAGATTCAATACAACTTTTTTGAACAGTTCAAGTCATAAAGGATAATACTTTATGAAAGGGCTACACTAAAAATCTACAACATCATACTTTATAATATTTCGAAGTCTCAACTTCTAGAAAATATCATCATGGACTTCTTAATGATAGATGTTATTGTGTATGTAAAAATCACATTTGCAAGGGTCAAGATTATAAAGTAAAATTTCATTATAGATTAGTCGAGTCAATGTTCTATTTACACCGCTCAACTATACAACAACAACAACTAAGTCGTTATTCTCAAACAAGTTGAGATCGGCTAGTGATGGAACCCAACACTAAAAATCAAAGTCATAATAACAACAACAACAATAATAAAATAAAGTCAAATAAGTAAACAAACAACAATAATAATAATAAGAACTAAGTAAAATAAAAATAAAAATAAAAATTTAAAAAAAATCCATGATGATGATAATAATAATACTAATTGTAATAATCGTATTAATAGTAATATTGACCAAAGATTAAACACTACGTCTTAGGCTCCTATTCACTAGTTCTATAATCTAAAACTTATAACACTACCCCTAAACCAATCCTAAGCAAAAAAACTTCTAGCTCATGCTTCTGGTACGTGGATCGCTAACTTCCACGCTCTCCTGTCCGACACCAGCTTTTCGGATATATTTCAATCTTTCAAGTCTCTTTTTACTACCTTCTCTCATGTCAACCTTGGTCGACCTCTACCTCTCTTCGAGCATTCGATGCGGCCTATAATTTCAATGTGCATGTGCTTCAGGAGGCCTCCATTGGAGATGTCCAAACCATCTTAAACGGTGTTGGACTAGCTTTTCTTCAATTAGTGTTACTCCAAGTTTATCATGTATATCATCATTTCTAATTCGATCTCTTCTTGTATGACCGCAGCTCCATCGCGGCATACGCATCTCTGCTACACTTATCTTCTAGACGTGTTGACCTTTGATAGGTCAACATTTTGCACCATGCAACATCGCAGACCTGATTGTCGTTCTGTGGAACTTTTTTTTAAGCTTCTGTGGGACTTTTCTGTCATAGAGAATGTTAGACGTTTGTCCTACCATCTCGTTCGAATTCTAAAACTAAAATCTTCATCAATCTCACCATCATACTGCAGCATTGATCTTAAATATCGAAAGGATTCCTTCTTAAGCACTACTTGTCTGGCCAAAATGATATCTCCATCATCTAACCTGACACCGCCGTATTCGCACTTCATATACTCTATTTTAGTTCTGCTAAGCCTAAAACTCTTTAATTCTAAAGTCTGTCTCCACGGCTCCAGTTGTCTATCAACATCAATCCTACTTTCGTCAATTAGCACAACATCATCAGTAAAGAGCATACACCAAGGAATCTCACCTTATATATCCTTCGTAGCCTCATACATCACTTGGGCAAAAATGTAGAGGCCCAAAGCTGACGCTTGATGTAATTTTATGTTAATGAAAAAGTCACTGGTTTCACCCTCGTATACTCCAACACTACTGACAACATTATCTTACATATCTTTGATAAGGGTAATGTACTTTACCGAGACTCTCTTCTTTTACAAAGTCCACCACATAACATTTCTCGTTACTTTGTCATAAGCTTTATCCAAATCGATAAATATCATGTGTAGGTTCTTCTTTTGCTCCCTAAACCTCTCCATAAATTGTCTTATTAAAAAAAAGCTTTTGTGGTTGACTTCCCAAGCATGAAACCAAATTGATTTTTTGAAATGTTTGTCATCGTTCTTAATCGATGTTTAGTGACTCTCTCTCAAAGCTTCAATGTATAACGCATAAGCTTAATTCCTCTGTAGTTTGTGCAACTTTGAATATCTCATTTATTCTTAAAAATTGAAACTAATATGTTTTTCCTCCACTCATCTGGCATCTTATTTGATTTGAAAATATTATTGAACAACTTAGTTAGACAGGCTATCCCTGCATCTCCACAACTCAATGGGGATGTCATCAGGCCCAAATGTTTTGTCCGCTTTCATTACTTTTATCTCCTCCTTTACCTCGGACTCTTGAATTCTCCAAACAAATGTACACCGTTCAACAATACGCATTAAAAAAAAATTCCCTATCGATATATAACTAAATGCTTATAATTAATTATATCTTCTGAAAGGAAGTTGAATACCTACCAGAAAAGTAAAATTCCCACGAAGGAATTTTAACTTTCTTCAAAAAAGTCAATCTCTTTTGAGCTAAATTCATTATATGCATTGATTATAGATTAAATAAAGAAGATACTTTGTAATAAGCATGTATAAATTAAGTCTTGCGCAAAAGTTCAGAAAAATAAAGCTACATATAAATGACAAAAAAGAAGTTTGACTTGCTTTCAAGATTTTTGGAAAAAGATTAATTTCCTTTCAAAAAATGTTTTATAGAAATTGAGTTATGCATCGTTAAAAAAAGCTTTTGACGTAATAATTGAATAGTGAAAATCGAGAATAAAATTTTGGTCTGGATCATGAAATTCTAAACATCTTGGTTTGGTTCGTATCTGAACCATGAAAAATTGGTCATTTTGGTTTGGTTCCACCCAGCATCAACCCGATATTGACTATATATTACCACTTTATACTATAATCCTAAAATTCAAGAAAATAGAACAAAATAATGTTTATTTCATGATTTTCTCAAACAAAAGGAGACTCAAACTTAAAACATAAACCCTACAAAAATGCAAAAATACAAGCTTAAATTAGGGTATTGCTGGAAATTTGAAGGTTTCTACCTTTGATTTACTTAAATTTTGATTTCAACCTAAGTTTTGAAATTATCATTATTTCCAAACTAATTTTGAATTTTAGGAGGAATTTGATAGTTGTTTGCTAAAAAAGGGGACAACTAGGATAAGAAAGTATATTATATTTAGGATTCATTAAAAAAAATTAACTCAACTTGTGGTCTTAGGCTCTGTTATATAATATTTAGGATAAGAAAGTATATGATAGTTATGGAACTCAAAACTAAAAACAACAGATCAAACGGAGCCTTAGGCTCTGCTTCTTTTGAAAACAAAAAAGCATTGAATGTTGAATCAAATAAGTGATAAAAGGTTGTTAACTTGTTTGTTTTCAAATAAATGCTCTCATTATGCTCTTTTATTCGGTGAAATGAATAAACAAAATTTATGTGCTTATTATTAGTGTTGATCAACATCGCTTAAGATGGTTTGAACATCTCCAACATAGGCGTCTGAGACCTGTGCGTGTTCGAATTATAGACCGCATCGAATGCTCAAAGAGAGATAGAGGTCGACTAAGATTGACTTGGAAGGAAGTAGTAAAAAAAGACTTGAAGGATTGGAATATATCCGAAGAGCTGGTGACGAACAGGAGCGCGTGGAAATTAGCGATCCACATACCAGAACCATGAGCTAAGTTTTATAGGTTTTAGATTATAGGACTAGGGAACAAGAGCCTAAGACGTAGCGTTTGGTCTTTGATCAATATTACAATCAGCATCATTATTACTATTAGTACTATTATTATCATTTTATATATACACGCACACACACACATATATGTATTTTTATCTTTATTTTTATTTTACTTAGTTACTATTATTATTAATTTACTTATTTGACTTTATTTTATTATTGCTATTGTTATTGTTTTTATTATAACTTTTAAATTGGCTTTGTCATTTAGTTTTGAGTTCCATCTCTAGCCGACCCCAAATTGTTTGGGAATGATGGCTTAGTTGTTATTGTTGTATTATTAGTGTTGATCACTTATTATGCTACATTTTTCGGTTATGCCCATATGTAACACAAAAACGGTAGTGTTCTCAATTATAATTTAATAAAGTTTTTTAATTATATCGAATAATTAAAAACATCAATTTTGTTTTCAACTCTAGCTTCTTCTATATTAAGGTGAATTTTTTTCGATTTGTTTTGATTTTAGATTCATACTCACTATAAACGAATATATCAAAAGCTAAAGAAATTGAAGAAGAAAAATGGTGACAACCTACGTAATGTTTGAATGCAATTGTGTATTTTTTAAATCTGAAAATTATAAATTGATCAATAAGAATGAAAATGAAATAAATATTTTGTTAAGATATATTTTTGGTTCTAAAAAAACATGTAACGTAGATGTGAAAAATTATGAATAAATAATTTTGACAAACTGAACAAATACTGGTTTACTTTAAGTTAAAATGAAAACTAAAACAAAATCTGCAATACATGTACAAAAAATCAACATATTAAATAACTACAAAAAAAATTGTAAAACTATGTGATATTTCTATAACACCTTATTTCGACACATTGAACATGTTGTGATAATGCTGGAAAAAAAACTGATATCCCAGACGCATCACAATCTTCAACTTTCATAATGAAATATTTTATTTTCGACCAAGCTTTTATAAGATATATTTACATCGTCAAATTTTTATCTTAGCCATGTTCTGTAAATCTGGTAGTACTTAAATATGCAGCCTTTGTTTTTTGGTCTGTATATCATTATCTTTATTAATAATTGGAATAAAAACACAACTTTTGGTCTGACCATGAACTTCCAAAATTACCCTTATACGCAAAGAGAGGTCATGGGTTCGAATCTCGCTTTAAACAAACATTAATATTGTTTTCAAATGGAAAATCCGATACACAAATAAGATAACAAGTTCAAATCTAGATCTCAACAAAAATGATTATCTTTTTTTCTCATATTACTCAATTTGTGCTTATTAAAACTATATATAAAATTGAATTTAATAATTGTAAATCTTTATGCAAAGGAATTTTTTATGCACGTGCATTGCACGTGTCAAAAAGTTTTATGATATAAGACATGTGATAAGATTATTAAGTGTGTTTTGTACAGCAGCTGTACCAAAGAATAATTAATTTAAAACTGAGGGCAATATTGTCAAAGTACTAATTTATGTTTACAAAACAATTTTATAATCAGAATGCAAACAAACAATATTTCAACTATTCGACAATCAGCATTCATTATTTAGCATTCATTATTCGGCATTCAACATTCAATATTAAACATTTTAAACAATACCTTATTAATTTGGATCATAATGGGGCATATGAAACACAACACTTATATTACACAACAAACTAGGATTATATCATGTTAATTTCCATATATTGTTATAGATAAGTACGCAAGGATTGTTAATATTGAAATTTCAAGTGCAAAATTGTTTCAATTGCGCCTACCGTTATTGTCGTAACCTTGATCAAATGACTACTGAATGACCGTTAGTAGTATTTGTAATGGTTTCAAACTTAAAACGATGGTTAACTATATCAAAATCGTTGTTTAATATATTTATCTATTAATCAATGTTTACCTTTATTAAAGATGATTAAATCAAGTTAATGAAAGCGGGTATATGAATATTTTGTATTATTTTCAAAGCAAATAGTTATATGCTATGAAGAATAGTATCAATTGTTGCACTTATGAATATCACAATTCGTAACCTGATTTTGCTTGCTTTAGCGTGTTTTGAACGAATTATTATTATTCCTTTTTTTTTTTTTTTGCTTTTCTTACCTGATTTTATTTTATTTCTCAAAAGAATTGGGTCATTGTAGAACCATTGTATTATTAAATTAAAGTTGAACATAAAAATCATAAAATTTGTCACAAACAAGTCAAAATAGACAATTGTTTTGATATAAGATTGAACTTCATATGCACCATTCTACATGGTAATTTCATTGCACTCTATGTACAGTCAAACAAGAAAACATTTTTAGTTGAAAAAATTCCATAACCTGTTACTGATAGTAAATCTAATAACTTTATGCAGTTGACCTTGACGGTTAGGATCGATGCCCCACATACATCCTTAAAACATATTACTCCACAAGGTATCCATAATCATTTGACAAAATGTGCTCCAGTGCTACTCTACAAGGGAGTTATCTCTTTGATAAAAGTAAATCTACTCCAATTTAACTCTTATTTTATTTAGATTGTAAAAAATAAAAGGCATAAATCCTATTCAGAAAGACCTATTCTCTGCAATGTTTGACTTAGAAGC
The DNA here is from genome assembly GCA_030765085.1 of Allium cepa. Classification (NCBI taxonomy): domain Eukaryota; kingdom Viridiplantae; phylum Streptophyta; class Magnoliopsida; order Asparagales; family Amaryllidaceae; genus Allium; species Allium cepa. Next base: position 669,816,634 of record CM060929.1, on the reverse strand, counting down.
TAAAAAAAGGGGAATAAAATACAAGGTTTCTCTTGAATAAATTAAGGAAACTCAACTGTAGCTAGGTACTAACATATAAATAAATGAGGAAACAAGTAGGGTCATCGACGAAGATAATTTAATTTTAGGTTTAGAAACATTGGTGGATGAAGAAAATGATGCGTTTTGTTAACCACAATATGAGGGAGGGAAGGGGGGGGGGGGGGGGATGATGGTGACTTTGTCGAGGACCAAGCTAAGTTATAGTTTTCTCATCTTTCACCCCCAAATGTTTGCACTTATGTATGACAAGTAAAATTGGGTAAGATTTCAATTACGTTATCCCCTATCATTTTGCACTAGTCTAGCTTTGTTATGGTAAAAAAAAAGTTAAGGGCACGACGATATAAAATACCAGCACACTTTGTCGAGCAGCTTAAAATAGGACATGACGGTGAAAATTATTGAGTGATGTCATAATTTGTGTTGTTATGTCCAAGGTTTTAAATATCGGATTTCGGTCACGTTTCGTCTCGGAATTTTTGCACAAGTTATCTCGTATCGGGGGAGATCTCGGACGAGATGAGTACATATCGAGTGTACATCTCGGATTGACATCTCGGGTCTTATAATGCATCTCGGGAATATCTCGAATGTGCTTATGTGTCCAAAATTGATGTGTCTAAATTTTGTTTAACGGTTATAACTTTCTTAATAAAAATGGTAACATACTTGATTTACATGGAAAAAAGAATATTTTAGAAGTGTGGTAGCTTGATTAGCTTGATTGATTTGGTAATGATTGAATAATATCTTTTTATTTGAACATAATAAAGAAGTGAAACCTTTCGCTACGACTCATTAAGATAAAAAGTAAAGAATATGTTCAAGAAGTTGGTAAATTATAATTGGATTAAGTAGTTTCTTTTGAATCAATATGAAAATAAAAAATATTATGGAAAATAAGAAAAATGTTTAATTTCGGATGAGATCTCGGATTGAGATTTTGATCCATATTTCAGATGAGATTTGAATATCTCAGACGAGATGAGTGTCGAGGGAGATATGGAGGAGATTTGATGTCTCGTCTCGTTTAAGTGTGAAAAAGAGATCTCGAAGGAGATCTCGGACGATATATAGGATATTTAAAACCATGGTCATGTCAGTAAAGATAGAATAATACTACATCAACCGAATGATTGTGGTTGTCGAATAATGGTTCATGACTATAGTGCACGGTCAGTTAAAATGAAGGAAGATATTGTTTAATGTCGATAAAAAGCTAAACCAACAAAAAAGTAGAAACATTTCGCATACAACATTTTTTTTTTGAAAAAAGTCGTGAACAAGAGGTGCCCCCTCCCCCAATCACACACACACAAAATCCAAATACAGAGGCTTTTTGATGACCAAATCTTTATTAATAGTTGGAATAGAAACATAATTTCTGGTCCGACCGCGAAATTCCAGAAATGCCCTTACATGCAAACAAGGGGTTAGGATTTTGAATTCCACCGAAAACAAAAATTATATGCTTTTATATGGGCACCGAAAACAAAAATTATCTGTTTTTAAATGGAAATTTTGGTACGCAATTAGGTTTACAAGTTTTCAAAACCATGTTCTAGCAAAAAAATTACAACTTTATTATTTATATTTTTCAAATTATTTTTATCAAAAATACGTAGAAATTTTAAATTTAATACTTTTACAAGAGTTTTTATATATGCACGTGCGCTGCACATGCCATAAAATCTTGTACATAATATGTCCCTTTATTAGATTTGGTTAAGTATCAACATTAAATTTGATGTCTTGTTAACTATGTCCACAGAATATCGTTAGAAGTGACAGTTAGATGAAAGCTAAAATATAAGATACCTCTCTTCTTGGCAGCGACATTTCCCTCCTGATGAAAAAAGTCAGTAAACATGAGCATGTCAAAATGTAAGAATGACTATCAACGTCATAGGACTTACCTGTTCCGACCTTCCATGGAAACATTTTCACAATAATTAGAAACCTGAAAACCAAAAGAAAAGTCAGTAATATAAGTTTTTGGTTGCAACTTAAAATCATGCGATTATATTTTATATTTTCCAACTCTGTCAGCATCGTGAACGTCAAATGAAAATGGAAAAATCCTATGAACTAGTCCGCTAATAAGAAAACACTTAAATGAGCAATAGATGCGATGAAAGATGTCCATTTAACAACATAAAACACACAGAATAATAAACGGAAACACAGAATTAAAAGATTAAAGCAGGACACGTTCTTGATCAGTGGCCAACTCTAGGAGGGCACAAGCTAACACCATCATAGTAATCGGTGGTTTATTTCGTAATCACCGATGATTCATAACTCAAATGATTTCGTATTAATATTCATTAACTAATGTTCGTATACCACCAGTGAATGCTGCAGAATCCATATTTCAATTAACTATATATATGCATGTAAACTCACTTAAGAACTGTAGACATTATCCCAATCATCTCATATATTGAAAGCAACTAACACCCTTTAGTACATCAAAATCTTTGAAAGCAAGGCCTTGATTTTCCGATTTGAATTGGTATCGTTTCTCTTCTAATAATAATAATAATAATAATAATAATAATAACAACATGATATATTATAGCAAGGCCATGCTGGTCCTGAAATTTGGTCCACATTGAATCAATACAAGAAGCTTCTCATTTTAATGATAGTTAAAGATGCATTTATAGATATTAACTAAAGCTGCTGCAGAAGCAAACCTCTCTCTCAGGTTGTCTAGGCCTAGCATCCAGTTCCTCAGACCTTTCTTCCAAATTTTGAATCTGCAGAAGTGCTAAGAACATTAACCAACAATTTATTTCAAAATCTATGAATGTACATCATCTTACCTTTTCAATGTTACTTTCATTGTCTACCTGTGGTACATCCTGTAATTCAGAGTTGTCATTAGCTAATCATATACAATTACTGAAATATAAATAAAATCCCAGATAACATATACATAAACACAGGTTACAAAGTAAACAAGATAACGTTGAACGTGTAACCTTATGTAAAGACATACTTAGTTACCTCGTCTTGAAGGGAAGAAGATGATCTTGAGTTACTATTGAATCGCATATTCATACTCCCCAAATCAACAGAAACCCTGAATTTAAAAGAGTTCATGTCACAGCCTCTAATATGTCTCATACGGTGGTAACAGTTTACCAAAGTTATTTACTGTCATGGGCTCAACTAACAAATTAAAAGTCATTTTTCAACAAATCGAGGAAAAGTCAAACACAATTGATTACACTATAAGCTAAATGACAGCTGAGAAGGAGATTAGCAACCTCAAACGATAAAATAGATAAAATCATAGAACGACCCATGTTGTAATGTGCCTTTCTCAACAAATGATGATATTTATGCAAATGATATTATGATGGTGAAAGGAATAATATTAGTCAATAAATAGTTTTAAATGGGCCATTTTGTTGCACATGCACCCTTTAGTTGAAATCCGTTGTTTTGATGGAATGCATGCACTAGGACTCTAACTTTTACAGCAAACGTACAATAGTCTATCAACCGTCAACCGATTGTGTACAACAGTTGCCAAATTCTGATCCACCATCACTGTCAAAGATGGTTTGACAGTTCAAAAGGTATGGTTGCCACACTATTAATTACGGTGTGACGGGTTGAATTGAGTGAACAAATAGCAGAACTCTGGTGATTTCTCATCATACAGAATTAACATGTGTTCAGGGGAGAAGAAGGCAAAGGAAAAATTAATACAAGCACAAAAGTTTTTTTCACACGCACCAATAGCCAAAATGCTTCAGTTTCATGAAAACATTACAAATTCACCAACAACACTGACCCATATTATAAAATGGATAAAAAGGGCCAAAAGCCAAATGGATAAAGTAAAATAAAAATATACACTGACAGTAGAAGTTTAAAATCTGGATTATCAAATCTGGAGTGCATTAAAAGTTCATTTTCTTTCAAATTTTTATGATAATTAACTTGCTCGAAAAAACTAAACCTTGTTTTTTTTTTTTTAAGTGAAAAAAATCTTAAGAAAGCTTTATGAAATCTTAAAATGAAGTAAAAGTCGGGTTGAAAATCAAATTTCTTCAACAATAATATTTATGAAAATCATTGACTTTAAAAGAAAACATAAGAGAGAAGCAAAATAGCTGCTTTATAATGTTTTTAAAAATTGAAGTTAATTCACTTCTTCAGATTAAAATCAAATATTCAAGATATTCAAGAAAATTAGGTAGCGTGAGTTTTGTGTTAGGCGTTTTCAATTTATGTCAAATAGTATGGATTAGAAGTAGATAGAAAATCCCAATCATTCCAACAAAGGGGAGTTGAAGAAGGGAGGAGATAGCTTTTGATATTTCCCAGAAGGCCAAAAACAAGAAAAAGTCGTTTCGAATTTTATAAGTTCAAACCATGGTTCGAGAACTCGGTTTTGGTTTCGATCATTTTAGAATTTTCTTTGTTTCGAACAATTTTATAAATTTCGAAAGTTTCGGTTTTGGTAACAGGTTTTCAATGGTTTGCTAATGGAAATGCACAAATAAATATTGTAAATAAAATATAAACATACAACATTACAAATTTATTACATCCAAACCCTAATTAAATTCAACTTAATGATTAAATTAAACTTGATAATTAATTAAATGAGTTTAACTTAAATAAATCAAATAACCCAGCACAAGCCTAGTTTAACTTAATTAAAATAACAAAAAAAATTGTTAGCCCAATGTTAACAAAAAAAAATGGATCAACACCCTGATTTGAGTGTGAAAGTACCAGCCTGTTTATCAGGGCAAATAAAATAGAAAAATTAATAGTAAACAGAAGAAAAGGTAAAAAGACGGGATTTTCATAGTGGTTTGGCTGTTAATGAAGCCTACGTCCACTTTATAGATTCTTTTGTTGATCAACTGCTGTTACAAAAGAGTTTAGATTACAATATAATTCTCTTTTCCTAGATTTGATCAAGCCATCATTGTTGGAGATAAAAGGAGAATCTCAATTGTCCCTTAATGGCTGTTGTGTGGGAGAAGAAGAGTGAAAAAATAACGACATAGCTTCAGCAGAGATCAGATCTCATTTATTGTTGCAGATAGGATGGTATTCATAGGGGTTAGAGAGCATCTGAGCCAGAGTCACTTTACCAAAAGCATGTAGTTATCATGCAGAGGTCGCTCAAAAAGTTTGAAGCTGTTTGGAGCTAACTTTTCGGACGATCGGATCGGTACCGATCCGAAAAGTTGTGCAATTTTTTAGTCTTCTCAATTTAGTTGTTTTCATATCTCATAATTGAGTGTCTTGTTCAAATATCAAGCCGTTTGGAATTAGTTTGATCATCCATCTTCATAAATAATCCAATCCATCCATTCGTAGAAGATCCATCCATAACTCACTGAATACTTCACCAAGTGACACGAAACTTCATATATGTAATGTAGATGAGTAGGAGAGCCTCCAAATCGGATCTCACTGGGCGAAGCCCATCCTAGATAGGTTGGACCTGATTTGTCAAACTAGCTCAATTTGGAAGATATCCATCCATAACTCGCTCGATACTTATCGGAATCAAACAAAACTTTGCAAGCAGCTTCTAGAGGGTGTGTGAGACCTATACACCGGATCTCAGGTGGTGGGGCCTACATTAGTTAGGTTCGATCCGATCCAAACTAGCTTGACCAAATGAGTTCATTTTTGGTATGAGTCTTCCTTTATGTCTTCTAAGTGTCCTCTTCAAATATCAAATCAATCCGAGTCGATATGAGCTCTGCATGTCCATTTTAAGTTGCTCTGATCCAAAAGCGGGTAGATATTTGAACAGATCGAATGATTTTTCACTTCTTGCACTAGGTTGCTCGGAATGTTATCAAATTTGATAGGTGAGCTTAGTAGAGGCATAGTAGTGCAATGCAAGTGGTTAGAAGAAACCACGAGCCAACATTTCGGATCAGTGTCGATTCAAATAGTTAGCGTAATTTTGGGCCAAACTTCTTACTTTTTTGTCTTGTACTTTTAGGCCTTCTGGTCAAGTTTCGAGTCGTTCTGACTTAAGCTGAATGTGAATTCCTTTTGAATTCTATTGAGTTAAAAACCCAGTTAACACTTGCCCTTCAAAATACGCATTTTGAATGAAAGATGTGTTTTGCTACAGAACAAGTTCCGGTAATGAGTTTTCGATTGTTGAGCTTTCCAGCTGCTTTAGCCTTGGTGGACCGTCCAATTCCTTTGGATTCTTTCGTCAACCACAAGTCGTTCCAAACCTGTTATAGCCTAAGACTCTAGACTCTACCTAACTGTAATCTATACATCACAATCATTCCGGTTTCATTCAAAGTTATTGCATCACATGTCTCTAATTACATTACGCATCTCTAATCGTCCAGTGTTCATCCGGGAATTACATCATTACCACTCAGATTTAATTCAGAGTTATAATATCATATATCAAAATCACATCATATATCGAAATCACATCATATCACATTATATATCAAAATCATCATGCGTTCATCCAGGATTTATCCGTTTTATTCTATTTATAAGGCATTCAAATCATTTTCGTAAAATCAAATCTGTTTTAAAGTTCGATCTCTCCGGACCGTTTAAGTTTAATGCGCGATCTTTTCAGATCGTTTAATGTTTAGTTTAAAGGTCGATCTCTCCGGAACGTTTGTTGTTTCAGTTCAGAGGGATGATCTCTCCGGATCATTTGCTTATTAAGTTAAAGGGGATTAAGTAAGCTCATCCGCTCTCTCCGATGAGAGGACTTACTTCTTGCATTCTGGTCCCGTCTCTTCGGTCTAGACTCTATGGCGTTCGATATCGTACAAGTCCATCCATTCGCTCTTCGGCAAGGGGACTTGCACCTTGCACTCCGGTCGGGACTCTATGGCGTTCAAAATCATTCATCGCATTAAATATGGATTTTACAAAATTTAAATTCCAAATCAAACCAAACAAGCAGAAATTAAATAAGCATCCTGAATGTTTATCCCAAACATCCGACTCAGAGCGTGGCTAAGAACCAATCTAGGTTTTGTGCACGTCCAAGGGATCTGAGATTATTATCCTAAGCAGTCATCCCAGATATTCAACTGAGACCGCGACTAGGAACCAATCTAGGCTCAGCACACGTCTAGACGGTCTGGGGTCATTATTGTTTTTACCGCTAATAAACGAAAAGAAAAGTGCAAAAAAGAGACCAAAGCAAAGAGTAACAGTCGGATCTGACTTCTCATCCATCCCGGTTATGAGATTATCTTCTTGGCCTAGATCCCTGGGCATTCCTTGAAGCATCTGTTGTGGGTGGTGGCTGCTCAGGCTGTGCTATCGCAGCTCTGTTCCTCACATACCGTGGCAGTTGATTGTTCCGAACCAATTCTTCTATCAGATTATGAAGGTGTCGGCACTCATTCGTTTCATGTCCGCCTGGCTCATGAAAGATGCAAAACTTTCTAGATCCTTTCTCTCGATCAATGGGCTCTCTTCTTGGAGGCTTCCGATAGGGAATTCGCCCCCTAGTGTCTAGGTATATCCTTTTCAGAGTTTCAGTCGGCTCAGAGTGGGAAGAGAATTTGGGCTCTCCCCTTTGTCGTTTCGGTTCTCTAGAATCATCATTAGCATCTCTTTTCCCTTTGTCTTTTCAAATCCTACTCCAAAGGATCCCTTGCCATCCACGGCATAAATTTCGGCATCTTCAGCTTCATCTTTAGCGTAAATATCTCTCAGCTTTATAGTAAAACTCAGCAAGATCCATTGGTGGATCCCTCTTAAGTGCAACCCTGAAGTCAGTCTTGCTTGCGACTCCAGACACTGCCGCCATCAAAATCACTGATGAGTCTGGTCTATCGACCGCAGCCGATGCTGCATTGAATCTTATTAAATAACTTATCAATGTCTCTCCGGGCCTTTGTTTCACGTTTGCCAACGTCATCACATTCTTGGTTGTGAGACATGAACTCGGAATTGTCTTTAAAATCTGCCCACTAACTCAATCCACATGCTAATGGACCTATTCTTCAGCTATCTAAACCACATTACCGCCAAACCCGTCAAGTATAATGGAAAGCACCGCTCCATTACTTCCTCGGAAGCACTCCACCTTCATATGTCGGATATATCTCGTAAGATGAATTATTGAATCGGTCTTTCCGTCGTACATTTCCAGCACGGAAAGCTTGAAATCGGGAGGATTTCTCGCATTCCTGATATTAGCAATAAACGGGTTGCTATTCACATCTTCCAAATTCTGATATGTGGGTCCTCCTCTAACCAACCTTATTACCAATTCGACAATTCGTTTTCACCATCCAATGAAGGTGTTCGTTTGAAAGCGATGTTCTGCCCCCCCCCCCCCCCCCCCCCGCTTTAGCAAGGAAAATCCAACGCATACTCCGCTGGTTGCATACTAGTGTTCTGCCCTACTGTCCTAGCCTCATTATGTTAGCGCTCCTCCAGGGTAGCCCTGGCACATATTTCTCTGCCAGTTGCACTCTAGTATTCAGATTAGCTCCCGTACCATCAGTTCTTGGAGTTTCAACAGTCACTCCATTGTTGGCCCTTTCGGTGCCACCTCCAATATCAATCCCATCATTGGCGTTGATTCCCAGGTTGACTACCGTGTTGCCCCCAAATATCGATTGCTCTAGGCGTGGAGGCAACGTTCCATGTCGTTCTAATCCAACTTTAACAGCCCATGTATTGTTTCCTAGGGTCTGAATTCCTGCAATTCCTTGTCGGCTCATCCTTTGGAAAAATCCCTCCATCATCTCTTGTTGCCTAGCCACAATTCCAACCCGCATCTTCTTCATCAATCTTTCCATTTCTTCTCTAGCTACATAGTTGGATTGGTGATAACTTAAGGATACTTCCTGACCGTCCCCAGCTCTGGTTGACTTGCTCTAGTTTTAGATCTAGTGTTAGGCTTCTTCATTTTTCCCAAATCTCATATTCAAGCTTCAAGTTTTTGAATCTACCTTTGTTCTCAGTGAAAGCACCAAAATATTAACCCAAAAAATGGGTCAACACCCTGCTTTGAGTGTGAAAGCACCAGCCCTATTTATCAAGGCAGATAAAATAGAAAAATCAATAGTAAATAGCAGAAATGTAAAGAGACAAGAGATTTTTATAGTGGTTCGGCTGTTAACGAAGTCTACGTCCATTTTATAGATTCTTTTGTTGATCAACTGCTATTATAAAGGAGTTTAGATTATAATATAATAATTCTCCTTTCCTAGATTATATCATGCTACAATTGTTAGAGACAAAAGGAGGATCTCTATTGTCCATTAATGATTGTTATGTGGGAGAAGAAGAGTGAAGAACTAATGACAGAGCTTCGGCAGAGATCAGATCATCTTTACTGTTGTAGATAGGATGGTATGCATAGGGGTTAGAGAGCATTTAGGCCAGAGCCACTTTATCAAAAGTCTATAGTCATCATACAAAGGTCGCTCAAGAAGTTTGAGGGTGTTTGGAGCTAACTTTTCGGAGGATCGGTACTGATCTGAATAGTTGTGCAATTTTTGAGTCTTCTCAATTTAGTTGTCTTCATATCCCATAATTGAGTCTCTTGTCCGAATATCAAGTCGTTTGGAGTTGGTTTGATCTTCCATCTTCATAGATCATCTGATCCATCTCTTTGTAGAAGATCCATCCATAACTCACTTAATATTTCACCAAATGGTACGAAACTTCATACATATAATGTAGATGAGTAGAAGAGCCTCCAAATTGGATCTCATGGGACGAGGTCCATCCTAGGTGGGTCGGACCTGATTTGTCAAACTAGCTCAATTTGGAGGAGATTCATCCATAACTCGCCCGATACTTATCGAAATCAGACAAAACTTTGCAGGTAGCTTTTAGAGGGTGTGTGAGACCTATATACCGGATCTCAGGTGGTGGGGCCCACTTTATTTAGGTCTGATCCGATCCAAACTTCGGATCGGTACCCATCCAAACTTTGGATCGGTACCGACCCAAACTAGCTTGGCCAAATGACTTCATTTGGTGTAAGCCTTCTTTTATGTCTTTTAAGTGTCCCCTTCAAATTTCAAGTCAATCCGAGTCGGTATGATTTTTGTAGGTCCGTTTTAAGTTGCTCCAATCCAAAAGCGGGTAGATATTTGTATGGATCAAATGATTCTTCACTTCTTGCACTAGGTTGCTCGGAATGTTACCAAACTTGATAGGTGAGCTTAGTAGAGGCATAGGAGTGCAATGCAAGTGGTTAGAAGAAACCACGAGCCAACATTTTGGATCGGTCTGATCCATGGTATCGATCCGAATAGTTAGCGTAATACTGAGTCAAACTTCTTATGTTTTTTGTCTTGTACTTTTAGGCCTTCGAATCAAGTTTCGAGTCGTTCTAACTTAATCTGAATGTGTTAACTCCTTTTGAATTCTATTGGGTTAAAAACCAGTTAACACCCAAACCAAAAATAAGCCAAATAACCCAACATATCACCATTCAGCCTCAACAATTATTCAATATCATCTCATATTGCTTTTCTTCCTCTCAAACTCATGTTGACGTCTAAGGTTAGGAAAAAACTGTCGTAGCTTATTAAAAAAAACTTCACCAATTCAAGTTAAAATCCAAGCCCAATTTGTTGAAGAGACGAAAAGGAAGATTGATTTTGCTAAGGTAAGCTGCTCAATCGATTTATTCTTGAGCTATATACTCTATGTTTTCAAAATTTTGCTGCATTTTCTTATTTGGCTATATTCCTTTGATTTCGATTTATTTTTCCTAACCCTAATCAGATACGAATTTCATGGTCAGTTTCAGCTCGATCGCTGTCGATATTGATACGGTACTATCGAAACTTTGGTGTGTCGACCGATACCTCATACTTTGGTTAAAACCATTTTTCAAATTAATTGTTTTCCACCTCTTCTCATTTCCTGTGCATTTTAAAATACATGTTGAAAATGCCAAACACAAAACTCGTTTTCAAACCAAACGCTACATTATTTCAGCAAAACCTAAACTTTAACAACTCATGATTCGATACACTAAAATTAATTAAGGATGAAAAAATCACTTTTTATCGAGGCTTAAAAAAAAATTAGTTTTTCCAATAGTTCAAAATATCTAACAAAATCAAAATATGGTTAAAAACAGAACTTTCAAAGAATATACAAAAATATTTGAAGTCACTTTTTCCACAATATTCAAAAAGTAGAAGTATTTTCAAATTTTACACGAAAATGACTAAAAAAAATTTTGTGAAAGTTTGTAAACTTTGAGTTTTGTTCAAATCAAGCCAAAAAAATTGAATTTGATAGTACTTTTATCACAAAAGGTATTTCAAAAAACTTAATGTGCTCTAAAATCATCAAGAATGTTCGATTTTTTTTCAAGATCATGGAAAATGTTTTAGAAATGTAACATTACGTAACTTCTGCATTTATGCATTTTTCGTCAAAACTTCATCGTATCTATGTACTTACTTTTTATGAACCTTCAAATGTGTTTGCATTGTTTTATATTTTTATTTGTTAGAGTGGAGATTAAGACAATTGGGTGGTTTCCACAATTGCACGACAGTACTATTAATTAAGCTGAAATATAAATAAATACATAATGCAACGAAATACTAAACTTAACTGCTTGGATTGCTTTGAAACAAAGATCTCTTTGCACTGATGCTTTAACTACATTGGTAATTGTTGAAACTTTTGCAGCTATGGTGCAATAATAAAAAGACTGAAGTTTGAATCCTCACACACTCGAAAAAGAACTAGTTATTACCTTTTTTGAAATCTGAAATTTTGAAAATTACTATCTTCATATTCAAATGAATAAAGTGGATGTGGCTTGATATGATCAGTAAGGTTGACCATCTCGAATGTCAATTTATGATCCACTTGAACAATCATTCAAGAAGGTACAATCAGTTGCATCAACAATTGATGACTTATTGAACCGTAAACCACACTTGACAGTTAATCAATGGTTATGTGATTGCTCACCAACCATAACACCCTTGTAACGATAGACAAAAATCACAAGTAAAACATACTTGTACAAATCAACCATGGCAAATAAAACTTCCAAGCACTAGAACTCAAAATGACTTGTTTCTAGATTATAAAACGAGCTAAGTAGAGCTTGTGATGGTTATCACGTTTAACAAATCTGTAGATAACTTTGACAGTGGCAAGTATACCTACCACAGTTGAAGTGACATGGAAATCCTGTAGAAACCTCATGACTACTGGTCATATGCATGAATACTATTTTTATCACAAGTGTAAATACTTGTGAACAATTTATGTTTTCTCGACCAGGCAGTTTGTGTGCACCTACTTATTACCATATTTTGGGCCTATGACTATGCAGTATATTTTCAGTTACATGGTTCAGCAAGTCATTTGTTGCAACAAGCTGACCTGCATTACATTTCCATATGGACAACTGTGCAATGAATGAGTGAGGTCAGCATAATATACAAGCTTGGCGAAGAATTTGCCACATATATAAGTATAGGGTTCTTTCCAGCAATGTGACCAAAAGTTAAAGTTCCGTGCAACGCAGCATTGTCAGATAAAAGATAAAAATTTCAGATGATAATAACTATCAACCTTTTCTCTCTTCTGCTAACAGGAGACTCGGTTCTAACTGAAGTGATAACAGGTCTCGGTTGATGTCTAATAGGTGGTATCATAGCCGGTTGCCTTGCTGCAATAGAGGCTCGACTGGCAGATGTTGGACGAAGAGTAGAAGTTTGTTCAGCAAGATAACGACCTATCTAAAAAGAAAAGAAAAGGAGAAGTATTATACAAATTACAATCTATTAGCATTTAAAAATATCATGCATTCTCATGCAAATAAAATAAAATAAACTACAAAATTGCTTGGAAATTTGCTCGTTCAAATAAGAAAACTAATTTAACTGTAATTGTGCACACAAATTAATACAACAAGCAGAGTTATTGCAAGTAAGTGTATATTGTACCAGCTAATGCAACAAAGTGTTCAATAAAATGAGCAAACAAACTTGATGCAGAGATTCGTGCGTGTTTTTAGTGAATGCGATAATTCCATGTGAGAGTTAAAATACTGCACATAGTTGTGTTTAAATGACTGGTTCTACTTATGTTTTTTTGTGACATCAGAATTTCAAAACTGAAGTAAAACATTATAGGACCAGTAAATCATTTATTATAGACAGTGATAATATTTGAACAAACAAATGTGTTTATCCTTTTGTGTTTAACAAATATGTTTTACCATTTATATTAGTAAACGACCAAAACTACAAGTGGAAGTATTTCAATCAAGCGGAAGTGTTTCAACTAATAAACTTAAGTTTTTGTCAAATTACACTGCATCAGAAAGATGGAAACACTCTTAGGAAATCATCCAGTGTGCAAACCTATTCAGATTATAGTAGTTAGTAATACACATTTTCCTCTTGACAGGTGTAGTTTCCCACACCTAAAACATTAAAGGTGGAACCAGTGCACGAGGCTCCCGCACGATAGCGGGCTCTGTGGATGTCGATAATGTAGACAATCTTTCTTTCGTATTGTGAACGGGTTGTTTCTGGACTCAAACCTGGACGCTCAGATCACCATGCAGGTGACCTAACCGTTGCGCCAAGGCTCCACCTCACAACTAAAACATTTCCAAGTGAAAAAATATTTTGCATCTCTAAATCCTAGATAACCCAATTTCCATCCACAAATCACAAATTCAATTAGAATTGGATGATATTTTACTCTATGACAGGATTATCCTTGAGCGTTAAGCATGTGAGGTGGACATTGTAATTACCTACTTGAATTAATAATACTAATACACACATGTCTATTATTAATATATATTTATATTCATACTATTATATTAATAATTGGAATAGGTTGACAATTTCTTGGTATGATTGCAAACTTTCGTAAATACTTTTGTGTGCAAATAAGAACATGGATTCGAACCTCGATCATGACAAAAGTTCAAATTTATTTTCAATTGAAAATTTTGATATATAAATGTGATCACAAGTTAGAATCTGAATCTTAATCCTAACAAAAATGTTTATTTTCTTTTTCATTATATTTCCAACTTACGGATATTAAAAGTTGAAACAATATACATAATTATAATTTACTAATTTGAGATTGTTGTGTATTTTTTTCAAAGATGTTTGTATACGCACGTGCATCTCACATGCCATATAAGCCATGTGTGTGTAACTTAAAAATATTTCTAGCTTACAGCGTTGATGGTCAATAATCATCGCAATTGCTTAAAATTTCACAATCACTTCTTTTTACTAAATTTCCCTAGAACGTTCAAAAAAGGTATCAATAATATACTCTTATCATCAAACATATTATAGGAATGCTTGAAACTTACAAATTTTCATCCCAAGTTTATGTACTCCGCCAAATATCCTATGCATGGGTCACTATGACAAAACTTCAAATTCAATATACTCTAGCCTCAATTGCTTTTCAAAGCACGAATTGTGTTACATTAAACATGAACTATATTACCTTAAACATATATAGAGGTGAATCGGCTACTTATGCTATATGTCAATAAAAAATTTAGACAGAATTTGAAACACGAATAGCCCCAAGAGCAGACTTTGAACAAAAAATAGCCCCAAGAACAGTAAGCTTTTTGTCTCAAAACCAAAAGTTATCACCAGCACCAAATTCATTAGAAAACTTACCTTTTGTGCCAAATCTAAAGGTTCCATAAATTGGGGTTTTGCACTTTTAAAGACGACGACTAACGGAGAGTGGAGACGATGGAAAAATTGGCGAAAGAATGTTGATGGCTAGTGGATTTACGATGATGATCATGGTGGTGAAGGAGATGGATAGGGCTTTCTACTTGCTGTTATGGCGATTGATCAAGATAATGACCACGATTGATGAGTTTTTAATAAAAACTCTTATTTTTAAATAAATACACAATTTACACAAATATTTTCAAGTTTATCAAAATCGAATTTCTTCATAATCAAATTCTCAAATTTCAACATTTTGAAAATTTTCAAAACCTCTTATAAATATCCAATTTAATCTCCAAATTTTTCATTTAAAGTGAATAAAATATTTCGCTCTTAAATTCTACCAAAATATATATATCAGTTCGAAACATTTTATTCACTTTAAACGAAGAGTTTGGAGATTAAATAAGATTTTTGTAAGAGGTTTTGAAAAAATTTAAAATGTTGAAATTTGAGAATTTGATTATGAAAAAAATAAATTTTGATAACCTTGAAAATATTTATGTAAATTGTGTATTTATTTAAAAATAAGAGTTTTTAATAATAAAAATATTGATGGCTAATTGAGGTTCAACAATGAATGGTGGAGGTGCGATGTTGATGGTGGTGGTAGGCGTAGTCGGTTTAAAGATGGTGCTGACTTTTATGAAGAAGATGAAAGTTGTAACCGGTAATGCTACTTGTATATAGGATTTTGTGAACTGGAATTTTCTATGAAGAAGTTGACCGTTATAACTTGAAACGCTATTTGCATATAATACTATGAATCGAAATTTTGTGGAGGTCCATGATGCTACTTTTTTCATTGATAAATTTGTATTAGAATTAACATAATTGATTAATATGATGATTTAATGTAATCGAGTATCATTTGTTTTATTTTTTACAATAGTTCATACCACTATATGCATAATATAAGCTGTAAATAGCATGTGAAGAATTAGTTTTTCGTAAGACTACTAGGACGAACCCGTGCTATGCACATGGATCAAACGATTTTAAATGAGTTTGATTATGTCAGCACATAATTAATTATCATGGTATAAATATCATTTGACATTAATGTTAAGCGTAATCCTCCAAAACGATGACATTTAGAACATGTTGGAAAGCTCTGATGAATGGTGAACTAACATGTGTATAATGTCTCAATGTCCACCGTCCTATATATATATGCCGGGTATAATTTTTTTGAACTTCAAAATTTGATGGTTATAATATATAAACGTCAAACATGAAATTTGAAATCAAGTTGACACATGTATAATTTTTGGGTAAACAAGAGACGATTAAGCAAGATTGAGCCCATTTTCTCATCTTGATAATAAGTTGTTACTTGACAATAAGTTGTTACTTGTAACTATTTAAATACTATAAATAACTCTACTTTTAGTTTTAGACCATCATTTGTAGTCCTAACTTGTTCTCTATTATTCAAGCAGATCATTTTACAATAAGAATAGAGAAAACATTGTAGTTCTAACTTCACTAAATAAACTATTCATTACTGTCAAAATTTCGCATATGTTACTTCATCCAATACGATAATTATTTCTACTAAATGTTTAGTTTATCAAATTAAAAGACGGTTGTATATAAAATATATATTTCTAAAAGTATTTAAATACCGAAAACAATAAAATTATGAAAACATGACATAAATTTTTCATTAATTTAGGACTATTGAAAATTAACACCCAAAGAATGATATATAAGAAATTTCATCAATTTTAAATATAGTCCGATATGGTCCAGATACAACCCAACAAAGATCGATTGGAATGAACATGCCATAAGATATCAATTTTGAGATTTATCAGAAAGCCTTGAACAAAAATCGAGTTTGGATTAAATGATATCGGTTTAGGTTAGTATATTAAGTTGATACCAATGTAGAGATATACAATATATTACTTGTAATGATTATTTTAATTTATAAAGGCAAGAAGAAGAGATTGTGAGATGGGTGGAACCAAACTGGAAATTTCTTAGTTATTTATGAGAGAAACGTATAAATCATAGTTAAAAAATGAGATAGGGTGAGGTCTTACATAAGAAAAATCAATTAAGATGAAACAAATGGTAAAATAATAATTTGTTGTATCAAGGAATGATGAAATTATAGAAGCCACGTGGCACAAGGACGGGAAAAAATTTGTGAATCAAGAAGAGAATACATGACTCACCTTAATAGTAAGGTAAAAATTTCATGTGGTATTTGTTATAAAGCTATTTTATGCAAATTGTTCGATATCATGTTCGCGTTGACATTTCTAGCATTATGTTCATCCAAAGGCAAATACGAACATCAAATTCAGGAGGAGCAAAAATTGAGAGGTTAAATTTAGCATGTGATTTAGATAAAATATGTTGAATTAAACAAAATAGAATGAATAAAACACGAAGTATTTGTAATTGTATAGCATACATAATTTCATTATATATAATAT
Source organism: Allium cepa (assembly GCA_030765085.1). Taxonomy (NCBI): domain Eukaryota; kingdom Viridiplantae; phylum Streptophyta; class Magnoliopsida; order Asparagales; family Amaryllidaceae; genus Allium; species Allium cepa. Next base: position 669,799,413 of record CM060929.1, on the reverse strand, counting down.
TATTTTCATATAGCATTTTTGTTGCTGAAATTGTATAATATTTTTTTAGAAATGTATATTGTAGCTGTTATATGTAACATTTTTGTGTATTCTATTTCATATGCTAATCCGGGATCGTTACTGAAATTGTCGAAGGCGAATATTAATAAGTTAAGTGAATGCTTAGTAAGGAAAAAAGAGATGAGGAGGTGCAGTGAGACGGCACAACAAAATAGTGTGACAAGGTAGCATGGAAAGGAGGCGCTGACAACAAGGTGACTGTGAGGAGAAGAATATGCTACAAAAATTGGTATAATATTGGAGATAATGATGAATCAGATATAGTGATGAAGTGGATGGAAGAAATAGAAGGTGGTGGCGAGGTGAAGATCCAAATGGTTGTGATTGTAGAGTAGAAGGTGGCTGCGACTGTAGAGTAGTGGGTCGGTATGATGGGGCGAAAATTAATTTGAAAAAGAAAAGGTGGATACATCAACGAGGTTAATTTTTGAATGTTGTCCTAAATACTACTTTTTGTGTAATTTTAGTCACTTAAACTAATTTCTAGCCAAAATTTATATGTTATTATACCATTCGGAATCATCTCACAAAATTTTATGTGTATTAATATTTATATTTAGAATTATAATCTTCCAACAAGTTGGTATTTCTCATCATTATTTATTTGATGTTATGTTGTACGTTTATTTGTACTCTTTTGTACATGTATGATGCATAATTATTTTCTAAGAAAAACATTTATATAAATAAATCCATAAATAGAAATTATGTGTTAAAAAATAAATATAAGGAAATGATTTTTATACTTTAAACATTTTACTCAAAATCTTACTTAAAATATTACTACATGTTAAGACTAAATCTTGACTTGATCCTCTGAATTCCTCTCATAGTTTTTTCCCTATAATAATTATGACGGCAAATGTTTTGATACAACGATTATTAATTTGAATAAGAATTCGAGTGTAAATATCCTAGCTTCTAAATAATAATTAAATCAAATAAATCAACGTATTTGTTTATTTTCTTTGTTAATGTTTTTGAATCCAAGGTAGTCAATAGCGAATAGTGCAAAATAGCGCAAGGCTTGCGTTATGCGCCGTTTTGCGCTATGTGCTATAGTACATGCTATTTTGTTCATTTTTTTTTTAAATTTCGCTTATTTTAACAATTAAACAAATATATTATGTCTATTCGAAATTTAACGTTATTTTTGCAGATTTTGTTTCATATCCCAAACCATTCAAGACTCCAAATACAAATACTACCATATTTAATGCATGTATTAAAAAAATTGACGTAAAATGCAGTTATTAGAAAAAAGTTGATGGTTTCATATTGTACATTCAAAATAATTGATAGATATAACATATTTGTATTTTAAAAGATTTGAAATTTATTTTTATATTTGTGAGTTGTAAATCTGCGATAAGATAAAATTTTGTAAAATGCATGGAAAATACGATTTTGCATAAAATGCATAAGATTTTTTAATTGACAAGAACTAAGCAAAAATTAAAAATTAAAAATATGAAGGTCAAGTGAAAATAACAAGCGTAAAGTCTACAATGACAAGATTCAAATAAATTAAATCAAACAAAATTTAAGTTTATAATAACAAAACTTAGAAATTATATTATACTTTTAAGTTTCCAAAGCATAATCATTAGTGTCATCCAAATCGCAGCTATCATCATTATCTAAATCATCCTTCATTTTTTCTTCTTCTTTCAGTTATAATCTACGTTGTCTTCCTCTGAATCACCTTCAAAGTAAGCTTGTTCTTCATCATCAACATATATAGGCCTTAAACTAGAAGCTAAAATTTTTCCTTTTCATTTCAACTTAGGTTGGTGTTGTCTAGTCTTGTGTGCTCTTTCTCCAACTCCCGACATCCACGATACATCATCCTAAGTCAGTGTATAATTCTTAAAAACCAATTCATCTTCTATGTCTGAATTATCTCCTTTCATGAAACCGATCATCCATTCATTTGAATCGTCTATATCTTCTAAAGAAATACGATCTACCACATCCCTTCATTTGAAACGATTTTTCAAATTTTGATTGACTTGATAAAGACAAGGCTTTGTAGTCTTTCGTGTTCAAGTCTATTCCTTCTCTTGCTATGGATCTAGTTCAAAAACATATTTTGGACGGGTACGGGCTTTATTCACTATATATATACCTAAAAGGAAAAAAACAAAATAGCGTGCTATTTTGTGTTATGCGCTATTTTGCGCTTTGACAAAATAGCATGTTATTTTGCGCTATAGATGACATGCTTTATGAGTCAAATAACGCACACCCTGCGCTATTCGCTATTTTTCGCTATAGTGCACGCTATGATAACTCTGTTTGAATCTAAATTTTTTAATTTTATAAAAAGGTGAGTAAAACTAATCTAGATAACATACAATAATTCCTATCTATATAAGCACAAGATACTTATCTATCTACTAATGCATGTGTAATATTTATATACACAAAATAGTGAAATTTTCCATAATAATATCATTATGCACTTCTTATGATATGATACTTCTGCAAATAAATATATGGCACATATTTTAGTATATGTTGATTATTTGTATGTTGCGTTATTATGGGCCCTAATGGGCGGCATTATCAAAGACGAGTGCTATAGCATCACTAAGCATATGTGCAACTACAAATGAAAGGATAGTATATTTTACTAGTCAATGTTGATTATTTATGTGTTACGTTGAAATGGACTTTATGAATCAAGACTGAAATTTCTATAGAAAGTACAAGGCCCCAATGGAAGATTATCAAACGAGAGACTTTGTGTTATAGCACCGCTAAGCACGTCAAGCTAAAAGCCTAATATACAAGGTCTAGACGGAGCAAAGATGGAATATTTATCATAGGCTAAAGCCCCCACTTAGATGTGCCTAGGTGCCAAAAAGTCCTAAGCCCCAGCCCGGGGGATTTTTACCTTTCAAAACGCCGATGATGCGTAAGGCGCTAAAAAAGCACCAAAGGTGCCAGTTTTGAAGTGCTGAAAAAGCACGCTTGTGCAGCATTATTGAGGAGAAAAAAATTCTGGTATTTGGTCCAATATGGAGCCCAATTGCATTTCGAAATCCAATAGCAAGCAAAAAAATGTTTATTCATCTCGACTACAATATCCAATCGTAAAAAACATCGTTCTTTCAATACGAAAAAAAACCCTAGATTGAAGACAAAAATTGAGTTTTATTGCATTTTTTAATTGTAGTTTTTTTTTGCTACAAATAGAAAAAGTGATGCTCAAAGCATCCAAAAAGCCCTAGGCACAAAAAAGCGCTTGATGAGGACATGGGGTTTTTTTTTGCCTTGACAGCTATGATGTTTAATATAAACCACCAAGTGAGCCATTACGTACAAAATATTTTCAACCTAAATAATAGTATTAAACAACAATATAAAGATGCCTGAAGCATTTCAATTGGCGTTAAAATATTATGGACAGTTATAGTTGGAGTGCTGGACAGAAGTGAATTTACAATCTCATTGTAACGCCATTGCCAATATACACTTCTTTTGGAAAATGACTTAAAGTCACTTATGGAAATATATGACAAAAATGTAATTTAAAAATGTGGAAGTTTTTAGTGGTAGTGGCCAAAGATTAAGGACGGGCTAGCAAAAAATATAGCCAAGGAAAAATACTAATACACAACATTTTGGTGGTTCCACCACTAAAAATATAATGTTATCACCATGCCACACCATTTTAGAAAAAAGTAGTATCTCTCAAATTCAAATCCATACCGCAGGCGAATGTGAACGGTTAGCTCTCCTAGGCGTAGACAACTCAAGCACAGGATTGGCATCCTCGTAATCATCATCATCGCTGCCATCATCGTCGTTGCTCTGTGCCATCACTCTAGCCAACCTCTGCGCTGCTGCCCGCGCCGCATTGTTTTGAGCTCGCCGAAAGTTTCCAGCTGAGCCCGAGCGGGCGTGGCGGTGCATGGGAGAGGAAACAGGGGATGAAGAGATGGACGGCGAGGACGCGTTGCTTTTCTGGCGGGATAGTGTCGGGCTATTTGATCGACGGTCCATTTTTTAGGGTTAGGGTTTGGATTTTTAGGGGAATTTTGGGTGATTTTGACCTTGGATGGAGATTGTAGCAGGTGCATTGTTGATACGTGGAGGAAAGCGCGGTTAATGAGGGGAGTAAAGTTTAGAATGGTTCAAGGAAAGAGGGACTGAGATTTTTGAATTTTATGGAATCTTTTGCTAACCTGTTGTCCATGTCGACGTAACTTGTAAACATAATTCCACGTTTGCATTTTGCTAAACGAAATACCTTTTTTTTTTTTTACTAATTTAACGAAATACATTTTTATGGTGAGAGAATGATTTTATTTAGTGTATCGATAAGGACACCTTACCGGTGCTACGAGCTGCCACGATCGACGACTAGTCGTCAATCAAACAATATTTGATTGACGGTTGTCCGTCGACCGTAGTTTAAAAAAGAAGTCTGTTCAACCGTTAACAACCGAACGCGGTAGTCCCTATCACAAATAGTGTCCTTAGCATTATACTTTATTCATCGATGGTCTAAGGCTTTCATTTCCCACAAGCAAGGAAATGACACTTCACGTATGCAAGGAAAATGATTTACACACAAATATGAAACCACCGTATTTAAATTTATTAAAAAGGTAAAATAAAATTTTCAATTTTTAACTACCAAAAAACATAATTGTCTGACCTAATTAAAGATCTGTAATTCTAATATAGTATTTTATTGGACAAATTTTTGAACTATGCTAATTTTCGAAACTATTTCACGTTCAGAGCTACTTTGCATACTTATTATCAAACAAGGTTGGTTTGCGCCTAATCAACAGCCACATCAACCATAGTCTAGCTACCAAAGTTTTAGCACAACTATGAGTTGCATCTATATTAAATTAATATAGGCTCAACTCATAATTACGCATAAAAAATTTATCTCGAAATTGATAAGGCGCAAATATGAGTTGTGCTTATTAATGTTGTATCCAAATTGATATGGTGCAATCATGAGTTGCACCAACAATAATATAACATAACTCATAGTGACGTCTATGTAATAAATGTTTAGACGCAACTCATAGGTGCGTCTGTATGACTTGCTGTATATAAAAACAACAACAACCACACTTTTCACCACACCCTCACTTTACCATTCATTCCTCTTTCATACTTTGTCAATTCTGTACCCAAAACCCTCCAATCGTCAAATTCCAATTTATTCGTCAAATCCACTCAAAATTGTCATATTTCTACATTGTTAATCGATTAGAATAAAGCTACAACAATCTTTACAAGGTAATTGACTAAACTACATTTTTGAATCTAGTGTAATTTTGAATTATTTTACGTTCTTGTGTTGACTTTTATTCTCATACCTTTCATATTAAGCTAGCCGAACCGATATGGATTATTGAGAGATCGAAGATGGTGTACTGGTGAAATATTATGAATAATGGAAAGCTGAATGTGAATTTGTTCTTGAAACTCAATTTGAAATAGTTTCTCAAAATATTGGTGATGTCGTTGAATCTAGTTTGGAGAATCAGGTTTGTTTATTTGAACCGAATCAAAGACCGGGAAAACAAATTAGTCGTGAAAGTTGAGTGAGACAACCAGCACATCCAATTTGTCATTGTGAAGTTATTTGTGAGGTAATTGATGTAGGAATCAGACAAATGCAAAATGTCGGTTTTACATATGTGCACAGTACCTAGATCATATAACTAACCTGAATGATATTGAGTGCTGTAGATACTAAATGGATAGATCCTCTGTTGACTCCTGGGGGGGTTGAATATGCCCTAGAGATGCAAGCTGAAGTGAGATGAATGGAGAAGGAAAATAGTAAGTTATGACATCAAGTAAATTATTTACAGTTCTTAATTCCAATTTGGTAAAGGGCCTAGTAAAATGGTTAATGCAATTGTTATGTAATGGTTATGTGTCAGACTTATTTGATAGAGTCATGTATTCATTAGTTTTAATGGTTGATATATTACTTGGTTGTGGTAATGGTTATATAATGTTTGATGTATTACTTATTAATTATAATTGTAACTCTACGGGGTGGATCGTGTAGTGTATATGCAAGTATATGTGACAAAATATATGATGCAACTAAAATAATATTAATCTAAGTAAATATAGAATAAGTACACCAGAATTTTACATTGGTTCGGACCTCCCATCCTATGTCCAGTCCTGAAACTCCCCTTCGGAATTCGACTATCAAAAACTCTCGCTCTGCCTCGAGGAATAGGCTTGGTTACAATGAGTTATTCTTGTCAAATGTGTGTTCTAATATAACACGGATGTTGGCTAATTAGTACAATTGCTTCCAATATATTTCTAAGGAATATTGTCTATGAAGAACTGAGTATATGGAAGAGTGAATACAAGTAAAGATTGCTAGGGTACAAAGATCAAAAATATAGGATAGAGTATAGAATTAGAAAGCGCAAGTAAGTAAAGTAAGTTTGTTCTCTTGATTCTTGATGCTATATATAGTTGTAGATAGGTATCTTGAGTAGTCACACCCATTAATGAATCCTCTAAGGTTGCTTCTGTTGATGGTGAAGAGTTGTGGTGAAGAAAAGTAGAGATGTCCATTCATATATGGCAGTTGTAATTCATTTCTGAAGTTCGAGTTTGAATTCAGACATTTGGTATTTGTTTCAGACGTCTGATACTATATATTCTTTGAATACAGTAGAGGATCAGATATTTGAGTGTCATTACCAGACGTCTGGCTTAGCCTATTTGTTGTTCCAGAGAACTATTTCAGACGTCTGACTTGTGCACCCACAAGTCTGATATGGTGCATGTCAGTTTTTGTGCATCTTTTCTTTTACTGCCTTGTTCCTATCGACTTGTAATCTCTTGTAGTGTTCTTTGAGCTTCGTTCTTGTCTCTCTAGTGATGTTGTCTAGCAAGTATCTGTATATACGAATATATATGTAAATTTGATTTCCATTGTATAGTTGTTGTCATCGAAACCGTATGTTGGATTTCCTAACATTCTCCCTCTTTTTGATGATGGCAATGTACTTGGATATAATTTTATAAACCTTCCGTTGAATATGTGCTTACCATTATTTTATGTGCGTACCATTATTTTATGTGCTTACCATTATTTCTCCCTCTTTGGCATTATCAAAAAGCATTAATACAATAATATGTATGATATAATCAATAATCATGAATAGATGAAAGGTAACTAATTACTCATAAGTAATTAGCCAAAAAGAATTTTTATAACCATTAAACATAGTGATTACATGCATAGATTTGTGATTTCATTATAACACAAAAGATGGAACCTATATATATATATATATATATATATATAATCTAAGTATTTTGGGGGAAGCTTCGGCTTGATCATCTCCTTCATTTATATTCTTGGAAGAACTAGCTTGTATTGTAGGAGATTTTGAAGTATGTTCTAGAGGTTCTTTTTCCTCTTCAAAAAGTTTAGAATGTTTTGAAGAAGGAGAAGAAGGCGTTGGAGTTGGCCAATCTTCCGAAGGTGGTGTAGGACCACGGACTTATTGGAGAACCTCTTTTAGAACAGACAATGTTGTTGAAAGCGATGTCTCAACTGTGGCTAGGAGAGAAGCAAATGTTGTTTCGAAGCTGTCGATACGCTTAGCCAAAATAATTTGATTTCTTGATAAGATAAGTTGATTTTGGAGAGTTAAATCTTAAATGCTTTCATGTGGATTAGTTTCAGTGCGAGTCTCCAAATGTCATCTTGTCTTGGATAGTCAAAAGGTGCAGGAGTAGGAGGGATGTGTTCTTCTTCTTGAAATTCTACTTGTGATGGATGTGGTGGTTGGTGTTGGGGTTGAGGCCTAGCTTGTCCAGCTTGTTAACGACGTTGCGTCCATTCGTCAAATAAAATAAAATCCGGGGGATTTTCTAGTAAGTGCATAAGAGAGAAGAATTTTGCGGAGGCGTATTTGGGGGCAATCTCCTCAAAAGTTAATAAATATGATGGAATGTTGTGGTCTTGCAAAAGGCGCATGATATAGGTAGGATAAATGATTGATGGACGGGATCGAGTCCAATAATGTTTAAGCTCGTCAAATATAAATTTCGCTCAATTTACCCTCGTACCACTAAAGATAGCATATAGAGCTTTATGCTCCAACTCTGTTATTTGCTCATGGCTGCCAATTCGAGGAATGATTGTGTTGATAATCATCCTAGTGAGTAGCCTTTCCTTAGGTCGTAAGTATTTTGAAGCAAATATGGCATTTCATCTTCCTAAATTTGATGGGTAATATTATTCCTTGGTTTGAAGTGCATATCCGGGATGTCATTCAAATCTTTTCCAGAGTGGGAACAACCTAGAGTACAACCTATAATTCCAGGAGTAAGTCGAATAGTGTTGCCGTAAACACTCGACCAAAGTCAATTATCATCATTATCGGTATTCCATATGACTGTGCTATCTAGATTAGTGTAGAAAAGGAATATTGTAAGCTGATCGATTTGGACATTATTCGAATTGTATGAAATCAAATGTTGTAACCCAGCATTTTCACATATCTCATCCAAATCATACATAGGGAATTTAAGCAAATTATAGAAGGGATCCGTATGTAGCTTCTTCTTCTGGATATCTTCATATCTTTTGATAGAATGAGGTACTCGATTCGTCCACTTCTCAATCTGATCATTGGAGCATACTTGTGGGTTGGAGGATGTAGCTTGTTCTTGCTTCCACTTAGAAATTCTAGAGTTTTAAGTTTTGGGCGCCATGAAATCGAGCAAAATTAAGGAGATAGTGATTTTGGAGAATTAGGGTTTCGGATTTGAAAGAGGAAATGAAATGTAATGTGAATTGAAAATTTGGAAAAACAGTTGTTTTAAGTGCATGAATACGTGTCGATTGAATTTCAGACGTTTGGGAAGTGAATCAGTAGTCTGATTTAACCCTAGTTTGAAGATAGTAAACGTTTTCAGACGTCTGGGTGTTATTGGCAGACGTTCGGAATAGGAAGAATTGTAAATTTTGAAGATAGAGAATTTTGTCAAACGTTTGGATATAATATCAGACGTCTGAAATTAGCATGTTTTTTATATTAAGAAGGCAAAGAAAATTTTCAAACGTCTGGAAGTTTATAGAAGACGTCTGATATATGCACAGGATTAAAAAAATGGTGTGATACAAGGGTGTCAGACGTCTGATGGTATTGTTTAGACGTCTGAAATGTCTAGTATGTTTAAAAATAGTCTGATTTTGGAAGGTTTTGCTTGATTTTTGAGAGATCGGTTCTATTGAAACATAATATTATTATTTTTGAAAACAAATACAAATATAATTAGATGAAATACAATAAAAATAGACAAGTTTATTTAGATGAGGATGGAGCATTGTGATCTTCAGATATGCTATCCTTCCATGGCTTGAGTGGAGACCAAATATTTCCATGTTCGTTGATTCTTAGGGAATCAAAGAATTGCCTAGGTGGAGGATCCCAAGGTGTACGATAAGAGGCAGAAGGATCCAGAGGATCGCAAGGAATCGAAAGTGGTTCATGTATATCCTTTTTTCGTAAATTGCAAAATTTAATCGCTACTTGCTCTAGAAAACTCAGTCGTCTTACAGTGACTTTTTGTTCGAAGTATAATTCTCGTTGTAAATCCATTTGTTGCTTTTGGTAATGATGTATATCATCGATTTTTTTTTTGGTGTTAGGAGAGACAAATAGAGATCGTTTGGACCATTTTTTGTCGGGAGTGAATCCCGTGTGATAGGAGGACCGTTTGTAGGTCGGCTCTTGACCTGGTGTAGGAGTAGGAAGTCGATAAGGGGTATCCATTGAACTATCCGAGGTTGGTATTGAAAAAGAGAGGTGAGAGTTGTCGGAAGACGTGTTTTTGTTTTGCTTGCGTTTGTTTTTTTTAAAAGAACCAATATAAAATCTGTATTTTATTTCTAAAAGGAGAAGTTATTTATTCATGTTTTAAAAGGTTATAAATAGTTATTTACAGAAAACAAACATTCTAAAGAAATCAATGGTCGGTGTTAAAAGATTTTGTTTGTGGATTAAAAACTTTTTAACCAAAAATAGAATGAATGAAATTTAGAATTAGCTAATAAGATCATTAAGGGAACATATTCCTAAATCGCATCGTAGTTTAATAAACGTTTGTTCATTTAGTTGTTTTGCAAAAAATATCTGCTATTTTATTCTCAATATTTACGTATTCTAATATAATAATTCCTTTTTCTACATTGTCGTATAAAAAGTGATGTCGTATATCTATGTGTTTAGTATGCGTGATTTACAGGGTTTTTCGATAGATTTATTGCACTTGTATTATCGCAATATATTAGTGATTTATCGATAAATTTTACGAAATCCTTAAGCGTTTGTTGCATGTATATCACTTGTGCACATGCTAAGGTCGCTGAAATATATTCGGCTTTACAAGTGGATAAAGAGACACAGTTTTGCTTTTTGCAAATCCATGAAACCAACAATTGCCCGATAAAATGACACGTTCCACTAGTACTCTTACGATCTGTTTTACATCCACCGAAATCTGCGTCGCTATATGAAACAAGTTCAAATGATTATCCCTTAGGGTAAAACAATCTGTAATCTCTAGTACTAGATAAATATCCTAAGATACGTTTAATAGCTCTTTGGTGAGAATCTTTTGGTTTTGCTTGGAATCGGGCACAAAAACATATGCTCATCATAATGTTGGGTCAACTAGCCGTCAAATATAGTAAGGAGCCAATCATACTACGATATAATTTTTCATCAAAATTTTTTCCATTATCATTCTTTTCTAAGTGAACAGTAGTACTCATTGGTGTTGGTTTGCTTGAAGTTTTATCCATTCCAAAACGACGTAATAAATCGTTGCAATATTTTTCTTGATGAATAAAAATACCATTTTCAAGTTGTTTTATTCATAAACCTAGAAAGAAATTTAATTCACCCATGTGAGACATTTCAAATTCACTTTTCATAATATTTGAATATTGAGTACAAAGATTTTCGTCAGTTGAACCAAAAATAATATTTGAAAAGAGAAATTATGATTTATGCCATTTTTATTACAAAAATTAGTAAAAATATCATTTTCGAATTCTCCACCGTGATCACTTAGAATATTCTTACTTTTCAAATCCATCTGAGTTTTATTTCTTTTAGCAAAAAAGTTTAAACATACCAAAAGTGTCACTTTTATGTTTTAAAAATAAGGTCCATGTATATCTTGAAAAATTATCAACTATTATGAAAACATATTTGTTGTGATTTATAAATCGTACTTGAGTTGGACCAAATAAATCTAAATGTAATAATTCTAATGGTTATTTTGTCGAAATATTATTTTTAGATTTAAAAGAGCTTTTCTTTAGTTTACCGATTTGACAAGCGTCGCATAAATTTTCTACTTTATAATTTATTTTAGGTAAACCTCTAACTAGCTCATATTTTGCTAATTCATTAATATTTTTAAAAATTAATATGACAGAATCGTTTATGCCACAACCGTGGATCGTCATGTTTGGCGGTTAAGCATAAGTTTGAATTTCTATTTATTCGTATTCAAGACATAAATATTTTGTTTCTAAATCCCTCGAAGATAAGTTGTTTGTTATTGTCGAAAATATTACATCTATCTTTTTCGAAATTAATTTGAAACCTTTTTCGCATAACTGACTTATGCTAAGTAGGTTGTGTTTTAAATTATCTACTAACAAAACATTTGTAATAATAGAAGAGTTAGAAATACCAGAGTTGATGACTTCTCCGATGCCAACAACATATCCTTTTGAGTTATCTTCAAAAGTTACCATTCCACCATCGATATACGTTATATTTGATAGCATTTTTGCATTTTCGGTCATATGCTTGGAGCAGCCACTATCAAGTATCCATTTCTCCTTATTTTTTATTTTGGGTACCTGCAAGATAAAAATAATTTAATTGGTACCCATATACTTTGTTAGGGTCCTGGATGTTAGGAGAAGCAGGTAGCCATACCCAAGAAGATTTGGTATCTTTATGAACATAATTTTTATTATAGACTACATTATCTAGAAAATTATCAATATGTTTTTCTCTAATCAAATTATTATTTGTCTTAGGAATCCAAATTTTTATGTTTTTGGTATTCGTATTAGACTTATGTGATCTTTTAATCTTTTGATAAATAAAACCATACTTCTTAATATTATTCCCTTTTTGTTTAGGAATATTTCTAGATCCTATTCCATTTCTATTACCTGAAGGTTTTGAAGTTTTGATAAGATTTTTCAAGTCTTGTTTTCCTTTATTAAATTTTGAAATATTATTTGTAATTTTATCTAATTTTTCTTTTAATTCAAAATTTTCAATTTTCAATTTTCGATGTTTATATATTACTTTTAAGTTGATATTTTCTTTTAACAAGTTATCCTTTTCTAGTTTAACCTTTTCAAAATTAATAGATATGGTCTCACATTCAACTAAAGTACTTTTAATTTTTTCTTGAGATAATTCTAGTTCCTCCTCTAAAATAATTTTATTATCTTTAGCATTCCTATTTCAAGTTCTGAACGATTTATTTGGCTATGTGTTCTTTATTCAATTTTGTAATTTGTTTAAATTTATCATCTAATTCCATGCTAAGCTCTAATAATTCATCATAGCTAAGTTCAGGACATACCTCATCAGTTTGTGCCATAAAACATACATTAGCTTGCTCTCCATCACTATCGATGTCACTATCTGATGATGATGAAGAATCCAATTCATCCCATGTTATTTTGAAAGCTTTCTTCTTTTTGAATTTTTTAAATCTATTCTTCTTTTTATCATTGTTGAGCTTGGGACAATCTTTCTTCATATGTCCAAATTGATCGCATCCATAGCATTTGATTGAAGTTTGATTTGTTGAGCTTGATTTTCCTCCTTTCTGAAATCTGGTCATTTTCCTAAATTTCTTGAATTTGTTGTATTTTTTGGCAATAAATACGATTTCTTCTTCGTCTAAGTCAGAGTCTTCATTTGTTGCTGGAAATGCTATGTTTTTCTTCTTCGAGTTTTGTTCTTTTCTTAGCTGTAGATTAGCTTCATAGGACATTAAAATTCATATCAATTCTTCAACTAAGAGTGTTGAGAGGTCGTTAGCTTCTTCGATAGCTAATATTTTTCTTTCCAACTCTAAGGTTAAAGAATTGAGTATTCTAGATGCTAAATCAAAATTTGTGAATTTAACTCCAAGTGCCTTTAAATCGTGTTGATTTGTTTGGAATCTAGAGTATATGTCCACTATAGATTCATTTTGTTTCATTTTAAATGATGAAAATTGATTATGTAAAATTGAAATTTTAGTTTGCTTAACTTTGTTTGTGCCTTCCTGTGTAACTTGTAAGGTACACCAAATATCATATGCAGTATTACATAACATGACACGTGAAAATTCATTCTTATCCAATGAACAAAATAAAACATTCATCGCTTTGGCATTATTAGAAGCTGCGGTTTTTTGTACATCATTCCATGTGTTCATTGTAGTGTCAGGTGCTTCATATTTATTTTGAGTGGCTGACCAAATTTCTAATCCATTAGCTTACATAAAAATTCTCATACTTGTTGACCAATATGCATAATTTGAACCATTAAAAAGTATGGGACGTGATGTGGATTGGCCTTCTTGAAAAATATTTGCAATATTGAAGTGATTCAAATACGTGTTACTGTACTTTGATCAAATCTTGCTTTGATACCGATTGTAAGTCTACGGGGTGGATCGTGTAGTGTATATGCAAGTATATGTGACAAAATATATGATGCAATATTAATCTAAGTAAATATAGAATAAGCACACCAGAATTTTATACTGGTTCGGACCTCCCATCCTACGTCCAGTCCCGAAGCTCCCCTTCGGAATTCGACTATCAAAAACCCTCGCTTCGCCTAGAGGAATAACTTGGTTACAATGAGTTATTCTTGTCAAATGTGTGTTCTAATATAACACAGATGTTGACTAATTAGTACAATTACTTCCAACATATTTATAAGGAATATTGTCTATGAAGAACTTAGTATATGGAAGAGTGAATACAAGTAAAGATTGCTAGGGTGCAGAGATCAAGAATATAGGATAGAGTATACAATTAGAAAGCGTAAGTAGGTCAAGTAAGTTTGTTCTCTTGATTCTTGATGCTATATATAATTGTAGATAGGTATCTTGAGTAGTCACACCCACTAATGAATCCTCTAAGGTTACTTCTGTTGATGGTGAAGAGTTGTGGCGAAGAGAAACAGAGATGTCCATTCACATATGGCAGTTGTAATTCATTTTTGAAGTTCGAGTTTGAATTCTGACATCTGGTATTTGTTTCAGACGTCTGGTACTATATTTTTTTGAATATAATACATGATTTGACGTCTGAGTGCTATTACCAGACGTCTGGCTTAGCCTGTTTGTTGTTCCAAAGAACTATTTCAGACGTCTGACTTGTGCATTCAGACGTATGATATGGTGCATGTTATTTTTTGTGCATCTTTTCTTTTACTTCCTTGTTCCTATCGACTCGTAATCTCTTGTAGTGTTCTTTGAGCCTCGTTCTCGTCTTTCTAGTGATGTTATTCTAGCAAGTACCTGTATATATAAATATATATGCATTTTTGATTTCCATTGTATAGTTGTTGTCATCGAAACCGTAGATTGGATTTCCTAACAGTAATGGTTATGTAATGTTTGATGTATTACTTTGTTATTGTTCGACTTTGCGTACAATGGATATTGCATACTAAAGTTGCGTACAAAATAAATCACAATCACGAAATATGGCAGCTAACATCAATGTTCGACAAAACATAACTTTTAATACCAAAGTTGCATACAAAATAAAAATAGAAGTTTACAATACATGAATGACATAAGTAGTAAAAGCAAACAAATTAGTTATTGTTTTCCCTCACGTTCATGACCCAAGTTACCACATTGTTCGCATCTGTTCTATTTTCAATCCCCCATTTTGTTCATGGCCCTCCTAATTCTTGTGGATCTTGGTCTTCCTATATTCGTAGGTGTAGGCGACGGTTGTATAATAGGGCCTTCATGTACATCCGAATATCTACTGTCTGGCATAGAATGAAAAATCGGCTTATAACTGTAATGACCCGTAAATTTATCACTTGGATAAATTATATTATTTTTAAAATATTTAGATATGGGTTCAAAAGTAAGAAATAATCATGTTTTAAGTGGTAAATAATAATAGTTATATTGTTTAGGAAAAATATTTGCGGACAAATCATCGAGGTAAAATATTGATAATTTGTAGATATCGTTCTAGGTAAAATATCGATAAAAAAGCAGGTAATCATTTTATTGATGAAACTGCTTTTAAACAGTAAGGATCGTGCACGGCTTTAGATACATACACAAATATATGTATCCAAACAAGATTATGAAATAAAATATTTTATATTATTTTTTGAAAATAAAATGTATTTATGACGTCGACGGTTGATATCATCGGTTATATATATTTCTTCAAAAATTCAAGTTCAGTTCAAATATTAAATAAATGATTTTTTATTTACAAATAAGCATATTTTAATCATTTAATAATGATGGTAAAATAGTTTTTAATTTTTTTACCAAAATAGATAGTTCGTAGAAAAATTGAAAATGTGAACAAAGAACGTTTTTCGGAATTTCGACTTTTCGACACCAGAAAGTTGTCGAGAACGTTGTTTGTCTTTATGCACTATATGTACACATATATAAGAGTTAATTAACCAAAAATAATAATACACCAATAGTATATTATCTTATGTTAATTATGTTTAGCAAGTGATGTGACAAGTCATGGTTTTAAAAATAATAACTTATATATAAGTATATATCATTATCTCTTGTTATATCTTAGTATTACCATAATTATCCATAATGACCTAGAGGATATGTCTAAAGGGGGGGGGATGTGACATATGAGGAGGAAGAAGGTAGTGATGCGACTTGTCAAAATAATGATACGTTAGGATATTTCAAAACTAAGATTAAAGTGGTAATTCTCCTACTTTCTTTCATCTATAAATACACATCCCCTTCACCATATTTTCATTTACTTCTCCATTTCCATTTCACTAAACCTTTCTTTATGTTTCATGACTTCTTATGTTAGTTTTAAGTGTTTTTTTTAAATCAAAAGATTTAAATTGTTTTAAAGATGCAAAATTGTTTTTAAACTCTTTCTTCTCCATTTCCCCCCTACTTTATTCGTCCATAACTTCCTCTTGTTTACACAAAATTAAGAGTTTCTTTTTCGTATAAAATTTCAGTAGCTACAACTTTTTTTTACAACTTTTTCTAATTTCAAGATTAGGTATGTCAAAATCTCATTTCTTTGCAATATATTTTTAAACTCATAAATTCAGGTTCGAAAATAGATCTCCTTCTTTTGACAATATCTACCTCAAACAAAATCTGATTTGAATGATTCTTTTTTTTAATTTTAGAAAAAATATTTTTCTAAAACTTTTCTTTTGATCACTTTTCTAAATCTGAGAGTAGTATGTTCAAAAATCAAGTGGAAGTTGACGTATTTTTGGGGTGATTTTTGGTACATCTAAGGCATTTCAGGTTTCAAATATTTTCAGTGAGTAAACTACTTGTTTTGGAAAAGTTTTTGAATTTATTATGATGTGTTATTGTGGTGATAATATGATGATAAAACTGAATGGTTATTATGTTGATCGATGGTGATTTGATGGATGTTATGTTTGGTATTGAATTTAAGATTTGAATGTGATGTTATCGAGTTATAAGCATATAACCTTATGTTTATATATGTGCGAATCATTGTGATGTTAAGATAATGGTAGAATGGATGTATGGTTTTGATTTAAGAATCAAAGTATGTTGAGTTGAAACAAAGTTAACAACTTTGTGTGTTGCGACGGGCGTAAGATCTGAATTGAAATCAAACAATGATTTCTAGTTTCAAAATTTGGAAATGGTTTTAAATTTTATCTTGGTTTAAGGTTGCAAAAACATTCTAAATATTATTTCAAAACATGTATGAGCAAGAATTTAAGGGAAGTATTTCACTTAAAATAAGATAGAGCAAATTGCGCTCATAACGATAGTTGATATGGATTTAGTTCGACAAAATTCACGATTTCCATCTTTAAGTGATTCATTTTGGAATTGTTTCGCAAAAGTTTTCCAAACTTAATTAGTAACGTAAAAAAGATCAAGTTTAGATTATTTAATAATTTATTTATTTAATAAAATAATTAAAGGTAATTAGCGCTAAATTAGCAATTAAGTAAGTGATTAGAGGTCAAGTAACACTTAAGGAAGGTTAATAACTAATTATTGATTAATAAGGTTTTAATTGGCGATTAATGAAGATAAGAAGTAATTAAATGGTTAATTATTATTTAATTAAGTTAAGTAAGTTAATTAATTATTATTTAATTAAGTGATTATTTAATTAATTTTTAATTAATTAGGGTTTAACTAATAATGAATTGTTTAAATTTTAACTAAGATATAGTAGGAAGTTAATTAGGACTTAACCAAGTTCATTAAGTTATTTAAAGTTCAATTATGATTTAATCTTGACTTAATTACGATTAATTAAGATACAATTAGGGTTAAGCGAACTAAATATAATTTAATTTTTTCAAAGGTTAATCTAAACCCAATCGATTATATTTTAAATCAATTTTCTTTTTAAGATTAATTGATTTTAAATTAAAGGTTCTCTCGTCTGGACCATTAAGTAGCCAAATGAATTAAAGTAGTGATTATAAAATGTTGACATGTTTTATGGGAAGTGAGTGACTTGTTTTTAGCATAAATGTCAAATATCAGTAACGTGATAGGCACAAGGAAGTTAATTTCAATAAGCGAGTCATGGTAACTTAAGCATATAGAATATACTTCTATATGTACATTTTTCACCGATAATGGATGTATATATATTTGTAACTTGGACATCTACCTATGATTGATTGTATGTTATGTGTGAATCCCTTATATATCTTATGTTTGGCAGTTGTTACAACTTGGATAAGTAAACCCAAATTCAATGATCCATTGTAGTCATTAAGCCTCCATTTGGTTTTGAAAGTTAATATTTCATTTTCTTTTAAATGGGTCTTCAAGGTTATTATATTTTGAACAAGATATTTGAAGAATGATTTGACAGTTGTTTTAAATATTATATAAAGAAGTTCATGAATAATTTTGGGGTATTCATAAAAGGAGTTTAAGAAATAGTTTTGAATGTTAAAAAAAAGATTTTATGAATGGGTTTGGATGTCTATAAAGAGAAGTTTCATATAAGGTTTGAAAGTTATAAAGAAGTTTATATAACCAGGTTTGAGTACTTATAAAGAGTCCCGTAAATGAGTACGGAGGTTGATAAATGTTTTGTAAACGGGTTTGGGTTAAAGCGAAAGGTATAAAAGAATTTATTGAAAATAATTACATAAGGAATTCAAGGTTTGGGTTTCTCAAGGCTGACCTTTTAAAAAAAAGGTATGGAACATTCGTTCCATACTTTGCACCGAAGGAATAGTGCTTAGAGCTATCATTTTCTCCAATTTAAATAATGTAGTTAAATCCTTTTAGAGATTTGGTAATGAGAAATCTTACAAATGTTTTATGAATATACTTATGCCAGAAAGATAAGTATATTAATGTTTTTGAAAGAAATTTAATAAACAAAGATATTGAGGCTTAGTGTTTGCTATGGATAAATAAATCTCAAAGGGAATTAGTTTTTGTTTGTTTAATTGGTAGTTAAATAATAAGCTATCAAGTTTGGCCCAATTTGACTTAGGAAGTATGAATGTAAATTCGAGTTCCCCTATGAGGACTCGAAAACTTACTTCCAAAAGAACCGGGAATGAGTCAACCGGAAATTATCGGTTGTTGGTACGGAGAGACCGGGATCAGACTTATATCCGAAAACCACTCTAAACCAACATGTACATTTGAGTGGAAGACATCTTGATGATGATTGAAGATGGTGCTCTTTGAAGTGCAAAGGTTGCTACTGCTAATCCTGAGGGTGATTCCAAAATGGATGTAGTAGAGTTAGTGCCTTCTTTTTCATTGAAACCCAGAACGAACTTGTATGGATGAATGTTGGCATTGCATTGATGCCTGGAGGGCAATGTTAGCATTCCAAGATGGATTGCCATTCAGAAAGGTAAAACGTAGCTTCAAGCCTCTTCAACTAGAAATGACTAAAACAGGGGATATGCAGTAGGGCTATGTGGGTCGCACCCATTAGGTTATATCATCACCCTTCTAGATATATACACAATCATCAATGAATTCGAGTACGTAGGAGCGCTCAGTTAAAGGTTGCAAAGCAACCGGGATGATGATATATTTGGTACTATCCAGCAAGGGCTAGGTCGGTCCTGTATTGGCAGGGGTCATTAGGTACGACCTCGGTACATTTTTCTAGAGGTGTACTGTGGCAGACGGTACCCCAGTAGCCCAATCATTAGTTGGAATCCAATCTTCAATACGTGCCTTACATTTTTGACTGTAGAGTCTAGTATATTGGAATGTGAGATGCAAGCATTTCAGCTATTTTATCAATTTACTTTAAACCTAGACACTATGATAATATTACTGGATTTTGATATAAAATATTTTGGATATCGTAAGGTAAAACCTGTCTGTTTTTATGTGCGGTATGGTCTTACGATATAACATTTGTTTGAAAAGTTTTAAATGTATAAATCAGTTTGGTTGTTACTTGTTATCGAGTTTTACCCGCGCTGATTTATCAGATCGACCCGTGTGTTATTCCATGTAATGCTCGGATCAGACCAAGCATGTTTTCCCAGAGTTAGCTGGATACTTTGTAGTTGGAGAGGAGTTGGATGGTCAAGACATATTCACGTATAATTTTCTTCTGTTGTATTATAGAGTCTATATTTTTTTTCGATGTATGTACAGGTTTCTATAACTGTCCAGATTTAGGATAAGTCTAATGTACTCTGATGTTATATGAATAAAGGTGTTTTCTTTTTGTAAAGATCATTGGTGTGTTATATATTACTCGCTGCATTGTGAGATTCTATGTTGTTTAGTTTTCTTCCATCTTCTACCTTCTTCTTTTACCCTAACAAATTGGTATTTTCGGCACTTGAATGATCGACATGTGATACAATGGACATATTAGTGTCAATTGGTTTGTTACATTTGGTATCAGAGCTGAAGGTTAAGCGAGAACCTCTGTCCTAGTGGGGTTAATTCATTTGCAATTGGGTTAGTGAGACCCTAAAATGAGCCTGAGTTTATTATAAATATGAGTGCGTATTTGTTAATGAGAAAAAATATAAACACTTAATTGTTATAGCGCCCTAGCCGCTCACATCGCTCGCCTTGGCTTAGCTTTCTCGGTGTACTTGTTTCAATACAATAATTAGATCCATCTAAACCCCAATCGATTAGGCCCTGTGAACTCTCATGCAACAGTTGATATTGTGTTGTTTGATCTGTTGAGTGGCTTAAGAATTCGGGTCGATGCATTGGCCAACGTTATCGATAGGGATTTCCTAAACACTTGAACAAGTCCGATTGACATAAATATTGTTTCAAAATTGGTAAATGAAATAATTTTAATTAAGATATATTTTATATATAAAGGAACGATCTTAAAAAGTCTATATAGCTATCGATGAGATATAGGGTTAAAATTGGATTTAGAAAAGAATGTGTTTAGTTAAAAGAAAATCTTTAGATAGCCTTGTAAAAACGAAAAGGATTGTGAGAATATTAAATCCTGGTGGCTTTGATAAAAATTTAAATGATTTTGGAAATTTGTAGAAATTGTACTTAAAGAGATTTTAGGATATAAATATTTTAAAATGGATTTGAAAGTAAAGTTTTCTTTAGACAGTTCGGGAAGGAGTATCGATTGTTTTGTGATAATCAGAATAATCTTCTAAGGCGAATGTTTGCTTAGGCAGATATGATAATGCACTTAGTAAATTATCCTCTTTTCCATTGTACAATAGAAAAGAGTTCGAATACGAATGAACCCAAAGCTAATGGATGATTTTATTTAAAAACTATTTATCTATAAGTATTGTTTCAAAAGGGAATTTGTGAAGAAAGAAATATTTTTATGATTAACTAGTTAGAATGTCTTGGAAATGACTAAAAGTGGGTAAGAGATGTGTTCGGATGGTAAACACTTCTCTTGAGTATTTCCCTACTAGGATATATAATACTATTTGGTAGTACCTAGTTCCTTGGCATCATTTTTGAGTTACTTGGGCTACATGTATGCTTTCGAAAGGTTTTTTGAATTAAAACCCAGGTGTTGTGTTCTCGAATCCCCTAAAAGAATAGAGTTTTCATAATAAAAAGATGTGTTGATTAAGAGGGGGTTAATAATTAAAGTTTTAAATTTGTTAAACATCCTATGTTAAGTAAAACCAATTTAAGATTTGAAATTGTATATACTCTTTTGGATATAGAAGAATATCATACCAAAATGAATTTGAGTTATAGAATATTAATATACTTAAGTAATGTTCTTAAGTAAAATAGTGATTCTTTAAAAAAGGTAATTATAATCTTAGGAAATAGGAACTAATGGGATTAGTACGTAGGTTGTACGTAGATAATTTCTCCTTTTCACATAGTTCTCGATCCAAGATTCGAGTACATGACTCAAGGTGTTTCACATAATTCCGAATAGGGATTTATCGCCCAATTTTTTATGGCGAGCGTTGATTAGGGTTCTTATGTGGAACCAAATGTTGTCTATTATAGTTTATGGCTATGAAAGGAGAACAAAGGTTTCTAATTAAGAAGCCTGACCAAAGTCCGCACTAGGAAGTCGAGTGAGCGTTGCTAGTTCGGAAATGAAGTTATATATTTAAGCGAGTGATCGAGTCAGATTTTACATAGGAATGATGTATGTACATCATAGGGACCGATGAATAGTTTTAAGTATTTCGGGGAATAGGGTTGTGGTATAATTTCGGGGATGAAATTCTTTTAAGGGGGGAAGAATGTAATGACCTATAAATTTATCACTTAGATAAATTATATTTATTTTTAATATTTAGATATGAGTTTAAAAGTAATAAATAATCATGTTTTAAGTGGTAAATAATAGTAGTTATTTTGTTTGGGAAAAATATTTGTGGACAAATTACCGAGGTAAAATATTGATAATTTGTAGATATCGTCCTAGGTAAAATATCGATAAAAAAGCCGAAAATCATTTTATTGATAAAAATGCTTTTAAACAATAAGGATCGTGCATGGCTCTGGATACATACATAAATATTTGTATTCAAACAATATTATGAAATAAAATATTTTATTTTATTTTTTGAAAATAAAAGTATTTATGACATCGACGGTTGATATCATCGGTTTTATATATTTCTTTGGAAATTCAAGTTAAGTTTAAATATTATATAAATGGATTTTTATTTACAAATAAACATATTTTAATCATTTAATAATGATGGTAAAATTGTTTTTAAAATTTGTTTACCAAAATAGATAGTTTGTAGAAAAATAGAAAATGTGACCCAAGAACGTTTTTCGAAATTTCGACATTTGGACACCGGAAAGTTATTGGAAACGTTGTTCGCCTTTATGCACTATACACACACACATATATAAGAGTTATTTAACCAAATAATAATAATACACTAATAATATATTACCTTATGTTAATTATGTTTAGTAGGTGATGTGACAAGTCATGGTTTTAAAAATAATAACTTATATATATAAGTGTATACCATTGTCTTTGTCATAACTTAGCATTATCATCATTATCCATCATGAATAGAGGATGTGATAAAGAGAGGGGGATGTGACATATGAGGGGGAAGAAGGTAGTGATGCGACTTGTCAAAACAATGATACGTTAGGATATTTTAAAACTAAGGTTAAAATAGTAATTCTCCTACTTTCTTTCATCTATAAATACACATCCTCTTCACCATATTTTTATTTACTTCTCCATTTACATTTCCCTAGAGCTTTTTTTATGTTTCATGACTTCTTATGTTAGTTTTAAGTGTTTTTTTAAATCAAAAGATTTAAATCGTTTTAAAGTTGCAAACTTGTTTTTTAAACTCTTTCTTCTTCATTTTCCCCCACTTTATTCAGCTATAAATTCCTCTTATTTACAAAAAATCAAGATTTTCTTTTTATCAAACCGTATAAAATTTCAGTAGCTACAACTTTCTTTTTTACCACCTTTTCTAATTTCAAGCTTAGGTATGTCAAAATCTCATTTCTTTCTAGTGTACTTTTAAACTCAGAAATTCTGGTCCGAAAATAGCTCTCCTTCTATTGACAATATCTACCTCAATTTTTTTTTATTTGAGTGGTTCCTTTTATTAATTGTGGAGAAAAGAGTTTTCTAAATTTTTTCTTTTGATCACTTTTTCAAAATCTGAAAAGTAATATGCCCAAAAATCAAGCGGAAGTTGATATATTCTTAGGGTGATTTTTGGTGCATTTAAGGTATTTTAGGTTTCAAAGATTTTCGATGAGTAAACTACTTTGTTTTGGAAAAGTTTTTGACTTTATTATGATGTGTTATTGTGGTGATTATATGATATGAAAACTGAATGGTTATTATGTTGCTCCATAGTGATCTGATGGATGTTATGTTTGGTATTGAATTTAAGATTTGAATGTGATGTTGTTGAGTCAGTAAGCATATAACCTTATGTTTATATGTGTGTTTCATTATTATGTTAAGAGTATGGTAGTATGGATGTATGGTTGTGATTTAAGAATCAAAGTATTTTTTGAAACAAAGTTAACAACTTTGTGTGATGCGATGGACACGAGATCCGATTTGAAATCAAAACTATGATTTCTATTTTCAATGTTCGAAAATGGTTTTAAGTTTATATTGGTTTAAGGTTTCAAAAACTTTCTAAATATTATTGCAAAACATCAAGAATTTAAGTGAAATATTTCACTTAAAATAAGATAGAGCGAAGCACTCATAACAATTGTCGCTATGGATGTAGTTCGACAAAAGTTCACGATTTCCATCTTTAAGTGATTCATTCTGGAAATGTTTCGCCAAAGTTTTCCAAACTTAATTATCAACATAAAAAGCATTTAAGTTTATTTTATTTAATAAAATAATTAAAGGTAATTTGCACTTAATTAGTAACCAAGTAAGTGATTAGAGGTTAAGTAACACTTAAGGAAGGTTAATGACTAATTATTGATTAACAAGGTTTTAATTAGTGATTAATGAAGATAAAAAGTAATTAAATGGTTAATTATTATTTAATTAAGTTAAGTAAGTTAATTAATTATTATTTAATTAAGTGATTATTTAATTAATTAGGGTTTTAACTAATAATGAATTGTTTAAAACCTTAACTAAGATACATTAGGAAGTCAATTAGGACTTAACCAAGTTCATTAAGTTAATAAAAGTTTAATTATGATTTAATCTTGATTTAATTATAATTAATTAAGATATAATTAGGGTTAAGCCAACTAAATATGCTTTAATCTTTTCAAAGGCTGTTTTAAACCCAATCGATTATATTTAAATAAATTTTCTTTTTAAGATTAATTGATTTTAAATCAAAGGATCTCTCGTCTAGACCACTAAGTAGCCAAATGAATTAAAGTAGTGATTATAAAACGTTCACATTTTATGGGAAGTAAGTGACTTGTGTTTATCACAAATACCATATATCGGTAACGTGATAGGGACAAGGAAGTTAATTCCAATAAGCGGGTCATGATAACTTAAGCATATAGAAAACTTCTATATGTACATTTTTCACCGATAATGGATGTATCTATATTTGTAACTTGGACATCTACCTATGATTGATTGTATGTTATGTGTGAATCCCTTATATACCTTATGTTTGGCAGTATCTATGTTATAACTTAGATAAGTACACCCAAATTTAATGATTCATTGTAGTCATCAAGCCTCCATTTAGTTTTTCAAAGTTAATATTTCATTTTCTTTTAAAAAGGTCTTCAAGGTAATTCTATTTTGAAAAAGATATTTGAAGAATGATTTGACAATTGTTTTGAATCTTATATAAAGAAGTTCATGAATAATTTTGGGGTATTGATAAAAGGAGTTTTAGAAATAGTTTTCAATGTTTAGAAATAGATTTTATAAATAGGTTTGGATGTCTATAAAGGGAAGTTTTATACAAGGTTTGAAAGTTATAAAGAAGTTTATATAACCAGGTTTGAATATTTATAAAGAGTCTCATAAATGAGTATGGAGGTTGGTAAATGTTTTCTAAACGGGTTTGGGTTAAAGCAAAAATTATTTCATGGGTAAGGGAAATTTATAAAAGAATTTATTGAAAATAATTATAATAGGAATTCGAGGTTTGGGTTTCTTGAGGCTAACCTTTTAAAAAAAATGGTGTGGAACATCCATTCCACACTTTATACCGAAGGAATAGTCTTAGAGATATCCTTTTCTCCCATTTAAATAATGTTGTAAAACCTTTTAGAGATTTGGTAATGGGAAATCTTACTAATGTTTTGTGAATATACTTATGCTAGAAAGATAAATATATGAATGTTTTTGAAAGAGATTTATTAGAAAAAGATATATTTTGAGGCTTAGCGTTTGCTATGGGTAAATAAATCTCAAAGGGAATTAGTTATTGTTTGTTTATTTGATAGTTAAATAACCGACTATCGAGTTTGACCCAATTTGACCTAGGAAGTATGAATGTAAATTCGAGTTTCCCGAAGAGGACTCAAAAACTTACTTCCAAAAGAACCGGGAATGAGTCAACTGGAAATTATCGGTTGTTGGTACGGAGAGACCGGGATCAGATTTATATTCGTAAACCACTCCGAACCAACATGTACGTTTGAGAGGAAGACATCTTGATGATGATTAAAGATGGTGCTCTTTGAAGCGCAAGGGTTACTGCTACTGATCCTTAGGGTGATTCCAAAATGGATATAGTAGAGTTAGTGCCTTCGGTTTCGTTTAAACCCAGAAAGAACTTGTATGGATGAATGATGGCATTACATTGACGCCTGAAGGGCAGTGTTAGCATTCCAAGATGGATTGCTATTCAGAAAGATAAACGTAGTCTCAAGCCTCTTCAACCAGAAATGACTAAAACATGGGATATGCAGCATAGTTATGTGGGTTGCACCCATTAGGGTATATCATCACCCTTCTAGATATATGCACAAACATCAATGAATCCGTGTACGTAAGAGCGCTCGGTTAAAGGTTGCAAAGCAACCAGGGTGATGATATATTCGATACTATCCAACAAGGAGTAGGCCGGTCCTGTGTTGGCAGGGGTCGTTAGGTACGACCTCAGTATATTTTTCTAGAGGTATACTGTGGCGGGTGGTACCCCAATAGCCTAGTCATTAGTTGGAATCCAATCTCCAATACATGCCTTACGTTTTTGACTATAGAGCCTAGTATATCGGAATGTGAGATGTAAGCATTTCAGTTATTTTATCTATTTACTTTAAACCTAGACACTATGATAATATTATTGATATATAATATTTTGGTTATCGTAAGGTAAAACATGTCTGATTTTATATGTGGTATGGTCTTACAAGATATCCTTTGTTTGAAAAGTTTCAAATGTAGAAATCAGGTTGGTTGTTACTTGTTATCGATTTTTACTCACACTGGTTTGCCAAACTGACTCGGGCGTTATTCCATGTAATGCTCGGATCAAATCGAGCATGTTTTCCCAAGTTTAGCTGGATAGTTTGGAGTTGGAGAGGGGCTGGATGGTCAAGATATATTCACGCATAATTTTCTTCCGTTGTATTATAGAGTCTATATGTTAAGACAAGGTTTCTACAAACATCCAAATTTAGGATAAGTCTAGCGTACTTTGATGTTATATGAATAAAGATGTTTCCTTTTTGTAAAGATCATTTTTGTATTATATATTATTCACAGTGTTACGAGATTATGTGTTTTTTAGTTTTCTTCTATTTTCTACCTTCTTCTTTCACTTTAAAAAATCGGTATTTTCGGTACTTGAATGATCGGCATGTGATACAGTGGACGTATTAGCGTTAATTTTTTGGAGTCGAAAATCCGGTTCATTACAATAACTATGGTTATAACTCTCTACTATAAACCACAGTGAAATAAGATCAAAGCAAGCTCAATTAGCTCCTCCTCTGCATCGTGCATATGTAGCTAAAACCTTATAACATGCAAAATGGGCAAGATTACGAATATTGCATGAACAGTTGCAGTTGTCATTAGCAACATTTACTGTGTAGTTACATGCATTTATGTATGTTAGTTGTCACTCTGTCAAGCTGAACCTGTTAATGCTCATACTTCGTGCTTCTTCTATATATTTTTCTATTATTTTTTCATACATTGGTGTAATTGCAGATGTGTACTCCACTTCATCGGTACGTCTTATGTAGAAGTAGTTATCAAGGCAATCAAAGGTACGTGGTAGTAACGCCTTCACCGGTAATGATCTTACACTTTTTAGAACTCCATTGAAACTCTGCGAAGCATTGGTAGTCATCATACAAAATCTTTCACCGTTGTCTTTGTAAAGAGCCCATTATTCATCCTTCTATCTAAGACTTTTATCAATCCATCTATCACTAGCCAGACTAACAATTTTTAGTTGCTCTCTCAGTTCTTTGTAGATTACCTCGTCCCTTTCTTCTGTCGGGCTAGTAGCAGAAGCCCAGGTAAAGGCGCAACTAATAGTTGCATCAGTTGCTTTATACGACAGTTCAACTGGAAGTTGTGCTGTTGTCTATATAACAAAGCGCAACTTATAGTTGCGCACTATTGTTAGTTACTGGCACAACTTATAGTTGCCCTTGTAACCTGTTGTTGCTCTAAAAACGGCAGCTCGTAAAAGTTGGCCTGCTATTCAAAACCAACTTATTTCAGGCAAATCAAATTCAACTTAAGCACATTATATGCATTCATTTATATACGAAAACAACAACAAATTTCAAAACCAAAAATCAGTTGAACAACGTGAATATCTTGTTCTTACATCAATAAAGTTCAACTTAAAATGCCAATATAAGTTAAAAACAAAAACCTAACATGCAATCCATCGTCTAAGGTTCCTACATATAATAACAACAACGGCTTACCTACAAACCAAATTAAACAATGCAAATACTGACCATACAACCTAATCTCTTAATTTTTTAATTTTGCATCGTGTTCTTCTTTGTGTTTGGGTCCAAAGAGGTTGAGATGGTCCAGCTTCAATTTCATCATGGCCCCATTGAGTTCCTTGTGAAGATTCCACCATGTCTCTCCTACGTCTTCCTTGGTATGTTCGAGCAAAAGCTTCAAGCGGACGAAGCACATAAGGAAGTGTTCATTCGAGCTTGTGTGTACCAAGAATCGATTTGATAATTTCTTTGATGCTAAAACACTTACTTTTAACTCGATCTTTATCTCCAGGATCTGCTAGAACATCATCAACTTCGTTCAAAATCAGATACAACCCTTGAACCTAAAATAAATTAAGTATTAACATAAGTAAGTGAAGCTACTTGAACGAGTTAAGTGATGAAAAATTATTTAACCATACAAAGTCACGCTCCACAGCTCCTCGTGGAGCATATCTAGGCAATCTAGTAGATGATTCTTTAAGAAAAAATCATCGCGTTATATGCCAGTATCAACCGTGGTATTGTTCGATGGTGACTCTTAGTACACGTTCAACTTGTATATGATCCGACCTGTGATCTCATCTGGCGACATAAGTGTTATACGTATCCCTATTACAACTGTTTGGGAATATTTGCTCGGTTGCATCTAGTATATGCCGATTAATGCCAAATTGCCTCATCACTCTGTCCAAGTAGTGCATGTTTTTTGCAAGCAAATGATTGAGGTTCTTGAATACCAAATTTGTTGTCCATCCAAGCAAACTGGCAGTAACTCCTGTACAATCTTAGCCGTGTATGGCATCCAATCAACATTATGCTGCTCCATAACATCGAGCCCATTGCAATAGAGTGTGGCATGACGGGCTGGATAATCTCTCCAATGTCCATCTTTCGTCCATCTATAATTAATGAACAAAATAATATGTGAATATTGTACAGAAATATAGAGTTTTCAATAGAAATTACTAGCGGTTTTTACCTAGCCCCATACGGTAATCCAGTAGTGATATTGAAATAAACGTTTAGACGACCAGTAGAAATACGCATCCGTGACCAAACCCGTACATTATCGGTTTTAAACAAGTTCTTTAAAATATTAGTAAAATTATTAAGTAAAAAATGTTATACCCGTAGAAGGGTTAGGCAGTCAACTAAGCCGTTCGACTTCCTCAGTGCCACATTATCCAACTCCTTATACAAAGCGCATAAAACCACGTTACCCAATAAATAATCAAAAATAGTGGCAAAGTCTTGTAGCAGGTATAACCATTTGACACTTACTCGACCATTCAAATGGTTTGGAAAAAGACGGGATGTTATAAGAAGCAATGTGACAGCCCATGTGAACTATTCTAGATCCTCAACTAATGAGTCGAGAGTAATGTCCCGGCCAATTATAAGGTCGTTTATCCATTTGACCTTTAATTCTCTTCTATTAACCACAACTTTAAGGGGTGGAATCTCATCAAGTAAATGGTGACAAACATCATCTACGTCCGCATTACCAATGTAATTCAAAACGGCACCTTCTATAGGAAGGCCGAGCAAAAGTAGAAACATCTTGTAGAGTAATTATCATTTCTCCAACAGAGAAATCAAAGGTACTAGTCTCGGGCCTCTATATATCATATAATGTTGTGAGTAAAGACCTATCAAATCTAATATACTTTATCTGGATGAAAAACCAAAAGCCCGCTTAATGAAGTAATTCACCATCTCCATAAGGTCTTCAAAACTCTATGAATGGTCCAGACAGTCGATGGGTTTTGCACTCTAAAAACAAAGAATTATAACATATAGTTAGTTTAACATACTAAAATTCTTCAACTATTTACTATACTTAGCAAATAATTTTTTTTACCCTTATTAAATCTTCAAAATTTATGCGGTGATTATCTTGCAAATATAAAACGCTACAATCAATGGGTCCTATCTCTTGTTCTAAAAGTTCATTCAAGAAAAATGCAAATTAATAACATCATTTACAAGCTATGATTGATTCAGTGGTAAGAATTAGATTACGACCACTTAGAACAAGCTATTTGACAATGTTTATTACAAATAGAGACAAACAATATGCAAATTAGAAACTAACAAAAAACTCAGGGTTTAAACAATATAAAAGTCATATTGTGTTGATGAAAATCCCTCTTCTATTGTTATAAATTTGTTCTACTTAAAGATTGGAAAAGATTTTGTTAATTTTTAGTGAAATTGATCAAAAAAACAAGATTTGAGGTTTGGGAGAGATAGGTTCGACCTGTAGCAATGAGGAGCAAAGGGATTTTTGAGAAGTTAAGTGGGGGGTAGGGTTGCTGCTACCTTTATACGGCGACAGTAAATCCGTGCAGGCGTAATTATGAGTTGCACCTATATGTATACTATTGTAGGTGCAACTAAATTACGCATTGTCATTTTGAAATTAAATTTTATAGGCGCAACTATGAACTGCGCCTGTAATAATTTAATATTGACCCAACTCATAGTTGCGCTAAAATGTTGGAAGTTAGACCAAGGCCGATGTGGCTGCTGACTAGGCACAAACCATCCCTATTTAGGGATAAGTTTGCAAACTAGCTTTGAACGTGAAACAGTTTCGAAAATTAGCCTAGTTCGAAAACTTGACTTAGCAATTATGGATAAAAAGAATGATGGTAAAACTTTGACTTAAGTATAAAAGAATATATCTTTTAGCTTAAATTATGTATCAAAATTTGACTAAGCAATTATGGATAAACTGATGTGGAATCCGTATATTAATACTTTTATTGTTAAATTTAGGATATTGTCATGCAGGTGCGATAAATTCGGTAGTACAAATGTACTATAAATTAAAATTAACTTCGTTTATGCATAATTTATGTTATGTAGCTTATATATGTTTATATTGAGTAAAAAACTAATTTTATCGTTTTTATTAGTATGATATGCATGCCGAAACTAACATATTTTAGTGATTTATTAAATAAACTAGAAAATATTATTTAACTAATTTTATTATTATGTAAGTAGTTTAAATATATGGAATTAAATATAAATAGTAAAAAAGAATTAAGAACGATTTGGTAAAAGAATTGTAGAAATCTTAATGCTGGATTATGTAAAGTTAAAAACAAAATTTTGCTATGCATTATTGTAAATTTTTAAAATAAATGATTATTATTAATTTACAAATTAACTTTTCCATAATGATTTATATACATAATTTAATGTATGTGATTTATATACATTTATGGTTGAATGAAACAAATAATTTTACTGGCTTTGTTAATATATATGTGTGTGTGTATGTATGTGTGTGTGTGTGTATATATATATATATATATTAAAATTGACATATGTGTTTAGGATTTATTATAAGAATAGAACAACTATCTATTGAGATTATTTAAATAGTTTAAATTTGAGATTTCATATATAATCTAAATATAATGATTAAAATATAAATTTTAGAAAAGAATCTGGGATGTGGGTAGATTGTAAATAGCTGTAGAAATGTTACAATATAAATATTTGAAGCTAAAAACAAAATTTTACAATGTAATGTATAATAAATTTATTTAGATAAACAAATAATAAATTAAATTTGTTATTATTGTTCATGTATATTACTTATGTTTTTAATTTATATATATTTATGTTTGAATGAAAAAACAAAACCACTTTTATTGATATGAATAAGGTATACATATTGAAATCATCATATTTTAGGATTTATTAGATGAATTAACAGATATTTGTTAACTGAATTTATTTACATGGTTCAAATTTAAGATTACATAATTAACTAAAATATACTGACTTAAATATATAATATTAGATGATATTGAAGGGAATTTTGCAAACAACTATAGAAAATTCAAAATGTAGGTACTTGACATTATAAAAAAATTATAATGTAATGCATGGTAAATATATTGATATAAATGAATTATAAATTAGATTCACAATTATTATTAATGTATATAATTACGTTATGTAACTGATTTATTTATATATCTAAATGAATTTCATACCTTTTGGTTAATACGAACATGATATAAGTATTGAAATTTTCATATTTTATTATTTATTGGACAAATCAACGAATAATAGTTTACTATAGGACTGTTATGATAAATTTAGCAGTAATCAATATCAAACTACAACTGTATACAAGTGTTATCGGTATGGTAATGGTAAATTTAACGTTTTAGCGGTATATTTAGCTGTAAAGAAATCTCAAAACCAACGGTAACGATAATTTTTCCAGTCATATTAATCTTACTTTTCCATTACTTCAATTAATCCTAAAAATAGACAATTTTGAAGAAGTATCAAAATTATGAAGACGTTTCTAATATTATTCATTAAAATGTTCTTTATATAGATTTTTTTTGAATTTAAAATTTTAGATTGGTAATAATATTATTTCATACTATTATAAATAATTTATAATAAATCGAGAAAATTTCTTATATCAATTAAAATAAATCAAAATGTTGGTAATATCATTAATGGTGTTTGAATCTGTAAAAAAATAATTATCATTTTATCATTATCAAAGCCTTAATGTAGTAAAATTTTGATGTTTTATGACTTGGTAAGATTACCATCAATCAAAGATTTACGAGAATATTGGTATATTAACGATCATATTACCAACAATAATAGTAAAGTATTGGCTATCATTTTTAGCTTACTAATAGTATTGGTATGGTTATTGTTTTATTGTATCGGCAGAGCCAGTTTTGGGGTTTTCGATGTCCAATGCGATTACTAGATAATTCCCCGTGTTGTAAAAAATTGGACAACCTATTGAATTAAGTTTATATGTATAAGGAATCATGGCTTATTTTTTGAAAACTCTATACCGTTATTAATTTTCATTTACTACTCATTACGATGAAATCTCGGTACCATGTGCATTTTGTGAAAGTCTGTAGGATGGATCGTGTAGTGTATATGCAAGTATATGTGACTAACTATATGATGTAACTAATTATAACATTAATCTAGTAAATTATAAACTAAGCATACTAGAATTTTATACTGGTTCGGACCTCCCGTCCTACGTCTAGTCCCGAAGCTCCCCTTCGGAATTCGACTATCAAACACCCTTACTTCGCTAGGAGGAGCTCTCCCATTAGCTGTAGAGCATCCAGTTCCTTGGTCATAATAGCCTGTTCTTGTCAAATATGTGTCCTACAACACGAATGTTGACTATTAAGTACAAATGCTTCCGATATATATATCTAGAGAATATTAATTGAAGAGTCTTGTATATATGGAAGAGTGGATTACAAATATACGATTGCTAGAGATCAAGAATATATTAGAGTATAAGAGTAAAGAGCACAAGTAAGTAAGTTGAGATCTTCTCTTTGATTCTTGATGTTATTTATAGTGGTAGAGAGATTCCTTGAGTAGTTGCATCCATTAACAAGTGTTATATGGTCGCTTTTGATGGTGATGAAGAGTTGCAACAAAGAGGAGCGAAGATGTCTTTTCAAATGTGGCAGTTGTTATTTGAATTTTAAAATCCGAGTTCAGTTTCAGATGTCTGGAATATTTCTCAGACGTCTGGCTCTATTTTTTTTATATATAGTAGCCTTCAGACGTCTAAGTACATTAACCAGACGTCTGATTGTGTTTGGTTTGTAATCCAGAGAATTTATTCAGATGTCTGGCTAGTGCACCCAAACATCTGATCTTGTGCATGTTTCTTTTTGTGCATCTCTGTTATTGCTCTACTGATCCTATCAACTTGTCGTCTCTTGTAATGTTCTTTGAGCTTCGTTCTTGTCTCTCAAGTGATGTTACTTTAGCAATTACCTATAAATAGAAATATATATGCATATTCGATTTTCATTGTATAGTTATTGTCATCAAAAGGTATTGGGGTTGGCCAATCTTCGAAAGGCGGTGTTGGACCACGAACCCGTTGGAGTACTTCTTTGAGAACTGTTAGGACAGTTGAAAGTGATTCTTCAACTGTTGCTAGGCGTGTAGCAAATGATGTTTCGAAGTTGTCAATACGCTTAGCCAAATTTTTTTGATTTTGATATAAAATATGTTGATTTCGAAGGGTGAGGTCTCGAACGCTTTCATTTAGATTTGTATCTGTTCGAGTCTCCATAATCTCATCCTGGCCTGGATAATCAAATGGTGCAGGAGGAGGTGGAGTTGCTTGTCGACGTTGTTCCTCCTCTTGAGATGGTTCATTATATGGTTGAAGTGGAGGCTCAACTTGTCTATTTTGGCGATTGTGCGTCCAATCTTCAAAGGATATAAACTCTGGGGGAATCTCGGGTAAGTGCATAAGTGAGAAGAACTCGGTGGAAGCATGTTTTGGAGAGATTTCTTCAAAAGTTGATAGGTAGGAAGGGATGTTGTGTGCGCGAAGAAGTTTCATAATATACGCAGGTTAGATAATTGATGGCCGCGATCGAGTCCAAAAATATTTGAGCTCGTCAAAGATGAATTTGGCCCATTTTACCTTTGATCCACTAAATAGAGCATATAAGGCTTTGCGCTCTAACTCGGTTATTTGCTCATGGCTTCCATACGTGGAACGATGATATTTATTATCATTCGAGTAAGGAGTCAGGCTTTTGGACGTAGATATTTGAAGGCAAATTTTGGCATGTCATCCTCCTAAATTAGATGGGTTATACTATTCCTTGGCTTAAAGCGCATATCGGGAATGTTGTACAAATTTTCGCCCGTGTCAGAACATCCTAGTGTTCTACCAATTATGTCAGGGGTAAGTCTAATCATGTTTCCATACACGCTAGACCATAGCCAATTATCTTCATCTTCAGTGTTCCATACTGAAGTGCTATCCAAATTTGCATAGAAAAGAAATATTGCCAATTGACCGATTTGGATGCCATTAGGAATGAATGAAATCAATGTTTCTAGTCAGGCATTTTCACATATTTCATCCAAATAATACATTGGAAATTTAAGTAAATTATAGAATGGACCTATGTGGAGCCTTTTCTTTTATATATCCTCATATCTCTTGATTGAGTGAGGTGCTTTATTCATCCATCTTTCAATTTGATCATCCGAGCAAAGTTGAGGATTTGAGGATGATGTTGGTTGGTCTTGTTTTCGTTTGGATATCTTGGGATTTTTGGTTCTAGGAGGCATTGTGAATTGAGCTTATCAAAAAAAGATGATTTTGAGAGAAAAATCGTCGGAGAAATCGCAGATGAGAAAAAAATTTGAGATGGAAGTGAAAAGATGACGTTATCTGGGTGATTATAAAGTTGTCAATTGAATTTCAGACGTCTGGACGCTAAATCAGACATCTGGTTTGCCCTAAATTTAATACAGTAGATAAGTTCAAACGTCTGGTTTATGGGTTAGACGTCTGGTTAGTTCGAATTTGTAAAAATTGATAGTCAGATAGTTTTTCCAGACGTCTGGGGTAAATATTAGACGTCTGAAATACGTCATGTTTTGAAAACTTTGTGGCAGAGACATAATCCAGACGTCTGGATCGAATTTCAGACGTCTGAAATAGTCTGTTTTTAATTTTAAGGAGGCATAGCAGATTTTCAAACGTCTGGGGTGGTACAACAGACGTCTGACATTTGCACATCGCTAAAAAATAAAGGCATATCATAGTGTCAGACGTCTGAGGTCCATATCCAGACGTCTGAAATAGGCAGTTTTTCTAAAAATAGCGTAAAATTGAATGGTTTTGCTTATTTCTTGATTCTCTATTATTTTAAAACAAAATATAGTATTATTTGTGTGAAACAGAATAACAAATAAACATAGATACACATATAATAAAATATAATTTATTTAGATGGCGATGGAGTTTTATGATCTTCTGACTTGTTATCCCTCCATGGTTTAAGTGGAGACCATATTTTTCCACGTTCTTGGGTTTCGAGGAGCCAGAAAATCGTCTCGGTGAAGGATCCAAAGGGGTACGATAGGAAGAAGAGGGATCCAAGAAACTGCAAGGTTTTGGAAGTGATTCATGGACATCTTTCTTCCGTGACATACAAAACTTCATCGCTACTTGCTCCAAAAAGCTTAGCCGACAAGCTGTTACTTTTTGTTCAAAATATAGTTCTCCTTGAAGATCTATTTGTTGTTTTTGATAGTGATGAATTTCATCAATTTTCTCCTTTGTGTTAGGAGAGACAAATAGAGATTGTCTGGTCTTCTTGTTATCGGGGGCGAATCCCGTGTGATATGATGACCACCTATACGTCAGTTCCTGATTTGGTGTGGGTGTAGGAAGTCGGTGTGGTGTATCGGCCGAGCTATCCGTCGTAGGTGTTGAGATGGATATATAGGAATTTTCAGAAGACATGGCTATATTTTGTTTCTTGAAAAAATATGAATTTGTGTATATATTTTTTGTTGTAATCTGTTTATATAGAATTTTAAAGATTATTTATAGAAAGTTTGAAAAAACTAACTAACTAACTAAAAAAACAAAGGTGCAGAATTTAATTATAATTTGTGGACGAAAAAACTAATGGCTAATCATAGCCAAAAAGAAGGAATGAGTATATTAAGTGAGAAGATCATGAAGAGAGCAAATCCCTAAATCACGTCGAAGTTTAATAAAAGTTTGTTCATTTAGTGGTTTTGTAAAGATGTCTGCTATTTGATTTTCGGTGTTTACGCATTCTAATGAAATAATTTCTTTTTCAACACTGTCTCCTAAAAAATGATGTCGTATATCTATATGTTTAGTTCGTGAGTGATTGACAGGGTTTTTTGATAAATTTACTGCACTCGTGTTATCAAAATATATTGGAGATTTATTGATAATTTTGCCGAAATCCGTAAGTGTTTGTTACATGTATATCACTTGTGCACATGCTAGAGCTACTGAGATATATTCGGCTTCGCAAGTAGATAAAAAACACTTTTTCTAAACCATGAAACTAATGATTGTCCAATAATGTGACATGTTCCACTAGTACTTTTATGATCTGTTCTACATCCACCGAAATCCGCATTGCTATATGAAACTAGTTCAAACGATGATCCTTTGGGGTAAAACTAACCATAATCTCTAGTACTAGATAGATATCGTAAAATACGTTTAACAGCTCTTAGATGAGATTCTTTTGGTTTTGCTTGAAATCGAGCACAAGGACATACACTCATCATAATATTGGGTCGACTAGCCGTCAAATAGAGTAAAAAACCAATCATGCTATGACATAATTTTTCATCAAAATATTTTCCGTTATCCTCCTTTTCTAAGTTAACAATAGTACTCATTGGTGTTGGTTTGCTCGAAGTTTTATCCATTTCAAAACGACGTAATAGATCGTTACAATATTTTTCTTGATGGATAAAAATTCCATTTTCAAGTTGTTTTATTTATAAACCTAAGAATTTTTTTAATTCTCCCATATGTGACATTTCAAATTCATTTTTCATAATATTTGAAAATTGATTACATAGATTTTCGTTGGTTGAACCAAAAATAATATCGTCAACATAAATTTGTACAACTAAATATCATTGTTTTCTCTTTTAATAAATAAAGTTGTATCTACTTTGCCTATTTGAAAACCAGATGTAATTAAGTGATTTTTAAGACGTTCATACCATGCTCGAGGAGCTTGTTTTAATCCATATAATGCTTTGTGTAATTTAAAAACATGATCGGGATATTTTTCGTGAACAAATAATGCGGGTTGTTCTACATATATATTTTCTTTAATAAAACCATTTAAAAAGCACTTTTGACATCCATTTGAAATAGTTTAAAATTTTGATGATTTGCAAAAGCGTGTAATGTATGAATGGCTTCTAATCTAGCTACTGGAGCAAAGGTTTCATCATAATCGATACCTTCTTCTTGATTATAACCTTGAGCAACTAAACGTGCTTTATTTCTAACAATATTTCCATTCTCGTCTGCTTTGTTTTTAAATACCCATTTTGTTCGTATAACCGATTGATCTTCTGGTCTTGGTACTAATTCCCAAACTTTATTACATTCAAATTGATTTAATTCTTCTTGCATAGCTATTATCCAAAAATTATCATTTGAAGCTTCTTTATAATTTTTTGGTTCAAAATTTGACACAAATGCTATATGGCTTATTTGATTAAGTTGATTTCTAGTTACTCTAGAATTGAGATCTCCAATGATATTATCTTTTGGATAATCCTTAAGAATTCTAGGAGATGATATCAAAGTATTATTTTGCACATTTGTCTCGTTATTAATAGAATTTGTTGTATTTGTTATTGGAATTTCTTATTGATCATTAATATGATGTTTAAAAAGATTTTCGTCGAACGAAACGCGTAAACTTTTTTTAATAGTATTAT
This sequence comes from Allium cepa, assembly GCA_030765085.1. NCBI lineage: Eukaryota > Viridiplantae > Streptophyta > Magnoliopsida > Asparagales > Amaryllidaceae > Allium > Allium cepa. The sequence goes on along the minus strand of CM060929.1, from coordinate 669,760,905 downwards.
TTCGTCTATTAAAAATTCTATATGCTTTGCTGCGATCCGAATATCCAACAAAAATACCTTCATCGGCCTTCGGGTCAAATTTTCCTAAGTTATCTTTTGTATTTAATATAAAACATTTTGATCTGAAAGTTTTAAAATAAGATATTTTAGGTTTTCTTGCAAAAAATATTTCAAAACAAGTTTGTTTAGTCATAGGACGTATGGTTGCTCGATTCAACACATAACAAGTTGTGGCAATAGCTTCAGCCCAAAAGTGTTTTGGTAGACCACTATTATTTAGTAGTGTTCGTGCACATTCTTGTAACGTACGATTTTTTCTTTCTACTACACCATTCTGTTGAGGTATGCGAGGAAACGAAAAATTATGACTTATTCCTTTTTTATTGCAAAAATTAGCAAAAAGATCATTTTCGAATTCTCCTCCGTGATCACTTCGAATATTTTTAATTTTCAAGTCCATTTGTGTTTTAATTCTTTTAGCAAATATTTTAAACATACCAAAAGTATCACTTTTATGTTTTAAAAACAAAGTCCATGTATATCTCGAAAAATCATCAACTATTACGAAAACATATTTGTTGTGATTTATAGATCGTATCTGTGTTGGACCAAATAAATCTAAATGTAGTAATTCTAATGGTTGTGTTGTAGAAATATTATTTTTAGATTTAAAAAAGTTTTTTCTTAGTTTTCCAATTTGACGGTCGTCACATAAATTTTCTACTTTATAATTTATTTTAGGTAAACCTCTAACTAGCTCATATTTTGCCAATTTATTAATGTATTTAAAATTGATATGACAAAATCGTTTATGCCATAACCAAGGATCATCATGTTTGGCGGTTAAACATAAATTCAAATTTTTATTTATATTCATGTTTAATACATAAATATTTTTGTTTCTAAAACCTTCAAATACAAGTTGTTTGTTATTATCGACAATATTACATCTATCTTTTTCAAAATTTATTTGAAAACCTTTATCGCATAATTGACTAATACTTAGTAGGTTGTGTTTTAAATTTTCTATTAATAAAACATTTGTAATAATAGGAGAACTAGAAATACCAGAGTTGATGACTTCTCCAATGCTCATGACATATCCTTTTGAATTATCTCCAAAGGTTACCGTTCCACCATTGACGTATGTTATATTTGATAACATTTTTGAATTTTCGGTCATATGCTTGAAGCATCCGCTATCTAGTATCCATTTCTCCTTAATTTTTATTTTGGGTACCTGCAAAATAAAAGATGTTTTAATTGGTACCCATATACTTTGTTAAGGTCTTAGATGTTAGAAGAAGGTAGCCATACCCAAGATGGTTGGTACCTTTATAAATATAATTTTTATTATAAATTACATTCTATAAGAAATTATTAATATGTTTTTGTCTAATCAAATTATTATTTGTCTTAGGAATCCAAAATTTTATATTTTTGGTATTCATATTAGACGTAGGTAAACTTTTAGTCTTTTTATAACTATAATTCTTAGCATCATTTCCTTTTTGTTTAGGAGTATTTTTAAATCCTCTTCCATTTCTATTACCTGATGGTTTTGAAGTCTTGATAAGATTTTCCAAATCTTGTTTTCCTTTATTAAATTTTGACACATTATTTGTAATTTTATCTAATTTTTCTTTTAATTCTATATTTTCAATTTTCAATATGTCAATATTACTTTTCAAGTTGACATTTTCTTTTAACAAATTATCCTTTACTATTTTAGTGTTATCAAAATCAATAGCAATAGCCTCACTTTCTATCAAATTATTTTTAATTTTTTCTTGAGATAATTCTATTCTTCTTCTAAGATATTTTTTTTTCATCTTTTAACATTCCTACTTCAAGTTCTAATCTATTTATTTTGACTATATATTATTTGTTCAATTTTTTAATTTGTCTAAATTTATCATCTAATTCCATGCTAAGTTCTAATAATTCGTCATAGCTAAGTTCAGAACATACCTCGTCAGTTTGTGCCATAAAACACACATTAGCTTGTTCTCCGTCACTATCACTGTCACTTTCATATGATGAAGAATCCGAGTCATCCCATGTTACTTTGAAAGCCTTCTTCTTTTTGAGCTTTCAAATTTGTTTTTCTTTTTATCATTATTGAGCTTGGGGCAGCCTTTCTTCATATGTCCAAATTGATCACATTCATAGCATTTGATTGATGTTTGATTCGTTGAGCTTGATTTCCCTCCTTTCTGAAATTTAGTCATATTTCTAAACTTCTTGAATTTGTTGTAATTTTTGGCAATAAATACTATTTCTTCTTCATCTAAGTCGGAGTCTTCATTTGTCGCTGGGAATGCTATGTTCTTCTTTTCCGAATTTAGTTCTTTTCATGCCTGCAAATTAGCTTCATAGGACATTAAATTTCCTATCAATTCATCAAATAAGAGTGCTGAAAGATCATTAGCTTCTTAGATAGCTAATAATTTTCTTTCCCACTCTGGAGGTAAAGAATTGAGTATTCTAGAAACTAAATCAAAATTTGTAAATTTGACTCCAAGTGCCATTAAATCATGTTGGATGGTTTGAAATCTAGAGTACATATCTACTATAGATTCATTTTGTTTCATTTTAAATGATGAGAATTGATTTTGTAAAATTGAAATCTTGGTTTGTTTAACTTTGTTTGTGCCTTCGTGTGTGACTTGTAAAGTGCGCCAAATATCAAATGCAGTGTTACATAGCATGACACGTGAAAATTCATTTTTGTCTAGTGAGCAAAATAAAACATTCATAGCTTTGGCATTATTAGAAGCTGCTGTTTTTTGTGCATCGGTCCATGTGTTCATAGCAATAGTAGGTGCTTCATATTTATCTTGAGTGGCTGACCAAATTTCAAGACCATTAGCTTCCATAAAAATTCTCATACGTATTGACCAATATGCATAGTTAGAGCCATTAAAAAGTGAGGGCCGTGCTGTGGATTGTCCTTCTTGAAAAATACTTACCATATTAAAATGATTCAAAAACCTGTTACTGTACTTTGATCAAACTTTGCTTTGATACTAATTGAAAGTCTATAAGATGGATCATGTAGTGTATATACAAGTATATGTGACTATCTATATGATGTAACTAATTATAATATTACTATTATAATATTAATCTAGTAAATTATAAACTAAGCACACCAGGATTTTATACTGGTTCGGACCTCCCGTCCTACGTCCAGTCCCCAAGCTCCCTTTCGAAATTCGACTATCAGACACCCTCACTTCGCTTGGAGGAATACGCTTGGTTACAATAGCTTGTTCTTTTCAAATATGTGTTCTATAACACAAATGTTGACTATTAAGTACAATGCTTCCGATATATATATATATATATATATATATATATATATATATATAGAGAATATTAATTGAAGAGTTCTACATATATGGAAGAGTGGAATACAAATATATAATTGCTAGAGATCAAGAATATATTAGAGTATAAGAGTAAAGAGCACAAGTAAGTAAGTTGAGATCTTCTCTTTGATTCTTGATGTTATTTATAGTGGTAGAGAGATTCCTTGAGTAGTTGCATCCATTAACAAGTGTTCTATGTTCACCTCTGATGGTGATGAAGAGTTGCAGCAAAGAGGAGCGAAGATGTCTTTTCAAATGTGGCAGTTGTTATTTGAATTTTAAAATCCGAGTTCAGTTTCAAACGTCTGGAATATTTCTCAAACGTCTGGCTCTATATATTTTTTGTATATAGTAGCCTTTCAAACGTTTGAGTACATTAACCATGTTGAGTCACAGCTTCTATGAAGATTTTGATTGCTGACAACAATATTAAAGCGATCGACAAATCAAGACCTACATATGGTACTCTAGATTATAGGTTGATTATTTGATGTTATAATAGTAATAAAATTGTCAAAATCTATCCTCAAATAATCATGCACAAAATATAATATATATATATACCCATTTATATAGGTTGTGCACTTTATTGTGCAACTTAACAGAGACCGGTCGACCGGTCCAAAAATGAACGGTCGACCGTTCCTGTTGAATGTGCACAATAAACGTGCACACATGCATATAACGACTATATTTTTAAAAACCTGTCTACCGGTTAGTTTTTGACCTGTCGACCGTTTTTAAACAGAGAGCAACTTCTTCCAAAAGACACATCTTTCTTCAATGGTTGCGTCTCTTCTTCTTCATCAATGATCATAACTTTTGACTGCAACTTTTCACCAAGGGTTATAACTATTTTCTCTCTATAAATACACATCAATATCATTGATTAAAACAATAAGTTTTATTAAGATTATATATGCTCTCTATCTATTCTTTGAATTCACTTGCATTCAAAAAGCTCTAAACTACTTTCATTCCTTATTGAATCATTGACACTATCTCATATATTTTGATTCAATAAGCAATATAAATTCCATAATCTTCACAAACATCATTCACAATTTGAGGATAAGATTATAGGAAGAGTGTACTACAAGTGACAAATCCGTGTTTACAAGAGCACAAGTTGTCAACAACAATTGTAATTGTTTTTGTTGAAGTCCTCAGTATTGTAAGAGGCAAGTGTTGAAGTCCTCAGCATTGTAAGAGGCAAGTGTTGAAGCCCTCAGTGTTGTAGAGGCGTGAAATCCCGTTCGGCTGTTCGGGTAATTGTAAACCTGTTCCTCCGGGTGAAGCGAGGTTGTAATTAGTGAAAATCCAGATAGTAGTCTGGGACTGGACGTAGGACGGTGCTCCGAACCAGTATAAAAATCTCTGGTGTGATTTTTCTATTTTTTATTTACAATGCTATTATCATCTATTTCTGCATTTGTATTGTAATCCATATTACACGATCCGTGTATACTATATTAGCACATATAATTGTATACACACCGCACTTTCAATTGGTATCAGAGCACGGTCATCATATAACCGTAACACAGTTATTTGATATATTCTTGTAATATGGCAAATAACGCAAGTACTAGCACTCAAAACACCACTTACACAGAAGGGCAATCGACACAAAGACCTCCATTTTTCAATGGTCTTAACTATAGTTATTGGGCAACACGTATGTCATTCTTTATGCAATCAAGTAGCTATGATGCTTGGAATGCTACTCAAAGAGAAATAGTGAATCCAACAACTGATTATTCAGAATGGACTGTGGCTGAGAAAACGGCAGCAGCCGTAAATGCAAGAGCAATAAATATGTTGTTTTGTGCATTAGACCAAAATGAATATAATCATGTTAGTATCTGCACTACTGCATATCAAATCTGGCAAACGCTAAAAATCACTCATGAAGGTACTAACAAGGTTAAACAAGCCAAAATAGCCATGCTGAAAAGTCAATTTCAAAATTTCAAAATGAAACCAAATGAAACAATCAATGACATGTATTCACGGTTTCAAACTATTCACCATGCACTTATTGGGTTAGGACAAAAGTATTCTGATATTGATGTTGTTTCAACAGTCCTACATTCTCTGAATAATGAATGGGAAGGAAAAGTATTAGCAATTGAAGAAGCTAATGATCTTTCCGTCATGAAGCCAGATGAATTGATAGGAAATTTAATGTCCTATGAAGCAAATTTGCAGGCTAGAAAAGAACAGAAAGAAGAAAAGAAAAATGTAGCATTTCATGTTGAGAAAGATGAAAATGAATCAGATTCTGAAGATGAAGATTTGGCGTTCATTGCTAAAGGTTTCAAAAAATTCCTAAAATATCGAAAAGCCAGTCGCTACAATAAAAGGAAACCTGGATCAAATAAACCATCTTCATCTGCTATAGAATGTTTCAACTGCCATAAAAAGGGACACATGCAGAAGGATTGTCCAGAACAAAAGAAAAAGTCAGAAAATGACAAATTCAAATATAAGAAGGACAAATCAAAGAAACGAGCCTTCTCAGTAACATGGGATGATTCAGAGTCATCTTCATCAGAAAGTGAAAGTGATTCGGAGAATGAACAAGCTAATGTTTGCTTTATGACAACAGAAGATGAGGTACAAATTCCTACATTTGATGAATTACTTGATATTAATGCTGAATTGATAGTCAAATATAAAGACTTAAAACGTCAATTAAAAGTAGTCAAAGCAGATTTAAGTAAAGCAGAGTTTGAACGAGATATGTTAAAAGATGAGAAGAAAATATTAGAAGAAGAACTTGAAAATATTCAAGAATCATCATCTAATGTTGACTCTCAAATATCTCTTTTGAGTCAAGAAATAGAAGCTCAAAAAGAGAAAAATAATGCTCTCACTACTGAAAATCATGAACTTAAAGCAAAAGTCAAAATTCTAGACCTAGAAAAAGCTAGTTTACAAACAAAATTTGATGACATTACTCAAAATGTTTCTAACTTTAACAAAGGTCGAGAAAATTTGACTAAAATCATTAAAAGTTCACAATCTATTTCAGATAAACAAGGTTTGGGATATAACAAACATGAAACTAAAAAACATCTTAGAAATAAAAGGAAGAAGAAAGTACAAAAAACTGAAGCTAAGAAAAATCTTAGTTTATTATATTTCAAACCAAAACCAGTTGTGAAATTTCAAAAGAGAAATGTCAAGACTATCAAAATATGGGTTCCTAAAACAAATAATAACCTGATTAGGAACAAATACATTCAGCAATTCATGAATAATGTACATTTTAATAACAATTATATATATAAAGGGGATACCGGACCCAAATGGGTTTGGACTCCTAAGACCTAACTCTTAGGACCCTATAAAAAGTGGGTACCATGAACTTAATTCTATGTTTGCAGGTCCCACTGAAGAAAAGAGGAAAGTGGATATTGGACAGTGGTTGCTCAAAGCATATGACGGGAGACAAGAGCTTACTAACAAATATTAAATACTCAGATGGTGGCTCAGTCACTTTTGGAGACAATTCAAAAGGTTATATCATCGGCAAAGGCGATGTGAGCAATTGTGGTACATCTAACTTACCTCTTATTACTAATGTCATGCTAGTTAGAAATTTAAAACACAATTTACTTAGTATTAGTCAGTTATGTGACAAGGGTTTTATAATTTCCTTTTCAAATAATAAGTGTAGTATTTTAGATAAAGACCATAATTTGGTTTTTGAAGGTTATAGAGACAGAAATATATATATTCTAAATATGAATATTAATCATAATTCAGATATGTGTCTTATGGCTAATGACAATGATCCATGGCTATGGCACAAACGTTTCTGTCATATAAACTTCAGAACTATTGACAAGCTAGCCAAAAACAATCTAGTTAGAGGACTACCCAAAATGAGTTTTAAAGTTAACAACATTTGTGATGCATGTCAATTAGGAAAATTGACCAAATCATCGTTTAAATCCAAGAAAGTCATATCAACATTACAACCGCTTGAGTTACTGCACATGGATTTATTTGGACCTACTAGAGTTCAATCAATAAATCACAGTCAATATGTGCTTGTAATTGTTGATGATTTCTCTCGTTATACATGGACAATTTTCTTAAAAAATAAAAGTGATACTTTCGATCATTTCAAATCTTTCGTCAAAAGAATTCAAAAATCAAAAGGGATTAAAGTTAAAAATATAAGAAGTGATCATGGCGGAGAGTTTGAAAATAATGAATTTGAACATTTTTGTACAAAGAAAGGTATATATCATAATTTTTCGTTTCCCAGAACTCCACAACAGAACGGAGTAGTAGAACGAAAGAACCGAACTTTACAAGAATGTGCAAGAACATTATTAAATGGAACCACCTTACCAAAACACTTCTGGGCAGAAGCTGTTGCAACTGCCTGTTATGTTTTAAATCGTGTGTCCATAAGACCTCTTACCAAGAATACTCCTTATGAATTGTTTAACAAAAGAAAGCCCAAAATCTCATACTTCAAAGTTTTTGGTTCTAAGTGCTTTATTTTAAATACGAAAGACCAGCTTGGAAAATTCGATCCAAAAGCCGATGAAGGAATATTTGTCGGTTATTCGGAACGAAGTAAGGCCTATCGAATATTTAACAAACGAACCAAAACTATTGAAGAATCACTTCATGTATCTTTTGATGAAATCTATCAGCATCCTCACACAATATCAGATGATGACGAATCAATAGTCATTAATAATCCAATCATCTCAAATACTGATTCTGACTCAGAAGTAATTATTGAGAATACTCCTCAAATATGTGAATTACAATCACCTCCAAGAATATTAAGAGACCATCCGACCCAAAATATAATAGGTGAAATAACATCACATGTCAGAACAAGGAGTCAACTCAATCAAATGGGTCATGTCGCTTTTCTCTCAAATATCGAACCCAAGAATTCAAAAGAAGCTGCTACAGATGATTACTGGATCATTGCCATGCAGGAAGAACTAAATCAGTTTGAGCGCAATGACGTTTGGGAACTTGTTCCGAGACCAACTGATCAGTCAGTAATTGGTACTAAATGGGTCTATAAAAATAAGGCTGACGAACAAGGAAATATCACCAAAAATAAAGCAAGATTAGTAGCACAAGGATACAATCAGGAAGAAGGTATCGATTATGAAGAAACTTTTGCACCAGTTGCTCGACTAGAAGCTATTAGAATTCTATTATCTTTTGCTTGTTATCATAATTTCAAACTTTATCAGATGGATGTCAAAAGTGCTTTTCTCAATGGATTTATCAAAGAGAATGTCTATGTCGAACAACCACCTTTATTCGTACATGAAAAATATCCTGACCATGTGTTCAAACTTAAGAAAGCTCTGTATGGTTTAAAACAAGCACCTCGTGCTTGGTATGAACGTTTACGTAGCTATCTTATTAATTCAGGATTTGAAATAGGCAAAGTCGATCAAACTTTGTTTATTAAACATTCTCGAAATGATATTCTGGTTATCCAAATATATGTAGACGATATCATCTTTGGTTCAACAAACGATAAACTCTGCAAGGAATTTGCAAGTATTATGACCAAAGAATTCGAAATGTCTCATATGGGAGAACTATCTTATTTTCTTGGACTTCAAATCAAACAACTTTCAAACGGTATTTTTATCAATCAAGAAAAATACTGTGAAAATCTTATCAAACGCTTCGGATTACAAAATACATCTGGTAAACCAACTCCTATGAGTACAACTACACATCTTGAAAAAGATGAAAGTGGTAAGAATGTTGACCAGAAATTATATCGAAGCATGATTGGTTCTCTTCTTTATCTTACAGCTAGTCGTCCAGATATATTAATGAGTGTTTGTTTATGTGCTCGTTTTCAAGCCGATCCAAAGGAATCACATTTACGAGCAGTGAAACGTATAATTCGTTATCTTAATAATACCAAAGATTTTGGTCTTTTCTATCCAAAAGAATGTCCATTTGAATTAGTATCATATAGTGATGCTGATTTTGGTGGCTCACGGACGGATAGAAAAAGTACAAGTGGTACGTGCCATTTTATTGGAAAATCACTTGTCTCTTGGTTTAGTAAGAAACAGAATTGTGTTTCACTATCAACATGTGAAGCTGAATATATATCAGCGGCTCTCGCTTGTACTCAAGTACTATATATGCAACAAACACTTCAAGATTTCGATATACATTTATCGAATTCTATTATATACTGTGATAACACGAGTGCAATAAATCTCTCTAAAAATCCAGTAAATCATTCTAGAACCAAACATATTGATATCCGTCATCATTTCCTTAGAGATAATATTGAAAAAGGTAATATACATCTTGAATATGTTCACACTGACAATCAAATAGCCGATATTTTCACTAAACCATTACTTGAATCTAGTTTTATTAAACTACGAAGAGAGCTTGGCTTAGTATCTCGGAAAGATCTAGAATAGAATAAGTAACCTTCAAACTTAAGCTATATATTTTTCAAATAATTCTTAAATTTCATCCTATAACAAACTATACCTATTTTTATAACTTTTTTATCTATCACTGTTTTTGTTTACGGCTAATTATCTCTAACAAATCCTATCCTCAAGTTCATTGGCAAACTTTTTTCTATATAAACGTTTGAAAAATACACTTTCATTCATTCACCTTCTTGCTGAAAATTATAAATCACCTTAAACAAGCTACCATGGCACACATTTGCGACAAATGCGCAGAGGAATCTCATATTTCTATCACAAGCTCGGAGTCGGAGGAACAATACTCTCCGATTACACCGAAACAAAGGCCGGAATGCCCTCACCATTGTTTTCACACACCTGGCCATACTCCAACATCCAAGCGTGCAAAGAAAGCACTATTCTGCTCTCCGCGCACGAAGGCGCAAATCGATGAGATTCATCACTACCAAAAGCATCAAATCGATCTTCAACGACAACTACATTATGGTCAAAACCTACTATACCATGAACAACAACGTACTTCAACTCGTTTATCCGCTTTAGAACGAATGGCTTCATTCTTCTGCGGTTCAAACAAACACGATGTTCATGAACCAATGCCGTCAAGACCATCGACTTCAACAACTCCAAACTCTTGGGATAAAAACTATAACGAGAATGAAGGAGCTCGATATAAGTGGAGTCCGTGGGCTAAACGCATTGAAAACGACAAGAATTCTAATAACAACTCACCTTCTCATTAGAATTCCATAATGTATATTATTTTGCTTTCATATATAATTCTTGTAATACAGTATATTTTTGCAATAATAACATAATATATAATATATTCATTCGACTCGTTTTCAAAATTTTTTGCCAAATTCTGCATTTTTACACACAGAGCCAAACCGGTCGACAGCCTGAAATATGACCGGTCGACCGTTTTGCTCTCGGGTTGAAAACGGTCGACCGGCAATATGCAGGCGGTCAACCGGTCGGCAGTTATTTCTTTTTTTTATATACTTCACGTATATATTTTGCCACCAACCCTCTTTACTTTCTACTCTCTACTGAAAATTTTCCCATTTCCAAACCCTAGTTCATATTCTCAAGCTTCACAAACTCTCAAATTCTCTTCAATGGCTCCTCCTCAGAAGAAATCAAAGAAAAGAGCAACATCAGAAACTTCTTCTCTTACTCTCTCTGCTAGAAAATGGCTAGAATCTCCGGTTGCAGTAACTAGATGGAATCAAATGACAAATTACAAGTTCCATCCGGGCTCATTCATCAAATTCGATGATTTCACTGCATACGGTATTCAAAGATTAGCAAATAGATCTCGTATCTCTCCTCTTATTGATTTTTCTGTAAATAGCGTTCAAATTAATCATTTGATGATTAAGCTATTTTATGCGAATATGAATTTAGAGGAATATACTCCGGATAATCCAAATGGAGTTATTTGGTCAGTAGTATGTGGCAAACGAATCTATCTCACTTATGATAGAATTGCTTCTATTTTGGGAATACCGAATAGGGGTGAAGAGTTTTCATCGACATTTTGTGAAGTTTTCACACGGAATAGTACGAGTCATAAATTTATAGAAGATGATAGTAACGGCACCAAATCGATTGGGCTACGACCGACTGCAAGGTTGTTACACCATGTCCTAATGCACTCTCTATTTCCTCGATTAGGAAACTATGATGCCGTTTACAAAGAGAATTTCAAGGCTCTTTATGCTATCTACGATGATATCGAAATAAATTGGGTTCACATGATTTTCGATGAAATTCTTAAGGTAAATAACTCTACTCGTCCACATTTCTTCTATAACGAGTATATTATGCGTATGTTGCTTGCATGTGGAGTCACACCCCCGGATTCGGCATATTCTACACCAAAGTGTATTGACTCCACTACTATCAAACGGATGAAACTTCCTCCTCCATATGTTCATATTATGCCATTCGAACAATGGCAACAACGCGATACTCAAGAACAACAAGCTCCACCATCTCGTCGTCGTTCTGAAGATGTTAGATTATTGAAATCTAAATCATCTACAAAAGAATCTCTTGAAACCATCGCTCGGAATCAATTTTTACTTGAATCAAGACTAAAACGAATGGATTCGAAAATTGATAGACGATTCAATAAGGTAAAGTCATTCTTCGGCGCTATATGGGATGCTATATCATGTAGCACATCCGTCTCGACCCAACATCAAGACCCCGGAAAACGTCCGGCTCCTCCAACTTTTACTTGGTCGACATCCGAGGAATCCGGTGGTACAAGCGGACAAGGTCGTGGGGACAATGACGATGATGACGACGATGACGACGACGACGACGACGATGATGATGATGATGATGAGGAAGAGATTCAGTCGGAATGAAGTTAGTTTGTTTTTCTTTTCATTTCTTTAAAAACATATATGGCACTTGTACTAAATAGTGTCCATCTTTTTATTCGTAGTAGACTATGACTTGCATTGTACTTCATCAAAACATCCTGTGTTTGAATGTATGCATTGTTCTCTTTGGTTTATATTTTCTATTGTTTACTCCTTTTTGTCGATGACAAAGGGGGAGAAAGGTGCTAATAATTGTTTGCAGGATGAAAGAAGCTAATAATTGTCTGCAGGAAATCACATATTCAGGGGGAGATCCTATACTTGAGTTTTTATATTGTCATCAATCAAAAAGGGGGAGAATGTTGAGTCACAGCTTCTATGAAGATTTTGATTGCTGACAACAATATTAAAGCGATCGACAAATCAAGACCTACATATGGTACTCTAGATTATAGGTTGATTATTTGATGTTATAATAGTAATAAAATTGTCAAAATCTATCCTCAAATAATCATGCACAAAATATAATATATATATATATATATACACATTTATATAGGTTGTGCACTTTATTGTGCAACTTAACAGAGACCGGTCGACCGGTCCAAAAATGAACGGTCGACCGTTCCTGTTGAATGTGCACAATAAACGTGCACACATGCATATAACGACTATATTTTTAAAAACCTGTCTACCGGTTAGTTTTTGACCTGTCGACCGTTTTTAAACAGAGAGCAACTTCTTCCAAAAGACACATCTTTCTTCAATGGTTGCGTCTCTTCTTCTTCATCAATGATCATAACTTTTGACTGCAACTTTTCACCAAGGGTTATAACTATTTTCTCTCTATAAATACACATCAATATCATTGATTAAAACAATAAGTTTTATTAAGATTATATATGCTCTCTATCTATTCTTTGAATTCACTTGCATTCAAAAAGCTCTAAACTACTTTCATTCCTTATTGAATCATTGACACTATCTCATATATTTTGATTCAATAAGCAATATAAATTCCATAATCTTCACAAACATCATTCACAATTTGAGGATAAGATTATAGGAAGAGTGTACTACAAGTGACAAATCCGTGTTTACAAGAGCACAAGTTGTCAACAACAATTGTAATTGTTTTTGTTGAAGTCCTCAGTATTGTAAGAGGCAAGTGTTGAAGTCCTCAGCATTGTAAGAGGCAAGTGTTGAAGCCCTCAGTGTTGTAGAGGCGTGAAATCCCGTTCGGCTGTTCGAGTAATTGTAAACCTGTTCCTCCGGGTGAAGCGAGGTTGTAATTAGTGAAAATCCAGATAGTAGTCTGGGACTGGACGTAGGACGGTGCTCCGAACCAGTATAAAAATCTCTGGTGTGATTTTTCTATTTTTTATTTACAATGCTATTATCATCTATTTCTGCATTTGTATTGTAATCCATATTACACGATCCGTGTATACTATATTAGCACATATAATTGTATACACACCGCACTTTCAAACCAGACGTCTGAGTCTGTCTGTTTTGTCATCCAGAGAATTTATTCAGACGTCTGGCTAGTGCACTCAGACGTCTGATCTTGTGCATGTTGCTTTTTGTGCATCTGTGTTATTGCTCTACTGATCCTATCAACTTGTTGTCTCTTGTAATGTTCTTTGAGCTTCGTTCTTGTCTCTCTAATGATGTCACTTTAGCAATTACCTGTAAATAGAAATATATATGCATATTCGATTTACATTGTATAGTTGTTGTCATCGAAACCGTAGATTTGATTTCCTAACATTTTCTTCTATATCATTAATTTGTTTGTTCATCGATGTCTCATTTTCTACTATATCATCAAAATCGGTTCCTTGTTCAAAATCAGAAGATTGATCTAAATATTCAATCAAATTTGGCTTTTTTGGAAAATATTTGTTAAGTGACTCTCTTAACGATTCAGTTACCTCTTCATTTCTTTTTTGTTTTTCTTATTGGAACTTCTGGATGGTTGTTTTTTTGGAAACATTGTGATATCTAAAATGATCAGTAATTTAAAATTTTGCAACCAACTTTCATTTTCTTCAATTTGAAAACACGGTCCCAGTGAAACAAAATTTATATTTGCTAAGATAAAATAATAAGACGTATTAAACACTTTTATTTATCAAACTTATAAATAAAAAATGTAAATTTTAAACATAATTAATGTTTAGAATTCCTAATATTTTATAGCTAAATACATATTCTTCGAAGAAAATAAAAAAATTCTCTCTTTTAATTATTTCATTTAGGGACTAGGGTAAATACTTGAAATCAATGTTTTCTTCCTTTTACCAAATTTTCATAAGGAAAAAATTACATAATGTAAAATAGAAAAATGTAGAAATTTGGATTCTTACTTGAAACTCTTAAATTAGGGTTCCTTTCTTCTTCCTCAATAGGCCCAACAATTCAACAAATCAACACTATCTAGTCCTGAGTTCCATCCTTCAATGTGTCTTCATTTTTAATTTATGTACGTATTATTATTTATGCTAGAACCTAGAAGAAGACTATTCTCTTTATTTCTTATTTCTTTACATTTTTTCTATTGAAACCTAAAAGCAAACTGCTAGTGCTCTCCTATATTTGATGCCCCATGCGATGCCCTAGCTTGCACTGGGATAGAGCTGGGTCTGTGTATCAGTGATGGTTTTCCCATATCGGTAACGGTTTTCTTGTATCAATAACGTTTATCGTTACCATAATAGCCATAGTTTATGAGATTTTTTAACAGGAAAATAGGTACAAGCACAACTTAGAAAAAAAATAAGGCTAAAGGACAACAAGTTTGTTTTTTAGATTGAAGGACAATACTAGTTATAACTAGCATTTTGTATAGTGTAAACTGAATATAATGCTAGATATACCTAGCATTTTGTATAGTGTAAAAGTTGAATATATGCTAGTTATAACTAGCATTTGTCCTTTAGCTTAAAATAAAACTTCATGTCCTTCAGCCTATTTTTTTTCCAAAGTTTATCATTTTCACTAATTCCCACTTTATTTAAATGGTTTTAAGATTACATGAGTTATAATATATGGAGTTAAATGTAAAATATCAGATGGAAATCAAGGGTGTTTTGTAAATATTTATAGAGAATTTAAAATGAAGGTATTTAAACTATAAAAAAATGTTGTAATGAACTATGCTGAATTTATTGAGATAAATGAATCATAAATTGAATTTGTTTTCATGTAATGTGGATTATATGTCTTATTAATGAAAAAATAATTTTACTATTTTGGTTAATATGAGTACATTGTATATATTGAAATCTTCACTTTTATAATTTAGCAGAAGAGCTAACAAATATCATTTAGTAGTATTTATCTAATTAGTTTAAATTTAAGATTGCATAATTAATTTAAATATGTGGATTGAAATATAAAATATTAAGAGTAAGTGAGGTGAGCTTTGTAAATAATTGTGATAATTCTAAATATAGGTATTTAAAGTTAAAAGTAGAATTTTACAATGCAATGTATGATAAATTTACCTAGATAAATAAGTTACATATTGAATTTGTTATTATTGTTTTATATTATTTATATATCATAATCGAACTTAGCCTTACCATTTTGGTTGGTACAGTAGTGATATACATACTTAAATTTTCATTTTTTAGTATTATTATAAATACTAATATATACCGGTTAATTGAATTTATTTAAATGTTTAAATTTTGGATTACGCAATTAACCTAGATATATGAACTTGAATATAAATTGTTAGAAGGTTACTTGAATATAAATTATTTTAAGTTTTTTTAAAAGTGTTAGTTATTTTGTTTCGTGTTTGCGTAAAAAATGGCCGCAAACACCCAAAGTCGTATGAGTTGGTTGATTTTATGTTGTATTTAGTGATTTGGATGATTTATGCAAATATATGAAAAACAGGGACTAAACTGTAAAAGACACACAGATTTATAGTGGTTCGGCAAGAACATGCCTACGTCCACTTTATATGTTATTCTCCTTTTTTCTTCAGATTACAAGTACAAAGCTTTGATTACAAGTATCTAAAGTTGTTTGAGAGTTCCTTCCGGGCTTGAGCTCTCAAACTTGTCTGCCATTGTTGTACCCCTGCCCCTCTATTTATAGAATGAGGTAGGGGGCAGTGGTCATGGAAGTATATAGCTGCTGGTGGGCCTGGGCTGAAGTAATCTGGACTGGCAATTCTGGTTCGGCGAGCTTTCATTCGGTAGGGAGCTTGGACCGGCGATGGAGTGGGATGGAGGTTTATCCGGTGGTGAGTTATGTGGTTGGGCATGCCTTGGTTCGGTAGTGGATTGTTGGTGTCTTGGTTCGGCATGGAGGTTGTTCGGTGGTGAGTTAGTTAGGCTGGTTCGGTGGCAGTGGGTTTGGGAGAGGTTGGTCCGGTGGTGCCGCTTCGAGTTGGTTCGGCAGAATGGGTATGTTATGGAGGAGCTTTGGACCGGCTTTGAGGTGGAGAGGTCTTGCTCCTTTTCTCTTGGACCGGTGCCGAACGAATCTCGGCATTGGGAATGCCGAATGAAACATGTTATTTTGAACGCCGAATGAGGTTTCACTTTACACTTCCGAATGAGCTTGGGGGTTGTGAATGCCGAATGAGTCTTGTATTGTTTCACCGAATGGACTTTCATACTTGAACCTTGAGGGAAATCGCCGGCTTATGTACGCTTGCTTGCTTCCTCTTAGCTCGATCGTGGTGGAGAGGCGCTCAACATTGATATTCCAGTTTTGTCCAAAAAATGGGATAACACTTTGCCCCCCAAAATATGCCTTGCGGTAGAAAGGCGTGTTTTGTAATGCCATGAGCTGGATGTTCATATCCTGTCATCAACCTGTAAAGAACTTGATAGTTTATATGGCCCCAACTGATGACCGTTCGGGATCGAGCTATTTGGGATGAAGCGCGGCCGTTCATGGTCAAGCGCCTAACTTCAAATGACGATCGTTCGTGATCAAGTCATTCGAGGGAAAGTGCGACCCTGCGCGGTCAAGCGCGTGAATCCATGCGTCGATCGTACGGGATCGAGTCATCTGCAGTGAAATGTGACCGTTCAAGGTCAAGCGCTTTACTTCAAATGACGACCGTTTGGGATCGAGTCATTCGAGGTAAAGTGCGACAGTGCGCGGTCGAGTGGGGACCGTTCAAGGTCAAGCGCTTAACTTCAAATGACGACCGTTCGCGATCGAGTCATTCGAGGTAAAGTGCGACAGTGCGCGGTCGAGTCTGTATGTCCACGCGTCGATCGTTCGAGACCGAGCCATTTGTGATGAAATGTGACCGTTCAGGGTCAAGCGCCTAACTTCAAATGACGATCGTTCGTGATCAAGTCATTCGAGGTAAGGTGCGACAGTGTGCGGTCAAGTGGTGGTCCTCAAATGACGACCGTTCGCGATCAAGCCATTTGAGGTAAGGTGTAGCAGTCAGTGATCAGGTGGCGGACCTCAAATGACGACCGTTCGCGATCGAGCCATTTGAGGTAAGGTGAGTTGTGCCGTTCGAGGCGAGTTGTGCCGTTCGAGGCGAGTTGTGCCGTTCGAGGCGAGTTGTGATCGTTCGCGATCGGGTGCCGTTCGAGGCGAATTGTGACTGTTCGAAGTCGGGTGCCGTTCGAGGCGAATTGTGACTGTTCGAAGTCGGGTGCCGTTCGAGGCGAATTGTGACTGTTCGAAGTCGGGTGCCGTTCGAGGCGAATGAGTGTGCCCGGGGGGGGGACTTAATATTATCAGTGTTGGAGTTATTGTTTGGGGGAGTTTTTGAATCAAAGACTTCGGCAGTTCGTTGCCATGCAATAGGTGCTCGTGGACCGTTCGCGATCCAACGGGCATACAAGTAAATAATTTTTTCATAGAATTGTAAATGTTAAAGCAATAGTACCTTACAGCAGAAATGTCCAAACAGGAAGAGTTCAAATGTTCAAATCGAAACAAAAGTAGCAAGGATGTCAAAGTGTAAGTTCCCACTCCGAAGCAATCAATGATCATTCAGAGCATGCTTGGAGATCGTTCGCGATCTCGTACATGTGTAAATGATTTAATTGCGTTAGTGGAAGCTTACGACTTGTTCATCGTTATTTTAATCAAGCAATCAATGGATAATCAAATGGTGCCCTGATCCAGGGTCACCTCTAGCTGAGGTAGACGGTGGTCGCTCTGGCTCCACTGCTGGAGTTCGCCTCCTCACATACTGAAGGAGCATACCGTTCCTGATATGCCCTTCCACCTCGTCCTTCAAATGCCTACAATCATTAGTGTTATGACCATTCAATTCATGAAATACACAAAACTTATCTGATTTTCTTTCGTCAGAGGTTGGATCCCTTCGCATTGGTCTACGATACGGAACCTGCCCCTTGGTATCCTGATAAATCCGTTCCAAACTCTCATTCAGCTCTGAATAGATGGTGAATCGTGGCTCTCTCTCTCTTCGTAGCCACTTTGTCCTATCATCATTATCCTCAGCCTTTCTTTTTCCCTTGCTAGTCTCCGCACCCCTTCCAGGTGGGTTTCCGCTCTTGATTGTGTAAACGTCATCTTCTTCCTCTCTTTCTGCACCAGCATCTTCTAAACGCAGAAACTTTTCAGCCTCATGATAGAACTCTCCCAGATTCATAGGCGGGTCCTTGGTTAATGAATTCTTGAACTCTGTATTACCAGCTATTCCAGATACAGCCGCCATCATGACCATAGATGGATCTGGTCGATCCACTGATGCTGCCGCCGCGTTAAATCGCGTTAGAAAGCTCCTCAAAGTCTCTCCAGTTTTCTGTTTCAAGGTTGCCAAAGTCATCACATTCTTGGGTCTCGCAATATGAACCCTGAATTGCCTCATGAATTTCTCAGTTAAATCTGCCCACGTTCCTATGGAGCCGCTCTCCAGTTGTCTAAACCATAACGCTGCAATGTCCGTCAAATACAGTGGAAAGCACCGGGCCATAACCTCCTCTGATGCCCCCAGCACTTCCATATGTCTCATATACTTCGTTAGATGGACCGTGGGGTCCGTTTTCCCGTTGTACATGTCCAATGATGGTAGCTTGAATTCTGGTGGGTTCCTAGCCATCCTAATCGCAGAAGAAAAAGGACTCCTGTTTACATCTTCCAAGTCTCTGTTTACTAAACCGCCTCTCATAGCTTTTCTAACCATCTCTGCTAATCTGTCGTTGTCTCCAAGCTGTAGTTCTCGTTCACTGTCTTCGACCTGCCCCCCAAGTCCGCGGGAGTTCCCATGTGTATGCCTCCCTGGCTGAACGTTCATTCCTCTATTGCTACCAGGTGGCTCGGATGCCCCCATCTCACTTCTCGGGGTCGGATCAACATGCTCTGCGTGAGTGCCCCCTAGCTCTGGTGCTGCGCCAGATGGTCCTGCTCCGTTCTGAACTCCAGTTGCTCCTTGGATTTGTGCTCCAATTTGCCCAATTTGCTGAAGTAAGTTCTGGATCATCTCTTCTTGTCTTCTCATCATGGCCTCCATCTCATCCCTAGTGATGAAGATTGACGCTTGATTCCCTCCTGAGGAAGCCTCTTGACTTCCTTGGTGTTCACTTCTCTCTGGCCTTTGCCTTTTACTTGTTTGTCTCGTCATAACTCTTAGATCTAAACTCTTAGATTTTCAAATTCAACTTCTATCCGATGTAGTGGAAGCTGGTTCGTCTCAATGAAAGCACCAAAATGTTTGCGTAAAAAATGGCCGCAAACACCCAAAGTCGTATGAGTTGGTTGATTTTATGTTGTATTTAGTGATTTGGATGATTTATGCAAATATATGAAAAACAGGGACTAAACTGTAAAAGACACACAGATTTATAGTGGTTCGGCAAGAACATGCCTACGTCCACTTTATATGTTATTCTCCTTTTTTCTTCAGATTACAAGTACAAAGCTTTGATTACAAGTATCTAAAGTTGTTTGAGAGTTCCTTCCGGGCTTGAGCTCTCAAACTTGTCTGCCATTGTTGTACCCCTGCCCCTCTATTTATAGAATGAGGTAGGGGGCAGTGGTCATGGAAGTATATAGCTGCTGGTGGGCCTGGGCTGAAGTAATCTGGACTGGCAATTCTGGTTCGGCGAGCTTTCATTCGGTAGGGAGCTTGGACCGGCGATGGAGTGGGATGGAGGTTTATCCGGTGGTGAGTTATGTGGTTGGGCATGCCTTGGTTCGGTAGTGGATTGTTGGTGTCTTGGTTCGGCATGGAGGTTGTTCGGTGGTGAGTTAGTTAGGCTGGTTCGGTGGCAGTGGGTTTGGGAGAGGTTGGTCCGGTGGTGCCGCTTCGAGTTGGTTCGGCAGAATGGGTATGTTATGGAGGAGCTTTGGACCGGCTTTGAGGTGGAGAGGTCTTGCTCCTTTTCTCTTGGACCGGTGCCGAACGAATCTCGGCATTGGGAATGCCGAATGAAACATGTTATTTTGAACGCCGAATGAGGTTTCACTTTACACTTCCGAATGAGCTTGGGGGTTGTGAATGCCGAATGAGTCTTGTATTGTTTCACCGAATGGACTTTCATACTTGAACCTTGAGGGAAATCGCCGGCTTATGTACGCTTGCTTGCTTCCTCTTAGCTCGATCGTGGTGGAGAGGCGCTCAACATTGATATTCCAGTTTTGTCCAAAAAATGGGATAACATTTCGTTTTAAATTGTTTTAAGTTTTTTTATATAAGCGTTAGCAATTGATGTTAGATATCTTTTTTTAATAATAGTTGTAATACCTTTAGTGTCACACTGTTTTGGTATCAGTGTGAAATACCAAAAATGCCCCTCTACTGATATTACCAAATTTTAACATCGCTTCAAAATAGGATCTAACATTAAACTCTTTTATAAATCCAAAACGCCTCTCTATAAATATTATCAACTCTTAATATCACTTTAAAATAGGTCTAATGAATATATTTTTTTTACAAATTTGTTTTTTATTAATTAATAATATTTTTAGTAATAGTTGTAATACATTTAGTGTCACATTTTTTTTGTATCAGTGTGAACTACCAACAACATCTCTTTACAGTTATTATCAAATCTTAATATCACTTAAAAATAAGATCTAACAATAAACACTTTTATAAATTTTTTTTAATTAATTAATAATATAAATAAAAATTCAAACTAACAAAAACAATTTGATGTGCAAATAAAAATTAAAACTAACTATACATGATTTCAATGCAAAAATACGGCTAAATATTTGTGCAAATCATTTTTACTTGAAGTTGTTAAATATATATAATTTGTGGTTCACGCACGAAGCACGTGCTATAATGCTCGTAAATTATATAGAAAATAAAATGAAAAAGGCAGTATATTTCATTAGAAAATGCACGGTTGGATAAAAATGATACACCATAAATATCTCAACTTAAATTTCATAACTAAATAATCCAAAAGACATCTAGTTTACTTTCATAGTTCAACATAAAATGAGCAAGCTGCTAAACGTTAGATTGTTTACAAATATTAATACAAACTCTCACTCCTCGTAATCATCCATAACTGATTGAATTTTGGAACAATGTTTAATAGTTTATTTGAACATGTCAAAATTTGGATCTTCCTTTCTTAAAGTAGCGGGTCATGATTGCCTAGCCCATAGCAATGAAGCAACATCGAATATCCATTGTCGAGTGTGGCGGTGCTACTAGAGAATAGCTCATTATCCATTCCACCAAGGACGTCAAAGTATTGTTGGGGTTGAAGTGGGTTTAATGTGTTGGAGGAATGTCATAAATGCACTTTTGGTTTTTTTATTGCACTGCCGTACATCTAATCCAGCCGGTTGAATTTGGAGGAGCTTGATTCGATAAAATTGAGAAGCAGTTGTCTACTACATGTTACTCGAATTTCTCATAAGCATAGAGTCATCTGGTCTACATCTTTCGTGACTACAGCGGTGCCACCATGGCCCATCTTTTAGCCTGCGTATACCATGATTTATCACGTTGATCAACCCTAACTTAGACAGCAGTGGCTCGCTCATGCACCACAAGCACCCGCTACCTGGCTCGCTCGCTTAGCATTGCCCCCCGACCTGCCCAAGCAAACATGGCTCGTTCAAATAACATTCGATTTGACACCGTCACAAGCATCAGACAAACATCACCCCATAGACAACAGTAAGCGACAGTGATATAGAAGCGGCCTGGCCTATGAAGTGCACTTTAACATCCGATTGATCTGTCCATTCAGTCAATTGCCAGGCAAATCCCTCGCCCACCTTCAACACTATTCGCCTACATGCACCAACTCCTTACTTTAGAAACATACAACCATAGCTAGTAGCATCGAACCACCACTGACTAGAGAAGCTTCGCATGCATCATTCCTTTGAAAAAACAAGCATAAATGACATTGTTCATCTGACAAAAGCACCACTGTACAATAACCACTCCATGTCCTTTGCTGCCACTAAAGCACCTTCACTACAACCACTCTCTAATCTCACGCAGCATGCCCTGCTCCAAGTATGCCTATGATATGGTCCGCCAAATGTCACTATCTGCATCATAGAGGCCATCTGGCATCATAGCTGGCATGCACATCAATTGTATGTGAATATCAATGGACAAGAGCGATTTTTAGGTCTTAACAATGCAATTTCAGCCACCTAAGCACCAGTTCCAATAATTATAAATAGACCAAGGCATACATTCTTAAAAGGGTTGAAGAACACAAGTTCTTAAAGTTTTACTTTCTTGTTATTATCTCTTCTAATTTAAGTCATTGCAAGAGAAGCAAAGTAATAAGAAATTCCTCATGGTGGATGTAGGTCAACTTAGATCGAACTACTCTAAATCTTGTCTCTTTACTTTTCACGCACCTTATTTCCTCATTTTGTGAATGACTAGCATAGTGGACATTTAAGCAACTAGCAGAGGACAACCTGCTCATGATGTGAATGACCTTCAGGCTATAGTTGTAACGACCCAGAATTTCTATCAATTAAAATTTGTATATTTAATTGAATTTAAATATTAATAAGTAAGATTTATAAGTCGAATAATTTTATTTCAAAAAATTGGATTTAATCGAATAATTAAATCGATAATTTAATAGTTGAAATTACAGAAATAATTGAATATTGGGTTAAATATGATTAAATATGATTTTTAAAATTTTATTTAATCATATTGAAGTTATAGAGATGTTATAGAACTTTTAAAATTGAATTTGGAGTTAATTTGTGAAAATTGAATATTTTAATATTTAATTATCGACTGAAAAATAGCCAATTTTCAAACAGTCTCAGAATTGGACGAAACAAGTTCCATTGGATCCGTAATAGTTTGTTATTATCCGATTTTAATTTTCATAGCAATCGGAGTTTTCGTTTGACCGTGGCAGCTCAAAACGCATCGAAATTGTTTTAATATTAATTTGGCGAGTTAAAATGGTCATTTTTCAAACAGTCGCGGATTTCGACGAAACTAGCTTCATCGTATCCATAATGTGATATTATTGTATGGTTTCAAATTTCAAGTCAATCGGATTTACCGTTTGTCCGGGGCAAGTCAAAACGCATATAAATTAGTTTAAATCGATTTAATTTAAATCGAACGTTTATTGCCGTAACTCGCACAGATGATCGAATTAGCCTTCGAAACCTATTCCATTGTGTTTGGAACGCGGGATAAACCCTAGAAACGCCAGTCACCGCGCGTAAATCGGAGTTTGAAAAATCCGAAATGAATAGTGATTTTCGTTGTTTTCTATAAAAGGAACCCTTGCCCTTCATTTGCTCCAAACCCTAACCCTTATTCAGTAGCCGCCATTTTTGAAACCGATGGCCAGAAATTCATCTTCTTTCCTCCTTGATCTCTCCAAATGCGTAAGCAATTAGAGAAAGTGTTCAACAACAAAATTGAAGAGGACGATGGGAGCTTCGAATCTA
Source organism: Allium cepa (assembly GCA_030765085.1). Classification (NCBI taxonomy): domain Eukaryota; kingdom Viridiplantae; phylum Streptophyta; class Magnoliopsida; order Asparagales; family Amaryllidaceae; genus Allium; species Allium cepa. The sequence continues at coordinate 669,736,830 of CM060929.1, read as the reverse complement.
TACGGAGTTGATCGAAAACGGCGCGACGTGGAGGGAGCTGGGGGGCCGCGTTCGACCACGTTCATTCACGTTTCTCGAGGAAGGAGGGAGGCCGAGTTGCACGTGTTTGATAGTGAAGGTGGAGCTCGACGTTGGCTTCGAGATGCTGGTGGTTGATCGACGTGAAGTCAAGTAATTAAGACTCGACAATTAGGGTTTTTAGGCGTGTCTATGGGTTTGGTTGCCTGGATATCAACGTGAGGAAGAAGAAGCTAGCGTGCGGCCCTGAGAGAAGTAGAAGGAAATGGACGGCCAGACCTGAAGTTAGGTTTAATAATAAAAGAAAATTGAAATTTATTAATATGTAAATCGTGTAATGTTTAAAATATGATATCTTGTTCATGCGAGGTCCGTTTTGGACGAAACAAGTTGCGACGGGTTCGTATTGACGAACACTACGCTATGGAACTGGATTGGATTCGTTTGGAGCTAGTGAAAATTTCGGGTAAAATTAAACGCGCGTCTAATTTTATTCGAAATAAAAGCTGGAAAAGGGAATTAAAATCAAGGTGAGAACTTCTCAATCAATCGAATAGTTTCGATTTAAATTTTAAATAGTTAGATTTAAAATTTCTTGAATGTATGTTTGAATGATGATTGTTATCTATTGATTGTTAAAATAGACATTATGCGCCGTTAGTAAGCGGATGTTATTTATTAAAAACATATACCACGAATATTTCACAGTATAGTGAAATTGGTATTATTTATGTACTTGGAGTTGATTTCCCGCATTATATAGCGGATGAGACCCTATTGCGCCGCCTATTAAGCGGATAATAATTTATAAATCCCATATACTGCGATAATTCCGTACTGGAACGGAATGGGTATTGTGCTAATGTTTGTGGATGTAGGAAACAGGTTGGAGGGATCCAACTGGATTTCTCAACTGTATTGATTTATTTACAGATATTGTGATATTTGTTGATTATCATATCGATATATGATATTTGGATGTCGTGATTGACTATTTGGTGCTGTTGCATCAACGGATTCATTTTTGAAGTTTTAAAATAATGATTTTGGTTTTTAAAAGAATTTTTAAAGTAATTTTTGAAAGTATACGTTTTATTAAATTTTTGAATTGATTCATTTTAAATAATTAAAACATTATAAATTTTTATGTTATAAAAATTAAGATTTTTGGTGAAATATAACCAAAAGGTGATTTTTGAGATAAGTAGTTAATAAATTTATAAAATAGTTAAATTGGGATTTTTGATTTTTTTTTAAAAACGGGTTATATGAAAGATGTATAAAATTGATATTTTAAAATTAAAAATATTGGAATTATAAAATGAGTTTTTATAAGTGTTAAAAATGAAGTATAAATGGATTCATAAGTGAATGAAAATTTATAGATTTATGAATTGTGAAGTTATAAAATGAATAGATGTTGTAAGACAAATTTTTTTAAGGAATTAACTTATAAATCAGATTTTTGCATTTAAGTTGAAATCTTTGATGAAGCAAAAATGGTTTATAGTTAAGATTTATAAAATATATATTTTTTAAATAGAAATAATAGAATTTTAAGAGGAGTTCTATTAATGTTGAAAATAGGGTTATAAATGAAATCTTATAAGTAATAAGATTTATAATTTGTGAAGTTTTAAAAGAACGATTTTGCAAATAAATGAATTATAATCATTTAACTTATAATATGGACTTTTGGTATATAATTGAGTTATATAAATTAAATTGAATTAATAAAGGAGATTTATAAATCGAAGCTTATAAATAGAAATGGAATTTAGAGACATTGTTTATAAATTTGAAATCAATGGAATTTGATAAATTGAAAGTTGAAATTGGTTAAGGAGGTATATTCACGATTTTGGACAGTGAATATATTATCAAATAAAATGGATATGCTTGGGGAAATGAATATTATATAATGAAGTTCATCGTTTTAACGATGTTTTAAAATGTATTATAAATCGAATACATAGATTTCAACATTCATTGTTGAAATAGACGTTTTCGAGAAATAAGGAAATAGTGGACTATAACACTGTTGTTATAGTAAATGGCTTCCGAAAGGAAATATTTTGTATAGTATTAGGATTTATATATCTATTTTAATTTTGAATCCCTATACTAGTGATATCGTCGTAACGGTGTTTTACGCAACATTCGTTTTGACTCAAATAAATGTGTTTAAGTGAATGTTTTCCTTAAAGAATGAAATATATACTTAATTTCGATATTAAGTATATTGAATATTTTCTAAGTATTGAAAATAAATGGATTTGTAAATTACTTATTAATAAATAAGTATGGAAATGTTTTTCCAATGTGAAATGAAACGTTTTGAGAGTTTATCTTTTTGAAGACAAATTGAAAATGAATATTAGAAATCGATTTGGGAATCATATATTCATAGATATTTTGGAAGTGTAAATTCACCATGGAATTTATAAAAGAAAGGGAAATTTGTTTAAAAATAAACGTTCATTTATTTTTGAAGTATGGGAATAAATTTACAGATTTGGAACGTAAATATAAAGTAAATCGTTAAGGATTTATTTAATTGGTTTAAATGAACCATTTTGAAATGAAAGTATTTCCGCGTAAGGAAAATGATTGAAATTTGTTTTCAAAGGTGATAAAGGTGAAAAGTGATTTGAAAATTTGTTTTCAAATGGTTGAAGTGTGGAAATTATATATCTAGTAAAGATATTTTGGAAAGTAAATAATTTGGGAAATTATTTGGAATTTGGTGATGTTGAACACGCCTATTGATAGTTAAATAATCCGACTATCAATATTTACCTTTAAATAGGTATTTGTTGTGATTTGCTTGAATTTGAATGCCACACTTATTTTTGAATAAGCATTCACTATTCGGGTTAGCCGGGAAAGGACCTTGGGGTCATATAACCCATTCCGAATATGCGATACGTCGTAATGGATTGCATTTGATGACCGGTGTTGAAGACCGGATATTTTTGAAAACGGAAGGATTACCGTTGAGTTGCTCTGCATCGGCTGATCTCCGATATAGAGGTTTTATCACCCTTAGTGATGGAAAGTCCGGACGTGATTAGAAATTATCCGGAATGCAAGGACTTCTTTGTAAGTGCCTTCGGTTCTGTTCGAGCCCGGAACAGACTTGTATGGATTGTATGTCTGACAATACAAGTTGAGATGTAAAGCTGATTTCTTTCAAATATATTTCTGTTGGTGGCGGAGAATTTATTCTCTTAGCTTAACACCCTTCTCTGAGACATACGAGCTCAGAGGTTATGTAGTTGAAGGTTATTAGTGATATACTCCCAATTTGGTAATGTGACATGCTGAGTGTTGTTGTGAAATGATCATTGTTTGATCATTTGTGATATGATCATTTATCTTTGTGATCATTACTTTGATCATTTGTTGACCCAAAGCACAGCTTTTGTATAAAGCGTGGCTTTGTGGACGAGACTTCGTCGGACCTCACACCCCGGAAATGGTTAAAACAGGAAGGATGCAACAAGGTTATTAAGGGGTAGCACCCCTTTAGTGTATGTCATTCCTTCTAGATAGAGGTGGTATCATGGTATGGAGCCCAGATACTTAACCTATGTTGTTGCTGCAAATTTATTGCTTTGTGGTTGTTGGAAATCGAGGATCCTTGGATAGATCGGTTATGATCGGGGGATGACATATTCGTGTCAGTAGTTACCCAGTTAGGGGTAACCCGGCCTTGTGTTGGCAGAGATCCGGTTTGGTTCTCGGGACATCATTCCAGAGGCGTTTCCATGTGGCAATGGGAAGTTCTTTGGCCTGACCATTTATTGGAAATCCAAAGAAACAATAGATCTTGTACGGTTTTAGTTGTAGAACCTGCCATTTACTTATGGTGGTCACCACTGTTTAGATGGTAGCTATAGTAGGCATACGATAATGGTCGTATGTTGGCTAAGATTTATATCGTTACTTTCGAAATGATTTTTCCTACACTATGCACTAGTAATAATATCAAATGTTTTTTTTAATGCGTATCAAGCATCTTTGACTATCATAAGGATAAATCTCCTCCGATTCTGTGTTTGCATTGTGTGTGTGTGCGGGAGGCCTTATGGTAGTCTCATTTTCTAAAAAGCATTGCGAATCTATTTTAAAATTATCCTGTACTTTGTTTTAAAGATAAACTGTTTTAGTTCTCACACCAGTCACATGACTGACTCGGAGTTTATTGTTTCCTTCTTAAACTCTGGGTGCCCACCAATTTCCACACGGGCAGTCTAGAGTCAGGTTATCAGGATATTCTGGAATTCAGGAGTTGCTGGAGGCAAGTTGGAGGGCATGGCATATTACTAGTATATAGTATTTCTTTTCCGCTGTTTGTTGTTGTTTGTTGTTGTACACTCTGATGATGTAATGTAATGTAAAATGATGTAATGTAATAATTGATATAGTTCTTTGTTTAAAGATTATTCATTTATTTATTATATGTTGTTCCGCTGCGATTGTGAGATTCTGATATTGTCATGTTGTTTCTGTTCTGTTCTATCTTTTTCTCTCTTCTTCTATCGTTTTCTTCTTCTTCAACATAAGGGTTCGTATTTTCCGTTCATCTTGAGGTAATCACTGGAGATTAGTGTCTATTCAAGGAGTACAGATTTACGGTTCTTCACAATAGTGGACATTTAAGCAACTATAAACTTTGCCTCGACCATCCTTCGAATGATTGATCAGACTCCTATCTAGCCCGCTATGCCTAGTACCTACAACATAATGCATGACACTCGTGGGAGAGTCATGTTGGAAACTCCTATAGGAGTTGCTCCAATTCACCATAGGAACATGCATGTTGTCGGCGAGCGAGAAGACATGCAATAGGTCCCAGAACCTAAACCGGTAGTGTATCGTTGTTCCCCTTCAGTCGAAAACTTGTTCGCTTTTCATCGCCTTTGCATCGTGGATGAGGCCCATGACCTTCGCTTTGAACGCCCACTGGCAATGGGCATGGTAGAAATCCAAAATTCAGAGAACCAATAGTCCACTCCCGGCTCCATTAGGTGATGCCCCAACCTATATTTTGTTGAAGGCACCTCTACTTACCGAGGTCACCTTCAGCTATCAGGAGTAGATCTCTTACCCTAACCATGCATCGTTATTCCCCCTCACTATATTTTTCAGAATTGGACTAATACATAGTGGTATAAATGAGTATATTTCAAAATAAAATTCATTTTGGATCTTATTAGGCCTATGAAGTCTAAACTGATTTAGATATAATCAAAATTAATTTCAAATAAACTTTTTCTTTTATTTAATTTATTAGTAGAAAGATTTTATTTGATATTATATATAATATAAAATGTGCACATTTGTATCATATGCACATGTATGCGTATGTGCACATGCAATATATATAACATTCATGGTTTAACATACCCATGTTTAAGTGCTGAGATTTATACCGTAACAGACATGTTAGCCTCTCCACATACACAAGTGTTATTTATTAATATATACATTTATATAATTAAATTATATAAATTATATTTATATAAAATTATACACACACACTCACACACATATATACATAAAATAATGTTAAAGTGATCTTATTTTAACATACATACATACATACATACATACATACATATATATGCATGTACATGTATACACATATACATATATAAAATAATATTTATGAATATAAACATGAACAATTTCAATTCCGAATTAAAGTTTTAAATGTTAAACTGTATACAGACCTGAAATTATCTTTTAAACTTAAATTCAAATTTATAATTTGCTAATAAATTATATATTATTAAAACATATATTTATATATGTACGGAAAAATTATTATTTTAAAATATAAATATAAAAAATATATATTAAAGTTAATTACAAAAATCATTTATAATATAAAATAATGTCATATAATATATATATATATATATTATAATATAATATATACGCATTTCTTTTCGGCTATATTTATATTTTCTCAAAATCAAACTTTTTTCATACCTAAATACGTGCAAAAATCCCTTTTTTAAATTTAAAATCATGCAGAACGATTAATTTTTCTATTTGCAATAAAGTATCAAGTAATTTCTAAATTTAGGTAAATTAACACACACACACACATATATATGTATGTATGTATGTATATATACGAAAAAATTGTTATTTTCAAATATAAATATACAAATATATATTAAAATTAATATATAAAAATCATTTATAATATAAAATGATGTTATATGATAAAGTATATATATAATATAATATATACGTATTTCCTTTCGGCTATATTTATATTTTCTCAAAATCAAAATTTTTTATAGCTAAATACGTGCAAAAATCTTTTTTTAAATTTAAAACCATGCAGAAAAATTAATTTTTTTATTTGAAATAAAATATCAAGTAATGTTTGTAAATTTATGTATATCAACACACACACACAGATATATATACACACACACACACACACACACACACACACATCTATGTGTGTATGTATGTATACATGTATTGTAAGTCATTGAATAACGTTAATTGTTTTATTATAAAATTATACATATACATTTCATATATAATATTTATAACCGTGGAAAATCTTTTTTTTTTTGAAGTTTTACCATGTAAATGGTTTAACAAAATTTACATATATATTATATACTTATATTAACTATTAAAAAATCAACCTTTTATTTTAAAATCCTTTTTAATTATTTTAAAATTTGAAAAAATAATTAATTTCATTTATCTTATTCTAGCTGAAATTTTTATGTGTATAATTTTTTTCTAATATTATTAAAAACATGTTAATATATTTTGATTCTAGGTTGACAACACACACACACACATACATACATACATACATATATATATATATATAAGATTAGTGATAAATTCATATAATCTAATCATATATAAATATGAATAGATGATGAATAAATATATACTTTTGTAAATTAAATTAAACCTTCGACTTTAGCCCAACAATGACACCTTGAATGCTCAATCAATTGAACTCCTTTTGGATCTAAATCCAAAGTTTCTAGAAAGCGGTATTCGACCAAAAGATCTATGAGTCTTGTTAATATTTAATTTGATCTTGTGTGTTGAAGCATGAAATAATGGAGGAGGGGGAGAATGGTTTCAGCTAGAGGTAGGTAGTATGGAAGCTCCAAAAAGAGTAACATAAATGAGCGGTTGATGGTGTTTAAATAGAAGAGAAAAGGAGGAGCTAAAAGTGGATCTAGATCCACAAACCTCTCTACCGATTCAAACCCCATTTAAATCAAATCCATCCCGTTCATGGGCAGCCATACTAGACTTATGGCTAGCCATACTAAGCCTCTTCATAGGCCTTCTTTCCGTTTAAAGCCCCACCAAATAATATACATTTAAATCAAATTTAAACGTAAATGATATTGCATATTAGTATGTGTGTATACAACTTTTATATATGCACTATTTTCAATATTGATCAACACAAAATCAAATAAAATTTTATAATTACTATTTCATAACTATTAATTAATTTATAATAATTATAAGTAATTAAATTAGGTGGTAGTCGGAGTATTCAACATTTTGATTGTGTGACTCTTAGGTGTAAATTTGTTTAGTGATTAACGTCGAACAATTCAATATTAATACTCACATGTCACCTTAGCTCGTGTTGTGATATTATGGCCAAATTTATCCCTTATATAACTTCGATAAAATTCAATTTTACTTATTTTAAGCATTACCCATTAGTGAGAATTATTTACACCAATTATCTTTGTCAATACTATATCACATTAGAACTTATGGAATTTGGTAATGATCAAAATTCCTATATCATCCATTTTCAAATTTATAGTTCAAACACAAAGTTATTGGTCCAATAATAATAATTTATTAACTGAACTACTCTGGCTAGAGACTTTGATTTTTAATTGACTTCAATTGACTGTCATATTAATCTCATATAACCGAGGAGATGAATTTTCAATTAAATAGTATTTCAATTCCATTGCTTTGACTCGACCTAACTATAGTCGTTCGATGGATATCATCCCATGATTTACTATGATCGAAGTGGACTTTCTACATAGAAGCTTGACGTATTCTAAAATTGAGAGAATCGTCTAATATTATCATATCAATATTTTCCGTTTGACCTTAGTAATATTAACCAACAAGAAACTATCACACGAGTCATTCCATAGTTATCCAATAACTATCAGTACGTAACCCTTGGTGCCCCTAGCAACCATGAATAATATACTGCCCAACATTTGGAGAGCATTACTTACTCTAGTCTCAACGGATATATCGATATCCAATGTCGATACATCTTGATTAGGAATATTTAAAATGATATGTTTATTATATTGTGATAAATCGCTCACTCTTAATCCATTGTAATTGCTACCACAAAACAACCATTTATGGATTTTTTATTTAATATACTTGAACTGAATAATTAATTGTTTATAACATATATAAAAAGTATATAAAAAAAGAAAACACATTTTATTTCGAACAAGATTGGTTATCGAGTACAATAAACTACTTAATAACACTTAGGGAATACCAATAACTATATCAATCTCCCATTTGCACTTGAGATCAATTATGGAATCTCTATCTCATTCCTTCGACCTGTTTGATGAGAACTGATCGAGCCAGTCCCTTCGTAAATCGATCTGCTATGTTGTTTTAATTATCTACTACTCTGTTAATCAACTTACTCCAATGTTGATAACTACCTTTATCATGTGGAACTATTGGAAATATGTTTCTTGATTTCTAGTGAGCTCTTATCTTTACATTGTTATCATATAACAATGATTTCTATTCTCAATACTTGAAATCACCGCTACCACTATTATAAATTTGTGCATTATATTTAGACATCCTTTCACTGTGGTTTAATTCAAGGCGATATACCTAGTCTTTTTGTTGGACTAGCCACAACCTCTTGTTTGGAACATTTCCAACTTAAAGCTCATTTAGTTAAGGTTTGAACATGAATCCAATACTGACATATTATACTCAATATCACTAGTCAAGTTTGAGTTCGTACACTCCATTATAGGTTTGTTGTTTCTATAAAAAGTTCTGATATTTCATAAATATTCGAGAACACTCTACAACAGTATTTAGTGATTATAATTTAGATTTGATATTTGCTTCATGTATCAAATACATTAGCTAAATATGATATTGTAGACATTACAATATGTATGATAATTTCTAATATTAGTACATATGGAATCCATCTTACATATTCTATATTAAACATTTTAATAAGGTGTCTTTGCACATCGTTTGAGATATTCCCAACATCCTTTATACTTATTATAAAAGATATAATTTACAAATCTAATATTGAGTATTAAACAACCAAACTATTTATGATTTTAACATAAATACATCGTAGAAAATTAACAGTATATTCTTTATTTGTAGTTTTAAAAATATTTACATACATTTTAATGTTTATTCATGCAGACACACACTTCCTTTGCATTTTGACTGAAAATCAAACTATTTGATATTTCTATCAAAACACTTTTTCAACTTTGATACTTGTCGAACGATACTTTTGTATTTATTCTTAAATCAGATCCGTAAACCCATAAACTCAATATCGCTCCCATTAACTTTGAGAAAGTTTGGTTGTTATGCGAAAATAGTCTATTATAAATCATTATTTAGAATTTTATGCCACAATACATATGTACCAAAATGCAAAACCATACCAGGAGATAATTTTGTGAGTAAAATCTGAATTAACTTGCGCACATTGAATGACGAATCTAATGATGTCAAATTGAACAATTGAAATTTACAATGTTATTCTTATCAAAGTTGTTAACTATATTTAAATTGCATTAGTCTTTCTTTTAAAGACACATTTGCAGCTGATGGATCATATTTCTTCGGGTACAACCATCGAAATTCATATTTTGACACTACACTTGGAATCCATTTCAGATTTTCATATCATATCATATCATATTATAAAGTCAATACTCTTAATGGTTTAATTGGAAACTGATGATAATGTATACTCGACACGTGTTGTGTTCATTTATGTTTTGTTGATTTCATTTCATCCGTTATAATCATTTTTATCCTTGGATCATATTCAAATACATTTTACTACCAATAATTATTGAAAGAAATTCTTTCGCTATAAAGTTGGTATTTCTTGAAACAACAATTGGTTCTCGGTGCAACAGAATAGTTATTCATAAACACTTTATGAATTGCCTTATATATAAAACTTATTTGATTTTATTTTATGATACTTATGTTCATAACATAAATTGGTCATCTAATTACGTTCTTTCCTAAAATGCCTTTTGGGATGGTTTATACAAGATCCCTTATAGACAATCATTACGTGCAGTCTTTCAACTCGCATAACCTGCTATCCCATTGACCTAGGAAATGTTGGGGTTCTTATAAATCCTTATCTTATATGATTTTAAACTTTTCTTTACAAGAAATTAATTTTGACCTTGTGTACCAAGTACGCGATCTTATAGAAAGAAGTAACTCAACTTCACTTATCAAAAATCATACTTTATTCAATAAAGTTCGATTACTCCTTATCGATACATCATTATATATCATAGGTAAGAGAGACTTTTGAGATTGAATCTTTATTCCTTTTTAGGTACGTTTGGAACTTTTTTCGGTATACTCACTCATCCGATCAAATCAACTCATTTTATTTTCTATTACACGTTATTTCGTTTAATTCCATTTTGTATTCTATGAGCTTAACACAAACATACTACATATGTATCAAATACACATGTTCATATCTATGATAACTCATTGATGAATACAATGAAGCATGTGGAACCGTTTTGTATTAATAGACTTACAATTGCATATGTATATATATATCAAAAGAGTTTATCGACTCTTATGATGGCCCCATTAAATGAGTTTTTTGCCCTTAATTGTTTGAGATATAATTCATTGGTACCGTATGACCGACAATCATATAATCAAAGAATTATTCTCAATACTATAGCTTTGGTCTATAATTCCAAAACAATTGAAAATAATTTCAACTAGTTTTGTATTTTCTAATGCATCACTTTTGTTATGAAAAAATTATCTCATTTGTAACGACCTAGAATTTCTGTCATTTGAAATTCGTATATTTAATTGATTTTTAAATATTAACAAGTAAAATTTGTAAGTCGAATAAATTTTATTTCGAATATCTAGATTTAATTGGATAATTAAATCGATAATTTAATATTTGAAATTACAGAAATAATTGAAAATTTGGTTTAATATGATTAAAATTGATTTGTAAAGTTGTATTAAATCATATTGGAGTTAGAATATGTTATAGAACTTTTAAAATTGAATTAAAAGTTAATTTGTGGAAATTGAATATCTTAATATTTAAGTGGCGAGTGAAAATAGTCATTTTTCAAAAAGTCTCGGATTTTGACGAAACTAGTTTCATTGGACCCATAATGTTACATTATTGTAAGATTTCAAATTTCGTGTCAATCGAATTTACGGTTTGTCCGGGGCAAGCTAAAATGCGTAGAAATCGGTTTAAGTGAATTTTTAATTTTAATTAGTCGATTTGAAAACCTATCTTCCAAATACGATCGAATTGGCTCCCGATATATATTCCATTGCGTTCGAAATAGTGGTAAAACATTATAAACGCCAGGCGGCATGCTTCGTTTGGAGTTTGGAAAAATTTCGGGTGAATAGTGTTGCGTAATTTTCTATATAAGGCCTCCATATTTCATTATTTTCACCCTAACCCTAATATTTATTTAGCCGCCACCATGAAATTTTAATGGCCGAAAATTGCCAACTTTCTTCTCTTAATCTCTTCCAATCCATTCACTTTCATCGAAATCATTCAACTACAACATCGAAGTGCTAGACGAGATCTTTCGATCCATACGGTTTTGATCGAAATTCATGGAGAGTATCAACAGCAAATGGCACGCGTTCATCATCGTGTCGCGCACGATTTTGACGGCCAATACGTGACTGAGTTTGATGCTATTTGGGCCGAGGTTGGAGCTTACTTCGACGAGTCAAACGATGGTGCTCGATCGACGTCTCGATCATTGGGACGGTCGCGATAATTCGATGGAGACGTCGGCGTGTTGGGTTTCGTTCGTGTTTATGTTGCCTGAGGGAGGAAGCTCATGCGTATGGCCGAGATTTCATCAAGTAAACGTGCAGCCGAAATGGTTAGGTTTATAAAATAATAAAAAGAAAATGTTAATTATGATATTATAATTCGTTCAAACTTTAAACTATCATCACTTTGTCATACGAGGTCGAAAAATGACGAAATGAATTGCGTTGGGTTCGTATTCGCAAATACTACGCGATGGAGCTGGATTGAAGTTGATTTGAGCTAGTGATAATTTTGGGTAAAATTAAACGGTCGTTTAATTTTATTCGAAATAAAACACTGCAACTGTTATTGGAAGCAAGGTGAGAACTTCTAACTCAATTGAATTTGTTTCGATCTAAAATTTTAAATAGTTAAATT